>JAWWNH010000018.1:2400000-3000000 GCA_034641385.1 Darevskia mixta
TCGCCAGAAGCGGCTTAGTCATGCTGGCCACGACCCAGAAACTGTCTGCGGACAAACGGCGGCTCCCTCAGCCTATAGAGCGAGATGAGAGCGCAACCCCAAAGTAGTTCGAGACTGGACTTAACGGTCAGGGGTCCATTTACCATTTAGGTTACTTAAAGGATAGCATCTTCCTGTATGTACCTGCCCAGACTTAAAGATCTTTGCTGGAAGATATTCTCAGGTTTTTCCATCTTGGAGATTTGATGAGTGAGGCACTAGGGAGGGGCCTTTTCAGAGTTGTTGCTCCAATTACGGAATGTCCTCCCCAGAGGGGCTTGCCTGGTGCTTGAGTTAAGGACTTTCACTCAAAGTCCTTTTTAGTGCCACTTGCTATTTAGAACCATGTTATAGTGTATTTTAGTACCTGGGAGAAACTATTTTCAGCTGAGCTTTAAATCCTGTTATAGAATTATTTCATGCTGCTGCTGCTGGAGGAATTGTATTGACTTTAGTGTTTTCACATTTTTTGATATTTCAAAATCGATATTATTGTTTTAAATTTTGTGTGAACTGACCAGAATATGTTGCTAATGGGCAGTCAACAACTGTCTAAAACAAATAAATAAATCCAGTGCTGCACATGTGGGCACCAGCCTGTATGTTTAAAGCTGGGGTTGGAAACTGGATCTGACAAGTGGGTCGGATCCTTGTTTCCAGTCCCTGCAGGTTAATTTTAACAGGTGGGCAGGAACACCCACCTGTCATACCCCTGAAGTAGAGTCCATTTCACCTTAAAATAGCATATACAGTAAACTCAGAGGCTTAGTGTTACTTGGAATGGAACATGACTACCTGGCATCAGGTAAACTACCGGTACCAGAAACCTACCAATTTTGCCTATTACCTCCTCCAATCTGACCCCCCACCAATGTGCTGATAGAAATCAGCACATGTTGCAAATGTTGGGATTTGCAAAATAATTTCACAATCATCAACACTTATACAAAGCCCACTACTTTTTTTTTATATACCAAGCCAGATGTTTTTTGGAAATGTTAATTGCCTTGAGATTATATTGAGAAAGTCAATAAAATATTAAGAATTGGTACACTCTTGGAAAGACAAATGGCAGCTGAAGCCTTAAAGCCTAAGCCTTAAAGCCTAAGGGGTCAGCAACCTTTTTCAGCCGTGGGCCAGTCCACCGTCCCTCAGACCATGTGGTGGGCCGGACTATTTTGGGGGGTGGGTGGGGGGAATGAACGAATTCCTATGCCCCACAAATAACCCAGAGATGCATTTTAAATAAAAGGACACATTCTAATCATGCAAAAACATGCTGATTCCCAGACGTCCGTGGGCCGGATTGAGAAGGCGATTGGGCCGCATTCAGCCCACGGGCCTTAGGTTGCCTACCCCTGGCCTAAGCGATGCTAACAGCTGTTCTTTGTTTTCAGGTCTCAGTCCGTGGTGGAACCTGGAACGTTGAAACAACAGGGTCAGCATGAGAATGAGAACACCCAGCCACTGCTGGCTCTGGACTGAGTTTGAATTCACTGCAAAGCGCACAACTGCACCACCAGACTTCAATGGTACAAGATACCCATGAAGCAAAAGACAGGTTTAATACACATTAACACACTTTCAGCTTGAAACAAGGCTCTCGGTCTTTGCAGAGCAAGTAAATGATCATCACCAGCCATCTGTATGTGTGGCCAAAGCCAATGGGGAGATGCCCTGTGGCCCAAGTTCTAAGCTAATGAGCCTGATTGTAAAGCAGAACCCCCCCCCCCTTGTAATTTTATGGTTTATGATATTAACAATGGTTGAAATGTTAGGGATGACTTTGTATGTTCATGCACTCAAAGATACATCAGTTGAGGTTTCCCCATACTGTTTAAGCAGGGATATTCTCCAGTTTTATTAAAATGAAATTTAGATGCAGTACACACACAAATATATATATATATACATTTCAAGTAAAGGTGTCTTGAGTTTAAATATTGCAGCAACAGGCTTAATTTAGTTTGCAGCATGGAGAGAACACCTTGAAACCCATAAGTCCTTACAGAGCTGCTTCCTCTGCGTTTTATCTACACACAACACACATACACACACACTAAGCAATCACCAGCAGAAAATTGTTCAACTCTGCAATATGTGATCTCATCACCTCAGCTATTTGCAGGGATCACTTATTACAGTCCCCTGGAAAATAAATTCTTAACTTTTAAAAGTCCTTATAAACCTGTCAGCTCAATGTAATGACTGGAGTTGGAAACAGACACAGGCAATTTGGAAAGCAATTATTTAATTTTAACAGTGTGGTATTCCCCCCCCCTCAAAGGCAACTGCAGTATGTGGGGTAGATATGTTGGTTGGGGGGAAAAGAAGGTGTCTGAGCTCAATGAGAACACTTACTGGTGATTAATGTTCCACTCCAGGTCCTTTCATTTAGGTCATTCCGGCAAATGAAAGCTCAGCAGAGCTGTTTAACCATCTTTTCTCCCGCAATCAGTTAAAGGTGTAGCCAGAGGGCCTGGCTGACTGCAGATATACACTATGCTTATAATGGAAAGGGAAAACTTGGAATGAATTATTCAATATTCCTCCATTAGAAGGAACCATGGAAGAACAGAAGAACGTAGAACTCAAATGCCAAAGATCATTTTGCTATTCCCGTCTTTGCTCTACTTGC
Organism: Darevskia mixta; assembly: GCA_034641385.1. Lineage (NCBI taxonomy): Eukaryota > Metazoa > Chordata > Lepidosauria > Squamata > Lacertidae > Darevskia > Darevskia mixta. The sequence continues at coordinate 2,402,678 of JAWWNH010000018.1, forward strand.
GAAAGCAAATCCCATTCTTGCATTGAAAATAGTAATTGGGGGGGGGGGGGACAGGACGGGACGACGACTCCACTGGAAACATGTTTGTTGACATTTTGCAATAGTATGTAACAGCCAGTTAGCAATCCTTAGCCAAACAGTACATTCATGCCATATGCACTGAAGGATTTGCTCGCTATCTCAAGGATGGCCAAGTAACTCTTAGGCCAAGGATGGGGAACCTGTGACCTTCTAGATGCTATCAGACTCCAAGTCCCAGAAGTCTTAGTCACCATAGCTAATAGCCAAGGATGATGGGAACTGGAGTGCAACAACATCTGGAGGGCCACATCCTTCATCCCTGTCTTTGCTGAAGCTGAGAAACAATTGCAATCATTTAGTAGAAGTCACATGTAATGAATAAAGCCATGATATGTTACTGGCATAATGTTTCATTGTTAGGGATATCATTCAGAAACTGTTTTATCTATTGTGTAGAGCTAAGATGCTTGTACAGAGTTGCAGCAGATATAATTTAGTTGCAGATTCTATTGCTCCAGAGGGCCAAATAAAAAAATGAACTTGGTCTCTCTTGTAAAATCAAAGTTCTATCAAATCAGTAATTATCAAGTCAGCCTTTTATTGTTTCTCAGTGAAATACAGGGTCTCCACCTTTACTACATGTTTACTCTGGACTGTTGCTTCTGCTGGTAAAGTCCAGATTGTTTACTAATCCTTTGTCACAGGGGCCAACATAAAAAAGCTGCTTATCATTCATAACAGAAAAACTGAGTTTTTACCAATGTATCTGTTTTCAGAAAAGTTTGCTGTACTTAACTCTCACTCCTACCACCATGGACTTTGTACCCTCTGGAAATGATGATCAAATGCATTGTAAATTTTGGGGAAGGTTGCAACAAGTATTAAAATCTTAGCTAAAGATCCATGTAATTTATTTTTATAGCCCAAGAATATTAAAAGAAGCATTATGGAATAGCATCCATGGGTACCCAAACAAGCAATTTCAACTCAGATAATAAACCTTAAAATGGAAAAATAAATAAGTAGACCTTTGTGTGGATTGTAAATGTACTCAAAAGGCCAGAGCGGAACATAACAGGAAGTTTTTTGCAACTGCCAAGGTTTGCATAAGGATGGTGCTTAAAAGGTTATTTCTGGCAGTGTTAGTTGGACATGTGGCTTTTGAAAGTGCTTCTTCCATTAGCAGCATGATGCAGAACTCTAGGAAGCATACAATGGTAACAAGGAAAGGTCAAGGTTGACTCATGCATACGCTGTATATTTGTTTGTTCCGCAGGGTTTTATTTGGTGTGTTTTTTTAGTATAGTGCCAAAACCTGTACTCCAAAATTTCAAACGCTTCCTTCCCCCATGAAAGCTTTCATTTTCCTGCCTCACTGACAGCATGTTTGATCATTTCAGCTGGTGCCAAGGTGGACTTGCACAGTGCTCATTGTACAATGGCAGTAGTGGCATGCAGTGATTTTTTTCATAGGAGAAGAGTTAGGGCCAGAGGCGCCAGCTTGCGAGGGCAATGTGAGGACTGACGCTGCGCTCGTGATGTTGGAACGTCCTGACGTCGTGCGCGTGAGCATTGCCCCTCCCTCCCTAAACTGGGCAGAAGCTTCCCAGGCTTTGGGGAGGAGGAGCCAGGCTTTAATAATACTCTAATTTACCAGGAACATTTAAGAGACTAGTCTAGTCCCCCTAGTCCACTGACTACACACCACTGAATGGCAGATGGCAGTGGGGGAGGTTCGCCCCCCTCCATTAAAACATTTCACCTGTGTTCCTCAGCCAGTGTGGTGTAGTGGTTAAGAGTGGTAGACTCGTAATTTGGTGAACCGGGTTCGCGTCTACGCTCCTCCACATGCAGCTGCTGGGTGACCTTGGGCTAGTCACACTTCTCTGAAGTCTCTCAGCCCCACTCACCTCACAGAGTGTTTGTTGTGGGGGAGGAAGGGAAAGGAGAATGTGAGCCGCTTTGAGACTCCTTCGGGTAGTGATAAAGTGGGATATCAAATCCAAACTCTTCTTCTTCTTCTCCTCCTCCCCGGCTGCCAGTGTTTCCTGATTTGAAAAAAGGCCCATGGGAGGAGTTACCTCATGGCACCCTCCCCTGAAGTTTAAATGAAGTACAGGAAGCTTGAGAGGGTGGCTGTCAAGCACCTGAGATGGGAGTACTTGCTGGTTTTGTTTTTAAGTAAATTCCTTATTTTTGCTATATTATTATTATTATTAAGCAAAAATGTAGTACACTGATTTCTTTCAAAGCAAAAATGATTTTTAAAAACAGCAACTCATCATGAGGTTTTCAGGAAGTGTGGGTCCCTTGCAAGTCTGTACAGTGCAGACCTGTAGAAAGATGACATGTAGAATAACTCAGAAAACCTCCTGCTACTTCAAAAGTAAATAAGTGTGAGAACACACACACCCCGACTCTACCCATGAAAATGTCAACAAAATTTCCTCTCCCCTTTGATATTTTTTTAATGCAGTTCCTTTTCTCATTGGTGAAGAATGGTAAAAAAAAAAACCAACCATGGAAAAAGGCCAACACGACATTTGTTTTTATGTAAGCTTCATTTATTCCAGTAGCAACAGCAATTTTTGCTATCAATGCAAAAATTAGAAACTATTTCAGTGCTGAAGCTACTAACATATATAAAAAATTCACACTGCCACAAAGAAGGCACTTGTTTAATGCACGATATACCACAGCAACATAATGGGCAACCATTAGCTTGTAGGTGCACATTTGGAGTAGATTGCTATATTCCATTTGCCTTCCACATGCAGTGTTTGTTTTCAGGCAAAACTGAGATAAGGTAACACTGAACAATGCTGAGCTAATGAGGGCTACAGAAAAATGTAGCCTGTGGTTTCCCAGATGGAACAACACATACTTGTTCACACTTTCATTTTAGGTCTTCCATCTGCACTTAGGAAAGAAAAGGCAGCTATTTATAAACATTATACATAGGAATATTTCTATCCAATGAAACAAATGACAACAACAGGGCCCTGGATTCAATCTGTACAAAATACTGACCATTCTATTTGAAAATATTACTCCGTCAAGGCCGTAGCAAATATTTATCTTCACGTCATCAGTTTAGGTAACATCTCAGAACTTCAGCTTCTATAATTTCAAAAGTGTAGCACTACAAAACCCAGCACATGTATACATTGGCACGTTTCTGCTCATAAAATTAAAATGGTAATGTATATTTTGGTCAGAGAGTGTGAACTGTCTTGATGTTGGTCATAATTGTAAAAAGTCTAGCCAAAGCTGCTTTGGTGCTGATCCTGTTCACCACACTTCACCTAATTCAAAGGCAAAACTGAGAAGCGAATATGAAAGGGAGGTCAGCCCCACTTTCCCCCCCTCAGGTGGATCAAAACAACCATGTGGGTGCCACTTCATGTGACAATACCTGTATCTAGACTGATTGCTTCCTCTACCACATACGCCACTGTAGAATAAGAAACTGGCCACACTTGAGAATAGAAATGCCATAACAATAGACTGGAAGCAAATTGGTTCCAGATGTGATCCTCCTCGCAACCTGCACAGTCCCTTAATAAGAAAATGTGCTTCCCATTAAAGTGAAATTCTTTTTTGCTGTATTGGAAAGGGCCACAAGACCTTTTTTTTATGAGAAAGACACAGACATATCAGAGCTGGGTTATAAGTACTGCTCACCAGGAACTGAACAAGGCAAATGCATATTGTGCCTTCTCACTTGAAAGGCGAAGGCCAAACTCAATAAAATGAAGAGCAGCTCCATAAGGCGTCATCTCTGCAAAATTAACATGGATTGCCATTATTACAAAAGGAAATTACAAAAGGAAAGTGGTTCAAAAAGAGCAGGAAAATGGTATCCATATACGATACAAAAATACTATGATCTTTTAAAAAATACAATACCAAATCATCCACTCACATTATCTACAGCTCACACTATCAGTTCATTCACTTAAATCTAAATGCATTTCTACACATTCTACACATTCTAGTATGACAAATTTCCAAGATGCTTGTGAGTAACTGGTTATAGAAGCACTGATGTGAGATGCAATTCATCAAGTACTGTAGCTGCAGAACTTTCCTTCATGTGAACAGAAATTGCACACTCACAGTGTCTGAAAATCTGTGTCCTTTATGTTTACACACAAGCATTAGTAGTTATGTGACTAGTACACCAAGTGTATGCTTAGCAGTGGTAAGCATAACACTGGCATAACAAATATTGGCATGTCTTATTTTGATATATGGCACAGGATATTCTTTGGCTGACAAAAGAATAGGAATCTGTACTTGCAGCATGAATACAGAGCTATCAGATCAGTGCCTTATAAAGCACAGAATAGGATGCTTTAATGTCCATGCCCAGATTACTTCATACATACAATTCAGGTTTCTTTCTTTCTTTAATGAGACCAGCACTTCCAAACAAAAAAATGTAGACCTCAACAGGGAAAGCCCCAAGCATCCTTCAAATGGCTGGAAGGGAGCGCCGCTGTTGCGATGTTAACTCTGGATGCCAAACATCCACAATGAATATCAGGCGGTAAGCATCAGCATCCTGCCACACTTCATGTTCAAAAGAGTCATCAAAGATAAGGATTTTCCCTTCTTCCCAGAACCTGAAAGACAGAGAAGCCATCCTTTATTTGCTGCCTCAAGAACCACATCTCCATTCTAGATGACCAAACTACTAGCTTTACTCTGGAATAGCTCCATACAAAATGGAGAATTGCACTCCTCCATAAAGGCAGATGTATGATATAAAATCTGTGGTAGAATGCACATCCACATTGATCCAGAATCTGTAACAGATTCTCTACATTGTGTTTACTTATTGTTTGATTGGGTTAGATTCTAACTTAAGGCTCTTCACACAATCTCTCCTTTCTTCTGCTGTGCCCCTTACAAATCTGCCCCCTGGGTTTGGGTAGGATGAAATGGAGATAGTGTCATATATGCTGAGAAAGGTAATATATTCAGCAACCGAGTTTGGTAAGTCTGAAGAACTGTTCATCTGTTTAAGCATCATAGTGAAAAACATTGAAAAGAAAGATCAATATCAAGGAAAAAGAAAACAAGTATGGTAATTTTCCAAAGCAAATCTAGTCTAATAAAACAATATGTACAAATTAATTCTTAGAAGAGCAAATGAACACACAAGACTCACTTTGACTCACTTTTATGAAACCATCTTACTAGCAAAAACCTGAAGCAGAAGTTAATAAATTTATAATCCATCAATGAATACTCTTCCTTTTCTATGATGTCCTCACATGCCCTTAAAGGTAATCTGTCTTAGGCTGCATGCCAGGTGTCACACAGGAGCCAGAGTCAATGATGGGCAGAGCTAGAGTGAAAAGTGTTCAATTGGGAATACGGCTTCTATCCTAACTTTGTTTCCAGTTGGCTCATGGAAATATCAAGAGATACTTATCTAATGTGGATGGGGCCTATAATGGAGCAATTAAGCTAGTATTTCATAGAATCATCGAACTGTAGAGTTGGAAGGTATCTCAAGGGTCATCTAGTCCAACCCTCTGCTACACAGGAATCTCAACTAAATCATATCCAACTTCTACTTAAAAACTTCCAAGAAGAGTCCGTCACCTCTATGTGACAAAAATATGGTCATCATCATGCACCTATTTTTAAAAATCAACTAGAAACCTAGAAACTTGGCTTATGACATGCGTTCAGTCTGTGAGATATATGTTGATAGAGTCATTCAAGAAGCACTATTTCTGAAAACAGTTCCCTACACAATGGTGAAGATCAGTGCAAATATGGCCGGCTTTTTAGTATTTGCAGAGGTCTCATCATGCCCTTTGCAGAGTTGGATTATACCAGTTCATAGCATATTTCCTGAGCTTGGCCCAGTGTTGTCTAATCTAGCTGCCACTGAGGCCCACTTTTCCTTTCCCCCGTCCCCCTATTTCAGTTTGCAGGACGTGACAACCTTGGATCTCTTTGAAATAATAATCATCCAGTGATAGCAACCTTCTTGGAAAGAGATGCTGCCTTGCCTCATTGACTTTGCACCACCCACTGGTTCTACCATAGTTTTCTCTTTGATGCCTGATTCACACCATTAATTTGGCCTCTTGATGGGACACTGCAAGGCTTCCCCCATGAGGTTCAAGTTTACACAGAACACATTATATTTCTAACCACCATTTTTTCTTTTTTCATGATCCTGTGCACAGGAAACCTTAGGAGCATCTTGACGATCTCTTAATTCCTCCAAAGTCTGCGAATGGCAAAGTCTCTGATTAGTACTCTGAAAGTAGAGCTTGTACCCCAGCTCTCAACTCGGGGATTATCCTACGGAAGCAGAGAGCAATAGGCAAGAATATCCATCGCTCACCTCACTCCAACATTGCCCTAGTAGTTCTACAATGAGAGCAGGCAACAGTCTTCTCATAATTAATCTCTGATGAGAACAAGACTGAGCTTTAAATACTGCAAACAGCCCTGGACATCACATTACCATAAAGATTTAAAGAGAAGAAAATTCAAGAGAGAGCAATAAACAGAGGAAGCAATTAGAGGAAAGGATTTAAGCTTCACAATTGGAAAGATGTTCAGAAGTGTTTTGTTCACCCTACTTAAAAGGGACCTTGTTTCAACTAAATTCATAGCGTTGAACATTTTGGCTGATACTTTGGCTAATGGAAAATACAATACAGTGGAAGTGTCATAATCAAGAAAGAAAACTCATTTATTTAAGCTGATTTTAAAAAGTGATGGCTATGAGGAACCTCGATCCTAAATTTATGCACCAGAATTTCAGATAGCTGCTTCAAGTGTTGTTTTAATAGAAAAGTGGGAATAAATGTTAATTCTAATCCAGATATATGAAACTCAAGGAATAAAATAGTCAGTCCTGTAAACTGGCATGAAGGATTATAGGCAGTGCCATGCCAGTTCTTAAATTTGAATGAAAAGTTAGCTTCTGTCTACCGTAATCCTGGTGGAAAGCAGGAGACAAACTTGTGTAAGAAAGTGACTCTATTTAAAGGGGGGAAAGGTTTGTTTGTTTTTATTTTAAAAATGCATTAATTAGCCACCAAAAGTTCTGATTCTTGAGAAAAACACTACTGCAAGGAAAGTGTTGCTGTCGAAAATTTGAAGAGGATTCTGTCATTTACATAGCCTTGAAAGAGATTGCTACACACAACAAAACAAAACAAAACAGCTACAGGATTGCCAGGGCCATTAATTGGTTTCTGGGATCAATTGCTCAACCTACCACTGAAATGCAAATAAATGTGGGTTTTTGTGTGTGTGTGCCACACTATATTGTGAATGAAAAGTGCCACAATGTGAAAATCACAACATGATATCGTACAATGCCAGTATTAGGATTATGTCAACACTGGGCTATGTTGGTTGCATAAACTAATCCCCATCTCTTACCACTAGACACCCCTGTATTATACGGAACTTTCCTTTGACAGTTTATTAAGTTTAAATTATTTGTATTGTCATATTTCATATTGCATTTTGAATTGCAGCGTCTGATCTAGATCATGTTTATCCCTGTAAAAGGGGTGGGTAAGGTTTTTGGGGGGCTTTTCTGCAGTAATATATTATGATTATGTAATGGTTTTCTCTTTTGCAATACATAAAAACTTGGGAGTGGAAATGACAAACAATGACTAGGAGAAGCTAAACATTCATTAAATTTCTCATTATCAAATTTCTGAGCAACATCCCCTTGCACCTAACTCCTGGAAACAAATATTCTTGTCAATGACTAGTCAATAGGAGCTAACGGCTGCCACAAACTGACATGTGTGGTGCAGTAATTTAAATTAGATATATGCTGGCAAGTGTCCAAAATTTCTGGTGGCAGTAGCTGCAATCACATTATTAATTGTTGAAAAAAGTCCTGCCTTCAAAATAGTAAAGCCTATTCCCCAGAAAATGTATTTTTTTAAAAATGTTAGGATTATCACATGTGATTCCCTCCCCTCCCCACAAAAATCACTAACTAGGTTTCTACAATAGTAACAGTTCCAAAACAGCTTTGGCATGATTGGCAGACTGGAAAACAACACTAGCTTTTTCAGAATTTTTCCTGTATATTGCCTTAAATTGCAATCTTAGGCTCACTTTCCTGGGAACAAATCCCACTGAGGTCCTACTCCTTCCTATTGATCACTTTGGTTGCCCTTTTCTGAACCTTTTCCAGCTCTGGCGTATAATTTTTGAAGTGAGGTGATCAGAACTGTACACGGTATTCCAAAAGTGATTGCACCATAGATTTGTGTGATGGCATTATGATGTTGGCAGCTTTGTTTTCAGGTCCTTTTCTAATAATCCCTAGGATGGAATTTGCCTTTTTCACAATTGCCACACACCAGGTCAGCAGTTCAGAATCATACACACAACTGGATCAGCATTTCCAAGAGCTGAGGAGGGAAGCCATTTTTAAGGTTTAATGACCAACTGATTACCTTTGGGGGCATTAGGAGCTGCAGCTGGAAAAACCTCAAAAGAAAGGTCCAGTTTCTCTTGGTTCTCTCACCTGTATGCTTTTATAACTTCTTTGTATCATATGAGCTAGTATTATATTTACCACCTCTCAGGACTCCTTCAATGCCTAGAGACATAACTGTGACAATTGTTTAGAAATGTCTCTGGAATGAGAGGCTTCGAAAGGTTTGTTGACTGATATTTATAAATCAATGATAATTATACACATGCTGGTTTTGGAAAGGAGGGAGGGAGAGAAAATAGAAGAGGTCATTGATTGCAATAAAGAGATAGATGATAGATAGATAGATGATAGATAGATAGATAGATAGATAGATAGATAGATAGATAGATAGATAGATAGATAGATAGATATAGATAGATAGATGATAGATAGATAGATTATAGAATAAAGAAGATAATTACTGATAGGGCATGTCAACCAGTCAGTGCTTTTAACTTGTGTGTGTTCTGTCTGGTAACCAAATGCTGACAACTTTGCCCAGTTACAGGTGAGGTTGATGGACTTCCATTTCATGCGGCTCAATGTGGTGCCTTCCATAGTTCCATTACAGGTAGATAGCCGTGTTGGTCTGTCATAGTCAAAACAAAATAAAAAAATTCCTTCCAGTAGCACCTTAGAGCTACCTTAGAGATACCTGAAGAAGTGTGCATGCACACGAAAGCTCATACCAAGAACAAACTTAGTTGGTCTCTAAGGTGCTACTGGAAGGAATTTTTTTATTTTGTTTTAACTTTGCCCAGGATCTTCCAGATTTAATCCAGCCCCCCCCCCAAAAAAACCTGGTTCTGCCCTGACTAACCAGGTTCTGTACTGACTCTGTTTGCTGGGGAGCTGTTCCTCTTGGCTCCTGTCCTCACTCTTACAGTACATGGACTTGCCCACCACAAACCCCAGAGGATAGGGGAGGAGGGAGATACCTTGTTTCTTCAGCACACCGGATCTGGCACCCTTCTTTTGGAATCACCAACCCTAGATGCATCCTCAGCCTACAGTTTGTAGGCCCTGTGTGAGGCCAGACATGAGTCCCTGGGTGCATGACAGAATATTTGATCTGCAGAGAGAGGCATAGTTTGTGGTTTTTTAAAAAAATCAGTTCAGTTACTCTAACTTGCAGAGAGTATAGGACTGTGTTCAAACCAATTCAGGCTGACAAGCCAGCACTGCTATGTCATCTTGTGTTAGCAAGCCTGTTCATGACTATGTCCAGGAACCTTGATATAAAGGTTCTTTAACTTCTCCAAAGCACATGATAGGAGCTTTAATTAGAGCTGAATCTCCTGGAGTTACTTTAGAGCTCCAATACTATCCCACCCTCAGGTCACAACAAAAATGGTTTGTTGCAGTGTGCAGGAGCACACTTAATAAGGGATGTGTGGGAGGACTGTATTTCTATCAGAATTGTAGGAGAGGGAAGGAAAGTTTAAAACTTGCATCTCTATATGATCCCCCCCTTGTGCTGCTCAGCTGACTGGGAAACAGCTGAGAGTGGTGGAAAGGAGAACTACAGCGGGGGGGGGGGAATCTTCATCTGAAGCCCATCTACCCTGTCTTCCTGTTACATAGGTGATCAGTAGGAGGATATGTTGTGACCCAGGTAGATGCCAAACAGTGGGCCAGAAGCAACCTGGGGAGTGTAGATTGCACACTTCTGAACCAGAAATAGAAAAAAGGCAGGTTTCTTGGAGACTATGCATACAGATCAGATAATGTGCATATTGTCCTGGGAATGTACAAAATGCAGACAATATATGTACATTCCCCAAGGCCTGTTGGGGATTATGCATAACGGCAAGAGAATGTTAAAAATTAAGCCACAATATGCACATTTCCCAAGATTATGCATAATAACCAGGAAATGTGCACAATCCCCTCTTCATTGAAATATAATGTGCACATTCTCAATGAGGCCTGTGGAATATGCACAATGGCCTGTTATGCACATTAAACACTCAACATTCCCTATAACATCTCTCCCCCCCACCTCCCCCCCATATCAGTTAGTACCTGTCCTCTTCTGCATCCAGTGGCCTCTGGAAATCGTTCCAATAAGGCACATGTTTTGGGAACACTCTTGCATGCATTTTCATTTTTTCTTCCTAGAAGGAGGGGGGAAACCATAACTTAAGCACCAGTAATTTGAATTCTTAAAACAAAAGATTAATCAACCTTCAAGTTCTCATTCTTTAACCTTCAAAGTTATTCAAACACTTGGAAATTCTCTCCCTGTAAGATTCATAAGTTTATCTAAGTCTATTGCTAGTCCACAGACCTTTTAATTCCAAAAACAAATATTGATTCCACACAAAGAGGGATGGATGGAAAAAGCCTTCCAATTTATGAGAAAGTCCATGCACAGTACTTTTTTCATTGTTAATAATTTGAACAAGATTAGGACAAAAACATATTATCTCTGTAAATTCTGTACAAGTTTCTTATAAATCTAAATAGCTTGGTATACAAAGGTTGCAACTGATTCAGTTACATGAGTGTGTGTGTCAACAACCAGGAAGACTGGTGGGCAGAGTTCTGTTGCACTCTGCTGCACTGCTTGCAGGTGGCTGGTTGGCCACTGTGAAAACAGCAGGTTGTTGGACTAGATGGGCCTTGGGCATCTTCTAATGTTCTTATGGACCGAAGAAGAGGTTTGGGAATCACCTCCTCCTTCTCCTCTGCTTCCCTCAGAGGAGGAGTGGGAGTGGGGGGGTTGCCCCTCCTTCTCCAGTAGTTCAAGAGAAGAGGGAGACAGGATTGTATTACAGCAGAACCCACAGCTGCCAAGTTATGAGATCTTAAGAGGAGGGGGAGTTGGAGAAATGCCAGCGGAGACTTCCTTGGAGAGCATACAGGCATCCCCAAACTGCAGCCCTCCAGATGTTTTGGCCTACAACTCCCATGATCCCTAGCTAACAGGACCAGTGGTCAGGGATGATGGGAATTGTAGTCCAAAGCATCTGGAGGGCCGAAGTTTGGGGATGCCTGGATAGAAGCTCCACCATCACTGCATACTCGTCGCTCACTTAGAATTTAAGAGCAAAGCACTCAACGACACTTGACTCCTGAAGCCTCCAATAGAGCCACGGGCTGTTGCTGGAGAAAGAAGGGGAGGAGCTCAGAGTGAGCAACGTCACCATGGAGTTAAGAACTGGATTGTTTGCCTTGCTCCACGATTACTGAATAAAACCACAAGTATGAACTTTCTTGTTTCTTCTTTGATTCTTGATGCTATCGGGGGGAGGAGAGAATCCCTCGAGCCTGACAGTACATCAACTCTACTGGAAAGGAAGTGATCAAGGGAAAAAGAAGACTGTTTCTTATGTCTCTATAAAAATGTCACAATAGTAACATGCATAGGACAATTTCTAACTTTTTACTGCCATGTGGACAAGCATGATCCTCATGTCAGGAAGTCTCAGGTGCCCCTTGGACTTGCTGTTCCTCTTTTTTGCTGTCAGTCCCTTTGCCCCAGTCCTCGCACAGAAGTTGGCAATGGCAGGAATGAGAAGGGTAAGCAGCTTCCACTTGCCTCATCCCTTCTCTTGGTGAGGCTGAATGTATTGGTCACAGAGAGACAGGACAAGCGAACAAAAAGTGGTGATAGTGCCAAGGAGGATGTGGGCCCACTGAGGCCACCTTGCCCAAATAGATTGAATCCAGCCCTTGCTGTAGAACAGCCATGCATTTTCATTTTATTGCAGTCTGACTTCACAGGAACAAACCCATTTCCATTAAAATGACAGCTTTTATTAAAATTGCAGCATGGAAACTAAGTGACCGGAGAGAGGGGGGAATTGGTGCTTACATACCTTGCTGCCAGAGAGTAAACTGGCTCCAGTCACCTTTCTCTCGCAAGTTCTCATCTTCAGGCAGAAACAGCCCTTTTCCTCTATCCATCACAGCAAGTCCTTCATCTCGAATCACCTTCCAGTTTCTCTCTAAGGACTGAAAAGGCAAAAATTACCAAATAATACATTAACTTAGTATTTAAAGAGCATTCTGATTTATTTATTTTTACCTTAAAAATACACAGCAGCAGTAAGAAAGCATTTATCATCGTTAACAAGCTTTCCTGTTTCCATTCAGTTAAGGGTTTAAAACAAAACGATCCATGTAGTTTCTTAGTTTCAATTACCTTCACATCATAAAAATTTCAATAATCCCCAGCCACCTACCAGAGTGGCCTCCACTTTAATTTGATTTTGATTAGCCAAGGGGGGTGTTCAGCAGATCATTTTATACTATGCGCTAACAAGAGTATTGATCTTCACAGTCACAGCGCACCAGAGTTTTCAATACCAAGAGAGCTAACAGAGCATTGAGAACAATACTTTGAATTCCAGAAATAAATGCAGCACAATGTACACATGTATTTTAAGTCTGTAATGACATGTGAAATCCTCAGTGCTCCCCCCCCCCACTGTTGCAAGTGTTGGCCCCAGAAAAGTTGAGAGAGCAGAACATTCCCATAGCCCAAGGTGCAAAGTTAGAGGAGCACCTCTTTTCCAGGGCACTTCAAATTTCTCATTTGCTGCTAAAGCATTAAGCAGGAGTAACTCCTACAGCAATGTGACTTCAACAAATGTTGAGATCCCAAGGCCTTCCCACCTCTATCTCACCCACATACTGTTTAATGGCATTACAGGAATTCCCTAAAGGAAGGGTAATTGAGGTTGAATCCTGATAAGACAGAAGTACTGTTTTTGGGGGACAGGGGGCAGACGGGTGTGGGAGACTCCCTGGTCCTGAATGGCATAACTGTGCCCCTGAAGGACCAGGTACGCAGCCTGGGAGTCATTTTAGACTCACAGCCGTCCATGGAAGTGCAGATTAAATCTGTGTCCAGGGCAGCTGTCTACCAACTCCATCTGGTGCGCAGGCTGAGACCCTACCTGTCCGCAGACTGTCTCGCCAGAGTGGTGCATGCTCTGGTTATCTCCCGCTTGGACTACTGCAATGCGCTCTACGTGGGGCTACCTTTGAAGGTGACCCGGAAACTGCAATTGATCCAGAATGCGGCAGCTAGACTGGTGACTGGGAGCGGCCGCCATGACCACATAACACCGGTCCTGAGAGATCTACATTGGCTCCCAGTACGTTTCCGAGCACAATTCAAAGTGTTGGTGCTGACCTTTAAAGCCCTAAACGGCCTCGGTCCTGTATACCTGAAGGAGCGTCTCCACCCCCACCATTCAGCCCGGACACTGAGATCCAGCGCCGAGGGCCTTCTGGTGGTTCCCTCACTGCGAGAAGCAAAGCTACAGGGAACCAGGCAGAGGGCCTTCTCGGTAGTGGCGCCCGCCCTGTGGAGCGCCCTCCCTTCAGAGGTCAAAGCGATCAACAACTACATGACCTTTAGAAAACACCTGAAGGCAGCCCTGTTTAGGGAAGTTTTTAATCTGTAATATTTTAATGTATTTTAGTGTTTGTTGGAGGCCGCCCAGAGTGGCTGGGGGGACCCGGTCAGATGGGCGGGGTACAAATAATAAATTATTATTATTATTATTATTATTATTATTATTATTATTATTATTATTATTATGGCATTGTTTTTAGCCCACAAACTTAACTCAAGCAACCAATAGCACTTGCCATCACCACATTTTCCTAGACAAAGCTTTCCGCAGATTCTCTATGTACTTATTGATGTTAAGCAGAGTTAATCCTCTTAATTTACAACTTAATTTCATCAGCAAAACTGAATCTTTATCTTCTGTTGCCTAAACGATTTAATTTGTGCATCAGTCTGCCAGGCAATTCTTTTGCTACTTAACATCACAGAAGCACTTGCAAAGCCAGATTATGTGCCATGCAATTAATTGGGCACTGCTTTCATTTCCAAAGAGCAATGCAAATATATTATGGTCAAGGACTGATACCAGCGCCTGGCAATGCCCAATGTAACAAGGTGTAGGAGAAAAGGGAACTGAACCATGGTCTCTCTTATGCAGAATGGTCAACTCTAGTGGTCAACAGATATGAATTTCAGTTCTCCACAGATACTAGTTTTTCATTCACTTGAGATTCATTCCCTGAAAAGCTTGGGGAAAGCTCAGGTATCCTCATTTATGTGAAATATGTGCACCATTATTGAGCCTTCCCCAAGTGTAGAAAGAAATCTGCATGGTAACTAACTCAATCACACAGGTCAAATACGTTCCAGATTGCTTTGCAAACTGACAATACAGGACATTGTTTAATCAATCATTTCCAGTTACTGAATGGCACTGCTGTGATCCTTCCTAAATGCCAAAGCAGCATTATTAGGAAAATGTACAAAGTTACCTGCCTTCTTTCTTTCTTTTTGCTGCCAACAATATTTCTGATGACACTAGAATAAACTGACGATACTTTTAATGATCTGTATGTAATCTAAACAATATACTGAGGACTGACAAAGGTACCACTTGATTTGCTTGAATCAATAATAATGTACTATAGGATGTCAGAACAGAAGCTGAAAGGATCAGGTAAGGGAATATCAATTCACCAACACAGGGAACAGCTTTACCCAAGTTAAACGCAAGCTTTCCTTATCTGAAACACAGATAAGAACAGTGATTTTCTTATGGCCTGTGCAGTGCTGCGATTCAATAAGAATGAATCCTGGACTGCCTTGCCAAGAGAGTTGTGCCAGGTTCCCTTGGGTGTAACTGTTTTGGGTGGCCTTTGGCTGAACACTTCCTCCTTTGGGGTATGTTTGGTACGCTGATGCTTTAATTCTGATAGCTGCCTTGTAATTGTTATTGTGGTCCTGGTTTCTGATGCTAATATTTTATTATTAGGTGCGATTGTTTTATATTACTGGTTTTTTTTTAATTGTAGGCCACCTCAAACTTCTAAGGAATTTAAGTTTCCAAAGTAAAATAAATGAAATAGCTAGCCGTCTTCAAGTATTTAGCCTGAACACATGAAAACAAAATGCACGTACTTCACTTGCAAAAGCTCCTGGGAACCATCTCCAGGCAGCACTGGCAGAGAAATTTGGAGAGCTGCTGCAAGTCTGTGCAGACAAAGGGTGGCTGAACTTTTTAAGCCTGAGAGCCTCACTGATGGTCAGCTACCTTTCTGAGAGCTGCATGATAGCGGTGGGTGTGGCCTAGGTATGTGTGTATACAAATATATTACAAATATACACACACACAAGCATTTCCAGCTCTCCCCACTCCAATGCTGCCGTGAGGGGTGGCTGAAAACTTTGCTTTTTACATATCGTTTTGGGCAAAGTAAAAGGCAGCATTTCTCTGCACATCAGCACATCAGTGGGGCTTGGTCAGGAGTGGAGCAAGCATGCACAGAACACTGGGGCTGGGACATGTATCCCTTGAAGGGCTGACTGTGGGGCAAAGTGGGTTCAAGTTGATTATTCTCAGAACACACTCCCCAGTACTGTCAGATACACCTGAACTGAAGCACAGGTGAAATGGTTTAGTCTTGGCTAAACAGTAACCATAGTCAAAAGCCAAAATAGACAGCACGGTATGCCCGTGATTCTCCCTTGCATTTTTGGGTTTTCTAAATAGCTTGGGAGGACTGATCTGGCTTAGGACCATGAAAGGAATAATCCTGGTCCCTCTGCAACTACTATTTAATGAGCAGAAATCAAGCACATAGGGGCCAATCATGTGCAAACCATGGCATCTAGTCTGTGCCCAATCCCCAATTAAGCAATCTTAACTTCCATGATGTTAAACGGAGGCACAAAAAGCATGCGATGTGAGCAAAACTGTGTTTCCAAACACAGACCCACCCTATTTAGATGGAAAGCTAGCATGGGGAGTGTGATTCAGAAGACCAAACAGGCACATGATCGTGGAGTGATGAATCCACCACTGCTACTCTCAAAGTCCATCCTTCGAGTCACTTTGCTCCAAAGTGGGCTTTGATACTGGAAGTGGGTCCAGATGGGAAGAAAGCAATTGGAAGTGAGTGTGGGAGCTTCAAGGAAGGGTCAGCACTGCTATGCCTCTTAAGTGCTTTGCATCTTACACTCCATCGCCAGATTTACATACAAATAGGGCAGACACACATTTAAATACAGTTTTAACACCAGTATGTAAACTGGGCTCAACACTGAATAGATTGAATATGAGTAAGATGAGTACTTTGCACTGTACATAAGCTCGAATGCTGCCAAGTCGGTTTGCTTTGAGTGCCTTTTCTGCAAACAAGTCCACAAATTTGGATTGCATGGGCTGCAGAGAGAAAACTTGTCCGGATTTCTCGGTTTTAATAAGTAAGAAGGAATAGAAGCACAAATGACTGAAACAGCTGTCTTTATTAAGCTTGTTACTACTCTCCTGAGAACGTTATGGCACATTTCGCTTGCAGCAAAACACAGCTCATTACTAGAATTACCTTTTTTTCAAATATTGAAATAATTTTATACAGCATTAACATGGAAGCATGAGGACTACAAATGTTCTTCTCATATGTCTTCGCAACTTATATTTCTAATTCCTTAGGCAAACTTCCAACTGTGTAAGCTACTTCAGGCATCTAAAACATAACACCAATTAGAGGAAAATATATACGTGCATCAGCAGAAGCATAGGCTGTTATGCATACAAAGCAGCACAGATAAACATCAGTTGACAGTATTACCCAAGGAACAGCCCCTCTAGTACTATATCACTGCACTGCTTCATCATGATGCTCCATGCATCTCACTCAGGTTTCTCTTTTTTATAGTTAGCACATATTAGCTAGACTGATTACAAGGCTGTGATTCCACATGGAGAAAAGCTTTTTGCTCTTCTTACTAAAAATAGAAAAAACATGAAAGATACGACATTGGAAGGAATACCAGGATACCTGAAGATAATGTCCAATTCCCTCATTTAAAATTAAATCTGAGGTGGGAGATGTAAGGCATTATTTGGTACTTTCTCCAGAAAGATTTTTTTGGGGGTGCATATACAAATTAATAGAAAATTACAAACATGAGTGAGTGATTTTACTTTCTTGGGTTCCATGATCACTTCAGATGGTGACAGAACTCACGAAATTAAAAGACGCCTGCTTCTTGGGAGAAAAGCAATGACAAACCTAGACAGCATCTTAAAAAGCAGAGACATCACGTTGCCGACAAAGGTGCATATAGTTAAAGCTATGGTTTTGTCCAGTAGCGATGTATGGAAGTGAGAGCTGGACCATAAAGAAGGCTGATCACCGAAGAATTGATGCTTTTGAATTATGGTGCTGGAGGAGACTCTTGAGAGTCCCATGGACTGCAAGAAGATCAAACCTATCCATTCTTAAGGAAATCAGCCCGGAGTGCTCACTGGAAGGACAGATCCTGAGGTTAAGGCTCCAGTACTTTGGCCACCTCATGAGAAGAGAAGACTCCCTAGAAAAGACCCTGATGTTGGGAAAGATTGAGGGCACAAGGAGAAGGGGACGACAGAGGACGAGATGGTTGGACAGTGTTCTCGAAGCTACCAACATGAGTCTGACCAAACTGTGGGAGGCAGTGGAAGACAGGAGTGCCTGGCGTGCTCTGGTCCATGGGGTCACGAAGAGTCGGACACGACTAAACGACTAAACAACAACAAACATGAAGACTTGGGGAGATTGAGTTTGGACAATGAGGCCCCACCTGGCTCAAGCTAAGTTACCAAAATCAGCAACAAAAGAAGAAAGTGCCCCCACATGCAGTTGGTCTGTCTTTGTGAAAATTATATACTGATGTTTTTTAAAAATATCTTCCAAGTACTGCAATGCTTTGCGTCTTTGTCTATGCAGGTTTTGTATGTAATGGACCCAAGTGTTCAAAAGTATGCCTACAAAAAGTTAACATACCCACAATGGGAGGAAAAGAGAGCAGGTGGGAGTGGAAAATGGCTCTTTAAAGTTTCCTTGATGCAAGACAATGTTTTCTTTACCTCTGTGGGGATTTCTGCTTCTAGAAGTTTTGGGCTTTTGTGAATATATTTGTTAGCAAATAAAAAAACTGTGAAGATTCAAAGCATCAAGTATTTTAAGGTAGCTCAAATCTTTTCCAGACAGTGCAAGAATTTCATTCTCTCTGTGTGTACCTATAAATATATGTGGGTACAAGTGAACAAAACTGGATCACTTCCAAAGAAATATCATTATGTCTGCTGCTCTGAAACACGGTTATTTTCAGGTCTGTGTGCTACTTCTTGAATAAGGCAGGTGCCTTAGTCTTATAAATATTTCTTGGGAGAGAATAGGTTGATAATGGGCATCTTGGAATATGCATGCTTATGAGCCTACAGCTTAGAAGCAGGCACCCATGGGTTCTGTTTCATGATCTGTGTCTGAATGAGACTGGCTTCCTGTAACTAGTCATGATTATATTGTGCCACTAGGTGCAACTAAACAGTGTTTCTGTGCACTGCTCTGGTTCGCCAGAAGTGGCTTAGTCATGCTGGCCACATGACCCGGAAGCTGTACACCGGCTCCCTTGGCCAGTAAAGCGAGATGAGCGCCACAATCCCAGAGTCGTCCGCGACTGGACCTAACAGTCAGGGGTCCCTTTACCTTTACCTTTAGGTGCAACTAGATGTAGCACATTGTGACCAAACACAAGCATTAGCTCTCTCGGGGGGAACAAAAATAAATAAATCAAGGTTTCATTTAGTCTCCAAAACAGCCAGACTATTCCATTATGATAATTTAAGGCAGCCCCCCTCCCACTCTTGGGCTCCCAGACGTTGGACTAGAACTTCTATCATCCCCAACCAGCCTAGAGATCAAGCATTATGGGGTCTGTAGTCCAATATTATCTAGGGACTGAAGGCTGGAGAAAGCTGATTTAAAATAAGGTGGACAAATTATCTCAGTTAGTTGGGCGAATGAACAGGTGCAACCAAACAGCCTATGAGAGTTCTGTCTAAAAGGCACCAGCAAGAATTCTCTCCTATGTGGACTTTATTAAAAGCAATCAAAACCCCCACATGGGATGCAGATTTAAGAAACCCACCTGAGCTCTGAGTGTGCAAACTCACCCTACGGACCATTCATTTCAACAGGGCTTTCCTACAAGAAAGTGTGCTGAGGGTCAAAATGAATGAGGATATTCATGCTAGAGAACATTTCTTGCTAGGGAACATTATCCATGCTAACATTAAAGCATGTTCAGAAAAACCACATTTTTTAGCCTTTACAGCTACAACAAAATTAAATAAAGTGTGTGATCCTTTTAAAAGGGGGAGGAGTATAAATCTTCTTATTAACATGGAACGTTAAGAAAAAAAGCAAACAAGTAAAATAGATGGCAGCCTCTAAAGTTCCTCTATAATCTGTTCTAGAAATAGAAATCTCACTGACATTTTGAAAAAAGAACAATAATTGATGATTTAATAACAGAGTCTAAATTGTATTTTAACAATAGCAGAGAGTAGTGATTATAAATAATTTAGCTGTCTATCTCAAGGGCTACAAACAGTGATGAGTTTCTTCTCTGTTGTCTGAGTTTTGTATTTATTCAGTTGGCCTGATGTTGTCTACCTTCTGCAATTAAACGTCCCAGTGAAGCCTCTAAGAGTTATGAGAGCACAAGGGAAAACAAACCGGCATGTTATCCACTAATTACAACATTCAGCAATTTAAGGCTTGCCTCCCAGTAATTAGTGTGAATTACAGACTTACTACGGCCATAAAAACTCAAGTGGTCCAGCATGTACATTTTTGTGTGTGTTCGCTCACTTCCACAACTCATTCCCTTAGCAGAAGAAGAAATGTCATACAATGGACTGTGACTCCCACTGAAATCAAGTTAGTCACATGACTAACTTAGGTCCTGCTGATTTCAGTTGGTCTACTCTAAGCATGACTAAGTCTAGAACCAAGCTTAGGTGTCAGTCACAAGGAGCAAAGCAGCATATTGTTCTATCTGCTGAAGTCTGATCTTATGCATGCTTACTGAGAAGTAAGATCCACTGTGTTTAATGAGATTTAATTCCAGGTAAGTATTCAGAGAACTGAAACTGTGGAATCTACTTCAGACAAAAATCTATATAGGAGAATTAATGAAATGTAGATTTTTATCCTGATTATTATTTTTTTGTATTTTTATCTCCTGGGTTTTTTTCCCTCTTGCATTTTTCTATGTATGCATTATGCTTGCAAATAATTTCAGTTTTCTTTTTGGCATCATGCAATATGCAGAAATTTCTGCTGATAACAATCTATATAGTAAAAGAAGGCATACTGCTCACCTTGACCAGGTCTGTATAACCTGTTTCCTTTGCTGTCCACCATGGCTGAGCCTTTAAATCCTTGACATTGTAGAGAGAGCGCTGCCAGACAGATGCAAAGTGACCCCGCTGGTGCCCAAGTTCATACCACTTGTATGCCTAGAAGATTTTAATTTGTTAACAGCTCATTTACATTAGTTACACTTCAGCAGAAAAGGATAAATCAATAACAAATATCATATGCTAGCAAATTCCTCTGTGCATGCTAATGATGCTATCTGCCTGCTTAGTGATTGTTCCCCTATAGCATCATCACAAATAACCAGCTGAGATGCAGTGATTTGGGAAAAGAGAACAGAGGCGGATACAAACAATTTAAGATCTTTTTCGTGAAAACCTGCAGCACCAAAGAATTCAGTGGCATTCAAGCATACCCACCATCCACATGAAATATGGATGTGCCTATAGAAATTCCTACTAGGCTGCTGCTCCAGTTCTGCCCATCTTGCAATAAAACACACAAAAACAAAGACATCTTCTCTACCAGCATACAGTGTTCTCTTGTCACCTCATGTTAAAAAAAAAAATCTATCTGCCTTCCGTGGATAATGTCTGCAGGGAAGCTACCAGTATTGGTAGTTAAGTGGTGAGGCCATTTTGCAAAACCACACCCACAGTGGCCCACGAGAGTTGTGGGATGCCAGGGTCTGGCCTTGCAGCTGAATCTGATTCCTCATCCCTACTTCAGTAAATAACCAGAAGTGCAGAAACTAATCAAAAAGTATATGCTGAAAGTTTTCTTTAAAATTTTGTCCCTAATGTCAATCCACAATCTTATAGCCAATAAGCCACTCAACTACATCACAAAGAAAGAAACTCAATATGTTGTTGTTGTTGTTGTTGGGTTGTTTAGTTGTTTAGTCGTGTCCGACTCTTCGTGACCCCATGGACCAGAGCACACCAGGCACTCCTGTCTCAATATACTGGACTCTAAAGAAACGGAGGTACAGAGAAATAGGTTTTAAGCTGTCTTTGCAGCAGTGCTGCTAGAAGTTAAAAGAAGAAAAGGCAATTAACTAAGCTTCTTCTCTGTAGCTATTTCTATGCACTTCCTTACAGAAGAAATGGGGTGGGGGAATCCTACTTAAACATCAGTAACTAGGAAGCAGTTTGGTGCGATCCAGCTAAGTGTATTCATGAATAAAAGTAGCTTATATTGGATTTCACCCAGTGCAATGCCATCTCAAAGACACCACTGCACGGGGAATTTCCCACTTCTTTATGCATGGTGCCTCTGACCATTCTGCCTTTTGTTATGGTCCATGTAAAAAGCTTTAGGAATTTTGGCTGTGTGAATTAATGCAAAAACTGAATTGGATTTATACCCAACTCTTGTTCCCTAGGTATAGTCAGCTTCTTCTAATTGGCTTGAGTAAGACCACAGCCCTATTTATTTCCCTTATTTCCAAGTCTGCTTAACAACCTGCAATTCCATCATAGCCTCTGATGATATTTGGAGTTTGGCTTTTTGCTGTGCTCTATATTTTCCTGCTTCAGGTTCCTGACCAATCTCACACTCTGGACACATTAGGGCCAAAGCCGACTCAGATCTTATTTGCCTTTGCAGAGGAAACTCATTGAACCTCCAGTAAACTCTACCTCTTTGTCTCCAACTCTCTGCATGGCATCACCCAAATGGAAATAAAAGCGCCCATCGTCAGTGCCTGGGTCTCCTGATTCTAGACCTTCCTAGAGGGGTCAGAAAAGAATGCCAGTTATTCATTTTTGTGTTTAAAAAAAGCTTTTCAATTCCACAGCTAACAAAATGTAGCAGCGTGGATGGCTGCTATTCAGGATTTGAGCCAGCTGTGCCCTTTACTAGGAAACTCCATTCCATTCCCCCAATCAATTTTTCCATCATTCCATGTTCATCAAGCTGTTTTGGGTCTCCCCCACCAGAAAGATTTCTTGTACTTCTGAAAATTTTAAGGATCCCCCAAGGCTGCTTATACATTAAATTGTACTGTCATTTGGGCTGCCTAAAGACCCACATGCAGATAGTAAGTCAATTACTACTATATAGGATACTTGTGTTTATATAATTCTTTCTCAAAGATATATTATATTAAAATTCCTATAATGTATTATAGTGTACATGCTTTCTGTTCCTTCAAAGGATGCATAATCAATTATCTATCACCCTCCTTTCCCCATGTCTTCTCTGCTATTGTGTGCCAACTCTTCTATTTCTAATGGAGGTGGAGAGTGGCCACGGTCTGCTTCCCCCATCAAATGTTCACATGATTATATGGACTTTACATGGGAACTTGTTTCAGAAGAACCATCTCAAACGTGGTTGTGTGAACTGGCTCTTGGAGGGCAGGGAGTAAGTTGCAGTGATAAATAACCGACCTGAAGCCCCACGCTGGAAAAGAGATCTCACATCCAGGGGATGGATCAACGTAGTAGTGGTAGCAGCAGCAGTAGTAATGACAATAATAATCATCATCATCCTATACCACCATTCATCCAAGGATCACAGGGCAGTTTACAATATAAAAACACAAAAATGTATACCATTTTTGTAACAAAAAAACCCAAGACCCCCCGCAGTTAAAAAGTCCATTGATTGTTTAATTAGCCAAAGGTATGGGAGAAGAAGACTGTTTTTGCCTTGTGCCTAAATGTTTTCATGACCCTCTAATATTAAATAGTACAATTTTGACCCTTTACATATAATTTCCTTCATTTATTGTGCTTTTCAAAAGAAGGAGATCCTAATGTAAATATTACTTTTAAATAGGGAATGCTTTCTGCAATCTTGTTTTCTGCCTTCAAGATGAAGCCATAATGCACTTTAGCAAAGCCATCATTAGGAGCCAGGCTCAAAACCTGTGAGAAAGCAAAACAACACATAATTAGGGCTTTACCTCTGCAGTGATTTTGAATTGTTTACAGAGACATAGCTATATATTAGTTCTTGGATCAAAATAAGGATTTATTTCCTGTAGTAGTCTACAAGTAGACCACTGGCTAAGGGTTTTGACCATTGCATTATTGAACACGTATGTCTAATTGGAATTGTCCCTGCCTTTTCTCTTGCCTGCAAGTTCATGCAGCAAACTTCTTGGACTAATTCAGCACAGTCATATAGGCTGGAATTACAGTGGTACCTCTGGTTGAGAACTTCATTCGTTCTGGAGGTCCATTCTTAACCTGAAACTGTTCTTAACCTAAGGTACCAATTTAGCTAATGGGGCCTCCCACTACCACTGTGCCACCGCCGCGCAATTTCTGTTCTCATCCTGAAGCAAAGTTCTTAACTCGAGGTACCATTTCTGGGTTAGCAGAGTCTGTAACCTGAAGCGTTTGTAACCTGAAGCATCTGTAACCCGAGGTACCACTGTACATATTTTGTGTCACATGGAGATGCTTCAAAATTGCGTTAAAAAATTAAATTTTATTAGAGTTTAGAAAAAGGGACACAAATATTATTTATTATGTTTTTTAATCAAAATTAAAATCTTAATCTAAATAAAACCAAAAAGAAAAAGAAAAGAGAAAGGGAGGTAGAGAAGGGATAAATTAGGAGAGAGGAGAAGAGAAAGAGGAAATAATGAAGGAAGGAAATAAGAAAATAAGGACCATGCCCTATGCTGTGTTTTTATCAAGTCATGAGACTTCACATCTCACTCCACATTATTGGCTCCCATTGCTAAAGGCAGAGAAACTCACAACTTGGTGATATCATGATATAGACTGAATCAGCCTTCCCCAATTTGGTGCCCCCCCCCGATATTTTGGACTAGAACTCCCATCAGTCCCAGACAACATGATCAATAGCCAAGGCGGATGGGAGTTGTAGTTTAAAAAAATGAGGTGGGCACCTGCTGGGTTAAGTGATCCTAAATGTTATGGAGCAGAGGGGGAGAACTCAAACAGGAGGGCGGGGCATTTTTGGCAATATTTCCATGTTGCATGTAAGGTGCTGTTCCATCCTCAGCCATGGACAAGAAGCTGTGCTGATATTCATGGTCTGGCCTTCATTTTTAAACAACATACCAAACATCAGCTTTGACATTTGCACAATGGATTTTTATGAAAAGAATGTTTAATTAGCACACATAACTGGGGGAGCAGAGAAGGAAGGGAATTCTTCCTGCTACTGTGTCTCCTTCAGCCATTAATGCAGAGATCAGGACTAACCTCAAAACACTCGTCTATCTGTGGCACAAATTGGGAGACAGAGCGCTTGCCTTCAAATTTCTTGAACTAGAGAAATCCCTTGAAGAAAGTTAAACCAAGATCTATTGCGCTTTGAAAACAAAAGCAGCTTTCATTTTTACAAAGCCTATATTTAATGTATTGTGTCTCAGTGCCAGACTACTAGATTCAAAGGGGGAATAGCTAATCGGAGAAAAATGAAATGCTACCCCTTTCTTGACACTGCCTTCAAGCTGTGATACAATGGAAGATCTGAAAAAAATTGTTCGCCAAGAATGGACAAGTTTCCCATCGGGTTGAATTCCAGCTATAGGAATAAAATTCTTTGATTCAAAGTTCACTGTTTAGGTTCATTGCTGAAGGTATGTGTGGCAGGGGAAATAGGGGGGGGGAATTAAACATGACCAAACTACTGAGAACAGGATTTAGGTCAACCATGAACACAGGGATTTCCTAAAAGTTATTCGTACTGCTGACCCACAACTTCTCATTCTAGTGCTACCCTCTTGCCAACAGAGGGGAGGTGAAGAGAGGGTGCAGGGATTTTCTGCTTCTCGTTGGCCATCAGCAGATGGTGCTTCATGGGTCTTCAACCACATTGCAATGGCACTAGTCAGATTTCAAGACTCTATTCATAACAGCAGTGGAGAACCTGAGGTCCCCCAAAAGCTGTTGGGTGCCAAGTCCCATCACCCCCAATCAGCATGGCAAAGAAAATGACAGGAGTTGTAGTTCTGGGCACCACAGTTCAAGAAGGATACTGACAAGCTGGAACGTGTCCAGAGGAGGGCAACCAAAATGGTCAAAGGCCTGGAAATGATGCCTTATGAGGAACGGCTTAGGGAGCTGGGTATGTTTAGCCTGGAGAAGAGAAGGTTAAGGGGTGATATGGTAGCCATGTTCAAATATGTAAAAGGATGTCATATAGAGGAGGGAGAAAGGTTGTTTTCTGCTGCTCCAGAAAAGCGGACACGGAGCAATGGATTCAAACTACAAGAAAGAAGATTCCACCTAAACATTAGGAAGAATTTCTTGACAGTAAGAGCTGTTCGACAGTGGAATTTGCTGCCAAGGAATGTGGTGGAGTCTCCTTCTTTGGAGGTCTTTAAGCAGAGGCTTGACAGCCACCTGTCAGGAATGCTTTGATGGTGTTTCCTGCTTGGCAGGGGGTTGGACTGGATGGCCCTTGTGGTCTCTTCCAACTCTATGATTCTATGATTCTATGAACAACATCCGAAGCACCACACATTCCTAATCCCTATTTTATAGGGTACAGAACTAGCTACATATAAACTTTTTATTAAAATTTCAAATGAGTTATGATACTCTTCCTGGGATACCTAACCTTGTTTCTTCATCAGTCCATTTCACATGTATTCCTTAACTTTTAAAATGTAACATCTTTGAGCATTTTGTGAATGAGATATGCTTTTAAATTGATGTACAACTGCAGCTGGCCGGAATTATGTAAGTGACTGCTTCAGTCACTTTCAATGAGGTTCAGTTGCCTTCAGTGGCATTATCATACAGTCAGATTTGAATGCCCACATAGAATCATGGTACAATCTTGTTCACATGCTTTTCAGTAGGCCCGGTTTTCCCATGTGAAGGAACAGTTAGAAGGGGAAAAGGCAAGTATCTTGGAGTTTGAACAAGAAGCTACACAACAGGGAAACCACACATAGCCTATGCACACTTTAGCGCAACCGTAAGAGGAAACATTTGCAGTGTTTGGATTGGTCAAAATGAGGGTAAAAAGGGACCCCTGACCATTAGGTCCAGTCATGTCTGACTCTGGGGTTGCGGCGCTCATCTCGCTTTATTGGCCGAGAGCCGGCGTACAGCTTCCAGGTCATGTTGCCAGCATGACAAAGCCGCTTCTGGCAAACCAGAGCAGCGCACGGAAACGCCGTTTACCTTCCCGCCGGAGCGGTTCCTATTTATCTACTTGCACTTTGATGTGCTTTTGAACTGCTAGGTGGGCAGGAGCTGGGACCGAGCAATGGGAGCTCACCCCGTCGCAGGGATTCGAACCGCCGACCTTCTGATCAGCAAGCCCTAGGCTCTGTGGTTTAACCCACAGCGCCACCTGGGTCCATGATGAGGGTACCATGGCATAAAAGGCAGGGGTGGCTACCCTTTTTCGGCTGAAGGGCTACCCTGAGAGTCAGTCAACTAATCCAAGGACTGCATGCCTGTGGTAGGTGTTGCCAACACATATTTATCACACATGCACCACATACAAAACACACACTCTGCACACACACTCATCCTCACCACAGGGCTTTGAAATTCCATCACTAGGCCAGGCAGGGAAGGTTAAGCCTCTCTCCTCAGCTCTTCCCTGTCATGGGGTGATTTGTCCATCACAGTGTTGGGCTGCATGAAGATGTTTAACCCTTTCCTCTCAGCCCAGGACTGTGATGTACAGATTTTGCCACTGCAGCCCTGGGTAATGAGGAGAAGTTCAGGCCCAACTGGCACAATGGAAAAGAAAGCCCCCATCTGCATAATTTGCAAAGTCATACTCCCTCTTGCAGGGAATCGTTACTACGAGGAAACAGCACAGAATGCTCCTTACTGGTTCCTGCCTGGTAAGACCACACAGCAATGGAGCCTTTGCAGAGGGAGATGTGTCTGATTTTGCTGTGGGCTGTCAGGGCTGCTGCAATCACCTGGCAGGTCAGTTTCAGCCCACTGGTTCACCACCTGTGCTATAAAGAGGCAGATGCATACTTGTTTTCAAAATTGTAATGTTCTTAAGCCTTGATCAACCTGTAGTACTTTTTTTTTAAAAAAGTTTACATATTCTTAATAGAAGCTCACCTCCTCATAAACCCTCTTAGCATTGCTGTTGTCGCCAATCAAAAGGTAACCCACTCCTAGATTGTTCTTGAATGAAGTATCATTAGGAAACAGGCTAACAAGTTTTTGCAGTGTAACCAAGGAGCCTCTCATGCGACCTAATTTAATTGGACAAAATAAACAACAACTTGGTTACAAGTAGGAGTAGTTTGGGATATAGCAGAGGCAGCCAATCCAGATGCCTTCCAGATGTGGTTGGACTCCCATCATCTCTGCCTATTGGCCATCCTGACTGAGGTTGATGGGAGTCCAGCAACATCTGGAGAGCATCATGTTGCCCATGCCTGCAAAACAGTATGTTCAGCTGTTAAATGGGCTCAGGTGATTAAATATATATAAAAGTGTACATTACTAAAGACCAATACAAAATGTAAATATGCACATAAAAACATATGAATATTTTTCTCACTGATCTCTTTTGCTACTAATTTTAACGGATATGCCTTAGAGAAGCAAGCTGGTGGGTTGTATCAGTCAGTCTTATGGAGACCTCTTGTGGACAACTGTGGCATTCCTCATATCACAGCTTTCATTGGACAGTGGTAATAAGGGGGTTCACAGCGTGGATAGATATGCCAACAATTAATCTCCAGTTCTTTAAAGTGCACATTTAAAGCTGCTGGTCTTTTTCAACTACATTAATTAAGGGTATAAATAAACTGCAATAAATTCAAGCAGGGGGAAATGTTCAGTCTTCCTGGCTCACAGGAAGACAGTTGCTCACAATATTTGCTTAATATTTGTCCTTTCCATGAATCTGGGAGACACCTGTTTCTGTCTACTTCTGTTCATTTCAAGTCATGCCTGTAATTTAATGCCACTGGGAAGAGACCAACAGTTCAAAACACTAATGCAGTGATGTACACAGGTTTGGTGGGGGGGTTTTGTACAAGCATATCTGTGGTCTGTACAATATGATTTGACTCTGTGAAGCTGCATACAAGCAACACAACATATGCATTATCAAATACTGCCAAAAAACCTACCCCTATCAGGATATTAAAACCAAGTATCAATGTCAAATCTAGATAGAAATCATTTGGAAGAATATTCAAGCAACTGAGCAGTATCTGTAGAAAAACTGATGTTAAAATTCACAAGGAAGATTTTTTTGAGTCCAAATAGGTTTCAGTTGCAGTAAACAAAACTCGTCTCCTTCAAAATCTTCTTGGCATTATATGATATACATCTCTAGTGTGTACTTACCCTTTAAGCTACATTGCATGAACAGTTCTTTTGTTGTTTATCGTTCATGTAACTTTACAAACATATGCTGTATGTATCATCCATTTAATAAAACAACAAAGTCTTTAAAAATCCTCTGGGCATTTTTGAACATTTGACCTGCAGTAAGTACAGATTTAAGATCCTTACCAAGAAATTGTTGCCGATCTGCCCTTCTTTTCAATGTGAGTTTTACCAGATCATCAGGGACATTTGGTAGACTAGCAACTTCACCATAGGTACTGATGGATCGCTGTAGTATTTCATTGCTTCTCGCTTTCTCTGCCAAGTCATCCTCACTCTGTGTGTGACCATAAATCATTCATCAGTGCCCAAGTCACCACTTAACTTTTTGCTTGTTAAAAACATGTTTTTACTCAATTGGTGGCTACATACACCAAAATGTACAGCAAGAAAAATGGAAACAAGTATTTTAATAGCTGGCAAACAGCCACTACATAGCCAACCACAAGATTGACTTAAAAAAATAAACAGGTATTTTGTTTCCGTGCTCATCTTTTGAAATGCCTGCAGCTTTGTTTTGTTTTATTCTGGAATTCATTCACCAAATCATGAGTATTTGTTCAAAGGTAGTATAAATCTGTTTTCACTTCATAACAACTTTACTGGATGGAAAGTTAGCAAGTTGTTTTAACAAAGGGTTAATATGGTGAATTCTGCTGGCTTTTCCAGCTTTGGTT
The DNA here is from genome assembly GCA_034641385.1 of Darevskia mixta. Taxonomy (NCBI): domain Eukaryota; kingdom Metazoa; phylum Chordata; class Lepidosauria; order Squamata; family Lacertidae; genus Darevskia; species Darevskia mixta. Next base: position 2,432,383 of record JAWWNH010000018.1, read on the forward strand.
TAATTTTAATTTTTTTTAAAGATGGCTGTCTATTGAAGAATTTACACAGTTAAGACCTCCATATTTTCATCGTGTAATGTCAAGCAAGCTGATTATAGTGTGTATGCAAGTTATTTTAAGGCTACAAAATATGGGCTATAAGCACAAATCACTGGGAATGCTATTGCTTAATCGTATGTAACACAAGAAGCTGAGAGACATCCAAAGGAGAAAAGACAGGAGGTACCAAGCCTTTTCTACTCATGAAAGGAAGTGTCACCTGCTCCCTTCTTTCAGAAGAAATTGGCAGTTACAGGAGCATGAAGGAAAAAAAATAAGGGCTAAGATTAAGGAACATTCAGTTAACCACCTGCAAATTTCACAGCTCTGGGGGAAATGTCCTGGCCTCACTGAATAAAAGCTGCCTTTTGCAAGATCATTCACATTTCCCATTGTGCTCATCCTGGAGATGATTGGCTTTATAAAGGTAAAGGTAAAGGGACCCCTGGCCATTAGGTCCAGGCGTGACCGACTCTGGGATTGTGGTGCTCATCTCACTTTACTGGCCGAGGGAGCTGGCGTACAGCTTCCGGGTCATGTGGCCAGCATGACAAAGCCGCTTTTGGCGAACCAGAGCAGCGCACAGAAACACCGTTTACCTTCCCGCCGGAGCAGTACCTATTTATCTACTTGCACTTTGACATGCTTTCGAACTGCTAGGTTGGCAGGAGCAGGGACCGAGCAACGGGAGCTCACCCTGTTGCGGGGATTCGAACCGCCGACCTTCTGATCGGCAAGCCCTAGGCTCTGTGGCTTAACCACAGCGCCACCCTTGGATTGGCTTTATAGCCTAGGACAAATAGAGACATACACAACTGGGACAATTTGTCTTTCCATACATTGCTTGCTCATTTTTTACCTGCGCTTTTCCATATCTTGCCCGTGGGCTTTGGGGATACTTGTTGACTAATGCTTCAAATGCCTTCAAAGCTTCTTCAGCTTTCCCCTAAAGAAAAACATTGTTATATGAAGTAATTTGGAAAATATCAGGCGTAGGGAAAATATTAACACTCATTATTATTTACATTTCAAATAAAAGTGCTGAGAAGTCACCAGCTAACAAAGCGCCTAAAAATAATTCGGTCATTTACAAAACATTTTTTGTGGGAAAAGGAAGCAGGCACACAGCACTTACAGTGACAGCTAGGGAAGTTATCTGCTATAGTCTGGTAATGTATAATACACCTTTTAAATAAACACAGTGCATGAGGTTGGGATTGTTGTTGTTTAAATAAAAATAAAATATTAACATTATTAAATGATTGTGGAAGGGAATGGCGGGGGAATCTAAAATATCAGCACTAGAGTGGGTTGATGACCTCAGGCAGTGGATTTTGAGTGTCATGGAAGAGCAGCAAGTTATTATATTTTTGTACCCAGGGAGAAGTGCTTGTAGGATTTTATGTCTTAGATTCTAAAATAAACCAGCTAGGTTTGGGCTCAGAATTGGGGGGGGGGGAGAGACAGGGGAGGGAGGGAGAGAGGGAGAGGGAGAGGGAGAGGGAGAGAAGGTGGTATTTACTGCTCTTCCTCAGGGAGGGAAACATCTGGAGACGTCTCTGAAGTTATCCTTTTTTGTTATGAAATGGCTTAGAGTGAACATCTTAAGAAAAAAAATGAAAGCATATTGGAGGCTATTAAAACACAAAATGAAAAAAAGATTGAATATGATGGGTGGTATTCAACTGAGTTTTACTCAGAGTAATCCTACTGAAATTAAATACACAATTTAAGGCATCAAAATGAAATTATTTAGGTACCTTCTTACTGGCTATTTCACAGTTGTGAAATCCTTGAAAGCATCAGTTATGAAGAGGTATGCAAATATGAGAAAAATATATAGATTTTAAAACTCAAGGCTGCCATCACATCTGGAAGAACTGCAAGTTTTACTTTACTTGAGTAGGCCTACTTCCCCAGGTTCAGTTGCATAACATGTCATAGGAAGCTACCATATACTGAATCAGACCATTATTCCACCAAGCTCAGATTTGTCTACACTGACTGATGGCAGTTCTCCAAGATTTCAGATAAGTTGCTGAGGACTGAACCTGGGACCTTCTGCACTCAAAGCAGATGCTCTACCACTGAGCTACAGTCTATACATTTTAAAAGTACTGAATTGCTCTTTGTCCATCCACCCCTTACAATAGACATAAGCCTATATTGTGATCCACTAGCATTGCCAATGGATGGGTTCACAACCATTTGTAGTGTTTATCAGCGCCTTCTGAGGTTCTCTATGCCTAGAATTTTATGCATGGTGCCACGGCCCATCTTTATGTTCTCTCCAGCAACAGCCAATTTAAGCTCAGTCAAATTTCATCGTTACCTTTTTACGCAGCTTCTCTGCAGCATCAAGTTCAGCTTTAATCTGTTTATCAAATTTATTGAGCAATTTTGGTTTCTTTTTCTTCACTAGAAAAAAAAAGATTAAAAAGAAATACAGCAATTCTTCCCAGAATTCAGAATTGACTATTTATGAATTTCTTTAACACCTTAATGCATGCTGAAGGATATCTAACAATAAGGAGCAAAACTGTAGTGTTTTTGTATTTACACAGTTACAATAATACTGTGACCAGTCCAAACTGGGGTGTGGGTGTGGGTGGGTGTAATTGAATTTCAAAAAAAAAAAAAAAAAGACAAAAAAGAACGAAAAGAACACAAGAGAAAGATAAACTTACATCAAAAAATCTTACAATTCCACATATTGAGATTACCCTCTTGACTTTTCCCCACCCCAACCATGAGTCCTCTTTATTCTATTTTAACTGCATATTGACATTTCTCCAATTATTCCGTCTTCCTAAGTTATCCATACTCTTTATTTCATTTCAAGTGTATTTAGAATCCAGCTAATGTTTTGACCTGTTTGCATTACTTTTGTATATACATTATAAACAATTCCCATTCTTTTTAAAAATTTCTTGTCTTCCAGTCCAAGTTGTTAAGGATGCAATAACATAGTTAGAGCCTACTGACTCAGGACAATGGTCCATGTAGTCAGCATTCTGCTTTCTTAGTGGCCAACCAGATGCTGGTGGGAAACCAGCAAACAAGATCTGGGCACAAGAGCTGTCTCCCTTTCTGTGGTTTTTAGTAACTGGTATTACTGCCTCCAACTGTGGAAGCAGAATACAGCCAATATGGCTGTATGAATTGGCCTAAAGCCATCTAAGTTGGTAGCTATCCCTGCTTCCTGCAGGTTGCAGTAGAATCATAGAATCATAGAGTTGGAAGAGACCACAAGGGCCATCCAGTCCAACCCCCTGCCAAGCAGGAAACACCATCAAAGCATTCCTGTCAGGTGGCTGCCAAGCCTCTGCTTAAAGACCTCCAAAGAAGGAGACTCCACCACCCTCCTTGGCAGCAAATTCCACTGTCGAACAGCTCTTACTGTCAGGAAGTTCTTTCTAATGTTTAGGTGGAATTTTCTTTCTTGTAGTTTGAATCCATTGCTCCGTGTCCGCTTCTCTGTAGCAGCAGAAAACAACCTTTCTCCCTCCTCTATATGACATCCTTTTATATATTTGAACATGGCTATCATATCACCCCTTAACCTTCTCTTCTCCAGGCTAAGCATACCCATCTGGCCAACCCATCAATAGCATCTGGCCAACACCCAAAATGACAACGGTGCCCTCATCGTAGCCCAGAGTAGTTACAAACTATCTGAAAGATCGCAACTGTCTCTGAAGTCATTGCTAGTCATTGAGCTATTCAAAGTCATTTAGTCACTGGGTTTGCCAGCAACTCCGTTCCCTGTATCGGTGCAGGAGGGATAACAGGATAGTAAGATTAAGGATCAATTAACAAAGAACCTGATTTTAAAGCAGGAATTGGGAACCTTGGGAACCCACCCTCACAGATGCTGTTAGATTCCAACTCTCACCACCTTCATTCAGCATGGCCAATGGTCAGGAATGATAGGAGTTGAAGTCCAACAACATCTGGAGCCCAATGGGTTCCTCATTCCTGTTGTAAAGGATTTGGCTAAATATATGATCATAGGCTTATGGCTATTACCACAATATGACAAATGATCTGCATAAGGCACAAATGTGCAGTACAGACCATTAGAATCATTTGATCTTATTTTCCAAGACTTGGAAGGCATGCTTTCATGGACTCTTTCCAAGAACACCCATATGCTTCAGGACACTGTGTCGGCAATCCACCATATGGTACCATGTTCCTGAACTATCCAAGTAAATGAAAGGCCCCTGCTTCTGATAGTGCTGTATAATCGGGACACAAAATGTAGCAAGGACACCTCTGTATAATGTGAGTGGTCATTATTATGTTGGAAGGTGTTCAACAGGGCCAGTTCTGGGGTGACTTCTAATACTTGCTTAGTTATTTTGCATATCTCTTGTAGGACTGCTGTCCAGAAGGGTTGGAATTTAGGGCATTCCCACCACATGTGGAGGCATGTGCCTGTGGAGGTGCAGCCTCTTCAACATCTTGGTGAGGTTCCTGGGTGTATCAGCACCAGTTTCCATGGTGTTAAGTACCACCTGCAGGTGAGTTTCAGAGTGAAACCTTCTTTTGGCTGATACGGACTTAAAGGGAGGTTTAGACTACATTCTAGTCCAAAGGGTGGGGTTAATTTCATAGCCTATGTCATGCTCCCATTGTTCTTTTATTGCATCAAGGGGGATTGTGGGATTTTGAAGCAGTATATTGTGGATACCATCCCTCTGCAGTGTCCCTGTGCTGTCAGGAGAAGGTTTTTGAAGGTGGTCAAGGGCCTAGTGGCTGCTGATTTTACTTCTGGATTGTTTAAGAAGGCAGTTGATGGTGTAGTTGATGGTGTGTTAGTCAAGGTATTTGGGTGTTATTTTTTCTCCTCTTGCCACAATGATCCTGTGTTTTGTACCACTAGATAAAACTAGAGGAGATGTGGTCTGCTACTTTCAGCAGGTGCCATGTGACTCCTTTAATATCTAGTTACATAGCAGAATTGGAAAAGATCAAAGAGAGAATATGAAACACCAAAAGTGAAGCATAAGTATTATTCAGGGGAGGCACAAGCACACACAAGCATGCATTGAATTAAACACAATGCTTCAGATCCTAACTTTAGGAAGATTGTTATTATGTTAAGTCACTTGCTACTCAAAGGTCTCCAAGCAAACAGTCTCCGATACAAACTCCCAAAACTTGTGCAATAGAATAATTGAACACTTTCTCTATTCCATGCACCAATGCAGAAAATAAGCATTCACATTATCTTACCTTTTTCTTTTTGCTGAGTTTCTTTTTCACTTTGTCCTGGAATATGTAAAAAAATAAAGAAGTTTCGTATCATCACCACAGTGCTGTTTTTAAAATGCATACAACTGGAATAATACCCACAAAATAATGGGTATATCTTCATTTTGCAATATTGTCAGGTTTTAAAATCTATCAATGTCCAAATATAATATAGTTATCATGTGCAGAGAGTAAAGAATAATTGTTATGGTTGTGCCGGAAAAGGTAAGAACTAAAGTTCATACCTATTGCATTCTCAATCCACTTCATTCAAATGAATGGAAGTTTTTGCCTGCATAGACTCTTAACTTAATAAACCAATTACATTTTTCATCTTCCTGTCTTCCAGATTAACATAACTAGTTCTCTCTTGAATATACTGGTGGTTTATGTATAGAAGTTTCAGACTTCTATATATAGATAACAGTGTGGTGGTGGTTTAATTCAGTTTACCAAACATTTCAGCTCCTTTTACACTATGCCTTGCACCTGGTTTATGCATGCCAACCTTCTCCAGCCTTATACCTTCCCAGGTGTCTTGAACTACAATCTGAAGAAGTGTGCATGCACACGAAAGTTCATAACAATAACAAACTTAGTTGGTCCCTAAGGTGCTACTGGAAGGATTTTTTTTATTTTTTATTTTCTTACAATCAATCAGTATGGTCAATGGTCCAAGATGGAAGTTGTACTCCTAACATGGAAGGCGGGCATCAGGTTGGGGAAGACTGATAGGTGCCAGTCTTCTCCACCCCAATGTGATTGCTTCTGGTAGGATGTTGGGCAACTGATGTGCTCAATACGTGGTCAAGTTCATGTGCAGTCTCCAACTGTATGAACTGCCATGATCTGAGCTATCATATGTGATTTGAGCATCAATGGGAACTCCCTTCCTGATGCAAATAGTAGCTTCTATGGGGTGATTTTCTTCAGGATCACAGTGAGGATTAAACTCCGGCACCGTATCCATTGCAGTTCAAATCCTGAGCAAGTGGTCCCAAAAGTTGCTATTTAGAGTTATTTTAATATACATGCAAAATTAAGGTCAGATGTATCTTAGAGTGCTCCAACCCTGTCAGGACTCAATAATATTTTATGTTCAAGACAAATATGTAATGTGTTATTTCCCCCCAACTACCTTTAGCCTATTAATTAATTTGCATTATATGGCATGTGTGACAAGAGAATCTTAGTCCCCACCCCCACCCCCATACATTTCAAGACTTTGCCTCCTTTTTGCTTTGAGTTTTGGTGCTAACCGCTTTTCAGTTCCATTGTAACTACCATCTAACATCATGTGAAGCAAATTCAGGAGGTTAGTCACATTCATCTGCTGCAGTAAAAACAGGGAGCTTCGTGGTACCTTAAAAATTAACAGATTTACTATGCCATAATATAGATTTTAGTCTTTAAGATGCCAAAAGACTCTGTGTTGCTCATGTGAAGTAAGTTCCTCTGGTTATGTTAAATTATCTGATTCAATTCTATCCACAGTATAACACAGGGATGTGGTGGAAGTAATATAACCAGCACCATGGTGCCTTAAAAGACTTCAAGATGGCTCATGAATCAACTCTAGTTCTCCTCTCCTCCTGGCTCACTATAAGCCTCCCTATCACTAAAGCATTTAGGAACATCTAGGAACAGTTATTGGTACAAGCTGCTGTACTGAAACAAAATCCACCATCAGCTCCAGATATTGCCTTAGCACATACACTGTGAACCTACACGCTAAGGAGGATACTAGCCCGCTTCTGTTTCATAGTGAAAGGGTAAGAGGTTATGATAAAACTAGTGAACACTTCAGAATTAAAAAAAAAGATTGCAAGCATATACCGGTAAACTGTAGGAGTTTATATGCAGATATAGGACATACATGAATTCACATTAAGCTGGTTTTAACCACCAGTTCTGCAAAATAAAATAACTAGTGATTTCAAATGGTATAAAGAAGACACAAAAGTGTTATTGAAGAGAGATGAGATGTTGTGTCAGCATTTTGGAAAATAATGACTGCACCAGTGAAAATGTTCTTTTGTACTTTATTGCAACCAATCATTACACAGAAGAAAAAGTTCATCTTTTAAAAGTCCCCGTTACATTGCCCCCATGGCACACTTGTGTAAACATGAAAATTATGTAATTATAAGCATTTTAAGAACTTGATCACAGCATAATAATTTTCTTACTCCAGCAGTCTAAAAATATATTGTCACTATTGTACAAAAACACAATCCTATTTTTCTCTCATGTCCTTAAAAATATGGCTTTATAAAAAATTATTGCTCTTCCACTTAGAAATATGCAATTTTTCATTCAATGAAGAATAACACTTTCATTTTATTTATTCCTTAAATTTATATACCACCCTTCCTCCCCAAGGAGTCCACGGTGGCAAACACATCAATGATAAAACAATACTTTGCCTCACTCTGTATTAACAGAACTAGAGGACTATTGCTTCCTGAAAAGTATGAATGGCATGATCCTTCCTGCAGTCTCCCATTCCCTGCATTGGCCTGGTGTAATGCCTGTGGGTACACATGGGTGAGCTTGTGGTGGTGAGAACAAGGCTGTTATATTTTAGTGCCCATGTGGGAAGGGAATATGCTCACAGAAATCTAGGATATATGCTACATAGAAATTATGTAGACCTCTCAATATATTGGATTCCAACCCAAGAAAAATGCATCACATTTCTCCTTACTCGTGTTTCTACATTAAAAAATAAAATAAATCTAATTATCTCCAAGTGCTGGCTACATTTCACAAGACACAGATTCCACAATAATCCTAGTGAATTCCCATTGACTTCAATGCTACTTAGTGTTTCCTACTGATATCTCAGATTAAACTGAGATTATCTTTCTCAGAGCAACAGCATTAAAATGAGAACTATTCCTGAGCCAAAAAAGGATAAAATAATTAAAGTAATGTAGATCTATTGTAATGGAACAACACCATGCAACAGTTATCTATACCCCTAACTTTTTTTTAAAGTTTACCTTCATTTGTGAGCAAAATAAGGATTTTATTAATAAATACTGATTTATATTTAGAATAAGCAATTTTTGGTAAAGAATATTTGTTGAAATCAATCATATTCTGACTCATTAGATAGACTCATCAGATAACTACAACCCTTGCCTTAGAATAATCCCATTTATTTCAGAGGGGCTACTGTTGATTAAGCAGTTGTGGGAATACAGTTTAGGTACTTATGCCGATATAATTGCTGACAAACAGTGCATTACAATGGCAGGTCTAAGGGCAAATGAAGAAAAATACAATTAAGCCCAAGTGGATTTTCAATGTAAGCTCTGCGGACTTCCAGATTGCTATGGAATTCTTCAGTGTTCATCAGAAGTGGTGGTTACAATAAGAACGTTTTTGTGTAGTGTAATTATTTAAGTAATTCTGTAGATATGTCCATCATTAAGGTGTTTGCTACACCTGCACATAGATTAAAGTGAGCTGAGCTCAGCTAGAATAATTACTAACCCACAAGTATAGGTCCAAGCCAAAATTTCACAGCTCTATTTTAGTAGTGTTCACCATAAAAGAATGTAAATATATCACAATGCTATTTGATCACATTTTAAAACTTTGCTAACTAAGATTGCTTCCAAATTTTAATGTATCCACATATATATATATTAAAATCTTAAATCATTTGTTGCTACGTTATAAATAGCATATTACAATTATGTGAACGACACATGTAAAATTCAGATACTACAACCTCTTGGTCACTAATAAGGGAGAAAATAAAAACATGTATATTAAAAGCTACAAAATGTTAAAAATGTATATTGGGCTTCTAAATATATGCTAAAGGTATACTAAAATGTGAACTGAGTGCTACACATTTTCAGAGAGTTTCACAAGTGATGTGTAAATAGTTTTATTGCATCTACAAATTGAATGAAAAGTCTGCATTGACCAGAATATATACCGTATTTTCCGGCGTATAAGACGACTGGGCGTATAAGACGACCCCCAACTTTTCCAGTTAAAATATAGAGTTTGGGATATACTCGCCGTATAAGAAATACGACCCGGCGTATAAGACGACCCCCGACTTTTGAGAAGATTTTCCTGGGTTAAAAAGTAGTCTTATACACAGGAATATACTGTATTCTGTTTAAAAATAGTGTTCTATTTCTGGCTAATACCATATTAACAACATCTACATGAGATGCAACTCAAATGGGAAAGTCTCCTAGCATCACTTGTGAAACACCTTTAGTGTTACTCCCTCCACCACAAGTTTCTCAACTGCTTAGTTAATTACGGCATAAAGTCTATAACAAACATCTGTTCCCATTGTGTAGCGAATGGTATAGGCTGGTCCTCCTGCTGTAGGGACAGTCTTTTTGAAGCTTTAAGTATCTGAAAAAATAAGGGGAGATCTAAATTAGAGGACCAACCATGATACAAATTACTTTTTAAAATATTCTTTATTACTAATATGCAACTTTGTAGCAAAGGAATTTGGTTGTACCTTTTATTAAAACGGTATTAGTTTTAGACACAAAGTTGCTATCTATTAAAGAGGGGAAGCAACAGCAGACCTTGAAGGACAGCCTTTTTGAGCAAGAAAACAAGAATCTCTTCCCCCACTACACACATACACACCATATACGAGGATGTACCTAGGGGATGGCCAGACTGGCCCCTGCCAAAGGCGCAGGTCCAAGGAAGTGCAGAAATCATGCCTCTCCACTCTGGCTCAGAGTGATTAGGAGTCTGCCCACTCTTCTTGCCAAGGGCGCAAGGGAGTCTAGGTACACCTCTGACCATACATACATATTATGAGAAAAATGCATTACTATAATCAAAGCATACTTGTAGAGTAAGAACTCTCTACTCCCTCGCAATGAGGGCTCGGCCATTCAGTGTTAAGGATGGAAGGGCAGATTTGCTTACACCCCAACACTCTACCATTGCAGTACAGTGGTACCTCAGGTTACAAATGCTTTGGGTTAACAAACACTTCAGGTTACAGACTCCACTAACCCGGAAGTAGTACCTCAGGTTAAGAACTTTACTTTAGGGTGAGAACAGAAATTGCACGCTGGCGGCGCAGCAGCAGCAGCGGGAGGCCGCATTAGCTAAAGTGGTACCTCAGGTTAAGAACAGTTTCAGGTTAAGAAGGGACCTCCAGAAAGAATTAAGTTCTTAACCAGAGGTACCACTGTATTTTACTTCTCTGCCTTGCAAGAAGGGTAACTGGCAACCATTCACTTATATGGGAGAAAGTGAAGACATAGCATGGAGATAACCCCAGTGCATAGCTCTTCATCTACATGGTTCCATCGTGGGTTGTTATATGTATATATTTGGAACAGGGCAAAGGAAAATTTATGCTGATGCATCTGATATAACATCCTGTGCAATTCTGTGGGATCGATTGCAGTTATTGCACATTAGAGGGGCCAAACACACACAAAGTTGTGGCCTGTTTCACTGATTAGACACAACAGATAAAGAAAAGGCACTGAATTTGAAGGCAGTGTTAGCCACTTATAAAAAAATGGGGAGCTACAGTGTGCTTTACTACTGTACTGCTCGTATAGGGACAGGTGCTGCTTGCCCCAATTAAATGGTTAATTCACTTGCTGTGCCTATCGAACTGCTACTTCACATGCTGCAGGAGAGTGCCATGACCACCACACCCAATATAAATTTAACTGGATGAATCTCTATTCTGTTAATGTTGCCCTTATCTTCGCCATCACAATGCTGTGATCACAAAGCATTATGTTTGACTCCATCAACTATCCAGTTGCCAAATTCTTTTATTTTATTTTTTATTATTATTAAGGATTTTTTTGTTTTACAAAGGTATATGCAATGTTTCTCTCGTATTTTTCCATGTAGCATTTTTACACAAATAGCATTGTGATATATTTACAATAATTCATCAAATATTAAAAGCTTCCCTAAACAGAGAAATAGTTAGACCAAGCACATTTGTACAAAGCCCTTCTTTAGGGGCACTGCGAGATAAACACAGCACTGTGTTCCTTGCAAGCCATTTTCAATCCACAGAACTCACTTCTAGAAATTGTAGGCCTGTTCTCTCATACTAGTTATATTTGTTTGGAGTATTTGCTTTGCTGTTGCCTCTGAAAAAAAAATCCTTTGGAAGCCCATGGATGAGCTTAAAGTGAATCAAGAATGGATTGGAAATAAAGGCTTGGCTGTTGAGAAGAGAGTTGAAAAGCAGAGGGAAGCAATAGAGAAGGAAAGGTTGTTCCTGGTAGGAAGGTAGAAATGGAAAGAAGATATGAAGAGGACAAGTTTGAAATATCTAACAGAAAGTGAGAGAGTATAAAAATTGTGATTGTAACAAAGTTATGAATGTGTAAGCAGCAGAGAATGCATCTACCGACAGCATACAAATCAATATGGCTGGCCTGATCAAAAACACTCACCCACCCTACTCACACAGGAAACCAAAGACCACCACAGCCAACCACAAATGAACAATCACACCCTATGCCAACCTCGACCTCTCTCGCCACCAAAGGAGCAAGAGCGAACAACAGAGAACCTGCACAAACGACGCTGACACCAAACCCTACATATATTAAGTAAAGTAGAAACATCGTCACCCCACCCCACCCATCTCTCCATCCCGCCCACCTCTCTCCCCTTTTTCTTCCTAATGTCTCAACAAACGAAACTGATGTGTATCAAATATAGCATCCTATTTCAATGGTGGCTAGTTAAATGCTTCCAACGCAAAGCAACAGTCTTGTATGAAGGCAACTGTGACCTCCTGTTGTTTGTTCCCAGCAGCTATTATTCAATGTTCATCACTTCTGATCGCTGATGTGCTATCAAGAGTAATCGCTTCTTAAGAGACCAACCCTACGTATGTTTGTCCATTCTCCTTTTAAAACTATCTAAGCTAGTTCCCATCATTGCATCTTGTGTCAGCACTATGCGTTGTGTGAAGTAATGGTTTGTTTTATATCTGTACTAAATTTAACATGCATCAATTTGAGTGGGTGCATATTCTATCCTTTATTATGACTAGCCAGAGTCAAATGTAGAAGGGAAAAGAAGTGAGGAACTGTCAATTGCATGGGAAATAGTTTATTAGGCAGAATAAATTTCTACTGTTGAGACACAGTATCACTACAATGGTTTCTGAAAAGTCTATTTTCAGAAATAGACTTGAAAATGGCTTGCAAAGAACACAGTGCTGTGTTTATCTCACAGTGCCCCTAAAGAAGGGCTTTGTACAAATGTGCTTGGTCTAACTATTTCTCTGTTTAGGGAAGCTTTTAATATTTGATGAATTATTGTATTTTAATATTTTGTTGGAAGCCTCCCAGAGTAAAGCAAAAAACAAAGTTTCCTGCATCAAGGGAGCATTTTACCAACTGCAAGAGAATCCACTTCATGTATGTCTCGTTTTTATTTGTCAATACTTGTGGAATTAAAAAACCAGAGTCTGTGGCAGACCTCCTTCATCCTAACCTCAATGGTAACACACATACAGTACATAGCCAGCTAGTTGAGTAAGCAATTAATATTGCAGCACAGCTATTATTGGTACATCTGCCACCCTAGTGGGTGCTCCTACCTCAAACCAGAGTAAAGACATTGATGGCAGGGGCAGCACAGGAGAACAAGGCTTAGAAGGAGAAAGTAGCTAACAGAGTATAAAAATACCAATCTAAGGTGACGTCTGTCTCCATTAACTGACCTCATTCTAATTTATGCCCCTATCTCAAAGCCAAAGGTAGTAAAAAAGTCCACTTGCTTGAGTATGCCTCCACCATAAGACAAATGCTGTAGAATACTGTAGAAACCTGCATGAGCCTTGTTACAAAGTTGTATCAAAGGAATGGTGCCTAACCTATGGTTTTATGCCCTAAGGTTGAAGCACTTGCCTTATAGTTTTTCTTTCTAGTTTTAAATAATAACTCAAAACAATTTTTAAACAAACACAGCCTCAAATGTACATTTCAATTTTTATTTAAAGAAATAGATTCTCTGAAGACTGACTTACCAACTAAATCATCATTTGAATGATCTTCCACTTGAACAGGAACTTCTGTAATTCAAAGATTTTTAGCCATTTACTATGCCAAGTTTTGAGGATGTTTTTATATTGTTGTAAACTGCTGTGATACATTTTTATGATACAATGGTATATAAATATTTTAATAAATAAAAATAAATAAAATAATTGTTTTGCAACAATTTGTTTTCATTTGTTCACATTGTTGAAAAAGCACACACACACACCCCACTGGAAATGAAATGGTACAAAAACACTTAAACTCTGACATAGAGCGGGTGGGTGGGTGGGTGGGTGGGTAAATTTGTCTAAACAGAGACCACTTCAAATGTGACAGCATGTCTGTGTAGGAGAACTAGCAAATGATGCACAGGTAATCCACTGTATTTGGCAGTAGGTGTGTGTACAATTACTAAATGTGATAATCAAGCTGCACAGCAGGCTCTCACAACTTTGTCACTTAAAAATGGCCCTTAGACGGCCAAAAATCAAGCCTTGCACAAAGATTAATGTATTCATTGTTATCTGCTATGTCTTTAATGTTGAATACCACACTATTTACAAAGGATTGATGTGTTGCACATATATATACAGTGGTACCTCGGAAGTCAAATGGAATCAGTTCCGGAAGTCCGTTCGACTTCCAAAACGTTCGGAAACCAAGGCACTGTTTCTGATTGGTTGCTGGAAGCTCCTACAGCCAATCGGAAGCCTTGAAAGCTGCGTTGGACGTTCGGGTTCCAAATAACATTTACAAACCAGAACACTCACCTCTGAGTTTGCAGCGTTCAGGACCCAAAATGTTCGAGTCACAAGGCAACCAAGGTACGACATATATATACAGAGGCCCCGTGGAACAAGTGTACTCTGTATCCGCGGGGCATCTTTTAAAGGACTCACCCTGCATATACACACACATATATGAGAAATGATAACTACAATGATAACTAGTGAATTCCTGCTTATTCACTTTCTTTAACCATTATGGTTTTCCTTGGAAAAGTTATTTGTGTTTGCTAAAATGGTAACTTCAAAAGGGATAGTCTGACCACTCCGCTAGACTAGGCTACAGAAATGGGTATCCCTAAACAATGTATAAAGCTATTTTGTACACTGCCCTGATCTCTAAGGGGATATCCTAACCCAAGGACTAGGTGGAGGTGCCACATCCACTGGCTCTGCTGGAATAAGGGCTCCATCATCACAGAAGTCACCACTGTGCCTGTTGTATGCACAGTTGGAAACCTACCACCAGTAGTGTTCCCACCACTGATAACCCATGCATGGCCTCAAAACAGGGCAGAGTTGGGGTAAAAAAAAAAAAGGCTAGAACCTAAGCCAGCCCACTGCCAGGTGAGGAGCCAGCTTGAGTTGGCACAGTAAAGCAAAAAACAACCCCAAACCCCAGAGCTTTTGCCCTTTGCCCTGGATGGGTGGCACTAGTAGAACTTTGAATGTAGCATGGGCTCTGCCACTATAATCATCCCAGGAGCCAGGTGACCCCAAGTTAGTGCTGCCTTTTAAAAAGCTTTCAATATATGATAAAATGAATAAATAAATAAATAAAGGCTAATGAACTACAATTACAATGTGCATTTCAGTTTCTAAGAAACTGAATTAATAAAATAGTTCTGCTCATGACATTGTTATATATTATAACAGAAGGAATCAGAAAAAGTATGTGTCCTGGTGAACAATTTTGGGCACACTCATATACAATCACCATTACATAAACAGGTTTTAGCATAGTATGACAAAATAATGTACAAACCTGTCTCACGGGGTTGAGCAGTCACATGATCTTCTGTATGTTCTCTCTCATCCACTGTTAAGAAGTTGGAAAAACGTATGTTATCTTATACTGTGTATGCCTGTGCTATTATTACTAATAATAATTTCTACTAAACAAATTGATACATTTTATATAAACCAAAATATATTCAGGCTGGTTTTGTAGTTATACAGACATACTTAAAGAAATAAGATCAAGACAAGCTTAAATTCTTTTTAAAAAATCAGCAATGATTGTATGAACTTTAAGGATGATACAGAGCACATAGGTTGTCCAATTGTACATTACAGCATAAGTGTGTGACACGGATATAAAATACAGCATTCTCTTCCCTCTCATTTTCCCCAAACATTTTATTTTTAACACGTACATCATAAAACACTCTCTTATTTTTTAAGCCAAATATCTAAATATTTATTTGAGCTATCATAGCTGGATATTTCAGCTACAGTATTTTCTTTAAAATAGTTTTGACTTCCGAAATGAGCAAACCAAAGAAAATGAGTGGTTTACTGGAGTCATATACCAACACTTGAGTCCTTAAAAACAAACAGATGTTTGTTCCAAAGGCAGGGCAGATTCAACATAACAGCTACAGTTTGGCAGTGTACTCCATTCTTAAAGATATATACCCTCTTCCAGTGATATCCATGCATGTCTCCTTAAAGTAACTTTGAAATAGTGAGATTCCATAAGAAAAGAAAAGGCTGTACTAAAGCATGTTCAAGTGCAGAGGATGTCAAAACAAAATTGCTAAGCTGGCTGGTAGAGTGGACTCTGTGATTTTCCCTACCTATGGAGTATGAGATCAAATACAACAGAGGAATGCCCAGCAGACATCCAGGAAATAAAAAGCTCAAGAAAGATAGGTAGCTGACCAATTAGTTCACAGAATCCTCAACTTCAGCTGGAACTTCATATTTAGGAGTGACCTGGGTCTCCACAAAATAGCTGCAAAGCAGCAGGAGTGGATAGGTGTTATTTGAAACAGTAAAATGGTGGGTAGAATGGAGTGATTAACTTTCTTCCCACTTGCTGCTTTCCCCTAGTGACATACACACACATCTAGAAACATGGCTGGGTAAAAAATGGGTGAGAGCAGCGTGTTGCAGGGTAAAAAGAGAGGTGGCAAGGAGCCCTTTCCCTACTTTTAATTGCACCCTCCACAACCACTATGTAGGTGGTTATTATTGAATTCCAGTATGAATCCCTGCTATTAGCATAATTCAGAGTCTAGACGGCTATGTTATATGGTAAGAGAAGGCAAAGGGAAATCGGGTTCACAAATATCCTTGCCACACTTGAGAGAGGTAGCTTTAAAAATGGGGACAGGTTTGATCTCTTCTATCTCCTCCTGACGGGATCCAGGTGGCGCTGTGGGTTAAACCACAGAGCCTAGGGCTTGCTGATCAGAAGGTCGGCGGTTCGAATCCCTGAGACGGGGTGAGCTCCCGTTGCTCGGTCCCTGCTCCTGCCAACCTAGCAGTTTGAAAGCACGTCAAAGTGCAAGTAGATAAATAGGAACCGCTCTGGCAGGAAGGTAAACGGCGTTTCCGTGCGCTGCTCTGGTTCGCCAGAAGCGGCTTTGTCATGCTGTCCACATGACCCGGAAGCTGTACGCCGGCTCTCGGCCAATAAAGTGAGATGAGCGCCGCAACCCCAGAGTTGGACACGACTGGACCTAATGGTCAGGGGTCCCTTTACCTTTTTTATCTCCTCCTGACAGAGAAACTTAATGTTCACTTTTCCCAGGACAGCAGAGAGGTACTAGCAAAAATAGCCTTAATACATCTCTCAGTATTTCTCACAGAACACCTTATGAGTCCACACTTATTTGTGATTATTTGAATTCACAGAAGCAAATGTCAAAGTGACATGCAAATATGTAGTATATAAATACCTTCAGAGCTTTTAAGATCCAGATGTCTAAATTTATATCAATACATTCAGTGGTTAAAAACCATCATCTTGTACAATGAAGTTTCTCAGCAGTATTCCTATTGTTCCACACATGAACAGCAGGTAAAAAGTGCTTTCATGAATTAGAGAAAAATAACTTTAATAAAAGTTATACTCAAATTAGTTTCTCCCACCTTGGTTAATTCACGCATACATACCTGAATGAATTTGTTCAGTAGCAGAATGTGGAACATCTGCTTCATCTATAAAAATGTATTAGAAAACATGCTGTTAGAGTAGCAACCAAATTAAACTAACAAAAACAACACCTCACAAAGAAAGAGCAAACACAATTATTTCCTTATATGACAGCTGCAGGACGAATAATGTTGGAACAGAAATGGAGAGCCTAAGTAGCAACTGTTACTAATGAGTGGATAGGTAAGGTAATAATAATAATAATAATAATAATAATAATAATAATAATAATAATAATAATAATTTATTATTTGTACCCCGCCCATCTGACCAGGTCCCCCCAGCCACTCTGGGCGGCCATGTGTGGGTATGGGAATTTGCTTTATTAAACTGACACACTTTTGAGATAAAAAGAAACAGGTCAAAGACAAAATGACATTATACCAAATCGGATCCTGGCAACTGAGTACGGCTGAAAGAACTTTTAGCTCTAAAAGATACCTTGTGGATTTGCAACGTCCTAAAATTTAATGGGACTATTGTGCTTGAATCATGCTTGTGGGTTTCCCAAACGCATCTGGCTGGCCACTGTGAGAAGAGGATGCTGGACTAGATGGGCCATTCGCCTGATCCAGTAGAAGCAGGCTCTTCTTATGTTCTTTAATAATTATAATGGTGATAATGATAATGATTATCATTAACAGCAGCAGCTAATTTATAGAGAGAATTATACACAAATATAGGAAATTTATAGAGATCATTAAATCATAAGCTTTGGATTTAAAAAGGATTCTTAGGGCTGATTCCTAATAAGATGGAATGAACCACTTTTTATACACTGGAACCTCGACTTACGAAGTACTCGACTTACGTATTTTTCGACTTCCGAAAGGGAAAAAGCGGCCACGTGCCTACGAATTTTTCGACTTCCGAAAGGAAATCCGCTTGGATTTTAGATGCGGTTTACTCGACTTACGAAGTTTTAGATGGGGTTTACTCAACTTACGAAGGTTTACATAGGGTTTTCTTACGAATTTTTCGACTTACGTTTCCAATGCATTCCTATGGGAATGCCGTTTTTCGACTTACGAAATTTTCGACTTACGAGTGTGCATTCGGAACGCATTAAATTCGTAAGTCGAGGTTCCACTGTACTCACTTTCATGTGTCTGATCAGTGCTCTCAATTGGCTCTGTTAGATATATAATACATATAATAAATAAATCACAGCCTTTATAAGACCAAAATTAACAATATAAAGAGGTAATGTGTACACAAACTGTAATTTAAGATAGAGCTAGGACCTTTATAAGCAGGAGAAAGAAACCTTACACTTTAGTTCTCAGACTCCAAAATACCTATTCAGACAGCACAACTGAAAATCCCTTCAAATGTGACAAAATGCCTATGTGGAAAGTATTGCTGTTTAGGAAACAATAAAGTTAGATGTGGATTGGTCATCACATGCACACTTCTGTATTTCTCTTTGTGTATGCATACAGGAATCCATGACTGACTGTGCCTCCCTACAATGTAGATACTGTACACAATGTACAGCAAATAATAAAAATACAATAATCACATTGATAAGGCAGAGATAAAGATCCCACAACATTTCCTATTTGGCTGTGCTGTTTCTACAGCATTGTTTTCATATTTCAAGCAGACTTGAGATGCCAATATTGCAGATGCTGCTAAGATGGGCATGTTTATTTAATCCAACAATAAGCATTAGTTTTGCAGCATAATTCTTCTCACCACCCCCACCCCTAATTAATAAATGAATATATTCATTTATACATAAATGATGATAAAATGAATATATGCTTACCTTGCATATTTTCATAATAATGTTCGGATAACAGTTCTCCATCTGAAAAGAGAACAATGTTGTAATATAGTTCACAAGAAAATGTATTCTTTTTTTGGCACCTGCTGAAAACATTCTTATTTAGCCAGATGTTTAGAAAGTTAGTATGAGTTTTTATTTGTTTTAGTCTATTTTATTGTGGTTTTAACTTTCTGTATGTTTCGAATTATGGCTGTAAAAATTTCAGTGATCATTTTATGGTTTTATCTTTTTTAAACCACTTCGAGGTGGGTTTTTTTCTACAATAAAATGGTATATAAATTTCATGGAACAAACAAACAAAATATTGCTGCAGGCCTTTCTGATTAAGGGAAAAAAGAATCCATGTCCATGCTATGTAAATTAAAGATAATGACTGTGCAGGACTTTCACAAAAATGTGGTTGGAACTCAAGGGTCTGGGAACGGAATAGATTGATGGAGTAGAGAAGCCACTAAGGCTTCATTTTGTCAACAACAACAAAAGAAAAAAAGATACATAACCTGTAATTAGGGTTCTTTTCTACATGTTTATACATAATGTGTAGCTAAACCCTTAGAGAGTATCAATCATAGGAGTTGCATCAAAGGAATCAATGTCTATCACTAACCAGACTCGTGCTGACAGCATTCAGTTTTTCCTGGGATTGCAAATTCTTTCAGTTTCTAGAACAGGACTGGCGAAACTCCAGCCAACCCTACAATTCTATGATTCTATAGCCTGCAGGCCTAATTAGGCCTGTCAAGCCTCTGCGTTAGGCTGCCAGACCTCCCCATTTGGCCCAGCCACACCCATCTACCCTGTACTTGATATTATATATAAGGGTTGCAGCAGGTAAAAGCCTGGGCTCAGCTTTGCAAGGGGCTCTGCAATGTGGGCAAAAAATGTCACCCTGTGTCACCGTAGCAAATTTGTCCGCAACGACTAAGGTAGAGAACTGTTTAGAACTATTTCCCCATGCCTGTTTGAGAAGAAAATAAAACTTTCCTTGGTGTTAGTTCAGTTACAGAGCAAAGACATAATTTGCTACTACTTATATGCGCTGCTCTGGTTCGCCAGAAGCGGCTTTGTCATGCTGGCCACATGACCCGGAAGCTGTACGCCGGCTCTCGGCCAATAAAGCGAGATGAGCGCCGCAACCCCAGAGTCGGACACGACTGGACCTAATGGTCAGGGGTCCCTTTACCTTTACCTATATGTTCAAAAGTGCAGAATAACTCATTAGATATATATCTTTAGTCCACCTATACATAACTCATGCAGGACATGACTTGCTCAGTGTGTGCACAAAGAAACAGCTAAGGAAAACCATTACTGCCAAGTCATTATTTTTCATAGTCACAGTCAATTTACCTGTATTCTGAGCTTCAATAAATTCTTCATTTTCTAATTCTAAAAAAAATTACATAATTAAAATTTTAAAACTGAAATGCTACAATGGTCATGAGTTAATAAAGAAAAAAGTAACAAAATCACAATTTCCTTTATGTCAGATTAATTAGCATATATGCTAGAAAAAGACTTTAATACATAAGTTTTTAAAGGACTGTGATATGCAAAGCAGTTTGTCTTAATCAGTGAATGCTCACACACACACACACACACACACACACACACAAGTTGTAGTGAAGTGGACTGCCTGGATAGGAGTAGGGATCTCAAATGAAGTTGGAAGCACACTGAGAGGGGGGGGATGCACTCACAAATTTTTGGTGACTGGAATGCCCCCTTCTCTAGTGTGGAACAGCACTGGACATTCCAGAAACTATGGCCTGGTGTTTTCAAACACTGAGACATCATCAAATAGTTCCTAGTGCTTGAATCAAGAAGATCCCAATGGGCGGGCAAAGCTTGTAGAGAGCCCCTTCAGATAGGTGGATCAGATGGAGGAAAGGGAAAGAAACTAAGATTGCAATCCTAAACACACTTACTAGAGATAAAGCTACATTGAAGGCAACAGGCGTTGCTGCTGAGTAAACATGGACAGAGAGTGAGGGAAGAAAGTATCTGCTTTGGGGGCAAGTTGCTTGAGAAGGTGGGGTAGGACACCTTCAAGCATGATCAAATGAAACTGATTATCTGGGCACATTTCAATCCAGTTTCAGACCTGGTTTTGGAATCAAATTTCGCTTGTCCAGATCAATTTTCAGATTTACCAGGTATGTTCAGATTTATGAATAAATAAAAATAAATTTAAAAAATGACCTTTGTCAGGAGAAATTTGTAGGGGAAATTCAACCCTGTTGATTCTCCCTTACCTCTCAGCAGCTTTTGATACCATTAGTCTCAGTTTCTTTCTGGACTGCCTTTGGGGTTTAGGAGTCATGGGAGATGCTTTGTGGTGGTTCCACTCATACCTCTGAGAGTAATCAAACCAGTGACCTTTTGCATGCAAAGGTAGTTCTCTGTCACTGAGCAATATTTTATGTTCGGGACACAGAAAGAAAAGGTTCCCCAACAATCACATATTCACTATAACCTACACGAATTATTTGTTGCTGATTAAAGCTTAACATTTTTGTAAGGCACAAGGAATCTTAGGCACAAGGAATGATTTGCATTTCATTGTCAGCTTTTCACAACTTTAAAATACAACTAGAAAAACTGATTCATCTACGGCCCTTTCACACAAGCCAAGCTGTCTGCTGCTTCTTTTAGGTGACATTCAATGTACATTATATTTATTTATTTATTTATTTACCCATTCATATATAATTTAATCATAAAATATCCAAGAGGTGAGCAATAGCAAATTATCATAAAAATGATATAATATAAATATAAACTGTTCAGCCACTATACACATATGAATACCAAACATGTGGGTAGGGAAGCAGAAAGCTTTCCCCACAACCCAATCCAGAAATGCAGGCATTAATCAGCTGAGAAAGACCCATGAGATCAACTCCAACCCATAATTGCAATATGCACACAGTACAGCCATGCTGTTACAGCAACATGTTATAAATGTGAGGACTTTCAAACGATATTACAACTAACTATAAAAACAAATGTCCTGCTTTTAATCACAGTGTTGTTATAAAGTCACACAACATACCATGTTCATCCACATAGTCCTGCTTTTCTGTCTCGTGTAAATAAGGTTCTGCAAGTAAAGAGACTGTTAATGCATGCAATAAATCTACTGCCATATATTATTCCTAGAAATTCACATCTTTGCTGCATTTAATCGGCATTTAACTGGGAAGCCGATATAGCAAGCAACATGGAAGGCAAGGGCAAACTGAGTAGCTCACAATGTCCCAGAGGGCTGGGATATGTGCCTTTGTGTAGGTCAAGGTGCTTGTGTACAGGCAATGGTGGAGGTATTAATAGAAGGGGTAGGGAAAGGGGAGCAATCTGGGAGGAAGAAAATTGAGTAACCAGAGAGGAGAGCAGGGTGCCACATTAGTTAGAAAAGAAAGAGCAGAATGATCCATTAACATCACCATCACCACTACTGGTTCCCTTCCCCTATCAACCGTCAAATCAGAGATCACATCTTTTCTATTGACTGAACTGGAAAAGGCATGGATCTGGGGCTGTCCAGCATTGCCAGGGATCTGAGGCACTGATACTTATGGATCCTCATAATTTATACCAGGGATTACCTCAAAAGTACCCATCATGTCACAAGTTGCCTCTGTATACATAGATGTATTATGTGATTTGTTGGTGGTATTACTGTAAGCATTAATTTGATTGTGGCTTTTCAGGGACCCTTGGTAAAATCATACAAATTCAAGAGGATCTGTTTTAATTCTACTAGATCTGATTTTTTTTACTCATACGTAAAAAAAAAAGTATGTTTGGCTGTGTATATGCATGCACTTTCTTTCAATTTGTCTGTTGGGGGCAGGTCTGACCCAGGAAGAGGGGGGGAAGAAGCAACCAGAAGGGACAGTACCTACAGCACTCTTTCCGGATGTGACACAGGCCCAAAAATGTCGGCGACCCCTGCTCTGTTGGGTAACATAACCTGACTTTTAAATTAAAGTAGAATCCAACTTTAAAATGCAGGTATCTATGTAATACCTGTGTTATGCTCCAGAGCATCCTCTAGATTTAGTTCTGTGTCATCTGTGGAAGACAGACAAAAATATGTTATTCATTTGTGCAAATCAAAGCACATGTTTCTATACAGCTGGTTGACTGATTGGATGAAAGAGGGAGGAATCAGGACTGCACCAGGTCTCCTACAGTCAATTTAACATATTAATCATATCTGCAAAGAGGCCTGCACTTCCAAATTCATGTTTTACAGATTATGTGTTTGAGTCTACGTAAGTTAGCCTCATACGGCAGTATCCAATGGAGGAGTTCCATTTATGCAAGGATTTCCATTTGCATAATGAAACTCTCTCTCTCTCTCTCTCTCTCTCTCTCTCTCTCTCTCTCTCTCTCTCTCTCTCTCTCACACACACACACACACACACACACCATTCCCAGATCTGCTTCAGGGGCTTGGGGGAACAACCAAAACAGATTTATGGGGTGCACGGGAAGAGCAGAGGAATGGGAAGTTTCCTTGTGCAGCCACTAACAGAACTACTTAGTTGGATATGGCCCTCTGCATATAGGCATTATGTGATATATAAACCAACTACTACTACTACTAATTATTATTATTATGTATATATTGATGCATATACCATTTTGCATCATAGTGTTTAATTTGTATTATGCCCCCATACATCACCATCATTTTCTTAGCATACTAAATCAGTATTTTTATTGTACAAATTGTTCCAAAGCAAAACAGAAATGAGTAATAGAGAACAGGCTTCATGCATCACACACCACTTACGAAAAGCACATGCCCTGACCATCTGACAGTCAGAAGCCATTTCCTCTTTTCATTAGCTTCGATTAAAAACCTTTCTTAAAACAGATAAAGAAGCTATCAAGAGGAACCACTTTCAAATATTAATCATCCTTCTTCCCCTTGTTTCTTATTACAGCAATTAGGCTGCCAGTTATTATTTTTAGTATACGATTTATAGTTGGAGTCTTTCAATCAAAGTCCTTAGTCATCGATGGAAATAAAAAAACATTTTTGGCTGTGATCTCACCAAAGATACAGCAGTAATACTATTTGGTTACCTTAAACATAGTATACTAGAGGAATATATATAAATGTCTACTCATTTGCTAACAGCCAGAATTACAATATGTCAGAACTGGAAAAGCACCAGAAAAGATTCTTGGCTAGTCAAAGTCTAGGATATGGCATGCATGGTGGAAGATCACAAATCTGGTTTGAAGTGAAAAAGGCAACAAGAAAATGTTTTTAAGGAAGAAATTGAATTTGTTTATTTCTTATTGGAACAAAGTAAAAATATAAGACTCAGTGAATCCATATTATTTGCTGATGGAAAGTTAATAGTATGAAGTGTAGGTGAAATAGTTAATAAGTAACATAAGACTATAACTTTTCTTTTTCTTTAGCATTTATATAAATATTTAACAGTTTGAGAATGTGAGTATATAAAAATATTAAAAATGTATTATAATAGTATTTTATTAATCTTATGGCATTAACTGTAACTGCTGCACTGCAATGTATTTAACAAATAAATATATACACATATTAAAATAATAATTTATACGAGCACAAGGAGCTTTCACTGCTATATTACAATAAGCATTATTTTAAACCCTGTTCTGGGATACCTTTTTTGTCTCACATATGGGACATTTTAAATGCACATTGTGCATTTATTTTAAAGATAACAGGAATGCAATATCAACAGCCTACCAAGACAAAAGACAAGCTTTCTTTGATCTAAACAATGTTCACATTTGCAGTTCCATTGCTCACAAGGTTGGTTAAGCATAGAAAAACAGACACACTCTATATAACATATTACTTCTATGTGAATAATAACCAGACAAACCTTGGCCTTCTGGTTCATATGTAGCTTCTTCCGTATGTGTATGATATTCATATGCATCTGAAAATCAGAAGTTCACATTAAATCACAAGAAGCTATTAATACTGTTGTCAAGGCTGGAGGGTTTAAATTAGTTTGACTAACTAGTTTCAGTCCTTGTGATTAACTAACTCAAAATTGATGGGAAAGAAAGTCACACAACTATAACTGGGAATGCCCAGGTTTTATCAACACTAGCCATGAAAAGTTTGGAGTAGAAAATTTCCCCCCAGGAACAGATTGTCAAAGAAAGTAATAAAAGATATTACCTCAAAACATTTAATAACTAGTTAATAGCAGGATTCTGTGCATGTCAATTCAGAAGCAAGTCCCTTTGCATTCAATGGGACTTGAACTCCAGTGTAGTTTGTGTATAGAATTTAAGCCTAGATGAACTAATGAATGCACATAGATTTCAACAAGTATTATGAAATACAATATATTTTGATCAGAACAGCTATCTTCAAATATTTTGATCTGGCATTTCATTAAACCCCTCTAACATGGGACCCACTTATATATTTTCTCTCTGATTCTCTTTCTTTTCCTCTCTCCCCTTGCTCTACTGATCTTTATTCTCTATTTATGGGCATTTCATCTCCACTTGTGGGTTTTCCTTTTACTGGATTCTCTCTACCCAAACTACAGACAGGCGCCATAATCATGTTACTCAGCACAAACCTTCACATAACTGCTGCCTCCAATGTTAGCACAGAAACAGAAATCTATCTGTCGCCTCCCAAAAGGATCTTACAAAGGCCTCAACCCTGATGGAATCTTATCTTGGCAGATTGCCATAGCCACTTTAACATTGGTCTTTCTAGTTAAGACTTATTAGGATTATAGAGTGTAAATGTATGTGAACCATGCTACCCTCAAATGTTGAGTGAGTCGCCTATGTATGGCATCTTTGCCCTGACTAGAATTTCTCCACACATAAGTTATCATCACCTGGCTGAGAAGATGCATTATTTAAATAACATAAAATGTGAAATGGCATTGAATCATGGCAATCTGTCTTAGGTAAAGTTCCAGGTAGGTAGCCGTGTTGGTCTGACGCAGTTGAAATACAGTAAACAAAAAAATAAGAAAATTGTCCAGTAGCACCTTAGAGTCCAACTAAGTTTGTTCTGGGTATAAGCTTTCGTGTGCATGCACACTTCTTCAGATACGATAGGTAAAGTTGTGATCCACTTAGGTGAGGTTGAAAACCAAAACTTTTAGAAAATTCCATCATATAAACCATCTCTCCCATTAAATTTGCAAATATTTAGGATCAGTTCACAGACACATGTTCATCACCTGATATATCACTTCACAACAACTCAAAGCTATTATGAAAAGCAGACATACCATGACCGTCATCTGTGTCTGGCTCTCCTGGTTGATAGTCACTTACAGGTTCTGAAATGAAAAATAAGGGAAATATTTGGTTTTTGAAGCTACATAAAAGATTGTATTCAGTGTAGCACTAGGAAAAAACATTTTGTCAGTGCACTTCTTCTCCCCCTGTATGTCTCCTAAAGCTGTTCTGGGATTACTCCCAACCTTCCAGAGCACATTTGGGGACAGGGCAGGGCTTGTGGGAGGTGGGGCGGGGGATAGAGCAAGGAAATCCCATTATGCTATTGCTATTTGTTGAATGCCACTTACTGCTAAGTGAAAATACTGTCAATTTTCAGAAAAGTGCCCAATTAAGCTATCAGTTTTTAGATACAAATGCTTGGAGTGGACATAATCCTGGAACTAGAATGTAAGGACTGGAGTAGACCACAGAACCATTTGTGCTGTTTTCCAATACCTCTTTTATTGCAAGTGAATATCCTCATGCCTCCCTGCATCTTGGTATGAGCATCATCAATTCAGGTTAAAATGAATCCAGGCATACTTCTAAATATTTTGAACATCCTGATAAAATTACAATTTTCAGGATCTTAGGCTTCAGGTTAGATATATGCCTAAATACAAGAACATGGGAGGAGTTTCATGCATGAGATGGGGAAGGCAGAAGGAAGGGCACACATGATGCTGCAGTCTTCATCCACTCACTAAACTCTCCTTCCAATGATGTCCAAACTGGGTCACAATACAGTATACAAGTCATTTAAAACAGACTTGATGATATACTATGTTTGACTGAACTGAATGAACTCAAAAGACATATATTTATTCCATAAAAGTCTAAGTAAAATATCACCACCTTCTTAATCTCTTTCAAAAAAAGAAAAAGAAAAGAAAAACATGTTGAATACTCTTAATATTTCAGGTACCTTCATAAACAGATTCTGGTGTTTCTAATACTTCCGGCACTTTATCTTCAAGGTCTCCATCATAGATATCCTGTTCTGTGGGAACTTCAGGTATTTCACTATTCTCCTCCTGAAAATCTGTTTCTTCATCCGCTTCACTTATTTTTTCTTAAAATGTTAGAAAAACAGCATATCAAACATCAAACAGAGCAGTCTCAATTGCATTCTGTCATCACCACCCTTCTAAACAGATCATTGGTACAATCCAAACACATTTAAGGCCCACTGGGTTGGATCCAGATGGAATTTTGCTAACTGGATGCTCCCACAGGAGGAAGGGGAAGGACACCATTTCTGGAGACCCCCCCCCCTTCCTCAGGCAGGTCTCTGTGCACCTTGAAAATCTGTTCCAGAGTATTAGGAGACCCTGAAGAACAGTATGGGAAGTTGCACAGGGGACTACTTGTTCATTTTTTTAATTATTATTATTATTATTATTATTATTATTATTATTATTATTATTACATTTATTTCCTTCAAGGAACTTAAGAAAGCTACACAGTTCTCCCCCTATTCATGCTATCCTCACAACAACCCTGTGTAGTAGTCTAGGCTGAGAGACAGTGACTGGTCCGAGGTCCTCCAGTGAGCTTCATGGCATAGTGGGGATTTGAACCCTGGTCTTCTAGGTCCTGCCAAAAATCGTCTTCTTCCCCTTTTACCAGCAGGAGCATCCAGTAAAGTGGAATGAAAGCCTCTGCTGGACTGGAGTCCCATCTGCAAATGAAGGAGCCCTTCTGTTTGGGGAGGGAAATGTCCACATCCAACTCACTATTTTAAAATTACTCCTTTCACAGAAATCAGTGGATCTTAAGAGTACTTAGCTCTGATAGTGTGCCTCAAGCATTTACTGTTATTATGGGATAATTCTATAAACTGGTATCATTGGACAAACACGTGAGGGGCAGGTCATTAGCCACTACAGTCATCATTCCATTTTGGAAAGCAAAGAGTTATTTCCAACCAGCAGCAAAAATGTTTTGAAAGATCGGTAACTAGCTACATACAATCTTTGACAGATCAAAATAATTGGTTAGTTCTAAAATTTCTTTTTAGAAGTTCATGGACAAAGTATTCATTCATACCAAACTCTGATTCAAGAACTTGACGTAGCAAAGTGTCCATTTCATCTTCCTCTTCTGGTTCTGCTTCAGCACTCCTGTGTTCTACATTATTTTAGAGAATACATCAAAGGTAAGCAGAAAGAAGAGACTGAACTAAAAAACCAGAAAACAAATACTTTTAGGGAAAGTGAGCATGTTTACCTATGGACTTGGTAAACGTGATATATACAGGTGACTCCCCACTTACACAGGGGAGCCTGTGCTGGCCCTCTGCACACATAAGTGAAATGCCCTTAAGTGGGAAGCACCCCACTGCACCTCTGACTCACTAGGAGACCCTCCCAGAGCCCAAAGAGGACATCCTCTTTGGGCTCCAGGGAGGGTCTCCCCGCAAGCTGGAGGCGCAGCAGGGCTTTGTTGAGGCCCTTCAGGTCTCTCCCCCTACTTCTGAGTTCCTGATACCACACATGTGCGCAGTCACGTGACGTGAACATGCATAAGTGGGGTGGTGCCTGTACATTTCACAAACATGTACCCACAGAAGCTGGTGGACTCTCCTTCATTGAAGGTTTTTAAACAGAGGTTGGATGGCTATCTGTCAGGAATTTTTGAGCTGTGATTCCTGCATTGCAGAGCACTGGACTAGATAACCATTGGTTGTTTATGATTCTATGATTCCATAAAATAACAGTATGAGACTATAGTTAAGCACAAGGCTATAGTACAGCACTTTGAGGGTGGTGGTTGTTGTTTTACAATCAAACAGTGTATACATTTTGTAAAATAAAATAAATCTAGTAGGGCTAGACTAAGCATTCCACATCACTGTCCATGAGTGAATGGAGGTTGGAATCCAACATCTGAAGGCCACAGATTAGTCACCTCTAAGTTTAAATAATTTGAAACCATCCATTATGATTATCAGTGCATCTTCCATGAGCTTGGAGTATGGGGTAGAATCTGCTATGCTGAACTATCTGGACTACTGAGGATCCTTTTTACATAAAGCACTTTTGCAGCCCTCATGATAACGAAAATGTTTGAATATGAGCAAGCACAGCCTGCAAGGTTTTATCATACAAAGGCAGACTTCAGGCTTGTGGAATCTACATTGTTTTTTACTAGAACCCCAAGGTCTACAACCTAGAATTAGAGTACGAATCTAAAGCCAAGTTAATATGGATATGGGATTTTTGACATTTATGTACTGCATTGTATTGTTTTGTTGCACATTGCCTGTGGCCATTTTTGGCACTGGGCAGTATAGAAATCTCTCAAATATATAAATAAACAAAATGTTCAAAGTTTCCATAATTCTAAAAAAGGAACACAGATTCATATAATGTGATTTTGAATAGTGACCAAGTGAAAACAGCTAATTACAAGTCCTGAACATTTGTAAAGTTAACCATGTAAAGTGATTGACTATTGACAGATGTATGCCAATGTAATGATGAAATTTTACACTGCACGTAATGAATGTAGCACTAATCCAGGCTTCCTCAATCTCGGCCCTCCAGATGTTTTTGGCCTACAACTCCCATGATCCCTAGCTAGCAGGACCAGTGGTCAGGGATGATGGGAATTGTAGTCTCAAAACATCTGGAGGGCAGAGGTTGAGGAAGCCTGCACTAATCAGCAACATGTACATATTGCAAGAAGACTTCCAAGTGTTAGGAAACTTGCGTATTGTTTTAAGTGTCTTTAAAATATTTAATCTGGACCCACTCCATTATAGAAAATACTAATTTCTTTTTACAATACTCTGTGCCTGAAACGAAGAAAAAATATTTGTCATGCTAAGAGTGGCAAAAAACAAAATAAATGAATGCACTGGCATATGTATGCAGTGTAACAGAAAGCTGTTTAGAGTGTTTCTATAGTTCAATCCCTGTTATAAAGAACTCTAGTAAAGAAACTACTTTTAATATTTTAAGCTAATTAATATTTTATTTAAAAAGTTTTAAAGGTTATATGGAGAATCTAGTCTATTAAATGAATATACATCCAAAGATGATTTCAATAGCAATTTCATTTTGGGGTGCAGTCCAACAGTGTTCATCTGCCAGGGGGAACCAACACTGCTGGTGGAACAGATATACCCTTCCCCCTACACCATGGGTAGACAAACTAAGACCTGGGGGCTGGATCTGGCCCAATCACCTTCTAAATCCAGCCCGTGGATGGTCCCGGGAATCAGCATGTTTATACATGAGTAGAATGTGTCAGGGAAGAAGCAAGGAAGGAGAATTCCACTCACTTGACATTGGATGCCACTCTCTGTTTTTATCTTTTCTGATTTGGGGCATATTTTCATATAACCTTTACTTCCCTAAGAGATGAGTTCAGAATGATTTTGTGTAAATGTGCTGGTGAAGTGCACACAACAATTCATGAACCAGAAACTAGGTTTGTCCTGCTGACTAATCTTTCATGAAAGATCTAAATAGAAAGAAATTCAATGTGACATTATGCATATCGCTACCTCAATGGAACCATTCTGAAAGCACTCCCATAGTGTTAACATTATGGAAGAGGGTTTGCAATATGACAAGATCTGCAAACCTCTCATTGAGGACAAGTTGCTGTAGAGCAGATGCTGTAAAGCTTTTACCATACAAAAAGATAGGCAAGACTAGAGTTTATTTTTCTATGACTTAGTTTGCATGAGAACCTACCTGCTCTCCCATGTGGCTCCTCTGTAGGTTGGATAACCTCTTCAGCATCTCTTGGCTTTTGCTGTTCTGGGACAGATCTTTCTTTAAGTCCTGCATTGTTTAGTTATAAAGTTAACTTTAGCCTTTCTGATTCAACATTTTGGCTTTCTTAGGTATCACTGAGATAATGACAAGGGGTTGAATCCAAACTTAGAAAGACTGTAACGGCTCCTTCCATTTAGGCTTCTGATCCAGTGGATCATGCTGAGGGAAGAGGAAAGCAGAAATGTCCACTCATCCCTGCTTTCCCTGCAACCCCAGACCCACTCTATACAATAATACAATAATAATTGTTCAGAAGGCTTTAAGGGAAGGAAGGATGAATTGCCACCTTCCCCCTTCTGCCTGTGAAGGAGTCCCCTGATCAGAACTCTGCTCAAAGGAGTCTCCCAGCACAGGGAGCACAGTCTGGATCCAAGCCCACAAATCTAAAGACTACCAAAAAGGAGAGTACACACTACACACAAACTACCGAAGTACCACATTGTATTTCAAAGTCCAACATTTTTTTCATTTTAAAAAAACAAGTTGTTGGAGCCTGTTGAAGCATCTTCTTAAAGGAAAACTTCTCTCTGTATGGTTTCATTTCCAGCTGCCTTTAAATCAGTTTTCTTTTGCCAAAACCCAAAGTTGCTCTGTAAATATGAGGTTATGGGCTGCTTCAAGGAAATCTCTCCAAATGTTGCTGTGATCTTCTATGTGCCTCTGGATTGCACTCTCAAGTTTTAATTACTTAGAGCATCAAAGGATAGTACTACAAATATTAGGGACACTTCTTCTAAAATACACATTTAGTTGTTAAGCAGAAGCCAAAGGTGGATTTGGGATAGTAGCTGTTTTCAAATGAAGGTTGAAGCTCTTCTCCATTCCTAACCCTTCACCCTTGCTTCATTCCTTATTTAACCCTCCACACACCAACACCTCCCCTATCCAGTATAGAGCTCATTACCATTGATGAAACAAGAAGAACTGGCTTGGGGTAAAGGGGAGAAGAACGAAGTGAAGCAATGTATCTCTAATGAAAATACTGCCTCCCACTCAAAGCCAGCTCATGGGTAGAGAAGGAGGAAGGTATCTTTCCAAGGTTAAGATTCTAGACTGAGGGGGCGCAGGGGGAAGAGTGAAAACGATGTCTCAGCCTCTCTTTCCCCTAAACTGTTTCTGAGGACTTTCTCTGTGGCACACTTTTGAGGGTGAAAGATAGGAAAAGCTGATCTATATATTATACAGAATAAGGCAGCATACGAATAGAATTCTGGATTGTACTACTTCAGATTACAGGCAGAAAAAAGGAGGCAATATATTTCGAATGCTCCCACATGGAAAATGCTCCTGACATACAATTAATAGATTTTGCACCACTAAAAACAAACATGCTTTTCTAGCTAGAAGTGGTATAAATGAGTGGCATTTCCATCGTGACTAAACTAGGGATAGAGAACCTGTGGCTCTCCAAATGTTGCATTTCAGTTCCTATAAGTTCCAATCAATATGGCTAATAGTTGTGGGGGAACCACAGTTTCCTTTCCCTGATCTAAATAATGGATGTAAACATTTTTCAAATGGGAGACAGGTTACAGATCCAGCTACTTGACTTGTCAAATCCAAATACCATGTTACAATCTTATTATTTAGCATCTTTGATCAAGACAATTCCCCAAAATTCAGATTCGGTGTGAACTTGACCACATTGGCAATATTCCATCAATATTGCACAACAAAACACAGAAAATCATGAGTGGGCTCAGTAAGAAAGGCCTGCACATCTAAGTGATCATTGTCCAAGAAATTGGAATTTGTTGGACTCATTTTTATCCATTGCAATTTTAAAGTAAGAGGGAGCATTTCTGAGCAGTGTTTTTAATTTATCCTCTGTAGCATTTATAAGTTTACAAACTGCTAGTATAGTCCACCAAAAACTTTGGTGCAACTCTTATTGCTGTAAACAGAAGTGGCATAAAAGAACATCCATAATTTTCTGGTGGGTTGTGTCATAGAGAATAGGGCACTCTGTGATTTTACCAAACGGACACTGAAGCTGCATTGTTACTCACACCCATGTTAGAGTAATTTCCATTGAGCATAAAGAGCTTTACTTCTGAGTAAATATATATAGATTTGCACTGTCAGTTTCATCATTCTTCTTTCAGAACAAACTGGTGACGTTAAACTTTATTGGAAATGGAATATTACTGTAAACTCATACTCATACAACTCATACAAGAATGTGCATGGTTTTGATGGTTTTCTGTATGCAGAATTGCAAAATAGTTTCTCAAAAGATTCAACCTGTATGTTTCAATCCAAAATAAAGTAAAATATGAACTACCCTAAAAGTTACCATGAACCAAACGTAACATCTAAATGGTACACACTCAGTCTTCATGTTGCTGAATCTTCATTTGTTAGAGGTAAAGATCAAATTATTCATCCAAAGATCACAGGGCAGTTCACAACACACACAAAATAAAACAAAACAAAAGCCAAATAACAAAACAAAACCCCTCCCACAAACACATTTAAAAGGCCATGGAACACTGATCAGCCAAAGGCCTGGTTGTAGAGAAATGTTTTCACCTGGCACCTAACGATATGTAATGAAGGCGCCAGGCGAGCCTTCCTCAAAGAGCATTCCACAAACAGGGAGCCTGCACAGAAAGGGCCTGTTCTCATGTTGTCACTCTCCCTGATCTTTCGTGGAGAAGGCACATGAAGAAGGGCCTGAGATTATTATCACAGGGTCCGGGTCAGTTCATACGGGGGAGAGGCAGCCCTTAATGTTTGTAACCATAAATTCTGTACACCCACACCATTTAGATGCAGTACCAAATGTACAGATGTTGAGGTAAGCGGGAAAATTTCACACCACATGGAGTTGGTTCATTCTCAGAAACATATAAATAGGCCAGAAGTTCCATGTCCACTCTGGTCCTCAGGCCCTATAATACTGCTTTGCAGGAACCTGTCCTTGTGGACAAATTGTTTGAGTACTCCTTGTGGTAAGACCAGAGACACAAAGACCTACACAACCATATATTTTTCAAACTTTGCACTGATCATAGCACATATCCCAGTGTCTGTTCAGCCCTATATTTCCTACATTTCCCCCTCGCTCTAAATACTTTTTGACACACTATTCTCCATGTCAAGATAAAAACAGCAAATGGACTTATTCCAAATATCATTTTGGAAAAGATTATATTCAATGTTTATTTAAAAAACATATATAATAGTATGTCCAACTTTCTACCCAACAGGAAACAAAACCAGTGCAGTCTGTAAAATGCTAACAGCGGGGATAGCAGTGAAGGTATGATTTGTAGTAAATGTTCTTATTTATTTTACACCTGTTCTTCACTTTTTTTCATTGATCCATTTAACCTTTCATTCTTCCATGTATTTATTTTCTGAATAGTTGAAAAAGATTTGTTTTGTTGCACTTTCTAGAGTGATATGCATATTGATAAGATAATTCATCGTCCCAAGTGTATAAATTGGATCATGTTCATTGAACACAAAAATAAAAATTGGAAACTAGTCTGCCTTATTTTCCCCTAATACTTCTACTTCCCAATGTAAAACAACACTTACAAATATTTCAGTGTTTTATTTTTGTATTAGCCTTATGTGTGACATACTGAGTACCAAAAACATTCCATTATATAAATGATCTCAGTACAATAAGAATGTACAAGACATTATCAGACATACTATGTACAAATTGGAATTTCATAGCAGTCTATCTTATTTCATGCTTACAATTTCATACATATTCTAAGGCTGTTTGTGCAAATGATTCTGTCATCTTGTTTATTCTAACAAGCTATAGACAAATTGCCTTAGTGGTGCTATATTACATTCTCGTGCTATCAGTTCTAACTGAAGCAACATTCAGATATGAAAATAGTATCATTTTACTTTTTTCCTCTTCTCTTCATCCTTCGCTGAACTATCAGATGCTTTAGAAAGGGCTTTAGCTATTTTTTTAATTTCTTTCTCTTTCCCACTAGCTGATTCTTTTATTTCTTTATTTTTAAGATTCTTGTCTAATCCTGATCTCTCCTTTTCACCTCTTCTGTCTCGCTTAACCTTTTCAGATTCTTTTTTTGATTTATCATCAGCAACTTTCTTATCCTTTCTCTCCAAGTCATCAACTTTCTTCTTGGTTTTTTTCCTCTCTTCATCTTTGGTTTCCTTCTTTCCTTCTTGCTTCTCTTTCAATTTCTTGGCTGGTTCTTTGATCTCTTTTATTTTTTCTATTTTCCCATTTAAAAAAGGGGAAATGTTCATTAAAGAACACACATTAAGACACTGGATATTAGTAAACCAAACTCACATTCCAACTTCACATCACAAATTCATAGTTGCAATTCACAAGAACTTGATCACACAGTATTAGTACTGTCAAAAGAATTGCAGGTAGCAATCCCTACTTGGGATGTGCCAAGGGAAATAACTTTCTATTTTATAGGGCTTCCCAAAACTTAATTTTTCAGCATCAGATGAAAACTGTTCTATTTCCCCAAACTTTTAACAGTATTTAAACTAGTTCTGCTATTTTAAGGGGTTTATGTATTGTAAGTGGCCTTAGAGAAACTGACGTATACATTTCTTAATTAAATATGTTAAAAGAATTTTAAATTGCTTGAAAAAATATTCAGCTGCCAGCTTTTAAAACAACATCATGCTACCTGATGAGCTACAAAATCAAATTAGAAAAGAGAAACACTGTTAAATGTAAATCAATGATTCTAAAACGTGTCTACTTTACAAGAGGTCTATAACTGGCATAACTTCCTTATAATGTATCTAAAATTTGCATATCCAATACTGACATCCTGCTCATGCTACAGACTTTGGCTTGCGCGGTGGAACTCCCCCTTCATCTCCTTGTCGCTCCCTCAAAATCTGTTTGAGAGGATTGGGGGACCCTCCAAAGCACATTTTGGGGGTGCACGGGGAAAGGAGAGGCAAGTAAAAGTCCCACTGTGCAAGCAGAACTGTGTTCACTAGGCTTTGATACAATCCATGGATTTTGAGGGGCTGGGGATATTGAAAAAGAAAGGAAGCAGTTCAAATATACACTGAATTAAATTTGCATACTTTAAAGTCAGGGGTGGGGAAGCTGTGGCTGGAATGATGGAAGCTGTAGTTCAACAATTTCTGGAGGGCCACAGATTCCCCATCCCTACTTCAATCATTCTGCTACTGTACTTTTTACATCTGCTTGGTCTTTTCTCTTAAGATCTCCTTGACCTCTGCCCTTATGCAAAGGGCAGTGCTATCTGCTATCTTGTACTCATGGGGCTGGATCATTGAACTAACAGTAAACATGACTAATCTCAATTCAAAAATGCTAAAACCAGTGGGTTTTTTCCCCTTTCTAAAAAATGTTTAGGGGTACTCTCATTTTCCTACTCATATTGAAATACTGCCCCTCAATGAGGCCAAAGTTAGATTCACAAAATGTCTAGGGGTATGCGTACCCCTGCGTACCCCCAGGAAAAAAGCACTGGCTAAAACTAAGCATGATGTTACATATATTTGAAAAAGATAAGTGAAAAACAAAGTTAGGCATCCCTAGGCGAGTACTGCAACTCATTTGAAGTTTAAATGGCTGTGACCCCATAAAACAGGAATGAGGAATTTGTGCATGTCCACAACTCCCATCTTCCCTGAACCTTGGGCCATGCTGGTTAGAGCTGATTGGAACTGAAATCCATCAACATCCGGAGGGTGACAGCTTCCCCCACCCGTTTTATAAGCTAATTTTAGAAATGTTAAACTGTCTCCAGAGGTCATTATTTGTAAAGAAGACACTGCATGGAGTATTTCCATTGTGCTGTAAACACAAGATAAAAATAAGATCCTACTGAAAACACCTGATTTTAATGACCATCATGTAGACAATTTTTTATTAGAGGTCAACAATACTTTATCATTATAAAATAGTTTTAAAATAGTTTAGAAAGTTATATACGCAGAGACTTATGAAAATGATTGAGGCACACAAATCTGCATTCAGTTTCCAATTAAAACTGGCAATATTATTTCAATAGATTAATACTGAAATAGATCTGAAGTATTGTAGCTGCCTTTAATTAAAAAAAATATGCGGATACCATAATTAGTGTTTTAATTACATGACCAAAATGCCACTTCAGGTAAAACTCAAATCCAATCAAGTACTAGCTAATATGGAAAAGAAAACAACCAACACACATGCACACATTTCTGAATTAAATATTCATGAAATTATGAGGAAACATGGGGGAGGGAGGATCTGCAGACTGGGGCAAGAATTAAGCACCTGCCAAAATTTTCCCCATTAGGTAATTGCCTCTCCTCTTGCAGCCAAACTCTAATGTCAGAAGTAAGTTCGGGGAAAGGGAGGATTCAGGAGGTTCAGGTGTGGTAAAAGCACCCTTCCAGCTGGCCTTTCCCTCCATTATGTTCTCCAGCTCACATTCTCCAGCAATTGTGAGATTGAGAACAAACATTTGCCAAAACATTATTTAGTCCACCCTTCCCAACAAGGCCTTTTCTTCTACACCTGTTTTTTAAAAAAACATTTGGGGATGATTACAATAACAATCCCTCTACCGTGAATGGAAATAGGAGCTATGCATTTGGAATAAAAATCTTTTAAGATTAGCATTACTAACTTGTTGGGTTCAGAGCATGGTTAATGCTTCATTGCATGAGGAAATGGCTTCTCCTGCCTTGAAAGAGGCAGTGGTGCAACCGCTCCTAAATAAAATGGCTCTGGGCCCCTTAGACTGGAACTACTACTGACCAGTTGCAAATACCTCCTTTTTGGAGGAAGGTGGTGGAGAGAACTGTGGTGGATGTTTTTAGTTTATTGCTGATTTTGCTTTTTAAAAAAAGTTCTTCTTAATAGTTGTTATTAACTGGTTTAACCAATAATTTTATTGTTTTATTCTTTTTGTACACTGCTTTAAGATATTTCACAGTGTATAAATTTTAGAAATAAATAAAGCCCTGAGAATAAAAAAAGACTATATTACAACATAAAAAGGGAGCATTTCTCCTTCAACAAGAAGACACGAACTCTAATTAAGAAAGGCCCAGCATATATTGAGCAGAAAGCTTGGGTTAACAATATGAAAACCGTATAGCATTTCATATGCCATGCACATTGTAGAAGCCTTATCTATCCAAATGATTAAATTATTTGCCCAAAGGCCTTAATCCAAAGGAGTGTACTCAGTGATCAGAAATTCTCATGCATCACTGGGAAAATTCAGCTAGAATTCTGCTAGTTAGATATTTGACTGAATGTAGCATCCTATTTTTCCTTACCAGACAGTTGACTAGTAGAAATCCAATGTCTATATTTGCCTCAGGTTACACATGCCCTGTTCCAAATCCTACGGAATTGCATGCATTGCATCAATTTGCACACAGGATTCTTCATCCAGCAGGAGAAATATGCAGATCCACACACACACAGCCTGTAGCTGGATTAGAAATTAAGTTCTTAAAGTATTGTGGATCTAATGATGTAGGATGCTGAAGAGCACCCAAAACTAATGCTCGATCTTTTTTGTTCAGTACATTTTGAATGCGAAATCACACTAGTACGAACTGCATCCAGAATTAGTAGACACATTTAACAAGATGGCAAAACACATGCATTTCAGGCATTCATAATCAGTGTGCACAAAAGGTCACTAATGCTCCAGTAACAAAGTACCTTTGACTTTAGCCTTTCTCTTGGCAACCCCTCCTGGTGGCTCCCCTGATTATCATAAGATGAAAACAAGTTACAAACATAAAGTCTTTAGGATGCTATACACATAAGGTGGGGGGGGAGATGACCCAGTATAAAACAGCACCAAAATTACATCAGACCTTAAAAAATACTTATACCTGACTGTTCTGTTTTCTGGAAGTGTTCCATTAAACAAAGCTTTCAAAATAAGCCATACACAGGTATAATAGGCGCAGTCTCTCTCATTTCATCAAATATGAAAGCTGTAATTGGTAAGGTCGCCGGAAAGGACCTTTTCTATAGCAGTGCCCCAGTAACGAAATTCCATTCTGATGAGAGGGTGGTAAATACATTTTATGCCATTAGACTTTTAGTGTATTGCAATCTTGTTATCTATGGTCTTATTTTATTTGCTTTTATTCTGGCTTTTAAAGCTCTCCAGTTTGGGGAGCTCTTTTAGTCATCACCATCTCAGATGATCCGAGAACAGTATCTCTCTCTCTCTCTCTCTCTCTCTCTCTCTCTCTCCGTGTGTGTGTGTGTGTGTGTGTGTGTGCACGCGTGTGTGTGTGTAATGGAAAAAAATTGGTAATACTGTTGTGTGGGTTTTCTAACTGGTGGTTCTTAAAGAGAAAGTGAAAGATGTATCGCAAAAACAAAGAGAATTCCAAATTGGATTTTTTCATTGGTAATTGGCTCATAAGCTAAACTATCAATTATGAAAAAGTGCTGTTTGGTAACACCAAGTAGGGACAAGCATAAACTAAAAGGATGCTATCTACATGAAGCCGCTGGGAGAGATCATCAGGGGGTTTGGGCTGGGTGTCCATCAATATGTGGATGATACCCAGAGATGGTTGGACAGTGTTCTCGAAGCTACCAACATGAGTCTGACCAAACTGCAGGAGGCAATGGAAGACAGGAGTGTCTGGCGTGCTCTGGTCCATGGGGTCATGAAGAGTCGGACACGACTAAACAACAACAACAACACCCAGCTCTACCTTTCTTTAAAATCGGAACCAGTGAAGGTGCTGTGTGAGTGCCTGGAGACGGATGGATTGAGTTTGAATCCTGACAAGACAGAAGTACTGTTCTTGGGGGACAGGGGGTGGGCTGGTGTGGAGGACTCCCTGGTCCTGAATGGGGTAACTGTGCCCCTGAAGGACCAGGTGCGCAGCCTGGGAGTCATTTTGGACTCACAGCTGTCCATGGAGGCGCAGGTCAATTCTGTATCCAGAGCAGCTGTCTACCAGCTCCATCTGGTACGCAGGCTTAGACCCTACCTGCCTGCAGACTTCTAATCCTAAACATGCCACCTGGCTGCCTTAGTTGCCAAAGTGAGGCAGCTTGGCTCCCTGCCTCAGCTGACAGGGAACAGCTACCATTTGGCTCCTTCCTTCCCCAAAGTGCCTACTGCAATGACCATTCTACCTTGTCACTGCATAACTTCATTATTCAACCAGTTCTCAAATTATAGAGTGCAAGTTCCTTTAGCTACTGCTTTCCATAGCAGG
This sequence comes from Darevskia mixta, assembly GCA_034641385.1. Taxonomy (NCBI): domain Eukaryota; kingdom Metazoa; phylum Chordata; class Lepidosauria; order Squamata; family Lacertidae; genus Darevskia; species Darevskia mixta. Next base: position 2,472,732 of record JAWWNH010000018.1, read on the forward strand.
GTGGTCGTACGATGTTGCCAACATGAGGGTAGTGAGTTAATACCTCAAAGCTTTCTCTGTCTTTCCTTGATAATCTGAATACTATTGTGCAACTGTGTGACTGGGTTGATACTTGAGTTTGCCTGTTTTCTTCTTTCTTCCCTTTTGAAACATGTACCTGAGACTTATTATTTTAAACTGAAAACCATCTTGAGTGCTTTGGTAGAAAGGTAGAGCATAAAGATAAATAAATAAAATAATAAGCATGGTGATTGAAAGATTTCAAAATGCTGTACTAGATATAAATTGTAGATCTAAATTGAAAAGATCCAGTGATATGCTATTAAGTTACCGGAGAACAACAGTTTCTTTTGAATATCATGCTCTCAAAGATCTTAGCAAGCTGTGAAGATAAGCCCATAAAAGTTAATAGCCTACAAAAATAATTACTAAGTCTGCTTTTTATTCATAGGAGTAGCACCTCTGTCCCACCTCTGCTAGTCCTCTTTTATGAATAAGAAGCAAGCAGGCAAGCAAAAACTTTAGGCTAGAAATACAGCAGGTTAACATAGCCTCCTCTGCCTGCCTGCTTATTTTTATGCTGGGTGCAAAGAAAAAATGCCTCACAGAAGATGCCTCCTCCCAATTTTCAGTAATCCCCCTCTTCCCACTTAGTCTGGTGTGTCACAGCCTACTCCATTCAGCAATGTACACCTCAGGAAAAACTTTTGTAGGGACAAAGGGAGAGAGAAGTCAGCTTTCACCCATCCTCTTCCACCAGGATTTCTCTGGATTCAAACCTATATGCTTTCCCTTTATTTCCTTTTTATACAAAAAGCAAAAAGCAAATGAACTTTAGATCAGATCATAAACAAGGTTACCTCAAACATGATTGAAGTTTTACCATTTCATCACCAAAGGAATGTGGAAGTGGTATTAAAGGTCCAGAAGTTTTAAAAACATTGGGCAATAAAAAACAAACTTGTTAACAAAATATTCAGACAAGCAAATCTTACAAATACTTTAAAAAAAAGACAATCTAGTCCTTGAAATAAACTCCACAGCTGAACCATTATTGCTGTTATTAGATAATAGAATACAAATTTTGTCTAAGATTTATTTATATGGTCCTGCTCAGATGTTTATAACTGTGAAACCCATTTCCAATAAGAATTAAAATTTAGCCACCAATAATAAAGGGTCTGAAATCTGTTATATTATAGCCTTGGGTGGGCTATAGCAATCCATTATTTTAGAACAGCCTGAACTTTAGCAAAATAAATAAAACCAATGAAATCTCCACTTCCTCACCTTTGCATCAAAACTGAAACACAATTGTTCAAATTATGTACCCCACCCCACTGCAAAGAACAGAAAAGGCAACTGAAAAGAAAATGAAATTTCTTGCTGAACATCTGGTGACAAAGGCTATGTTTTGCCCCACAAAGCCCTGAATTATTGGTTGCCATGTTATGAGTAACTGCCCTTTTCATCAGTCTCAACTAAATAACTTCTAACTCATACTATCAGGTATACAAAACTATTTTTAGCGAAGATAACTCCAAACAAATGAAGGTACATTCCTTGCAAACTCTTCAAGATTTTCAGGTTCTTTTCTTACACTACTGTGGTATCCAAAAGTTATCATTAATTTATTCCATTGTGGCTAAACATACAAAGTATATAACATTTATCAACAAAAAACCACTGTTTTAATATATTTCTACAACAGTTATGCCCAACCATTTTACAAGATTTTGACTTGTTTTGCATCAGATACAGTTGAGGATGGTCACAGAAATCCAGGGTTCAGCTCAGGTATTTTTATTTGGAACAAATAAAATGCAAAGTGCATCTTCTGCAAATTATTTACATATTGCTGCCCTAGCAAAGAAAGCAGAAGTTTGTGCAAAATGTAAAGCAGCTTTTTCATTATGTGCTCAATATTATGTTAGGCAAGCTTTGAAAGTCCATAGAACTCTTCCTCAGGCTGTAGGCTTTACTTGAACACTTTACTTAAATACTCACATTTATGAGTCATGAAAGTTTCTATCAAATGTGCTAATTCTGAGACAAACAGTGCAATTCTATACATATTTATTCAGATGTAAGCTCCATTGAGATCAATGGTTGCTACTTATAGAGAAGTGTGTAAAGGGCTGCAGTCTAAGGTTTGATCAGCAATATCAGATCAAACAAGTCTAAGTATTATTCAGCAGTGTGCATGCAATACAGGCACTAGATTTGATCACACACACACACACACACACCACAAAATTTTACACACACATCTGTTCCAGAAGGTTAATTTGCTCCACACAAAACTGGGGATGGAAACTTGCTGAACTGGGGCATTTGTATAATCAGTCCCGTCAGTATGAGACCGGGGGGTGGGGGGTGCGGCGGAGCAGAAAAATAAAAAAGCATCTCTGAGTCAGCCATTCAGTTTAGCAAGACATAAAAGACAGTTTGCAATTATCAGCTTTAATTAGTTGAATATTACAGGAGAAATACATATTTACAGGTTCTCGCTTTCAAAAAATGTCCACTAAATTTTTACAAACAAATCTGCCTTTAAGAGATAAAATAGTATATAAAGAAAATAAGAATGAAAGCTTCATTTCAAAATATACAACAATTGCATGCTATTTCTTTCATATAGTAAATGGATTTACTAACATAACAAATTTAAGTAACCTCAGTATTCTGCTCTATAAGTCTGTAAAAGCATGTAATAAATTATAAAATTAAGGAATACTCATTGGTAGCAAATTCAAATAATTTCAGTAATAGTTTTCTTATTTAATGCAATAGTAGGCAGAATCTTAAAATATAAAATATAAATATATACATAATTTGTCAATCATGCCAGAATAGTCTATAGTAATTTAACACTTTATTAGAAAGGTGAATCATTTAAGGGTTAATAGTGTAGTAGGTTACTACCATAGAGCTTGTGCAGGTTAGTGCTAAGAATGCACAGCACATGTTAGTGCTAAGAAAGCACAAACCGACGCAAAGCCATACAGAAACCAATCATACTAATGAAGACACTTTTGTCTTACCCCAATCTCTCTCTCAAAAAGGCTTTTTGACAAGTGAATCTACATCACATGGCTGATATGTCCATTGAAGGGAAGGGGTTACATCAGGGTTTACCCCAGTAGCCTGTTGCATTTTGATAATTGAACTTGATCCCTGAACTAAAGTCATTGGTTCTGTAAATCCACAATAACACATGTCTTTTTTCCCTGAACCCCTTCATTCTGTGACGTACCATCAACATCATCTGCAGCATCGCTCTCTTCTTCTTCTATGATTTCAAAAGGAGTCATTACATCATAGAGAAATGAGAGGAAACCATAAAACCAATCAGAACTTTCCTCTGCTAAAATATTAAGGACTTCCTCAAGTGAATCAATATTTTCATTATTGCCATCTTTGGTCAAGCCTACGCAAGAATAAAAGGAAAGAGAGAGAGAGAGAAGGTAGCAGTTAGGTGGAAAAAAAGAAACAGGATTTAAGAGAGCCTGTTTCATGATCAGAAGTCTAAAACAGTATAGTTAAGAAAATTAGTAAAAAGAAATCTGAAAGTTTTAATAAGCACCCAAGAAAGACACCATTTGAAGAAACTGAAAAAATACTGACAAAGACATATTCCTACCACTGACCTTGCCAAGATGGTTGATTATTATAGGCCACTAATTGGGAGAGGATTAAACACATGCTTATGCAAAAAGCACCAAAAGTTGTAGCCTTTCCTCACAGAAAAGGTGCCTCAACAACTTGAATCATTTTGGTTCTAACCCTTTCCTCACCTTTTCAAGAAATATATTCTATTGATATAGAGTAACTAGAACTGTACACAGTAGCTCATAAATCGCCACAGAATTATATAAAGAGATTGTGATCTCTTGATATAGCAACTCTCTAAGGTAAGAGTTATCCCAAACAGGATGCGCTCCAGCCTGACCAATTTCCCTAAGAAATTTGGGGAAATTGTTCTACAATCTTTATGAGCACCACTTCAAACACTAGCAGCCTGGTTTCATTGTAATTCAAGTACAGCCCCTCTCTTTTGCATGCATGGCTTCTCCCAAAGTGTTCCCCAATGTTTAATAAATCTAAATAATTCTTCCTGACACTACCGTGTCATTAAAACCCCTCCCATCTGTCCATGTTGCTGGCCTTCTGCATGAAACAGGTAGCATTTCTGAAAATGCTATTTCCCTGCACTTCAACATTCTAACTACCAAGCTAGGTTTTATTAGAGCATCTCATAACCACTTTTAACAGTTTGTTATTGGTGTAGAAAACTGCCATCTTCCACCCATTATCTATATGGCACAACATTCACATCAGGCAGGTGCAAACCCATCACAAACTCCTCTCCCCATATCCTTAATTTGCAAGTCTAACACCGCCAAAGCTCCCCCATCCCTGGAAACATATCCTAAGCACAAAAGCATATTGGTTCAGTAACCAAGAAATGAGTCCTTTCTAAAGGATGATTTTGTTTTGTTTTTTTCCTTGTAGAATTATATAAAGCAGTGATTAAGAATTAGAAAAAACCTGGATCCCCATTTTAACTGCTTATTCCCTTTACTGTGAAAGCACTGTTGTCAGATTGTATTTCTCTTGGAACTACAGACTGAAGAAGAAAGAAAAGCAGAAAGCAAATGGGTGTCTGTAACCCAAAGCTTGATGTTTTATTATGTTTCGATATATGCTGTAAGCTGTCCAGAGTGGCTGGGGAAACCCAGCCAGTTGCACGGGGTATAAATAATAAAATTATTATTATTACAAAAATGAGCAATTAATAAAGTAAGGGTAACACCCCTAAAATCACACAGCAAGGCTATTTTAGGAGATGAAGAGATAGACATACCTTGTGAGGGAGACAAAGCTTTCGTTATCCTGCTCATATGAACCAGTTATGGTTATGGACTGATTTCTGATTACATGTACATCTATGAAACAGTAGCATGATTGTGTGCACAATATGCATTTTCTTTCACTCTCTCTCTCTCTCTCTCTCTCTCTCTCTGTGTGTGTGTGTGTGTGTGTGAGAGAGAGAGAGAGAGAGAGAGAGAGAGCTCATCTTATCTTCCAAAGATCTGCTACTCAGAGTTTATGTATTGTTTTTAACATAAAGCAAATGTTCCGCATGTACAGGTATTGGGCAAGCATCTTGGTGAACAACTAAATCAGTATTGTTCATATTATTCATATTTAATATACAAAGTTCTGCAATGTAAATCTTGAAACTGGGGAAAGAATTAATCACAAATAACAATGATAGCACCTGCCTATTATCACTCCATCACCCCTCAGGGTTTTTTGGGGGGGGGAGTTGTTTATGCTATATAGGTTATTAATTGACTCATGAATGGAGGAGATTCAGGGTGTGTCTGAATAAATTGATTTCTATGCTATCTGTACATTGTTAAATCACAAGTAGTCAGAATACATAAAAGCAATTTGGGTTAAAGGTTGTACATGATCAAATGAATTAGGTATCTGAAGACACAGGAATATATTTGCCCAGTGCAGCAACACAAACCAAATTTATTAAGTTTCCCAGACAAGCTGAAGATCTTAGAGAACATCTGAATGTTAAATCAATATCCCTGTACTAAAAGGAAGCAACACAGACCCTTTAAACAGCATGTCAATATAGCATAAAAATGCCAAGATATATGTAATTATTTTTATTTGAGAAAGGTCCCAGGACTTGTTCTCTTCTCCTTTTAGTCTTTTCTCCACTTCTAGACTTAACATCCCATTCCACTTCCAAACTATGTAATTCCTCTTATTAATCTAGTATTATACTATTCACCTTTACAACCTAGCTATTCAAATCAGGTGCACTGTCCTAAGTGCCCTTTTCCCTCACATGTTTCAGTCTGGCCTCAGTCTAGCAGACTGACCTTTGCAAAGTCCTCACCCTTTTCTGTCTTGTCAATCTTCTGGCTTTTTAGGTATGTCTTGTTACTTTTTCCTCTTGATTTGCCTTATATAACGGTGTTTAGGTCTTCTTTCCAGTTTTACTTCAATTGTATCTTGGGTTACTCTTTTAAATGTGCTCCAGTATGTTTGACAATCAAACTTCACACTTTACATCAGTTCTCATCCCTCTCAAATCTTATGCTTTTCTTTTCTGATTTTGTTTTCATTGCATACTATGACTGTTTTTCTATATAAAATAGTTCCAGTGCTCTTTTTCACCTTTTTCCCTGATGGGACTCAAGGCGGCTTAATAGGCTTAAGCACTCTTCTTAATTTGGTTTAGGATTTCTGACCAATGTTTCTCAGGAATCTTTTATACAGGTACCCTAAAATGCTTTAAACATATTATCACTTTAAACATTTATCGTATTAAATGTTTCATACTGTATATGAGAACAACAGGACTACAGGAATACATTGTGCTGTGCTACATAATTTCACCAATATTAAGCAATTACTGTGATTATTTTAACACTTTTGGTTACTTTTTGTTTAAAAGTACATGTAATAAATAATGATACAATATTGTGAAGTTTTGGAAACCAGATTCATTATTTTAATGCTGCAACAGAAGGTAACGTTTAAGACAGTTTTAGAAGTGTCTACTTGCCTAGCAAAGCCTTGGCATCTTCCACATCAAAATCTCCATCTCCATCAGCATCATAGATCCCAAGTTTTCCTAGAGCAGGGACAGAAAGAAACTAATTCAGTAATCTGTTTCTATATTAATCTGTTGAATGTGTGATGGAATGTAGCAAGAAATCATGGCCCTCAACATTTTATAAAAGATGTCATTCCAAAACACAAATGCAAGCTTTACTAACTGTTTTGAGATGATACACATTTTTTCCAAATAAACAAACTAAACTCCTTAAAAGATAGCGTATCTTTCTGCAAATCTGAAATTCTTTTGGATTGCTAAATCAGCACCTCATTACATGCTAGTGTTTAAGGAACTGTAACAATTTTGTTTCTGAAATGACTATGCAAGTCAAGTGACACAATGGCTGTAATCCTGCTCCATTCACATTAGTGGAAGTTATGGTACTGGCTTTTAATAGGAACAGAATTGCACCTACCAATTCACTAAATAGTATTTATCTAGATTACTGGAATAGTATATTTTTTTTAAAAAAGGAAAAACCCAAAAATCTACTGCTAAGTGCTACATGATGATTGCTTATTAATAAAATTGCCTAATGTCAAAGGTACAACACTTCATAAGCAGCATATCAAACACAACGTTCAATGCATCTGTTTCAGACAGTAAATTGGTGTACTCAGGAATAATGCAGATGCATGCAACATAGAAATATTCCTGCTGCTATGGAAATCTGCAATTGCTGCATTTGGGATACTGGCAGAGCCATAGCCCTAAACACGCAAAAGAAATTAAGGCAGAAACAATTTCAATCAGAGAAATGCATGCCAAGCTGGCTGATACAGTATTGCTAGAAAGTCCTAAAAGTTGGAGAGCATAGTTTGAGCTCATTTTTTGCCATGGCTTATTGAACAAGGCAGAAGCAACAGTCATGCAGAGAAGAAGCTAAAACAGAGTCCTGCCAAGGTGGTTGCTCAAAGGGCATATTTCTTTTATCCCAAACAACAAAAATCAAAATATCGAGGAATGAAACTGAAAATTCTTGCAACACATTCAATTGTTATTCACTAGTTATACTGAAAACAATATGATAAACCAGCACTATAAGAAAGGAAATCTAGCTATGGTTTGGCTTGATGTCTGAGTTGACAAGCCATAATAAAGGAGATTGTTCTGCTTCCAAAGGCCAATGTAGCCAGAGACAGGAGAGCAGAGCAGACAGGTGACAAAAGCAGGCAAACAGCTCTAAACCATCTGAAGAAGTGTGCATGCACACGAAAGCTCATACCAAGAACAAACTTAGTTGGTCTCTAAGGTGCTACTGGAAGGAATTTTTTTTATTTTATTTTGTTTTGACTATGACAGACCAACACGGCTATCTACCTTTAACTAGCTCTAAACCAGTTTGATTGATTCTTTGAGTTCAGCTATGCTATGCTTTCAGCTATACAAACCATAGGATTTGGAATAATGTCTAAACAGAACAGATAGTGATTGTGGGTTGCATCCAGTGTTAATCCTACTCAGCATAGACCCACTGTAGTTACTGGACCTATCTAATTTGGGCCCATAAATTTCAAAGAGTATACTGCAAGTATAACTTAGTTGAATACAACCCTGCATAATTTGTTTTAATGAATTTATTATGAAATCTTTATAATTATTTAACCTTCCCAAATACTAATATTTTCATGGCTACATTTCAGTTGGAAACAATTACTCATTTCCACACGATGTCAAAACACTGTAATAAATCAGCTAAAATCTGCACCTGCAATTCTAAGCTTTGAAAAGTTACATTTTGTTCTTAAGGCTCACCACTTTAAAAATATTTGTAATTTGGATATTGAATGCATTACACTTTTATACATAGTCAAATCCTCTACCTTCCATTTCACAACTACATGTGGACTTTAACCAAATTAATGGTAGTTGTGGGAAGGGCAGGCAATTGAAATGTCTTCTCACCCACCTGCATCCCTCTGACTTCAATCCTATAGATAATTTTCCCTAGAATCAAATCAATTGACGCAAAATGCCCCAAAGCAGCTTCATATAGAGATAAGCAGAGAACAGGCTGCATGCCAGGTGTTACCTATATCAGCTTTCCACTCTCATAGGAAAATGGGAAAGTCAACTTAGCCCATACACTTCCCCCAAAGAACACAGAGCTCACACGATCCAACTTATCCTCCTCAGCTTTTTATTATTTGTACACTTGGAGCATTTGTTTTTGATCAAGTGGTTCATAAATTTGCTTAATAAAGAAGTACCAAAACTCAACCCTAAAAGAAAGAGTAGCAGCTGAATGAGGTTAAAAATTTGAAAACCACTTAAAGAAAGCAAAGATTGAAGGGTATAGCAGAAGATAAAATAATGAAGCCAACCATATTCCATTACAAAAATTAAAATAAAGAGTTACAGCATATTTTGTTTACTCCAGCAGTATGCCAACAGTCAGGTATTTCAATCCCAAGAAGTAGTTTATTTCTCTATAATCCTACCTTGGAGTACCTCTGACAAGTTATAACGGAAGTCCTTTGCTTTGGCTGCATGCGTGGTAAAAATATAGAAACCATTATTCACATTGTCAAAACCTGAACAGATGAACTACATGATTTACTCTTTAAATCAACACTTTCATGAATATCTGGTGCTTGATAGTGAACAATGAATAAGCACCTGTAATTGTTGAAAGTTTAAATCCAATGTTGCACCAGTGAGGTTTCACTTAGGAAATGAGACTTTGGTTTCCTCTCCTCCCCCTGTGCACCCTTAAAATTTGCTCTTGAGGGTCCCTCAACTCTCTGCAGCTGATTTTGTGAGGGGGGTGCTGGAGGAGGCAGGAGAGGAAGAGGAAGTTCAAATGTATTACAAAAGTCCCTTGTGCCAGTGGAGCCACAGAGCTGGATATGATCCAAGGTTCTTAATAAAAATCCTGAAGTTGCAAAAGAATGACATTTGGAAATGTGAAATATTAAAATTACCGTACTTCATTTCAAATGCTGTTGGAATGCTTACCTAGCACTTCCTCGTAATCAACAAGTTCAAACCAAACCACAGCAACTGATGTCCACACTCCCAGCAGTGCAATTACCATAAACCAAGTAAAAAATGAACTTCCAGAAATTCCTTCTTTCTTCCCATTCTTGTTCCCATGTCTTGCTTCTGTAAAATAAAGCAAGTGAAGTTACTACTAGAAGGCAAGGCTTACAGTTATACATTCCTGCTAATATATTATTTGATTACACAAAATTCAGAATGAAGAGTTACATGCAGTTATTTAAAAGACTGTCAACTGATTCAACCCTGGTGGGTTAATTTAAATCAAAGTCACTTAAAATTATCAAACATAAAAAGATAAAACTTATCCTTTATTTAAATCTTGTTTCCCATTTTGTAATTCATGATTTGAACTGTTTTCCATTATGCTCATGCCTCTTCCATCCCTCTGCAGCTCTGTGTCACCCCAATTTTTTTTTTTAAGGTATTGGGCAAAAGACTACCATATTTACTTGAATGCAATTTACCAGTACACACCTTTTTGGGATCCAACCCAACCCAGAATAGCAGATACTATATTATTATTTTGTTTAGAACAGATTTCATAATTCTTTATTATGTGCAAGATTATTGATTGTCATGGTGTTTAAACTGGATATTATAAGTAAGATCATAGAGATGTCAAGATAGTCACACAATAAACTAAGAACATTGGTAAATTTATGGACTACGGGGGGGAAGGTTAAAAATGAAGAACTGCTGACCCCTAGGTTTGGCTACTTAGCAAAGAAACATAATCATTGCTTTATCAGCTCCCATATTTCATAGGTCCATTAGTTTCAGAAGAGAGTTAGTTATTAACTCGCTTGTGGAAATAAAGCTAAAATTTAGGTACAATTATTTGCTGCCCTGGGCTCCTTTGGGAGGAATGATGAGATATAAATCGAATGAATAAATAAATAAATAATCAGACTCATTAACACATTGAGACTTACTTCTGTGTAAACATGTATAGCAGAAGTAGCCAAGCCTTCTAGCTATTTTTGGATGCCAACTTCAGCCCCAGCCAGTCTGGCCAATGGCCAGGGATGACTGAAGTTGAGGTCCAACATCTGGAGAGCTACAGATTGGCTGTCACTAATGTATAGGATTGCACTCTACTCTAGAGTCTTGGGTCCAGAAGAAAAACTAAAAAAAAAATCCTCAGTCTTTTAAGCACACTAAGAAATTTAGGACTGAATCATGGAAGTAGCTTCTCCATATTCAGCCTGGCCTTAAACAGTCATCAGGAGCAGCATCAAGTATTATATACAGTAGTTGCTCATGTTACAGATGAATATATTTAAATATTTCCGTAGCACAGGTCATGGGAATATAATATAGCACACTACTGGGTCCAGCAACTTCATGGATAGTGAAGCCACTTACGATGTAGAGACCAAAGCAGAGATAAATATAGTATTTAGCAACTGATATTGCATAGTCTATATAAGTAAAAATGATCTCAGCAACAGATAGTTCCCCCTGAGATTTAGCAAAAACTTAACTCAGTTTCATGGAAAATGCCACATTATAAACATTTATTTTTGAAATTGTAAAGCACTGTTGACTGCTATGCACATACCACTCAAGAACCAATGTGAAACAATTTAAGATGTGAAGCTTTTACTGCCAGCACCAGCTAGACTCCTCTGAGCTATGCTAATCAGAACCTTATCCTTTTTTTCTTTAAGTTTTATCATATGACATTTAATAATTAAGAGCCAACTGAGAGCTAAAAGCATATTTTATATACCAACTTAAACTCATTCCAGAAAACGAAATCAAGGATGAAGCCCTGCACGCAAAAACTGCCAGCCATGTAGAAAGTAGGTCAATTTCCAAATCTGGTAAGCCTTTACTTTCACCTACCATATGTCTACACAGATCCCATAGTCCTGTAAAATACAGTGCTGCACTTTCAAAGCTCATAAAATAATGTGAAGAACTAGGTCTTTGTGAATATTCATTCACCTCAGGTTTAATATGCCCCATTTTATATAAAGGGATCTCTGTTCATTCTCTAGATTCAAGTAGAAAAAATGGCACCCACTGTCAAAATCTGAAGATAAAATGTAATCCATTTATTACATGAGATTAAGCCACACTGAACAAAATTGAGATCTGCTTCTAATTAGACATGAAGTCATAAACGCTCTATATATCTAGTCAAAAATAAATCTCATTGTTTGCAGTGTATCTATTTCATAAAGCTATACAGCTCTAGGAAGAGGAAGTCCCAAATATTAATAATTTTTAAACTATTTAATCTTCAGATTAAAGTTATACCACAATACATTTACAGTTTTGCTGCTCACCCCGAGTCACAAATACATTAGGTATTCCAAGCTGCTAGAAGTATACCTGAATCTTCAGCCATGGCATCAGTGTCCTTTATCCATGAATTAAGTAAATCTTAATATAAAAAACAAGTGTCCAGATAGAATCAGCAAAAAATGTCCCTCATGTAAGCCTTCCTACAGCCACAAAGAAAGTTTCTTATAGCCAACTCAGCTAAGGCACGAAATCGGACCCTGCTGCAAACTGCTCAAAAGCTATTTTTAGTGCAATCATCTGCAAGCCAAATGCTTTTAAGTACCCATATGGAAACCCAGTGCTGACGACAATCAAATTTGCCCCCTCCTACTAACAAAGCATCCTGGATCTTTTCTGTCTCATTTAATCTCTAAACACCAACATACCAGAGACGCAAAACAGAACAGATTTTAAAAAATGATTGCAGGAAAGCATGCCTCAGTGACTAAATTCTAAGAGCATTAAACCTTCTGTACAAACTCAAACAAAAGTCAGGACACAAAGCTTGTCTGTGCAATTTGGGCAACAGCCACACACATTTACATGATGCTGACAGCCAGCCATCGGATGACTTTTGGGTGCATTTATATCTATAAACTTGACAAAATTATAAACCACAAATACAGAATGGCACTATGTTTATGCACTACTAAGGATGGTGTGTCACTGGCAAGAAAGAAAGGCACAGCAGCTAGGCTGCCTTCTGATTTAACATTTGCAAACCAAGCTTTGAACTGGAAGGTAATGGCGTTTGGTTCAAGACTAATATTTATAAACATGCTTTAGCTTTTAGCTCTCCGCAAGCAGGAAATGTTGTCAATAGCCCCTTTTCAATTTTTGAAAACTTCCTTCTGATAGCTTTTTAGAAAGCATTGTGTAAACATTAGATTACACACACACAAACAGCTGACTTGTTGAATTCTAGCCCAAATAATAAAGACTGTTGGCATTTTTGGAAGATTTTTGGAAGATTTGCAGGCTTGAATTCCGATGTGCTTTAGGAGAAGAGCGTTTCACAACTAAGGAGTGAATAATTTGCCTACATGCTAATGGTAAAGAGCAGCTAAAGAATGCCTATTAAAAAACAAAACCTTTCATTCTCAAAGAAACTACATTCCAGTACACAGCTGAGTAGTTCAAAAGTGACAGCACCATGGGACCAGCCCAGCTTCCTGTAGGGCAGGGTGCAATAGCTCTGAGGCAAAACCTGCCTGCTAATGCCTCAACAATTCTCTCCTCAGGAAGCTACGGTATGGCATTTGTATTCTAACAGCCAAATCTAAATATGGCTGTTAAAACTACACTTTCGTTGACTTCAAGCTATAATGCATACATGCATATAATTATTAACTGTAGATAAACTGGACTCATCATCAATGTGAAGTTCAGAACAATTTTATAGTGAGGAACAGCAACTAGAAGAAAATCAATTGAAGCAACTGCACTGTACAGCTGCAGCATGGTTTTTTGGTACAAACTGAGTAAAACGTTAGACCTTAACTGGTGTGATTTGGCTATGCATACACAAGGAAACAGGCAATAAATCAATTTATTATGAATAAGTTAATAAATGGCTCAGTTAATTTAATTGAATCATTAAGTACAAAAGAGTAGTTAGCGATAATATAGGTCACAGTGAGCCAAATAACTTCATTTATTAAATGCCACTCCTTGTAAAGAAAAAAAACATTGAGATAGCTAGCTGGCAGCTATACAGTTCTCACAAGGTCCTTTATAACAGGTTCGTATTTGTGCTCCCAATGCATAACCAAGCAGCAAACAGCCAAGGATATCAGGGATTCCAGTTTTCAATGGTTCGTTCCTAAACTCAGGCCTAGGGATGGATGAATCTGTCAATTTTTAAATCTTAAGTTCAGCTCACCACATTTCAGTAACAGTTTGCAATTTTTTATGTTAAAGTCATGAAAAGGTACCAGTAAGTCAACATTTTAATGTGCATTTCTCCTAAAATGCACTTTGCTAAGCAATTTTCCTATTGTTGCATTTTATTTTCATTAACATAATTATTATTATGCACATGTTCCCACAATATGTACATTTTTACACACTTTTCTTTTTTGCTACAGAATCCAGAGAAGTGTAAATTTCAAAAGAAAGCTGCATTTAGGTTCACATATTGTTTCAGAGAGTGGGAATTAGGTAGAGTCACATTAAATGTGAACTAAACTGAATTTCTCTCCCATACCTTAGTCAGGCCTCAAAGCCCTCTTCAGGCAGAGAAGGAAGAATTCAAGACCAACACTGGCCCCTGAAACTCAAATACAGCATAAACTCTCTTGACTGGCCAACACCTTTGTGTTTTGCATTTGGGGAACCAGCTTTCAACTTGCCTGACTTTAGCTACAGCTGATGGCTTTCGATTCCCCTCCCCCCCCCCCAGCAGGAGGGCACAACCTGCAAGTCTAGATTCAGGTATGGCCCTAGTCAAGTCATTACACAGAAGAATATCCAGAAAAAACTACCGCTTTAAAAATATCATGTGAATCTCACTGGTTTCTGTACATGAAGCTAGTGTAAGTTTTATAACCACCCCGTGTAAGCTTCAGGAAACTTTCAACATGGTGCTGTTCTACATGGTATCCATAACATCTGAAAACTCTTTACCACGTCTGTCAGCTCACATTGTGCAGCACTTCATCACTTAGGAATGTGCAGTGCTAATACAAAAATGCCTCATACAACTGGGCAACCACAATTAGTACAGTATTTTCAAACATTACACCTGCTACACAGAGAACCATAAAAGTTTTCCATGGCTATAACACTTTCTAAAAAACTTACCGGTAACTAGGGGCATGCAGGTATATTTGATGGGTTCTACCTTTACAATTCATAATCAATATAGAATTACATTTTGATCTTGGGGGTTATCTTGAGGATAATTCAAGTACAGTGATACCTCCGGTTGTGAATGGGATCCATTCTGGAGGTCCAGCCGGATCCCAAGGTTTTCACAACCCGAGGAAAAATGGTAGACCACTTCTGTGCATGCGTACGCGGTGAAACGCTTCTGGGTTTGCCGCTTTCGCAACCTGAAGTTTACATAAGCCGAGGGTAACATAACCCGAGGTGCTACTATGCTAGTGAGGCAATAGGACACTCATTTGACAACCCCTCATTTGAAGCACCTCTAACTTCTACAACATTGAGGATCCTAAATGCTAGCTTTCTACAGGAATGAAACATTTAAGCTGAGGATGGTTACAAAGACATGATCTCTATATATTCACTGAGATGCCACAATTTCATGCAAGCAAATACTACAGGCAACTCTGAACCATTAGCCATCCCTCATATATGGGAAGAGAGGATCCCATAGACATGGCATGTAAAAGTCAAACAGCCATTCCCCCATAGATGTCTCAAAGCAAGTAAAATTATCAAGTTTTCCTATGAGAAACTGTAACTCCTACAGAGTTCCTTGAATAGGCAGGAGTTTCTGAATAGGTTTCATTTCAGAATATTGTCAAGATAACCCATCTCACACAATAAACAACTGGCCAGAAGTAGCTAGCAATTTCAAAATTCAAATTCTGAGTTATTAAATACCGGTAGGTGGGATCAGCATTAGGGGGGGGGATCCCTCTCCAGATCTGTCACAGGAATGCTAAAGCATTTGGAACCCTTTTTATTAGGGGAAAAAGCAGATCTAAGGGAGAATTCTTCATATAATAGTATAAAATGGAGAAAGACTGACAAAGAACTCAAGGCCACCCTATGAAATGAAACTTCCTGACGATTTCCAGAACAGGTTTGTATCCAAAGAAGGCATTGCATTAGTGAAATGTCTTTTCCTCAGGCAATTAAACTTCCCATCCTCCACTGAAATCTGCCCAACACAGAATAAAAACAGGGGATCTACAGAAATTGTCATATTCTTTTTATTGATATTTTTAGGGAGGGGTCCTTGGCAGTAACAAAAACTCTTGGGGGCAGGGTACGGTCCACAGATTATCCACCCTCGTTACGTCATCTTAAAAAGTACTTTAAAAGTGGTTATGGATGTTGTCACAAAGACTACTTGCACTTCATGGGACACAGCATCACTGTCAATTGAACAAAGTGATTACAAATTAACTGTATAAAAGCAGCTCTTTGGAGAGAACAAATGACCCAATAACCCCTAATCACATAACTGCTCACCTCTTGTGATATTTGTTCATTAATTAATCCAGAGAAGTAACTCAGGCAAAATGCTGGAAAATTAATTAATAACAACACTCTAAAAATCATTTTATCTCAATTTTATCACTCATTCCAGTTCATAAAATACATACTGTACATTTGTTTGAAAAGTTGTACTTAGTCAATAGATTACAAGGGAGAAAAATCAGATGAGAGCCAATGTGGCATTTGTAGTATTCAGAGTACTGGAGCATGGCCAGGGAATCCAGGGTTCAAATTCCCACTCAGACATAAGGCTCACTACATTACCTTGAGCCAATTGCTGTCTCTTAATCTAAAACACCTTGCAGGATTGTTGTAAGAGTAAAATGGGGAGGGGGAGAAGTGAGCAAGCCACCTTGAGCTCTTTGGAGGAAAGCTGTGATATAAATGTAATAACACATTTCATTTCATTTTTTTAAAAGAGATGGTATAATGATAATTTAAACAAGTCTCAAGCAGGATAGAATTACTACTGCTACTACCAAACATTGATTCAAGGCCAAGTATAATCTGTACCAACCAAAGTCACAAAATTCATTTTAAGAGAATTAACAGAGTAAACTATATGGATGAAATACAGGTGATTACAGATGCAATGCTATGTTTGTAGATGTGAGATAGTGGGTGTTGAAGAATAGATTGAGAGTGCAACAGGTGCTGTATTCAAGTAGTTTTTCTGCTCCTGCTGCTACTTCCATTCTTATGAAGCCATGTTTCCTATTCTATCTATAAATGGAACTGAAACAGCAACACAAACTCCACATACTCAGTCTACAAAGCTGCCAGGACAAAATTGAACAAAACTGGCACCACAGACTATGAAGAAGCTGAAGAATAATTTGCACTTAACACTGAAACCTAAGTACTCCTACTACTGTATAGCGTGCTTTAAAAGTGGAGAGCAATGCAGGCCTCAAAAAGTACCCCAGCACATAGCTTTACAGAATTCTTGTTTTAGTTAAAATCTCTAGGTAGTAACTAGATGAGTTTTATTGAGACATCAGATCTCAGTCGTCCAGATTTAGTACATATTCATGTTATTAGAGCAGTTTAGGTTTACACTGGGCCTCATCCTCCAATTGAATGCAAAAGTACATATATTCTGTCTACCTTTTAAAAAAATATTTATATACCACTCTTCATCTGTAGTATCAGAGCAGTTCACCAAAATACAATAATAAAACAACACTTTAAAACAATAAACCACTGTAAACTTCCACTGACTGTAGCCAGCAATATATATTATTCCAAGCTAGGAATTAATCACATGCAAAGGCCTGAGTAAATAGAAAGGTCTGGAGCAGATACTGGAAGCTCCTTTCAGATGGGATGGAGCTCTAGAGAGTAAGCACCACCACATAAAAGGCCTTCCCATTCTGTTTAGGTTATTTACGTGATTGAAGAAAATTTGTTGTTTTGTTTTAGTTTTTGTCCTTTTTAGTTTGGTGGTTGTTGTTCTTGGTGTTGTTTTTTGTATTTGTCTTCTTTTTTCTTTTATTATTCTGAGACGTAAAAGTGTATAGAAGTAATGTATGATGAGACATATGAAACAATGTATTGTAATATATTTTTGTTTAATATTGTAATAGAAGATTGATTAATAAAGTTCTTTTACAACAAACAAACATAAAAGGCCTTACCTCTGCATGCTGCATACTGTGCCTCAACTAACAGCAACACCACCAAGGAAGAATACATAAGATATTTTTGTATCCAACATTTCAGGCACGTCCAACTCCCAAGAGACTGTAATCTACTCCCAGTATTAAAAAGCTGGCAGTGATCTACCCATTGTCATTGGAGGGAGGAGGAGTGTGCGTGGGGTGAGTGGATTGCCCAGAGTTGAGCTTTTGGGGGGGAGGATTGCACAGAGTTTTTTAGCTTTCCCCCCGTAACTTTTTGTACACGATAAGGATCCCACGATCTACCATGATCAGCCGGGGATCTACAGGTAGATCGCAATCTAATGGTTGGACATCCGTGCAATATTTCATTCTGGTGTACAGTGAGGGCTGATATATTCATCATTATCACACTATGAATACCAAAAAAGCCTATTCAGGCAGTCTGCTTAAAAGAAGGCCAAGCAGGAAAGACAGGGACACACATAAAACATAAAAGGACATTTTAATACTACCATTATTTTCTTTCTATGCTCTTTTGCATTCATTATCTGTTTTCCATTGTTGCAACATGAGTAAAAGCTGCAATCCTAAATAGTTCCATGAGATAAGAGTCCTGTCTGGTCACATAATTAAATAATATTTCCAAATCCTTGCTTAAGGGAGAAAAGAGGTAAATTGCATAAACAGCCTACAGGTTTCACTTTTGTCAGACAAAAAAGTTTGCTCAATCTGGTCAAATCTTTTAATGCCTTGTTTCTAACACATCACCATGATTGCTTGGCATGCAAGGAGACTGCAGATATGTTCAAACCTATTCATTTCACAAGAACAAAATGTGTGCACTTTGCAATTTTCAGCTGCGAAGGTGTGCTTATACAATCTGAAACAGGAGCTTTGAACTCCTGCTCAAGCAAGAGCATGGGAGGAGTTTCAGGAGTGAGGGGTGGGGGAAAGACCTGCCTCTTTTCAACCCTCTACCCCAGGCCTTCCTTGCTATATTAAAAGGATCAGGTAGCAGGTGACAGGAATGGGGATGAGACTCTGGCAAGTCAAAGCCATGGCCTATCAGAGTAGACAATTATGGGTGAGATGGACAAATTGTCTGCCCTAGTAAAAGGCAGTCTATGCTGCATTTCAATGATTATCTCCAGTTGCCTTGGGACTGCAGAGCAGACATGAAGCACTGTGACCTTTGTCACTGGCCAGGGAGCCAAGGGCCACTAGGAGGCAGTACACCCTCCCAGCTCCACCATAAGAATACCATGGCAAGACGACACAGTTTGAGCCCAACTGTCAACTAGAGGAGCAGCAGCTGCAGTGAGTTTGCTTCCCCACTCTACCACAAAAGAACACTCTGCTTCAACAGCTAGTTGCACTGAGACTGCAGAACTGAAGGGAGCTATGTGCTGGGCGGTGTGTATATTTGTGACTTTTTGTGATGGTGGTTGCTTATTATTACAAGCAAGTGCCTTGAAAATCATTTGATTAAAAGTCAGAGTATAAATCTTCAAAATAATAAATAAGTTAAAAGTAGAATTCTAATGTTGATTATTTTCTTATTCATTCCAAAGCCACACCACTCATTAGTAGTTTTCTTTCAATGCAAGCATTTAACAATTGAACAAAAATTTAACACTGCAAGTAATATTTTCAGGAAAACTAATACAACTACTTCAACATAGGTTTAAAACGAATTATAAAATGACGCTTTTCTTTTCTCCAGGGCTGGAAAATCACATAAAGCAATCACCATGTACCTAAAGTTGTTGTTTGAAAAAATGTGTTGATGATTAGAAATTTGAATCTTTTTCATGTCTATAGCCTCTGGTGGTAGCATCTATGAATTTGAATGATTTCCCAGCCCTAGATCTCTCATTTCACAGCATTTTAAAGCACACAAACAAAAACTTCTCATGCAGCAAATCAATCCATGAGTGTGGTTACAAAAGAAACAGCGTTATCAGTCACAGCAATGTCACACTTTACCAGTATTGTATATGATGTTCATCAGGGAACAATCACCTTGGTGCAAGGAAAACATTGCACAAATGGCCTATAATGAAGAATTCAATAAACCATTAGCATAAGATATACTTCATTGTTCAGAAATAATAAATAATAATATATATTCTATAGTATTTCTTCAGAAGTGAAAAATCAGAGAAATATCAAAGTGTACATGGTTTCAGAAGAGGTGTAAAAAATTGCCAAGAAAAGATACAACGTTTTGTCTAAAGTCCAAGCGGCCCTTCCTCCTTGCATAGTACAGTATGTTTGTTCTAAAGGTATGGGCAAAACTGAGCACAGTAAAGCTGTATGCCTTCATTATATTTAATGAATGTTGGTCTTAATCTTGCTTTAACAAAGTAAACTGTGAGAATGCCACATGAATTATATTGCAGAGAAACTTGATATACTTTACTAGGAAAGCTAACTACATGGTGAGACCGGATTACGAGAAGCCCTGTAAGGAGTTACGTGGTGGGTGGGTGTGGAGACCAGAGAGAGTGGAGGAGAGTGGAAAGCACAAAGAATTAAGAAGTGCAGGCATTTCTGCTTCTTCTGTCACTCCATTGTACAAACTGTCAATTTATCCCTACTCTGTGCATAAAGACCTGTCCTCTTATCCCATGACTGCTAAGCTTACTCAGGAGACCTAGGTGTTTGAAACTCTAAATACACAGATTTTATCTAAATTCAACTCAGAGTAGACTCATTATAATTAACATATTGAAGTTTCCTTTATCATACACTTCAATGGGTCTACTCTGGATAGGGTTTACTCTGAGTAGGACTAACACTGGATAAAACCCAATGTCTACTTAGTCATCCTTATTCATGTTGACTGGTTGACATACTCAAAAAAACACTAAGAAGTTAGTGGGACAGGACTTATCTTTGTGGAAGCCATGGCCGTTTTTCAGTTAGACTTGTAAGCTCACAGAGACTATGAATAGTTTAATTATGTTGTGATTGTGTGTGTGTGTGTGTGTGTGTGTGTGTGTATCTATATAACGAAATAATAATATGACATAAAGCAGTCTACTCAATTATATTTTAAAATCTTCAATATAGCTTGTTACCAGCACATACAGGCACACAAAGGTATCATCAATGTGGGAACACTGAGGAAGGCAGGTATAGGATGGATGGGTGAAATATGCCTGAATGCCCCATATGCCACCAAATCTTGGCCATGTTAGGCTAACTATACATTAATGCTACAGATTGGATTTATTTCTAAGTAAATATATGTACAAGGACTGAAACTGCCTTGGTCGCACTGGTCGATGATCTCCGGCAGGCTAGGGACAAAGGTCAGAGCTGTTTCCTAGTTCTGCTGGATCTCTCAGCAGCTTTTGACACCATCAACCATAACATCCTTCTGGACTGTCTAGAGGGGTTGGGAGCTGGGGGCACTGTTATACAGTGGTTCCGCTCCTTCCTCCTGGGCCGTGTTCAGAAAGGGGGGGGATGAGTGTTCAGACCCCTGGGCTCTCACCTGTGGGGTACCTCAGGGTTCTGTCCTCTCCCCCATGCTTTTCAACATCTATATGCAGCTGCTGGGAGAGATCATCAGGGGGTTTGGACTGGGTGTTCATCAGTATGCGGATGATACCCAGCTCTACCTCTCTTTCAAATCAGAACCAGTGAAGGCGGTGAAGGTCCTGTGTGAGTGTCTGGAGGCGGTTGGAGGATGGATGGCGGCTAACAGATTGAGGTTGAATCCTGACAAGACAGAAGTACTGTTTTTGGGGGACAGGAGGTGGGCAGGTGTGGAGGACTCCCTGGTCCTGAATGGGGTAACTGTGCCCCTGAATGACCAGGTGCGCAGTCTGGGAGTCATTTTGGACTCACAGCTGCCCATGGAGGCACAGGTTAATTCTGTATCCAGGGCAGCAGTCTACCAGCTCCATCTGGTACGCAGGCTGAGACCCTACCTGTCCGCAGACTGTCTCGCCAGAGTGGTGCATGCTCTAGTTATCTCTCGCTTGGATTACTGCAATGCGCTCTACGTGGGGCTACCTTTGAAGGTGACCCGGAAACTTCAACTAATCTAATGCGGCAGCTAGACTGATGACTGGGAGCGGCCGCCGAGACCACATAACACCAGTCTTGAAAGACCTACATTGGCTCCCAGTACGTTTCCGAGCACAATTCAAAGGGTTGGTGCTGACCTTTAAAGCCCTAAATGGCTTCGGTACAGTATACCTGAAGGAGCGTCTCCACCCCCATCATTCTGCCCGGAAACTGAGGTCCAGTGCCGAGGGCCTTCTGGCGGTTCCCTCACTACGAGAAGCCAAGTTACAGGGAATCAGGCAGAGGGCCTTCTCGGTAGTGGCACCCGCCCTGTGGAACGCCCTCCCACCAGATCTCAAAGAGAACAACAACTACCAGACCTTTAGAAGACATCTGAAGGCAGCCCTGTTTAGGGAGGCTTTTAATGTTTAATAGATTATTGCATTTTTATGTTCTGTTGGAAGCCACCCAGAGTGGCTGGGGAAACCCAGCCAGATGGGTGGGGTATAAATAATTTTATTATTATTATTATTATTATTATTATTATTATACAATTGATCTAAACCAGGCTTCCTGAACCTCGGCCCTCCAGATGTTTTGAGACTACAATTTCCATCATCCCTGACCACGGGTCCTGCTAGCTAGGGATTATGGAAGTTGTAGGCCAAAAACATCTGGAGAGCCGAGGTTGAGGAAGCCTGATCTAAACAGAACCAACTTTGAAATAAACATGCATATGAGGTAGCCACCATTCTAACTACACTTACTTGCCTGGAAGTAAGTGCCACTGAACCCTTTAGGAACTGCTTCTGAATGAACACATTTAGGGCTGGGCTTTAGGTTTCTCTAAAGCTAAGGATATTCTCCCTTGTCACAGAAGGAAAGAGATTATGACCTTATGAACTGTGAGCTACTTAACAAAAATCTGTGGAGGAAAGCACACTTTCCATGTTGAGAAAATGAAATGAAATCAATGAAAATGAAAGAAAAGAAAAACCTGCCAGCTAACACTCCACTTCACTACCTAAGTAAAAAAATATTCATAATGTCCACAAAATCTGTATACCAATCTAGAGTATATTTAGTTGGAAGAAAGTAATATTTTGGGAACTGATATTTTCTACTTGGAACCTTTAAAAAGCAGGGTATTTTAAGCAAAAATATTTTGCTTGGCAAAAAAAGAAAAAGAAACCCTAAAGGCATTCATACTAACACCAGCCACACATTCATCTGACCTCTTATCACTAACTAGGTTTTATTATATAAAGTTTTCCATTCACTTATGCATGTGTTCTTCTGCAAGTTAAGACATTTCTCTGTCACTAAAATGCCAGTAGAGAAGGAAAAGGAGGGGAGATTAATTTAAATACAAGCAGCAAATGTAAACCATCTGGTCATACCTCACCCTTTTTTTAATGGGCAGTTGACACGTAAACACTTTGGAAGAGATGAGGGAGTAACCAAACAGAAGTAGTGAAAATACCTTACTGGCAAGGGATACAAGTCTTGCCACACAATCAAGAGAAAGCATTTTATACTTGCACATGAAACTTGATGCCAGATTACAGGCAACAAACTACAATGGTGATTTAATAAGATAGATTGTGGGTTAGGCTGCCATGTGTCAAGTCCTAGAAAATGCACTCAGACAACTACTTTAATGTAGAAAAATCTATGTTTCCCACCATTGCAGCCTCACAAAGCTGTACTAAACTGAATTACACAGAGTTTTGGACAAATCACAACAAAATTCATCAACCATCTTTTTGGACAAATCACAGCAAAATTCATCTGTGTAATTCAGTTTAGTGTCCAGTAGAACAGAGGTGTTGAACAAACAAACAAAAACTCTGACCAACAATCAGATTATCCACTACAGATTCCCAAAGATAACTGTGCTAGAAAAGTGCCTCAGCACTTTGTATAAAACCAGCACTCTTATCTGCATGCAAGTCTAACAAAAATCAACGGGGCTTCCAGATAAATATCTTAAGGATTGCATTGTGATACAATAGTTTTGCTTTATTGTGGGTTTATGGAACACCACCAGTGGAACAAGGTTAACAACACCCACTTCCAAGAGAATGGTGTGCCACCATACCACTTTGAAACAGATTCTTCCAAGATCTTCCCCTAGTGGACTATAGTTAGTGCATGATAGAGCACAAAACCATCGTACAGCAAGGCAGCAATCATCAGAAGCATCTCTCATAGCCATCTTTCTGTGTAAAGAAAGACACTCAAAATAACTATGAAATACTTTGCAGTGTTTCAATACAGAAGGGAACAGAATTTTATTCTGCTGACACACAGTAACTTGCACTTTACGCACAATGCAGATACCCTTGCAGAATGATAATCCCCAAAGAAAAGGCTACATTAGCAAGCCTCTCCTCAGGTGTCCTGAAGATGGTCCCCAAATGGGCTGCAAATGGAACAAAACTGTGGCATTACAGAAAGCAATGGCAATGGGTGCGAAAAGGAAAGGGATGGAAAGAATTCAGAGTTAAGGACATTTCACAGGGGCCTGCACATCAACCTAGTCAGTCAACACTTGATCTGTGCCAGTTTGTGCATGAAGTAGCTATTTCAGCCCCAAGCCCTTATCATCAAGGATTGGTGCATGTTTACTCAGAAACAAGCCTCACCGAATTCCATGGCATTTCACTCCAGCATACATTGGTTTGCAACCTTGCAACACAATCCTACTGGTATGTCTCTTTATGTGGAATTGAGACCCACCGTCTTCCACAAGAGTCGGCCTGGATAACTTGGTTGGTTAGAACTTGGTGCTGATAATGCCAAGGTTGCAGGTTCAATCCACGTATGGGACAGTTGCATATGCCTGCCTTGCAAGGGGGGTTGACCCTCGGGGATTCCTTCCAACTCTACAATTCTATGTTCCTATGCATTCTAAAACCACACATTTTCAAAAGAGCAAGAAAGACTACCAGCTCCTAAGGTACACCTGCGCCCAGGATGGCAGCCTCTTTAAATCGGATCTAGTACCCAGCTGAGAGGTGTGACCTGTGTACACAAGTGGCAAGAGAAATAAACGAAACCAGGCTCCTCGCCTCCTTCTCTCTGAGTCTGTGTGCTCAAGGAGGAGCTCAGAAGCGATGGGATTTCGAGAGCGCTTTCACAACCTGCAGTCGAGCAGCGCAAGAAGAGCCCGCTGCTGGATCGGGACCAACGGCCCACTGAGTCCCGCATCCTGCTTTCACGAACACAAGAGCCCCTCTCGCCTCCCGCGGTTTTTCCAGCGACTGGTATTCAGAAGCAGGACCGCCTCGGACTGAGGAAATCCCGGGCTCCATTTTATTCCCCTCCCCGCCCCTGATCCCAGCAGCAGCAGCAGCAGCAGCAGCACCGTCCAGGCCCCTCATTCCCTTCCCCAACAGGAGGGAGCCTCCTCCTCCTCCTCCTCCGTAGACCAGGGCAGGCATTCCTGAGGGGCAGCGAATTCTCCGGGGCGGCTGGAAGAGGACTGGGCTTCAGGGCGCCAATTTCGAAAAGCGCGGCGCTGACAGGAGAGGAGAGGCCCCGCTCCCACCCGCACCCACCCCGCCCGCCAACGCCGCCTCCGGAGGAGCGCCGGGTCCGGAGACCCAGGAAGGCGGGACGGGCATCTCTTCACAACAGGCCCATCTGGGCGGCCTCTACTGACCTCTCCTGGCTCCGGGGCCGGGGCTGCCGCTCTTGGGGTTCTTGCGCGGGGCCATGTCGCCTCCTGTCAGGTAACGCCGCCGAGGAGAGTGAGAGAGGCGGGAGCGCGCGACCGGGGGGGTGGGCGCGTTCGCGACGGGGGGCGGGGCTCGGCGGACGCCCGCGGCTCCTCTCTTCGCTCCGCACGCCGACCTGACCCTTGGGGGGAGGCGGGAGCCCGATTGCCCGACTGGCAGCTTCTCCTAGCGAATCGCGAGGCGGAGGCTCGCGGGAGGGGGAGGAGCCGCTCGAACGTGATTGGCGGGTTGCTGTCCTCGGGGAACGCCTCCCCGACGTTCGCGCGCGCGCGCCCGGGGACCGTGCTTGGGAACGCATCGATTGGAACGTGGCAACGCAGAAGGAGAGGGAAGGGAACGAGGGGGCACGTGGAGGGCGGAGCGGGGCGGGAGAGAGTTTGCCTGGCAGCCTGGGAGCGGCTGCTGCTGGTTCTGTGTCTCGTCAGTGCAGCCCCGGAACCATTTGTTCAGCTGGCAGGAGCAAGCGCTCACTTCCAGTGCTCTGTGCACGTTCCATTTCCAATTAATTCCCACCCTATTCCATTCAGCGGGATTTGCTGCCGAGGTTTTCCCTCCACCGCTGGGTCAATTTATCAGTTGCACGGTGGAGATTCAGGTCAGGATTGCATCCGTTCCCCTCCCATACTATGGTTCCCATCTGAATCACTCCCCGCCGCACAGGTGTAAGCAGAAACTCAAGCGCGAGGCCCAAATCACATGCCTAGCATCTCATTTAATTTGGCCTGTAGAACAACATTTCTGTCCAGTGAGCTTAACTGTAGGGCATAGTGCACCGTATTGCATCCTGGGTCCCTTTGCAACCACTGCTGAAGTGCATTGCATAGCATGTTATATCTGCTCCTCTGAAGTATCTTTGGTATAATGCAGTCAAGTCTGATCCTGCAAGTTTCGTGTTACAAAATAGCACTGCAATCCTAATGATACTTTGATACCATCAAAGTCTTATTTGTTTCATTTTATTTCTACACATGCATATTTTGCATTGACTGTGACATACATGCTTATGTACCTTCAGCTAAAAATCAGTCAGCTTTTCTTGAGAAATGCAGAGAAGACTGCATATTATCCCCAATTAGTTCATTGCTGAATTTTAAAAGATGTAGCTGGGTTGAAAGTTTCGAACTATTCCTGTATATAATCCAGAGACATTCATTGAATATGTTTTAATGAATGACCAAGGTCATTGCAAACCTGGGAACCTTTAGGAGGATATAAATTTAATAAATAAACAAATAAAAACTCAGTAATGTTGCATAAACATTTCAAAGTTATTGAAATCAGGCAGTAAATATCTTTGCAACATTTGTTTCCACCAGGATGCAGTAAACGCTTTGAAAATCTAAGAGGAATAAATGTATTTTGTGCACACTCATTTGAGAATTTCTCTACTCTGTTACTTATCAAACCTTGTTAAGGGAGAGTGAAATCTAAACAAGAAAAAAAATGTTAATAATTTACTAAGAAGCAAACTTGGGTGTGCATTCTTGTACAATAATTGTGTACAAGTGTCTAGCTCATACACTTGTCAATGGCTTCTTAGACTTCTTTACTTTCAGTAGCTGAACAGCAAATATTTCAGTTAAATCCTGAATATTTTGAACCGTTTAGAGTTTAAAATTTTCTGAGAAACTGTTCAATATTGGTTTAAATTAGAATGAATTTTCCGGAAACTTGTATTATGCTGATCTTGTTCTTGGAGATTAAATCAATTTGTGAGAGTGTATATTGTGGGACTTCTCAAAATAAATTGTGACTTAGAATTCTGGAATGTTTACAGCATATAGAGCTGGGAAATTTACCACCATCTAGAATACTAAGGGGCAAATAGTAAAAATCAAATAATTTTGAATAGGGGGTGGGGCTATGGCTGACCCACATTAATAGAAAACCCATTGAAATCAGTCAAATTAGTCATGACTTAATTTAGCCCATTAGTGTTAGTTGGTCTACTCCAAGCCACCCAAAAGAAAGACAGCTGTGGCTATAGGCCATTAGACATGTTAGTGGTTTTCAATTAAGTTTTACTCAGAGTAAACCCATTTAAATTAATGGACCAACTTAGTTGTGTTCATTAAATTCAGTGAGTCTACTCTGAGTAGAACTTAGTTGCACACCAGCCTTTGAAAGTTGGTTTGCTTGTGACTTCAGTACAGTATAGCAGTATGTAGGTTTACAAGACTTTATCTCAGTCTTTCCCAGCCTTGAACTGATGGGAGTTGTCAAAACATCTGGAGAGCCCAAGTAGGGGAAGGCTGCTGTTTAGCATTCCAATGCACTCACTGAAGACCACTGCAACTCATTTAATACTAGTTGCATTTTAGCATAATGAGAAGCCACAAAGTACAGTTTGTTTCACCCTTAATATGCCTGAGCTACATGCTAGTGCACACGTATGGAAATAAACCATGGAGCAGCTGGCTTAGAGTTAATGTCCAAACCAGCAAATACCTTGATTCCGAAGTTGTCCCATTGTTTCTGTTTATTTTTGTTCAGCCTGTTTCGCAAAGTTGGCTTCCTACCATAAGAAGACAATAGTTTTCTTTAATTTTGATAATGACATTCCTTAGTTATCAGTGAGCTTTAATAGGCTCTTCACTGCTGTAAAATGTTCTACAGTGTACAAGAAAAACAATGTCCTTACGATAATTTTCTGAGGATAAACTGTCGTATATGTTGGAAACAATGCATATAAATCACTGTTAACCTTGATAAATCGACACATATACATCACTATTAAGTTTGATGAATGGGAATAATATATTTTGTTCTCCAATGACACCCTTCTTATTAATATTTAAATGTAAAGCATAATGAGGAATTATAGCAAACTCAATAAGAAGCCTCATCTATCTTCAGTGTGAAGGAATAGATTTGCCTCACCCACACTTAATTATAAAGTGTTGTGACCTTCTAGCGCAAGCTACTGAAACAGTTGCTGATAACTAAACAAAAGGTTGATCTCAAAACCCCTGTAAGAATGAATTATCTAGTGATATGTGAAGATTGCTGGAAAGTACCATTGGAATCCAATCAAGTACCCTTTGCGGAACTTTTAAGTTTTATCTTCAGCATTATTGACTGAAGAGTCAAACCTTGAGTATTTTTTTTATTAAAGATTTTCTTGATTTACAAAGGTATGTGCAATGTCTCTCTCGTATTTTTTCCATGTAACATTTTTACAAATCAGTTTCGTTTGTTGAGACATTAGGAAGAAAAGGGGGAAAGAGGTGGGCGGGGTGAGGAGATGGGTGGGGTGATGATGTTTCTCTTTTACTTAATATATATAGGGTTTGGTGTCAGTGTTGCTTGTGCAGGTTCTCTGTTGTTCGCTTGTGTTCCTTTGGTGGTGAGAGAGGTTGGGGTTGGTGTAGGGTGTGATTGTTCATTTGTGGTTGGCTGTGGTGGTCTTTGTTTTCCTGTGTGAGTGGGGTGGGTGAGTGTTGGAATTTTAACCAGTGCAATTGCATTGACAGCAGAAGCAAATTTTTATCAGTGCTTCTTTTCAGCCACAGCATGCCAGAGCACAGGTCCAGCACCTCTCAAGTGGGTGTCGTTGCAGGCTGGCGTTCACCCTGTTAGCTCTTTGCATTTACGTACTTCTGAGAAGCCCAAAATGAACATTTCAAGTCAAAGCGAAAGCTGGCCAGCGTGTGTGTGCCTACACTTTTATATATATATTTATGAGTGCACCTAGCCAGTCCTAGCTACAGTTGCATGGTTTCACAAAGGCCCTTCCAATCTACCCTAGACATCTTCCTGAATCTAATAGAATTAAGGAAAGTGAGGGTATATTTATTTGACCTGCACCAGAACCAGTGGTGACCCCCAAACCAACTAGGAAAACAGCTTGTCAGAGTTTTTAGCACCTCTGTGAGTGGTGAATGCAGCTGTTGTTAAACCAGCATCCGTTTAGGGCTGTCCCAAGTTGCCCAGCGACTTATTGGACCAACTTCATGGTGAGTTTCAGCAGCAATTTTTCTTGGGGGAAAAAAGCACTGATTTTAGTGAGAGTAACATAAATCATAATCCACCATTTTAACAGCTGGAGTTGGTAGATCAAGTTGATGATGTGTAAAAAGTTCTTTTAAAAGCATGGCATCTGGTATACTGAGATTGGATGATTATGGGGAAAACATTTTGGAATACAAACGTGGGTCATAGTTCCTTGAAATCCAGCATCTTGGGTGCAGAAATATCCAGTAGTTCCTAAATCAAGCTTTGTAGCACAAGCCAGCAAAGCCATTATAGTCAGAAGAATTTGTTCCTGGAAAAATGTTGTGAGGATTTTGCTCTTGAGAGTTATTGAAACCAAAAAGAAAACTATAATGTATTCAGACATCTCTGTGACTTTAAGGAAATTTCCATCCTGATCTCAGTAGGTAATCAGCTTCTGCCCTTGAGCTTATAATCTTATGCAAGTTAGCTGTTCTCATGTTCAAACCTTGCTTTGCTGTAGGTGCATTTAAATAATCACAAAATCTTTCAGCCATTTAAAAGATAGATCAATCATTCATTTGAATTTCATGGAAGTGTATAGTTGAACAGTTTTTACTGTTAACTACTATGGTACATGAGACTTCCCCCCCCCCATTATGTGAGCAAGTATTAAATTTTGCAGGAGCCAGTTTAATTTACATTTGGGCCATAAGAAGAGATATGGTAAAAATAAAAAATCTGTTTTGTTATTAAAGTATTCAAAGTCAAAAATCCTCTTTAGTCGTTAAGTAACAGCAATATTATATAAGATTCTTTCATTTTTTACAACCTTCATAACTTGTCAATATGTTTGCTTAAATCTGCTTAAACAGGATGGGCAATAGCACTTGCCTTGCCCCAAGCTTCATTTGACAACATCATGCTGCAATACTTTGACCTATCAGGCACTGACATTTGATCTGGACTGTCCAGATTTGGGCTGTTTGGCCAGTTGTAAAGTCTAACTCAGTATATCACAACCACCTGCTACATCAATCTATCAGTTAGGCCTAGTCTCACTCTCAGCAGGAAGAGATTGTATCTTATGCAAATACATGGCTAGAACCTTTACAGTACCTTGAATAGGTAGTGATGTGGACTACTTTGCTTCCTACTTTGTGACGTACGAACTTTACCTTTTTGGTAAAGAGGAATTTGTGCAAAGCAAACATTTGCCACTAGCAGAAGTACTGTAGATGCCACAAGAATATTATTGTACTTGTTTGGAAGAGTTTGCAGTCCTGTTAATCCTAGCAAATAACTGTTTATATCAAACTACACTGCGAGAGGCAGTGAAGGATAGGCGTGCCTGGCGTGCTCTGGTCCATAGGGTCACGAAGAGTCGGACACGACTGAACGACTGAACAACAACAACACATATGAGAAAGTATGATGGGTAAAAAGTTTTTCATCGACCAAAGAGGTATAAACTGTAATTCATGAATTGTATTAAGGTCATTATTATTCCTTTCATTTAATTTGCAAATTTTATTGATTTTCAGGATTTTAATTGACATATTTTAATAGACACTTTCAAATTGATAGTCAAATATTGAAATTATAGTGTTGACCAATCTACATGGGTTGCTGAATGGGTTGCAGTTTTCCTCCCAGAACTTGGGGGGGGGGCGGGTTTCAATTTGCAAACAAGCCACTGATACTTCAATTTGAAGCGAAAGATCCACATAGAGTGGGGAGCTACTTAACCTTTTTTGTCCCAGTCATTTTTAAAAAAATTAATTGTTCCCCACCAAGCTGCTTTTTCATCGTCCATGGTGGAAAAGATATGGGTAATACTCTGCCTAGCTCCCCTGTTCAAGTCTTACAAACTCCACATCTGTATTTATAAAAAAAAACCAAACACAAAAATATGGATTACACATTCGGACAGGTAGGGCAGGGAGGCCAAGAGTAGGTAGAACCAGAGCCAATGATAGGCAGAGCCAACTCTTTCTAGTGTTGAACCCATCTTCCCCCTGGCTGAGTTCCACAAGGGCAACCCTGAGCCTAAGGAGGAGGAAGGTGATGGCCAGTGCTACCTGCTGGACTAGTTGTAAGAAGAGCAGACAGATGGGGACTGGCTGAGGGCAGGGTTTAGTATCACAGGTAGTTTGGCCCATAGACGTGCAGGTTTGTTACTTCCAAACTGAACTTGTATTAATAATAATAATTTATTATTTATACCCCACCCATCTGGCTGGGCTTCCCCAGCCATTCTGGGCGGCTCCCAACAGAAAATAATAATAATAGAGTGATAAAACATCAAACATTAAAAGCTTCTCTAAACAGGGCTGCCTTCAGATGTCTTCTAAAAGTCAGATAGTTGTTTATTTCCTTGACATCTGATGGGAGGGTGTTCCACAGGGCGGGCACCTCTACCAAGAAGGCCCTCTGCCTGGTTCCCTGTAGCTTCACTTCTCACAGTGAGGGAGGGAATACTCTGCAGAGTATTGGATCAGGCCTCCCTGATCCATTAACACTCTATTGTTTTCATGGCATGTGCCACGGGTGAGGCCAGATTAAGATACTTGGCTGGTCCCCAGCCAAATTGAGGCATCTGTTGTGGTAGTGTATTAATCTGGGAAATATCAAATATGAAGGTGGTGAACTTTGTCTTGAAGTGGGAGTAATGACTTTTTTTTAAAATCAAAATAATATAGTAGCAATTTTTGTAATTGTGTGAAAAATATGGACTGCTGGAGGTTAGCCAGCACAAGTAGAATACATCTTTATAGATAGCTGGCGGTGAGGAATACTCGGTGTACAGGGGTGTGTGGAAGTCTGCCTTTATATGGAAATGTTGCATATGGGAAGTGGTCTGGAGTCCAAAATTATGCTGCATTTATCAACATTTTTGATTGCTGCTGATACCAGCTCCCTGTGTATAGCTTCTCATTTACTGGGAATCTGATGCTCACTGAACTGAAATTTCTGTAAGAGTTTGTCATTGTAATTCTGCTGTGATTTTCCATTTTTGAAAGGTTGGATTGCAGTTGGAATCTGCAGTATATTGAAGCTGCTCAGCAGAGGTCAGTGTTGCAGCAGAAAACGACACTTTAGAAACTAGCTTTCATACTGTATTTAGGAAGCAAGAGAGAACAAAGTACCCTGAATCCAACATGGGTTGTCTCTAAGTAAACATGCATAGCATTTCATATTAGAGACTGAAGTAACAGAGTCTTGAGTTTTCTGTTGCTATCAGTCATCTTTAGTTGAAGCTGTTGACAGTCGCCATCTCTGAGATGACCATTCTTTATCAAACCCCAGTTTTAGAACTTGTATTTTAGCTTGGAGTTGAGATTCACATTTGGTTGGTTAATTGCTTATCGGTTTCACTGCAGAAGATACAGGGCAAGTGCAAAATCAAGTGACAAACTCATGAGATCATATCAAATATGACTGTGTTAGTAACAGTCTCTCCATAAATTTCTGACTGGGAAAATTAATTGAAGATATGCATAGGACTGCACACATGGCCTCCCTGTTAAGTATTATCTATGGAAATAACTATATGAAATTCCTGTAAAGCATACAAAATAAAAGGAACTGGGGCAGTAGTGATTCTGAATTCTGCATTATAAAATTATTCTTGAAGACAAGGTATGCTTGTAGTTCTACTTGACATAAATTTTAGACCACTGCTGACCATTTCTGTATCAATGCCACTTTTGAATGACCCATCTGCTGATGGGTCCTGCTGCTCTGGGTCCTATGCACTGACCCCCATCCCCTCGTCATCCTCTGTCACCCTGTGAGTACTTCCGACACCAACCTCTCCTTTCCCATCCCCAGCTTGCCCCAGTGTATCCCAGTCCGGGCTACATCCTTCTCTGGAATTCTCTTACTCCTCTCTGTTGTCCTGCCAGTTCATGACAGGCTATGAATATAACGAGCACCTCTTCCTGCTTGCATGGCATGGAAAGTAAGCAGGGTGCATTAAGTTGCAATTTCTGTGCTTTTTTTTACACTTAAGAAAATCTATAAGCACCTTAACTCTTCCCTTAAAACCAAGTCTTTTTTTTTTAAATCCCTGAATATTTACAATATGAATGCCAATACAGCTAATCAGTTCTTCATTTTAAACATTCTACTTCTGCTGTAATAATTCTCACTATTACTACTGCTTTGAAAATGTCTCTGAGAACAGACACATCCCACCCAGTTCTCTCTGAACCCCCTGACCTGCCAAATCTCCTGGGTTAATTTTTTCCAGTCTTCTGACCTAAAGTGCGCTATAAGCATATTGTCCATTACATGATATTCACCCAAGGGCCTAAAAGACTTGTTTGTGCACCTGATTTGTGAGCAGACAGCTGGGACCCAACTAACTGCGCAACTAGTACTGTGCAGCTAAGGAGGTTTGGGAGTTCTTGTTCACAAAAGCAGCCTATTGAATGGCTTTTTTAAAGGACTTTCAAAGGCCATTTGTTGTTCCAAGAAATAAAGTCACCAATCCCAACCTATATTATTTCATCTATGAATTATTTGCAGAGCATTCTTGTGGGCAAATATTGTAACTTGGAAACCAAATCATCTCTCTTGCTTAAAGATCTTACAGTTTTAGGTGACCTGTTTAAAGGCTTGCCCTGGTATAACAACAACAACACATGTCCACATTGTTATAGAGCATAAAAATGTCAGCTTTCACTTTTGAGAAATGGTAATTTCTTTTCTTTTTTAAATGAATGCTTCAGGGACTGCCTTGTGCCCAAAAGGCTACTGTGCAGATCCCCAAGCATCTTTCTTTTCAGATCAAGCTCATTTTTCTGAAGACTTTTGCGTGTCAGGTTGATAAACTTGACCTTACAGTTTGATGCCAATGCCCCAAGCTCTTACAGAGTTGTGTGGGTGTTTTATTCATAACCTCAGTGGCAGATTCTGCTGATCATTAATTCTTAAGCAAAATGGACTTCTTGATGTTTTGCGCTGTATTTCCTCACAGAAATAGCTTTATACAAGGAGGAAGAGGAAGAGGGGGAAGGGCAGTCTGAGATAGAAGGAGGCGTGCAGGATATGGCAGAGGAGAAAGAGACTGTTCAGGCAAGGGATGAGCCAGTAGACTCCCTGCCACTCCCTACCCCGCCGTCTCCTAGAAATAGGAGGGGCTTGAAGAGGAAAGAGCAGTGACAGCTTCCATGTAGGAGGAGCCTCAGGTTACACACACACCCCTCCATCAGTTGAGAGTACTTAAGCTGGTGGGGGGCATGGTCCTCCCCCTGCTGCAACTGCTCCACAGAGCTGAGCACAAATCTGAGGACAGCTGCCTAGAATCTAGAAGTGTGTGTTTGTGTCTAGAGCACCATGGGAGCTGCTATAAGTGCTTCTTTGTCAGTGAAGACTTAACTATCAGACATTTGCCTCCCCTGTTGAGCGGGGAGCGGGGGGCTCAGAACACTGAAATATCCGCAAGGCCAACTTAGCTCAGATATTTGTCAATTATACAAAGATCACTTTCTAAAACACCAGGAAACCAGATATGTTATACCTGATGGACTAACGCCAAGCTGAAGCAGCTGGAGCCTTTTGAACAAATAATTCATCAGAGGGGGCCCATTGCCATTAGTCACACTAATGACCAATTGCACCATTAACTTAAGCAAACCTCATGAGCAACATATGCTCTATTTTCCTTTCATCAGTGATTATTGCAGCCAAGGGTACTTGGGAA
Source organism: Darevskia mixta (assembly GCA_034641385.1). Taxonomy (NCBI): domain Eukaryota; kingdom Metazoa; phylum Chordata; class Lepidosauria; order Squamata; family Lacertidae; genus Darevskia; species Darevskia mixta. The sequence continues at coordinate 2,507,898 of JAWWNH010000018.1, forward strand.
ATGAGAGAATGAAATGGTGGTTATCCTTGTTTGAGAAGAGCAGATTGACAGGTTGGGTGTGCTTTGGGTGCCAGTGTTGATGCTTAATGCAAAATAATCTTTTCCGCCTAGGACTGCTTCACTTATCCCAGGGACAATGTGATCTTCCTACAAAAGTCCTTACCCAAAATTTTTTGGTTTGCCATTAAATATAAATGCCCTGGCCAATGTTAAATGTTAGAGGACTTGTGAAATTTGTAATTAAAAAAAAAAAAGCTTGATGTGGGGTGTTGTGGCCATGATACTTATAAATGTACTTTTATTCTACTTACTATTCAAATCAGATCTGTGTAGCGACCTAAACAGGCCAAGGCTCACACTACCGAAACTGTGAAATGAAATTGTATACCTGCATGTCACCAAGTGCCCTGCTTTATATTTAGCCCAGAGCTGGTTGTTGTTGTTGTTGTTGTTGTTGTTGTTGTTGTTGTTGTTGTTGTATACTTCTTCCCTATGGATTGATGGTAGAACTGAATGGAGCAATGGCATGTGGCCAGTTGTATCACACAACTATTTAATTGCATCTCTAGGCGGAACAAGTTTTGAAGTCCACATTAATTTCTCTTTCATCATCTGCCTACAAAAGATCTGGGCAAAATAATACACAAATCCATTTTCAGACTTGCTTCTCTGTTCAGTGGTTTCATTGCCAACAATAAACAGTTTCACATTTTGAAAGGCAAAGGCTGACTTATCACTCAATGATGCTACAAAATAAATCTGCCTTGGCCATAATTAAAAGCGAGCTGCTTCCATGCAGCCACAGTAATGAGCACTGAATACAGGAAACAAACAAATCATTGATTTCTTACTGACCTCTAATGTGCAGTGCCTGCTCCAAGATTCTGAAGGTATTGGCCAGGATGCCTTCACAAGGCTCCTTTAAGCATGAAAAGGTGGGACATGCAAATAGAACTGGCTCACACTGGCTCAGAGAATGGAACTACATGCTACATGTGATTCTAGAGGTCTATGTCAGGGATGGAAATCCACATCACATTCCAGATGATGTAGAGCAACAACTTCCACCACCTCCGACCATTGCCCATGTTAGCTGGAGCTTATGGGACTTGGAGCCCAACAGGTTCATCCAGAGGGCCACAGGTTCACCAGCTTTGGTATATTGTTGGATATTCTCTCTGTGTGAAAGAGAATCATTTGTTCCAGAAACAGAGAAGATGTTTCAAACAGCAGCAGCAACAGCAGCAGTCTGAGATTGTTTTGTCTATGCAAGGACATTTTCTGTGGGAACTGTTCTTTGGACATGTGCAGTGTAACAGGAAGTATTGATAACGGTTCTGTGTAACTTGTTGTAACTTGTGAGTCTCTTACTTGCGTCTTGTAGTGAGAGAAGCAGAGAGAGAGAGAGAGAGTCTTGGACTCTTATTGGACTCTAAGCCTGTCTTGACCATGGCAGTGATGAATGTCTGTATATATTTTCTACCAATATGCTTTTATGCCTCTCAAGTAAACTTCTACACTTGACTGAATCTTTATGGTGTCCATGAGTGTTTATTGCCTACTGTGTGTACCTTCAACCCCGAATACGCTTCCAAGGAAGGAGCTGTGTTGAAATGTAACTCTGCTGAGTATGGATACTGGCACACACACGCAACAAAAGTGATGCCGGACCCAATCCTTCTACCCATCAGAGGTTGATGGATTGATCCAACATATATACCCATAGAGTTCCTTTTTATCAGATAAAACAACTCCATATGACATCACACTGAGGACAGGACCAATGTAGGGAGATGGAGAACATGTTCAGCCCTATCCTTACCAGCCATTTCTCTACTCAAATTTGCACCCCACTGCTTTTTTTCCTAATAGAAAAAAAAGACACCAACCCATATTTTTCAACTCTTAGGGAGACAAGCAGCTTGTGGGGGATGCAATAGGGAATACAAGAACCTAGGAATCTCTCTTATGCAAAGTCATACCAATGGGCCATCTAGCTGAGTATTGTCTATGGGCTGTGCCTCTTTAGGGTTTCAGGTAGGTTTCTCTCCCAGCCTTACCTGGAGATACCAGGGATTGTACTTCGGACCTTCTGCATGCAAAGCAGATGCTCTACGGTACCCTTCCTGTGATTTTGAGCAGATAAATGGCTAAGAAGGAAAGATTAATCCCATATCAGCTCCTTCAGAGAGGAATTTCTTGCAGATATATTTTACAATGTACCATTGATGCAATAATAGTGCATTGGTGGTAGATTTATACTGGACCGTCCACATTCTGGTTTATTAGTTGTTCTGAGACATTTCCCCAATGTTATCGCATTATTGCCATCTGAAGGGAGACTCTAGTGTTAACAAAAGGAGGACGAAAAACAGCAAGATCAGAATATTTGTGGCATGAAAAGTTTCAGGATTTCAGCAGGAAGCTGAACATGAACAATTGAGGCAGTATGTCCACCCCAAAACCTTTGCAGGAATAAACCGTGCTGGAAATGTATCCACCCCAACACCATCACAAGCACAAATCATCATGAATACACAATAAAAATGAAGTCTGGAGGATGTCCATGTCAGAGAAGAGAGCTTGAACAGGGGTCAAAAAACAAAACAAAACACTACCACTCCGATCTCTCTTATGTACATCCCAGAAGCATTACAGTCAGAGGTATATACCACATGAATGCTTGTACATTTGAATTAGCTCTTCGGCTTGGAAGGTTGTTGAAGCTCCCTCTTCTCCTAGCACTGCACTTCGTGCCTTATAAGACTTGCAGCAGGCAGACACAAACCGACTGTTCTTTCGCTTTTCCCCATGACCCTCTGATTCTGATTCCTTTTGCTTCTTGTCTGCAAGCACACAGACTCCCTCGTGCTGGAGCTCTTACAAAACCTGAACGTACATATGGGAGAAGCTATGAAGTCAAAAAGATCTGCTCCCTCGGAAAAGTTTTACCATTGGCAACCCTGTCAGGAAGGCTGCTTTGAGAAAGGCTCTTTTATATTTAAGATGAGGCATCATGGAAGTGAACGGTGTGTGTGTGTGTGTTAAGGTCTGAGCTGGCAGCACTGATGGTGTAAACATAAAATTGTAGAAAATGTGAGGCCTCAAGTAAGTAGCATCGATTAGGCACCCCTATGAAATAGTTGATCACAAACAGCTTGGTTTTTAAAACTGTGAAACAGGATAAATGCTTCAGAGAAGCTTCTCCCCCCACCCCCATCCTCAAGTTGCTTTGGGAAGATGAGTGTTTACAAAAGCCTTTGCAGCATCAGTTGTTTTCCCCTCATCTTTGAACTACTACTTCTGACATTCCAATTTAGACGAGCTAACTCAGGCTTCCTCAACCTTGGCCCTCTAGGTGTTTTTGGCCTACAACTCCCATGATCCCTAGCTAGCAGGACCAGTGGTCAGGAATGGTGGGAATTGTAGTCTCAAAACATCTGGAGGGCCGAGGCTGAGAAAGCCTGAGCTAACTAGTTCTATTCACAAAGGTGAACAAAGCTTTGGCCATACAAAAGTAGAATAGAAAATGGTCACGGAATCATAGAATTGTAGAGTTGGAAGGGACCACAAGAGTCATCCTGTCTACCTCCCTGCAATGCAGGAATCTGTAGCCAATCCTGAGATTAAGAGTCTTGTGCTCTTACCAACTGAGCTATCCACAGGGCTGGTCATGTAGTGATCACTTACTTATTAACTAAGGGTAATTGTTCATATCATCCTGAGCAGATGATTTAAATCAGCATAAGCAAAAGTACTGAACCCTCAAGGCAAAACTAAGAAATACAAACAATATAGAGATTGTTGTGGGAAAACAGGAAATAATGTCAAATCACACAACAAAATTGTGTTCCCCCACCAGTATGCCCATGACACACTGTCCTCCTCACCACTTTGGTTCTCCTCCTCTTGGGTAAGTGACAGCAACACCGCTGCCAGGAAGGTACCATTGTAACCACCTCACCAGACAAGCAGCTTCTGGCATTACCCAAATGATGTAAGCAGAAAGACCTAGGGAAGTTTTAACTGAGGGTGGAGACAATAGAGGAGATGGAAGGGGATGAAGGACGGAGGCAAATATAACAAAGGAGCACCACAGGAGAAAGCTATAGTTCAGTGGTAGAGCATCTGTATTGCATTCTGTGAACTGCCCTGAGACCTCAGGGTTGTATATAAATTCAATAACTAAATAAAATAAAAATGTAGAAGGTCTCAGGTTTAATCCCTGCATCTCCAAGTAGGGCTGGAAAAGCTTCTCTGTCTGAAATCCTGGAGAGCTGCTGTCAATCAGTGTTACTAATCTGTAACACTGAATTAACTGAGGGAAAGTGGGGCCCTGAAAACTAAAAATTTGATCTGAATTTTGTGTTGTGTTTCAGAGCTAAATGGAATGTAGATGGACAATTAGGCAAAACATGCTCTTCTCAATCTTTCTCTGTTACAAGGTGTTGTGTTTGTATGTGTTTATGTAAGTCCAGAATTACATGGGGGGGGGGGGGCTGACTCAGTTTTAAGAAGTTTGGGAAGCTTTTCAGTAAAGATAAAAACTGCAACATTTTCTGTTTCTGTTTGATGACTTAGGAGAGAGGTTTAAACCCAAGCCACTTGTAATTCACCAGCAATATACAATAGTCTCTAGTTGAAGGCACTATAAAACTTGTTTATGAGCACTCAGAGGGTAAAAAATTGAGTTTTATTTTAAATTGTGCAGAAGAAGTGGCAGCTTATAAGCTCAAGGTCTGGCGTTGTGTTGCCTTGCAGCCTGTGTCTCACTGAAATATACAAAGAATCTCTGGAACAACAATGTGTTTTCACCCAGTTTGAGTGGATGCATATAAGTTTCTCAGGTGAAAGGCCATGCAAGCAAATACATCATGGTCTTTTCCCCACTGACTGCCTGGTGCGAAGAGCCAAACTACAAGTGATGATTTCCACAATAAATTGCCAACCCTGATTACGAACTTACTGTATAGTCTTGGTAGGCTTTAACCTTTGCCCACCATGAGCTATTGTCCAATACAATGGAAGTGGATGGAAATGTTTGTCCCATGCAAATTGCAGGCATGGGAGCTCTGATACTGAATAGGAATATAGTAATCCATTCCCCATCATCCCTGACCATTGGCCATGTGGGCTACCATTGATGGGAATTGTAATCTAGAAACATCTGGATTACACCACGTTGGCTACCCCTGGTTGTAGGCTGTTTTAACTTGTCAGGTCAGTTTGTCTTAATCAAAAGTAGAACTATTGAACTTTTTGGATGTTCAAGTCTGTTGTGGGCCAAGTATTTTCCTTTAATGCAAGGGTGACTAACTTCTCACCCTCCAGATGTTGATGTACTCCAAATCCCATAATCCCTGACCATTGGTTATGTTGACTGAGGCTGATGGGATTTGGAGTCCAACAACAACAACAACTGGAATGCCCAGGTTGTTCATCCCTACTTCAGTGTGTGCAATTAATCTCTTGGACAACTGAGGGGTTACTTTCTAATGTATCTCTACCATTCTACACTTGTCATTAGGTAACTGCATTATCAGAACACATGGATCTGTTACAATTTTTAAATAATCGGATATGATCCACTTCTGCATCTTGCTCTAATGTTCATGTCCAATAACAAAACAATAACCTAATCTGTAGTTTCCCCTTCTGCTAATTTCACCTTTCTAGAGCAGCAAAAGATTATGTGAAAGACAGGGAATCTAATTTTAGGAAGCTAGCATTTAGGAGCAGGAGCCCAAGACAGAACTGCTAAAAGCAGTCAAACAGTGCTCATGATTGATCTTTCTTCTTTTTTCTCTTTTAGAGAGTGCTCTCCTTCCTAGGAGAGAAGTAACACAATTAAAGGCAATCACAGCAGTAATGTCCTATACTATTTCTGAGCACTCAAAAACAACATTCTGCTAAACAGTGATGTGGGGCAGTGATGTGGGGTGAACTGGGGGAGTGGAGCTGAGTTTTGACCACCTAGGGGTTCTTTTCTGACCCAAACTGGGGTTCTAGCTTCTTTTGAAATCTACAAGCTCTGTACTAGTGCGACTTCTTTGGCTGGCATTAGCAACAGCTGCCATTTCTGAATGTTCAGCACTAGCTTTCCTTTGCAGTTCTCAGCCTCTAAATAGCACTGCAGAGCCATTAGGAAGACTCAATGAATCAGACCATCACCACAGAATCCTAAAGCGGAATGCAGACAGTTTGTGGCACGTTATTCAGCTCATGGGGAAAGCCTTGCTAAATTCATTATTCTTTCCTGTTTTCAAAGCACATCCTTTGGAGCTTTTAAGTAATCCCATTTCTTGATATTTACTTGATGAGATGAATGGGTCATGCCTATAAATCTTATCATATGCTATTTTGATTCTTCAGTTTAAATGGTGCTGTGCTTTTCTAAGATCTCAAGCATAGGTGTTTGTTTGGTTATCTGCTGCCAAGAATGTACACACCATTAAGTACTATCATGCTTCAGTTCTATCAATGTTTAATTGTCTTTTAATGGCTTTTTTAATTTTATTTGTTTAGTTCTTATTTTTATCTGTAAATTGTCTTGAGTCCTGCCAGGTAAAAGATGGGTTGTTGTGAAGAAGACAAAGAAGACAAAGAAGAAGAAGAAGAAGAAGAAGAAGAAGAAGAAGAAGAAGAAGAAGAAGAAGAAGAAGAAGCAGCATTTGAGTGTGTACATGGGACCATATTATCTCAATGACAAGTTATGGTGCTAGTTATAGAGCAAGACCAGCCAGGCCAGGCCAGCCCATTAGCCCCACTGAGGCAGTCACTTCATGGAGCAGGCTGGGGACACAATGGAGGTGGGACAAATCTAAGGAGCCTCAACAGCTGCCCGCCCACCCAGACTCTCCTTCTCCTCCTCCTCCTCTGCTTCTCTGTGCAGCTCTGAAACCTCCTGAGGAGCATGCCACTCACTGCCTCCTCTGAAAAGCAGGGCCACTGCTGCCTGCTCCTCTCCAGCCTCTGTTTCCCACCCCTGCTACCTTCAGTGCACCAGGGCTTCCGCGGGCCACTGCCATTTGCCTTAGGAGGTGGTGAGGGGGCATTTTCTGTTTTGCCTCAAGCAGCAAAATGTCTTTGGCTGACCCTGGACCCAGATATTCACTTGAACTAAAGGCCAGACTAGATACAGACTAAAGACAAAATCGCCTCCAATCAGAGAGGAAATGGGTGTGGGGGTGTGGGAGTCTGCATAAGAGAGGAATGCAGAACTCGTCCTCGCCAGTTCATAGCTTACCTTGACTTAGTCAAGGTAATTGGAGGAATTCAACATAGTGCTAAGCAGATTGTTCCATCAGCACAAGCTTGCCCGATGGGGTGATCTGTGCCCTCCGCCCTCTGTTTGCTGTCCCAGGGGTTTCCTTGACCACCCTCCAAGCCAATTGAGGGGGCAAGGGTCACACAGTGTGGGGGAGCAAGTTGGAGAACTGCATCACAAAATTCAGAGAAGTGTGGGTTTCAAAAGAAGCCGAGCTTCAGTTCGCCTATGTGATGACCTGGGAGTCAGACTCAGACGCTGAACCTGAGGGATCCCAGCCTGCACAGGATTCACTGCCTCCAGAACCAGCAGAGCCAGGGCTGGGGCCTGAGTCTCAAGGGGACTCACCTGTGCTGGATCCTCAGGTGCAGGCATCGGCTGAGGTTGATCTGGCTTCTAATGGGATGGAGGACTTATTGCCTGCAGGTGCTCCACTCCCCACCCAGTCAGGGGAAGCTGAGGTTGCCTCTGGGTCCGGTAACCCTCCAGCTTCTCCTGAGCTGCAAAGGCTAAGGGCAGAGAGGCGAAGGGAACTAAGTTCCCGCAGGAGGAGTGCTCGCCTCCAAGCCAGGAGAGGCGAGGCACCTGAGGATCGGAGCCGCCCTTTGCCTCGGGGCAGATAAAAGCCAGCCAGTCCCAGACCCAAGTTGCAGGAGCAACATCGGTGCTGCCTAGTTCCTGTTCCTGGTTCCTGCGTTCCTGACCTCAGCTTGGTTACCTCGGCTTCCTGACCTCGGCTTCCTGACCTCGGCTTCCTGACCTCAGCTTTGTTACTTCGGCTTCCTGACCTCGGCTTCCTGACCTCGGCTTCCTGACCTCGGCTTCCTGACCTCGGCTTCCTCACCTCGGCTTCGTGACTTCGGCTTCGTGACTTCTGGCTTGGACTGACCTTGGACTGGACTAGACCTCGCCTATCGGATATCCCTTGGGACCAGCACAGCCTATTGTTTCAGAAAGAGCAACTTGGGGGGTTAAAATGTGCCCCAAACCAAGTTGCATTTTATTTATTATATTTATATCCCATCATTCCTTCATTTCTCTCTCCTGCTGTCCATCCCTAAGTACAAAAAAGTGTATTGAGTTGGGGGAAAGTCATTAGACTGAAATGAAGTGGGGACATGAACCTGCTGCCATTACACAGGAAGCTGCCTTACACGGAGTCAGACCAATGGTCCTCCTGGCTCAGAATTGTCTACAATGACTGGCAGAGGCTCTCCAGGGTTTCCAACAGGGGCCATTCACAGCCCTACCTGGAGATGCTAGGGATTGAACCCGGGACCTTGTGCATGCAAGGCAGATGCTCTAACACTGAGCTATGGCTCTTCCCCATATCTAAACAAAATAAAAAAATTCCTTCCAGTAGCACCTTAGAGACTAACTAAGTTTGTTATTGGTATGAGCTTTCGCGTGCATGCACACTTCTTCAGATATCATACACACTTCTTCAGGTATCTGAAGGAGTGTGCATGCACACGGAAGCTCATACCAATAGCAAACTTAGTTGGTCTCTAAGCTGCTACTGGAAGGAATTTTTTAATTTTGTTTCGACTACGGCAGACCAACACGGCTACCTACCTGTAACTAACCCCATATCTAGTTTAGCTTCATGTCTTGTCATTTAGATAATATGCTTCTGTTTGTTTTCATCCTAAAGGACAATTTGAAGGATATTCCCATGCCTTCATTTTGAAATGTAGTCAACTCTACAAAACTGGGAAAGGGAAAAAAATGTTGGGTTGGATCCAGGGCTTTTTTTGAGCCAGAACTCAGTTTCATCAATGGGCGCCATTGTCATAATAAGAGAGGAAAGGAGGCACTCATTGTGAGTTCCAGCACCTCTTTTGCTAGAAAAATAGCTCTGGTTGGATCCAGACATCTCCCTCCATGAGCAGAAGGACTCTTTCTATTCATGGATGGAGTTCCCATCCAGCAATGGCTTTAAATCCACCAACTAGATGCTCCCATGGGTGGAAGGGGTTATTGTCTATCTCTCCTTTTCCCTGCAGTTCTCTGTGCCACTTCCCACAGTGGCTCCAGAGGGTCTCTGAACCCTCAGAGCAGATTTTGTGTGAAGGGGAAGGAAGAATACCTGAAAATTGCCCCTACCCCTTTCTGTCCAGTTAGTATAGTTTTGCTAAAGACAAATTAAAATAAGATCCTGTCCTGAACTTTAGTTCTCCTGCACCAATCAGTTAGGATAGTATGCGCCCATCTTGCCATTTAAAGAATTCAGCAACAGTTTACTACTTTTGCCATTAACTTCTCCCTTTAATGAGCTTTAGGAATCCCATATGAGACCAGAACCTTGGAATATGGTAGCACATTGTACCATATTACACAGTCCTATGAGAGTATCTCACAGAAGCCATTAGTAGCCACAATTATCTCTTCCCCCTCAGGCATGCTTACAATATGCGCTCCCAGTTTGGTCGGCTCCATGATCCTTTTTAATTAGGCAGCTAAGTGCCCATAAAATTTGAAAACCCTACAGAATACCAAAACCTAATCACAGAACAAGACATTTATATATCCTGCCTAGTACATGGCAAACAGCCACTGCCCTTCTTCAGTGTCACCTCTGCTGCTGGGCCCTTTCTTTTTAACACTGCATTGCCTGAATTTATTGTGAGTTACTCCACACCCTCCATCGGCCATTGCTCCTTCAGTGTACTCCTTTGAGCAAGGACTGGCATCCATCTCCAGGTAGGACTGTGAGAGCCCACTTTCTGAAATCCTAGAGAGCCGCTATCCATTAGCATAGGCAATACTGAGCTAGACCAACTTGGTACAAAGCAACTTCTCACATTCCTAACTGGTGCTCACTGCTACACATTCTAGTCAGTAGCTGAATTGTCACATCAGTGTTTGGTTCCTTTGGCTGATTGGTTGGCATAATGCTGTTCGCTTTCTGCACTAACAATGCAGAGACTCTGTGGCTTTTCTGTATCTCTGACCTTGAAGCTCAGATGCTCACTTATGCTGCCTCCCTCTGTGATAAATAGACAACTTGGGCTTTCTCGAAACTGTTTCCATTTCCATTCTGCAAAGGCATCATTTATGAAAATGGACTCCTCTGCCCAGCTCTGGAAACCACATAGGATTGTCCATAAAAGCCATGATTCTTCTAAGTCTGAAGCTGCACACAGGTTTTGTGTGAAAAGTAATAAAACTCTCCCCAATCTGGAACTTTTATTTGAAAGCCAATACTTGGAATATATTGCTGCTTTGTATTGCACCGAAGTAGGCATCATAAACAACCATTTCCATTCTACATTCAGTTTGAAAGCTGTGCCTGATCCCCCAAGGTTTGCTATTGTTCTGAGTGCAGCAGTCTGATCCTAAAAAATGCATAATTAAAATGTAAAATCCAGGGAGATAAAAAGGTGTTTAGGATTGCTGAGACTGGTTCATTGTAATCTACCATATTTACTTGAATGTAATGCACATCTCCCCCCCCCCCAAATTAGGGTGCACATTCAATTTGATGGTGCATTAAAGGTAAAGGGACCCCTGACCGTTAGGTCCAGTCGCGGACGTCTCTGGGGTTGCAGCGCTCATCTCGCTTTATTGGCCAAGGGAGCTGGCGTACAGCTTACGGGTCATGTGGCCAGCATGACTAAGCTGCTTCTGGCGAACCAGAGCAGCACACGGAAATGCCGTTTACCTTCCCGTCAGAGCAGTACCTATTTATCTACTTGCACTTTGACGTGCTTTCGAACTGCTAGGTCGGCAGGAGCAGGGACCGAGCAACGGGGGCTCACCCCGCCGCTGGGATTCAAACCACTGACCTTCTGATTGGCAAGCCCTAGGCTCTGTGGTTTAGACCACAACGCCACCTGTGTCCCCAATGGTGCATTACATTCAAGTAAATACAGTAATCTCTGTTGTTTTCTTCCCTAGTTCACTTCACCAGCATCCCACAAATGCTGGGGAGTGGCACTGTGCTCCTGCCCCTAGCATCAGACACACTGCCTGACCCAATGTCAGGGGCAGGCAGGAGTTGAAAGGGTGAGCAGAGGAGGCAGGGAGGCATGACGGTGATCCAGGGAAGGGGCTAGAGATTTGTGGGGTTCTGTGCCACCTGTGATGTGGGGAAAGAGGAGGAGGCTGGGCAGTCAGAGATGGGAGAAGGGGAGGCAGGGAAAGAGCTGCAGGGAGGTGCAGAGGTGAAAGAGAGGCTCCCAGAGAGTTGGCCTGTTAGGATCTCCTCTGTCCCACCCCCCACTTTATCCAAGGATGAAAAGGGACTTAAAGTACAGGAGCAGCTAGAGATGCCTTGCAGGAGAAGTTGCCTGTTGCTTGCAAAACTAGCCATTTAGCAGCAATGATGCATGCAATTCTTTCACCTTAGCACATAACACAATCGAGTGCTTTGCCAATAAAGAACTAGCCTTCCAATTGTGTGTCCTCATTGTGGGGCTGGAAGTGCTCAAGACACCCTGCCTCCATATGTCCATGTGCTAGTGTGGTAATCTGTAAAGAAAAAGCCTGCGCAACTATGCAGTCCATAGTGAAACTACGGAGCTCACTCCCACAGGAGGCAGTGATAGTCACCCACCTAGATGACTTTCAAAGAGAATTAGACAAATTCATGGAAAAGAGGGCTATCGATAGCTACAAGCCATGATGGCTATGCTCTGACTACACAGCTGGAGGCGGCAATGCTTCTGAAGATTATTTGCTGGAAACCACAGGGAGGACTCTTGTGCTTGGGTCCTGCTTGCCAGTTTCCCACAGCCATCTGGTTGGCCACTGTGAGAACAGGATGCTGGACTGGATGGGCCACTGCCCAATCTAGCAAGCTCTTCTTGTGTTCTTATGCATGCACAGCTGGCCACGCAGCACCCCAACATCAGAGGTAGGCTGAGGACTGTGGCCCTTTCCCCCAGTGAACTAGGAATTGTAGATCTGGAGGGGGGATGTATTTCCCAGGATTTGAGGGGGATGGGGTTCATGTTATTTAACTGTATGAGGTGGACCAGTCCTTAGTTGAGCACTCTAACCACTTTATCACACTAGCTCTTTTCTATCATCAGTGTTAAAGTAAGATCCAGTTGGCCTCAATATAAGAAATAACAGAGGGAGGTGCCATCGTATCCTTCACCTCAGGCAGCAAGATGTCTTGGGCTGACCCTGAATGAATCTGCCAATATTCATTTAGGATTCCACTGGAAGAATCAAACAGCTGATCCCAGAAAATGATGGTGACTTCTTCAGCCGTAGACTTTAGTAAAAAATATTTAGACAATTTCACCAGACTGTATTCTATCCATGTACTGTCAATTAGCTTTCTTCACATTGCTTCTGGTGTATCTGTTCAAAATGTTTGGGGAATTTCAATGGAAAGCTAAAGGTTTAGGATAACTGGTGAAATTTCTTAGATATATGAGGAAGGAAGCTTCTTGCATGCTTAAATTTTATGTCAGCAGGTATTATTAGATATTTATTGTTGTGATTTAGCTATTACTTTGTATTTTTTTTTTGTATTTTACGGTTTTGTTAAGCTGTTTGATTTTGTTTGTCAATCAGAAGACTTCATTTTAGAGTGACTCATGCACACAATGAATAAATAAATATAATCCTTTCTTTCCCTCACACTGAATTGTGGGATTTGCTTGCCTTGGGTGGTGACTGAATAAGGCACGGGAACACATTTGGAATTCTAGTAAGCTGCTGTGGGCACTACAAAATATCAATTTCACAGAAGAAAATCTGGGAAACCCACATCCCTCCAAAAAAAACAAAAAACCTAAACAATTTACCTAAATACATAAATCAGAGTGGCTGGGGTATAAATGATTTTTAAAAATCATAAAAAATAACAGAGAAAAAGGAGACAACATCCCCTCCAAGAAAAAGGCAGCCACCCTCCCCACCAACCAGAATAGGAAGCTGCCTTACACTGAGTTGGGTCAGTTTAGGCTAGATATGTTGACAGTGATTGTCAGCAGCTCTCCCAGATTTCAAGAAGGGGTCTTTCCCAGCCTACCCAGAGAGGAGAAGCAGATAATGGCACAGTAGAGGATTATTTGGTTAGGCAAATAAGGGACTGCCATTCCAACCTCAGTCTGCCCTCTGCCCAACCCTGCCTGCCTGCCTTTTTATTTACAACCCTTCTAGGAGGTGAAGCTGTCTGACAGCTTCCTCCTTCCCCTCCCTGTCTACAATTCAGCAGGGAGAAGGACAGGGACAAAACTAGAATGAGTTGGCTGTGCCTATCATTGGCCCTGACCAATGATACAGTTGGTCCCTCTGCCTTCCACCGTACCAGTCCCAATGAGCACCAGCCGCCACTGGAGTCCCCAAAGATGTAAGCAGCTGAGTTCCAGCTGCCATTTCTCCTTCCCACACACTGTGGTTTTGCTGCTGTTGCTAAATACTCAGGTTTCCAGATATAGATCATCAAACAGGCAGCAGCAGAGGTGATAGTAAGATAAGTATACACACAATGAAAAATGATGTCATCATTTGTCTGAAAAAACTATTGTCTGTCTCTAGCTAATAGAGTCTCTTTGACTAGCGCCAAAACACTGGAACTATTTTGCAAATGCAACATTTTCTAACAGGGTATCTGTATTCTGTCCCCCCAGTTCTGTCTTCTTATATTCTGCAGAAGGGTTCCTGTGTAAAATACAAGCAAAATAACTTTGGGGCTATAGTTTTCTGGAAGAATCTCAGAAGTATTTCAGACTTTATGATTAGGGAAGAGAAGGGAAAATGGGGGGTGATCTTGATTTGAATTTGCTGTTCCTTAGCATAGTTCTCCTACAGCTTGACACTGACAGCACAATATTTGTGTTTGCATTTTGGTATCAATCCATGATGATATCATAAACATGGAACTATAAATAGATTGCAGCATATGGTAGCATAAGGAAACTGGCTGTTAAGAAGACAACGCTTATTCATACCAGCATAAATCATTGTGCAGCAAATTCACTCACATATATATATCATATTTTGATAACTTCCAGCAGTCCTTTTATTCAGAGTTTGTCTCAGGAGGAATATCTCCTTCAGCGCTTCCTTAAAGTCCAAGCTACACCTTATGAAGACACACATTGCCACTTCATCCTCCCTCCATCTCCCCAGTAACATGGAATTAGAAGGACATTTTCAGCTACATAGTGCCAGGGGTCATGTAGGCACAGATGCAGGTCAGCAGCACTCACGCCTCTCCCTATAACATGTAATTTGGGACCTGATTTTCATAAGCATATTTTCAAAGAGGAACATTACTGTTCAATAGGTGTGTGGGAAGAGTACCATGGTGATGCCAGTTAACACAGAGTGTAATGGAAGAGTAGAATGAAGGGTAATTATATTGATTCCAAGTGAAAGGTGAGAACACAGCCTTTATTTCCATGCTCGGGATGGCACCTGTGTGCCATCAGCACAGCAAGCCACAGCAATCTTTTTAGCACCTTTGCTGAGAAAAGGAAAGGAGCAGCATTAAATCATATGCCTTTAGAGTTGCACTGCTTTTTCTTTATTACTGCCCCCTTTGCTTAGCTTTATTTAGTTGCCAGGGAAATAACAAGCTAAACTTTTACTAGCATTGAGCTAAATAGTGCAAAAGAGATACAATCCAATTTTCCATGACTTTTATATTCTTACATTATTGGAAAAGCACGGTAAGGAGTCCTTTCTTGGGGAAGGGCTGTAGCTCAGTGGTGGAGCTCATGTTTTGGATCTCCAAGGAAGACTCAGAAGGACTCCTGGGAGCTGTTGTCAGTCAATGTAGACATGTAGAGCTAGATGGACCAATGGCTTGAAGCCATAAAAGGCTATGTTTCATAAAAGGCTATGTTTCCTATGTTTCATAGGGGACTAGCAATGCTGTCAGCATTTCTAGAGTTTTGCGACCAGAGGAGCCACACTGCCACAGATCAACTGATTAATCCCTTCTTTGTCTGTTTCTCACTCATGGCCCGTGTCTATGCCACCATTTACTCTACCCTTCCCCAGATTTTGATTCTCAGATGTTGAAGGATCGCATATCCCATCACCTCTGGCAGACCCTCCAAGTGTCCCTATTTTCCAAGGACATCCCTGATTTAGAGAAGCCATCCCAGTTTCTGATTTGATCCTGGAAGGTCCCACTTTTCCTTAGGACAGTGATGGCTAACCTTGACACCCCAGATGTTTTGGAACTACAACTCCCATCATCCCTAGCTAACAGGATCAGTGGTCAGGGATGATGGGAGTTGTAGTCCCAAAACATCTGGAGTGTCAAGGTTAGCCATCACTGCCTTAGGATGTCCCAATTTTCATTGGAGAAATGTTGGAGGGTATGGAGCTGTCTGAAGGTAATCCTGTATAGAGAAGGTTTTTTAAAAAAAGTTTAATATTTTATTATGTTTTTATATATGGTGGAAACTGCCCAGAGTGGCTGGGGCAACCCAGCAAGGTGTGAGGGGTATAAATAGTAAAATTATCATTATGGAATGGGACGGCCCTATTTTTCATCGGAGAAATGTTGGAGGGTATACTCTAGCTTGGGATGCAGGTGGCGCTGTGGGTTAAACCACAGAGCCTAGGGCTTGCTGATCAGAAGGTTCAAATCCCCGCAATGGGGTGAGCTCCCGTTGCTCAGTCCCTGCTCCTGCCAACCTAGCAGTTTGAAAGCACATCAAAGTGCAAGTAGATAAATAGGTACCGCTTCGGCAGGAAGGTAAACGGTGTTTCCGTGCGCTGCTCTGGTTTGCCAGAAGCAGCTTTGTCATGCTGGCCACATGACCTGGAAGCTGTACACCGGCTCCCTCGGCCAATAATGCGAGATGAGCGCCGCAACCCCAGAGTCGGTCACAACTGTACCTAATGGTCAGGGGTCCCTTTATCTTTACCTTTTATACTCTAGCTATCCTTACTGGGAAAGATGGGAATTGTAGTTCAACAGCTGTTGGGAGCCCAAGACTGGGGGAAACTGATTTAATTAATGGTCATATAATAAACTACTCAGTGAACTTTCTGTTATGGAACAGCCTGAAAATGCCACTAATCCAAACAATAAACAAACAAATAAACAAAGCCCTGGCCACCCTTGAGGACAGCTTTTTAGATATCATTTGTACAGCAATAAAATGTCAAAAAACCTGATCTGTGTGACTTTCATCACCAGAAAAATTAAGCCCACTGAAATCCTGTGCATATGCTACTCCTTTTTTCATCCAGCAGAAGTGTATAATAATCTCATTTCCTGATATGCCAGGCAGAGCAGAATTCTTATTGATGGTCTGCTCTATTATTTAAGTAGCAGCCTATTTCTATCAAACCCATTTTTTCCCCTAAATGGAAGAATTCTCAGCTTTCATATTAGTTCCAAATCATCATGTACTGTCTGTGACTGTCTCATCAGCCATGGGAGGGAGGAAATAACCTTCCCATCATTCTTCAGGTTTCTTCAGATTGTCATTGACATTGTTTCCTGCAGAAGGATTTTGCTTCCAGGCAAGGGGTAACGGTTGGATAGAATTCAAGTCTAGAGGAAAATTGGAGGGAATTGGAACTGAATGAGTGAATGAATTAATGAATTAAAGGGGGTGTCTTTAAGTGCAAACCAGAGGAGGGGAGTGGTTTTATTTTAGGGTGTGTCAAGGAAAGAATCCTTGCTTCGCTTTCTATTAATTGTATATGGAGAATAAAGTTTCACATAAAAGCAGTATTTTGGAATCATCTACAAACGCCTTCAGTGTTATTGAAGCTGATCATGTTAGAAATTCAAGGTGCCTTCCAGCAAGCATTGTTGCTGCACAGTCTGCATTCATTTCAGTGGGGTTTGCACGGGATTCCTACACAATCCTTCAAATGAATGGTGGCTTCGAAGCAACTATCTCAGGTGGCTTTGTGTCCTTTAAATATATAGCTCTGGGATTTGTTCAATCATCTGGTTTGACATTGTATTTTAATGTATTTTAATGTTCTGTTGAAAGCCTCCCAGAGTGGCTGGGGAAACCCAGCCAGATGGGTGGGGTATAAATAATAAATTGCTGTTGTTGTTGTTGTTGTTGTTGTCAGTTGACAAAAGCACTAAGTGGTTCAGTGACACCCCCCGGTTTCTGTTCTTGAGTATTTTATCCCACACAACAGTGGTCATTTGATATGGCCGTTGTCAGAGCTGTGTTTATTTAGGAGATTCTGTGTAAATGTGAAGGTAAAGCCACATCTGAATTTGATACTGGCTACAAAATCAAGAAACCGGAGAATCTCAGAGCTAAACTGCATGTAGGTTGGGCTTTCAGCCTTCATTTTTGTTAAGGGTTCTAATAGGGTTGCCATATTCTGAAGAGCAAAAAAGAGGACATATTTGCTGACTTCCATGGAAGCCACATACACCCTTGCCACTTTCTATGACTAACAAAAAGAGAATGAATCATGCAAAATCAGCAACTAAATGTGCACTTGCTACTGGGATAGGCCAGTCTGACAGATTTGGTTTCTCGTTTTTCCATTCTTCAGTTCTCCTCATTTCCACATCAGTTTGCTTTTTTTTAAGTCCTCATGAAAATTCACCAGCATCTATCCTAAAGTTCACATTTTGATTTCCATTTTGCCTGATTTACACATTTTTGGAAATTGCATATCACCAAAGAGTTGTTTTCACTAACATATCCATTACCCTGGAATATGCATTTTGGTACACATTACTTGGCTGAAGAACTGTGTTGCAAAATTCAGAGAAATGTGAATATCAAAGGATAGTTTTATATTGGTAAGTATATTGTTTTGGAAAGTACAAATTTCCCCTGTATCCCTAGTTACTAAAGTTTCATAGTACACACAGGCCACAGAATTCAGCCAGGGTGACCAGTGATAAAAGATCGTGGAAAATATAGTCCAACAATATCTGTTGGGTCACAGGATCACCATCCCTACTTTAAGACAAAGTTGATCACATTTCATTGTGCCATATTATGCCATGAAGGCAAATTTACTATCTTGAAAAGTTTCCACCTTAATACTATTGTAGACCCATGTATAGTGTACAGTGTGGTCTCTTTGTTTTCATAAGGCTGTGCCAACAAAAGGGGACTTCTGTTGCAAATTTGTGTTCTGTGTAATAGCTGTTTGGTGATCTGTCAAATAAATCACAAGCATACCAGGTTTATGTTAAGTTTTATGTTGTTCTGTTGGCATCTGTACCGTACAAGAAATACAGCTACATCTGAAAAAGTATTTGGCTTGATAAGAAGATCCTTTGGGCTGCTGATCTTCATCCTGAATCATTAAGCATCCAGCTCTGTATTTATAGCCGGGACCCAAGAGCAAATAACTAGCATCACCAAGGGCCTTCCTCTCCCTCAGGCGATGTACTCTCAAAGGCAACTTTCGACGGGCTGCATGCCAGTGGTGGGAGGGGCCAGAGGCAAAATGGGTGCCACAACAGGTGTGACTCATGCCAGGCAAAAGGCAAAGGTTTCTACACGCCTTTCTCCACAAAGATCACTCCATCCAATCAGGACTTTATTACACTTCAAGGATACATTCTAGCCAGGCAAAAGAATGAACTATGACTGACTGCCAATGAAAATGCTGTTAGTAAAATATTTCCAGCAGTATTCAAAGGCAGGTATGAACAAATCTAGACATGATCTCAAAGGGAAAGAAGTGGAGTAAGGGGTATGGGGAGGGTCTGCTCTCTACTGTTATACTTTGCCTCGATAAAGTTGTGTAAATATAATAATAAATGGTCGATATCCTGTAAATTTTGGTGATGCATAGGAAATGGACCTTTTCCTCTTCTATAAGCTGGAAATACTCCCCCCCCCCAACCTGACTTGGTTTGGTGTTAGAATGGAATGTTATTCACATTCACATTCCTGGTGGGCATTTATTTGGTTCATTTTTTGCTGTTAAAAGGGGATGGGGCAGGGAGGTCTGGCACAACATTTGACAGATGGACTAACTGGGACATGGAGAAAGTCCCCAGGTTGGGGAGTTAAGAATCCCCCCCTTTCCATCCTGTGTGTCCACTGCACATCAGAAATAAGTGGGGTGGGTGTGCATCAGGAGAAGCCCCAGAAGAGTATGTTGGTGAAGTAGAGGGGGACTCATTCCATCTTGCCAGCGGAATTGCTTGCACATATGGAACATCTGTAATAGTGCAACATGGAATTCTACCCTCTATTGTCCTCTTCAGAGTATTAAAGGAGATATGGCAGAGCTTTCATTTCCAGGGGTTCTATAACAGTATGGTCTGTTATCAAACAGGTTTTGCAGGTTTTTATATCCTATTTTTAAAAAACCCAGCTTAGTGAGAGACGATTATGGGTCAGAAAAATAACTATGTATAGTTTGAGTAGCCAGGCATAGAATTGTGTTGTAAAGAAGTAGAAAGAAGATGACCATTTGCCTCCTTAATGTTAGACAAAAAGCTTATATTATTTCCAACTTCAGTGCATGGCTTTTGCGCCAATGTGCTGAGTTGGACCGCATCTAACATATGACTTCCTGTGTGGTGAATCTGAGCCATGATCCATATGGGGAAACTCAATGTGGGCCCAATAGTTGTGCAGGAAAGCACTCATATAATTGAACCACCATATTAGTGAACCCAGTTTAAATGGAGTCCTGTGATGCTAGAATGGTTCAGCCAGTCCATTCTAAGACAGAACAAGGATATGGACTCAATTATTAATCATAGTTAAAGCTGTGGGAATAGAAACAGGTTGAGAAATATATGCCAGACATCTGATGCATGGCCCAAAGGGAAAGAATGACTTGTTAATAGTGTTCTTGGTCCTAGTGGAGGTATATTTCATTTCTAAATAGAAGATTGGAAAATGTCGGTAATATTACCCTAGTGCTTTTACTGTTGTCATTGAAATATAACAATAATTTAGAGGCCCATATTTTAGGAGCAATTATACTGAAATTTGTTGACATAGGAAGCAAGTGATAGATTCACATATGTCATGGATGCATCTACTTATGCAACCTCCTTTTATGATGTTCAGAATACTCATATAACTAAAGAAAGACATATTTTAACACATGATGTGAACCCATTTGTCAGAAATCCCACAGTGGGGAATCGTTTGTTATAGCAAATACATACACACAGAGGAGTCTTGTGACACCTTTAAAGTAGAACAGATTGATTGTGATGACATAAGCTTTCATGGATTAAAGCTTACTTCATCAGATGCACATGCAGATCAATCCATTCTTTAGTACTGGAAATGTGGCTCCCTTCCTTTGACAGGACAAAGCACCCAACTCAGGCAAGAAAGAGAGGGAGAGCACCTTCTGTTACATTTAACTACTACTACCGGTATGACTACCTCCCTTGCCACATGGAATACAACGTTTCACAGCAGGGAGCAGCATCCCCAACACAGACAAAGGAACCTGTGCCCATACAAAGGGAAGCTCAGTTTTTGGCAGACACAACACACTTCTGATTCTGTGAACCATATGGTAGTAAAGGAATCGTTCTGTGCTAGCTCAGGTGATTCATCTTTCTATCAATTTATTTATTAGTTTTCCTACATGCCTTTCAACATAAGGTCCCAGTGTGGGTTACAACAATGGAATATACAATTTCAAAAACAAACAAACCCAACTGAAATTAAGAAATGGACCAGAACAATGTACTGTATTTTTCCATGTATAAGATGACCTTTTTTCTGGAGGGAAAATAGTGATAAATTGGGGGTCGTCTTATACATGGGTTAATACAGTAAGTAAGCGAGGGCTGGAGCCAAGGCAGTAGCAGGGAACGTCGGCGAGGAAGCTGCTTGCCTGCTGTTCTCGGCTTAGGAAGAGTACATGGTGAATGCTGGTACGCGGTGAATTATGGCACCAGTTCCATCAACCAGAGTGGGGGATCGTCAAAAAATAGCTCAGTGAACTTACAAAAGAAGCTCAACAACTGTTTTTGCAAGTTCCCCCCCAAAAATCTCAACAACTTTCTTAACTTTTAAATTTATTCATTTTGAGCTCACCAAAATAGGGTTCATCTAATATATGGGTCGTGTTATACACAGAAAAATATGCTATGTTCTGCAAAAGAGGTGCATCCTACAAAACAAAATACACCATCAGTGCAAAGAGGTGTGTCCTCAGCAAGAGGCAACAGCTATGCAATGAAGGTGCTAGATGCACCTCTGTGAGCAGGGAGATCTGTAGGTAGCGGAGCATCACTTGCAAGCGTGATATAGTTGTACACTACTGCAACTTTATAGGGAGAGCATTCAAGAGTTCCTAAAATTCTTGACGTTTTGATGCTGTACAGAGACATGTGCCTCCCAGATGGGCTTTGAAGTAAAACATTTTTGACAAGAGGGAAACATTCAAACTGAATAAATGATTTCCTTTTCTTTGAAAAATCCAAGTGTCGCAGAGTTGTGATTATACAGCTTTTCATTTTGCTATGCTGTTTATGTGCACCGCCTTCATGATAAAGCTTCCCAAAGACAATAGATTGCTGATTATAACTTGTTTTCATTGTGTCACAGCCAGATATTTAAAAGGGGGCTTAAGCGCAACTTGTTTAGCCATTTCCATCCAGAGCCCAGACAGAGCACTTATGTTTCCTTTGCGGTGATGCTTGTGCAATTAAGCACTGAGATCTCAACAGCACTTTTCTAAGGCACGTTCTAAGAAGTAGAAAAGCACGAGTGGCCATTCTGTTCATATATCTATCCTGAGTGTAGTAGTTGGTAACTTCTGCCTCATTAGGAAACACTCAGGTTCTTCTTCCTGAAGCAATTGGTGCAATTCCAAGATGAACTAGCTCCAAGAATGTATATGTGAGAGCTTCTGGCCTCCTACTATGGATCCCAAGGGCGTTCAGAGCCCCAAGGGTTCTTGTGCCTTCAGAAAGTATCTAGGGAGCTCTCTTCTCAGATGAGCTTAGAGCCAATATCACCCCCCAGAATCCTTCTCACATCTGATTATTTAAGCTATCTTGCTTCTCCATTGATTCCCATATTACCAGGTATATAAGCAGCCTCTTCCTACCTTTGGTTTTCCCCTTTCCTCCTTGACTCACCACTGGGGCAGCTAGATCCAGAACTGCTGCCTTTTCCTTTCCCCACACTGTGACCTAAGTTGCTATGGCAAGATGGGCCCATAACCTAGTCCTTTCCTCTCCCACCCTCCTGCTGCTCCTCCACCCTTGCTCCTTCGAGCACCTCCTAAATGTGCCACCCACCACTTTGTCCTCTGGATGGTCTAACACAGGGGTCGGCAAACTAAGGCCCACGGGCTGGATCCGGCCCAATTGCCCTCTGGATCTGGCCCGCAAACGGTTCTGCAATCGCCGCCTGGATCGGCACGATCGCCATTTTTTTTTAAAAAATTGGGGGGAGCGCCATTTTTTGCAATTTCCCCCCTCCCTCCCTCAACGCGGCGGCGTCTCCTCCCTCCTCCCTCCCTCTTCCTGGCTTCTCCCCACCCTGCGGAGGAAGGGGACTGGGCTTTGATAGGAAGCCTCACCGCCCGCCCGCCTCTCCCCATGGCTGCCCTGTGGGTTGGAGTTTGGCGGTCCTGCTGGCCCCGTGCCTGGCACCCGGGAAAGCTGGCCCAAAAAGGAGAGGCGCCGCCACCGCTGCCGGCTCCCAACCGCAGGCAGAGTGGCGGAGGAGGTAGGCAGGGGGAGGGGAGGGGCTGAGGGGGAGGGGAGAGAGAGAGAAGCCCCCTCCGCTGCTTGTGCATTCTCCCGCACATGCAGTCTGGCATTACAACTGTTGGTTAACTCAGCTTCAAGGTCAAATTCAGCCCTCCAGACATTTTCAAGGCTGCATGCTCTCTGCAGCCACATTTCTCACAGGCCCTACTGGAGGGTTTTGGCTTGGATGGAAAGTGCCTCTTGCTTCCCTAGATGGAGCATAGAGTGGGGTATGTGTGTATAGGAACTAGCCAGTGGTACAAAGGAAAAAATACAGTCATTGCCCCACCCATTTTTACCTCTGGCCCCACCCATCACTGACATGTGGCCCCAGGAAGGTTGTCCAGAAGAGAATGTGGCCTTTCAGCTGAAAAAGGATTCATATTATTATCATGCACTCCAATGCTTTCCAGTAAATTTTAGCCACTTTATTAGTTGTGGCATACTTTTTAGAGTTATAAAATCGACATCTTTAACATCTTACCAGCAGTTTTTAAAAATGTTCACGGGGTAGTTACTTTGGATGGGGAAACTTTTATCAAATAACATTTTTACATAATGGAGCAGAGGATTATGGAGGGGTGGGGTAGGTTATTGGCATTCCACTGTGGGCAGCACCCTTTCTTATAATTTAGCTAAATTGGTGTGCTTCCTTGATTGGATTCAAGAAGATGAGAATAAATCAATACATAAAATTATTTTTATTATTTAATGGGATTTTTTTTACTTTTGAAGTACCCTGTAGTAAGAGCCCACAGCTAATGGAAATAGAGAATCATTTATGAAAAAATATAACTATATTGATAGTACTTTATGGTTCTTCTGGGACAAGTAAACAGGAATAAACTAGCACTTGCTATTTCCTGGTGGCTTTTGTATTTAAAGGGAGAACAGCATTTAGGTAGCTTTGATACATGGGGAAAGCATGACCTGTATCAACATAAAAATATCTTGCCTAATGATGCAGAATTTGAATTGTTTTATAAGCCCACAGAAACATAAAATCTTATGACTGCATCATTAGGGCGAATATTATTAGTTGTTGAGAGAACATGGCTTAAATAATGCACAAACAAGTGCGAAAGGGGAATATAATATCCCTCAAGGTTGGTCTCTATGTTTAGAATGTCTCAATTTAGAACTGGACTGAACTTAAGGGGAAGTTGTTTTTAAATTGACTAAGCAGTCACATTTCACACCTTAGAAAATAGGGAAAATATATAAATTGGGGTACAGGGTTGTCATTATGATAAGAGACTTTATTGAAATGGAGTGCTTTATACATAAGCTAAAACATTTTAGGAAATGTTTACTAAGGCTATATCAGCAATGCCAGCATAGATGGCTCCGAGGAGAAGCCCCCCAAATAAGGAGCTCACCTTTCTGCTTGGCCCCATTGTTGGGCTTCTATCATTAATATATACTGTTTTTTCTTCTTTCAGAGATCTTAACATGTGGGGCACAACTTGCCCACCTAGAAATATACTTTGATCCTTCTGTGCCTCTTTCTTCTGGTGCCACCTCTGAATGCCAGAGATACAACTGCCAGTAGACCCATTGATATGTTTGTCAAACTTTGTAGTTTATCCAACAGAAATTCATCTATTGACTTCAGTGGTATTGATTGTGCAGCTCTTAGAATGCATAGTTAATTCTTTAGATTTAATTAGTTTTGAGACAGTACTAGAGAGGGAATGCCTCCAACAAACAAAGAACTCATACAGGTAAACCAATAGGGGGCCTGAGGGTGGTTTATTACTTCTGACAGTGGTGCTGCAATCTTGGTGTGTAAATAGGGACCTCTGGAATAAAAAGTATACTATGTTGTCAGACTTTGATGAGTGTACCTGATTCATCCACCCAGACAATTAACAAAAGACCACGTACTTTGAGACAGGGAAGTGTTGAGACCTCATTGTCAGGACCTACAGGTGGGGAAAAAAATTCTCCCATGGCCATTGTGCTGCCATGCGAAATCAAGAAACCAGGAGGTAGCAGCCAGAATGAAGATTGGCAGGAAGAGCAGTGGCAAGGGCAGGGGCTTCATATTTAAACTGTCCTACTCCTCACAAATCAGCATGCGAGATCAAGGACAGCAGGTGGCAACTTCTTTGCTGTTCTAGCTGAAGCTCAAAATGGTAGCACTGTGCAGCCAGCTAGACAGAGGCGACTGGAGTTGAGCCTCCTCAGCCTGATCCTGACTAAGTCTTCTGCAAGCTGAAGATCTCCCATTTCTGACAATAAATTGCCATCTTCACTGAGCATAGAGCCTCTCTCTCTCTCTCTCTCTCTCTCTCTCTCCCCATCCTTATAGATCCCCATTAACAATCAGGTCATGTCCATTGACCTTCAGAGCGCAAAAGATGCTCGTTTCAGTTCTGTGCATCACATGTCAATTGGAAGGAACAGCACTAAATAAGATCAAAGCAACAGGGATGGGAAGAGGATGTCTTGTCTTCTTGTACCTTAGGATCAATCTCCAATATTCCTTAGGAAAGGAGGACAGGCAGAGTCTAATAAGACTTGTAAAATATACCTTACTGAAATTGTGAAGCAACCTTCTTCCTCTGCTCCTTTCATGATTGCAAATAAACAGAATTGGCCCACTGCACTTTTTTTTATAAATCTTCCTTTCTTCCAAATCTCAAAGTACACTAGCCAACACAAAATGTGAAACATGCCCAGGGCATTCTGGCATTGACTTTTGATTGGTCCCTGTGTGTAGCTACTTGGGCCAGACCATAGTCTCTCTTCCTTGGGCTAATAAAGTTCTCCACTTGCAAGAAGAGCAAGCAACTAGTGGGTCAATCTCATATCCAGAGTCTTACTGTGGTTTCATTATGATATTTCAAACCTCTTATTCTTTTTTGGAAAAGTGACATTTCCTATTAAATACTGACATTTAGAAGTACAAAATGGAACATTTATTTTGAAAAATGTGATAGTTTAGTAAACAAATGACATCATGCCTTTTCCCTTTGTCGCATTTATTTCTGAGAAAATGTTCCAGCAAGCAATATGTGCTAGTGGTGTACCCTTTTCCCTTGTTCTGTGAAGAAATAATGAAAACTTGGCTGTGTGTTAATTAAAGCCAGTGATAATGGGCACAACTGACTGAACAGTGTTGCTTTAAATAAATGAATGGAGTCTGTTCTTGAATGTCACAAAGACTGGCACTCTTCACCACAAGGTGAGAAATCCCTGTAATTTCTTCCCATAATCACCTGTCCTTATAAACACATTGCTATACACTGAAACAACTAAACCCACATTAAACCTTTTCATTGAAAACCAACCATATTTTTTAAATATGGCTGCAGTCTGTATCAGGGAGGGAGTAAAATTGTTTAGGGGGAAGATACAGAGACACAAGAAGCTGATTTATACCAAGTCTTGTATACCTGAAGGAGCATCTTTGCCCCCACTGTTCAGCCCAGACACTGAGATCCAGCTCCGAGGGCCTTCTGGTGATTCTCTCACTGCAAGAAGTGAAGCTGCAGGGAACCAGGCAGAGGGCCTTCTCGGTAGTCGCACCCACCCTGTGGAACGCCCTCCCATCAGATGTCAAGGAAATGAACAACTATCTAACTTTTCTAAAAGTCATATGAAGGCAGCCCTGTATAGGGAAGCTATTAAAGGTTGGTTTTTACTATGCTTAATGAGTTGAACTTGTTGGAAGCCACCAAGAGCGGCTGGGGCAACCCAGTCAGATGGGTGACATATAACTTATCACCACCATCATCATCTTAGTATTGTTGACATTACTGGCAGTGGCTCTCCAGAATTTCAGACTTGGGATGTTTCTCACCCTACCTGGAGACACTGGTGATTGAACTTGGGACTGCTTGTGTACAAAGCAAGTGCTCTTCCAGTGAGCTACAGTCCTTACAGGTAACATCTGTAGTTGGCCATATGTAACAGCTCTGGACAGGATTCACCGGTTAGCAGAAGCCCTGTGCAAGGTTGAGGAAAAGACTGAAGTAAGCTGCCAGAGAAGCAATGGCTGAGCTATATTTACTAGATACTGTGGTGCTCTTGAGGAAGACCACTTGCAGACCATTATGGGACTGTCTTAATGCCCAGGGAGAGGTGACACAACTGTAACACATAATCCCTAATAAATTTATTTCTAGTTTGCAGTCAGCTTCTAGTCAGGCTTATTTTCCTTATAGGGAAAGCCCAGACTCATCATTAGACTGAACAAACTATGTACATGAAAATAAATTTGCTTGACAAATGGCTGCGTTTCCGAGAAATATGCTGACATCAAAATGCTTGTACTTAGCATTGAGAATTTTATGTAAATGTATGCTTTCTCATTAAATGCCTAATTCTGGTGTGCTTCTTTCTGGCCGCATGGCTGTGGACCTTGGAGAAATTCCAAGCTGTATGCACTTTATATAATATGCCTTCCAAGGAATTAATATAATTAGTGTAAATACTACTGAAATAAACATAATTTTTCTTCTCTAAGTTCTTGTTGGATTAGGAAAAAGGCATACATCTGAATCAATATAGTGGTGCTGCATTATTTGAATTAATTGCAACTTCACACTGGCAGTTGCAAGACCCTGTCTGGGTGCATAGGAATCAACTAAGCTTTTGATTGTTGGATCGATTCTTGCTATCCCTGAGACCTCTCTCAAGTTCTGCCATATTGAGTCAGATTGCCTGAATCTTTTACAGTGGTACCTCGGGTTACAGACGCTTCAGGTTACAGACCCCACTAACTCAGAAATAGTACCTCGGGTTAAGAACTTTGCTACAGGATGAGAACAGAAATCGTGCGGCGGCGGCCCGGTGGCAGCAGGAGGCCCCATTAGCTAAAGTGGTACCTCAGGTTAAGAACAGTTTCAGGTTAAGAACGGACCTCCGGAATGAATTAAGTTCTTAATCCGAGGTACCACTGTAAGTGCTAACTTCTACTCACTGCTACTTTGTATGGCTGAGGTTTCTTCTGAGGTTTTCCTCTCCATATAAATATAAAACAGGTCCGTGGGGGGGGGGGTTGTCATTTTTTTGTTAAAAGAGCTACATTTGTTTTTGTTGTGCTCAGTTACAGAAATTGAATGCTGAAAATATATTTATTTCAGAGTGACATATAATTATGTACTTCGAGTTTACTCTGTCTGTTTTAAATTACTTTATGCAAAACTCATTTCAGAGATTGGATAGAGAGTAAAAGTGAAATTATCTTATGTATACATCATTATACTCTACCTTCCACTCCTAATGATAATTTGTAGATGCTTTAGAAAACATTTATTCTAGGGAAAGCGGGGGGTGGGGTGGGGGGAGAGGTGTATAACGGGCTATTTCTCATGTTGCAATCTCCCTTGAAGGAAAGAAAAGTAGCAAAATATAAAAAACACAATCAAAATAGATACAAAGATGCAGTTGAATTGTACCTGACTTTTGTTTGTAGCTGGATAATGAGGGAAAGGCACAAAATCTTCTCTGTGCATGCATGGCTGTAGAAGAGCTAATGGATTTTGAGGTTTTGGAGATGAGGGATTTGCAGGTGATTGCTTCTTATGAAGTTGGGAAAGTTTGTAGTTTTCAAATGAAGTAATTAGTGCAGCAAACACTGATGATTTCCTGAGATGGAAAGTTCCTGATACCTTTTGCATGTCTGCTTATTATGGCTGTCAAACTTTAGATCTGTATCTAAAGGACAGTATTGAATTTTGAGAGCCTATGGAAAGAACCTATCATAGAATTATTAAGGTACACCTCTGCCAGTAATATCTGTATAAGTTGCATTTTTATATGGCTTTTCTTCATGTCACTTTTATGGGGTAGGCTTCTGTGTCCACATGAAAAGGGTGTGGAAAGCAGTGTTATTTAGTCTATTTTATCCTGTGAACCACTCCGAGACCTGCGGGTATAGGGCAGTATACAAATTTAATAAACAAAATAAAATATAAAATAAAATAAAATATTTGCACAGGGCAGGTGGACAGAGAACCATATTTATCAGCTCATTTGACCATTCAGGTTGTAGAAAAGGTCTTCTGTACCTGATCTTCCACTGCAAAAAAAGCAGCCTTTCACCATCACTATCACAGAGTGGCAGTTTAGCAGCATTTAATTTCCCTCCTCCCTTCCATTTTTTATCTTCTCCATCATTCCTCATACCATTTGTCCCTGGTGATGGCCTTAAATGTGACACATAACATAAGTCAGTGCTTCTCAAACTCTCTGATGTGGTGGACTGGCAATTCCTCCCCCTGCCCCAATGTGCCAGGGACTGGTGCCATATTTGGTCCCTGAAGCATCCCACCCAACCTGGACTAGGTGGAGTCAGCAGAGACCAACAGCTGATGGCTTAGTGGCCGACACTGGTCTGTGGATCATCACTTTGTTTTAATGGTGGCATAAATGAAGGCCAGTGTGCTGGAGTCTCATAATCTTGCAATCAAACTCTCTCTCTCTCTCTCTCTCTCTTCCCCCCCCACCAGCATAAGAAAAGCCCTGCTGGATCAGGCCAAAGATGCTAATCTAGCATCCTATTCCCACAGCAGTCAACCAGAGGCCTATGGGAAGCCCACAAGCAGGACATAAGCACAACAGTATTCTATCAGCTTGTGGTTCCTAGGAAGTGAGATTCAGAGGCACACAGTCCCCAACTGCAGAGGTAGACCATAGGGTAGTTATCTCAGTTAGTAGCCACTAATTCTTCCATGAATTTTTCTAATCCTCTTTGAAAGCCATCCAAGTTGGTGGTCATCATTGCCTCTTGTGGGAGCCAATTCTAGAGTTTAAATATATGCTGTGTGAAGTACCGGTAGTTTCTTTTTGTCTGTCCTGAATCTTTACTGGATGGCCCTGAGCTCAAGTATTATGAACAGTGGCATAGGAAGGGGTGTGTGGTGGGTGCGGGCCACCCCGGGTGTCATCACTGAGGGGGGTGACAAAATGGCAAAAATATGTGTTTTTAAAACAAATAAAAAAAATTGGGCTCACGACACTTTTTTTTGAAAACAACAACTCCCACACGCACCACACACCCCTTCCTACACCACTGGAGAAAGGTGAGGCGGGTGGCACTGGGCGCCACACCATGGGGCCTGCAGCATGCCTGAGCCATGCGTCTCTCCTGAGGGGGAGGCGGCAGGGGGACTGCCTGCAAGCTATGCGCTGCTTTTTCAAGCAGTGCGGGGCTTGCGTCTGCCCACCGCCTCAGCCGCCCTACAGCTGAGGGGGAGGCTGCGGAGAGGCTCCACGCAGCGTGCCCTGCCTTGGCTCGCCCCGCCCCCATGGGCAGCTCACCCCACCCCCTGGCTGCAGCCTGCAGGACACATGTGCCACACCGGGCACCCGAGCGGCTAGCTATGCCACTGATTATGAGAGAGAGATAAAAATGTCTCCCTTTTTTCACACCATGCAAACCTCTACTAGAATATGGTGGGAAAGCTCCTGCTCACTTGAATGGATTGAGGTTCAGGCCCTCAGGACTGTGACTCAGGCAGGAGAGGTTGTCACCCCTCATCTTTTTATGTAGGCATTCGATTTGGCAGCAGTCTGATTCATTTTACCCTTGCCAAATTAAATTATTCATTGGGCTAAGCCCTTCTCCCCAGGGGTCTTTTCAAAACTGAACACGGGAACCTGTGATCGCCTTAATCCGTCTGGTGGTGACGGCACAAAGGCGTTGCCATGGAAAAATTCCCAACTTCCCATCTCACTCTCCTCCTCCCCCTAAATGGCTAAAGAGAAGGAGTTATGAATCTGAGCACCAGCCCAGAGCATCCAGACGGGACCGACAACAGAATAATTAGTTCAGAGGAATGAAAGGACAGCAAAGGCAATTACTGAGAGAGAGGATTTTGCAGCACATATTTTATGCAATAGGAAACTCTAAAATTGATAGGGTTGCCAAGGGACCATAGACCATCTAGACCATATCCAAGGTGAGACCATCCAAGCATTGAACTGCAGACACATAACGTATCAGCCTCTGTATAGATTTAGCCACCTTATCTGGTTTACAGCATATCACACATAAAAACATGAGCAAACAGTTCCCAGAGGCATCTGCCCCAGAAGTTTATTTGAGTTTGGTGTATTAAATTAGTTGATTGCTTCTCACAACCAGCTGAAGTCCCAAAGTGATTTACAGGACAGGTAATAAAATTAAGGAAGGAAAATATATAACCAAGCATTTGTTAAAGCAGTAACAATGCAATAGGCATATAGGACAGCGTTGTTGTTGTTTTAATAATCTAAAAAAATAAAAGTATCCACCACCACCCAACACAAGAATGAACACCAAACAGCCACCGTGTCATAGGATGGATTACGAGGGGTGGGACTTACTTGGCCCACCCCAATATTTTATTCAAGTTGGCACCCCTGCTTGGCTGACATCCTAAAATCAACCTTCAGTTTTCTACTATAAAGATTGCCAGTTTCCCTGCATTTGGGGGCTCATGTTAGAATGAATATTAGAAGTTGATCTAATATTCCCTGGCTGAAGATTGAAGTCAATGACCCTTACTTCTGAGTAGGCAGGCATAGGATTGCACTGCTGAGTGACGCAATTTATCTATCTCTGAAACAAAACCAGTTACAGGTAGGTAGCCGTGTTGGTCTGTCATAGTCAAAACAAAAAAAACAAAAAAATTCCTTCCAGTAGCACCTTAGAGACCAACTAAGTTTGTTCTTGGTATGAGCTTTTGTGTGCATGCACACTTCAGATACGAAAGCTCATACCAAGAACAAACTTAGTTGGTCTCTAAGGTGCTACTGGAAGGAATTTTTTTATTTTTTATTTTGAAACAAAACCACATCGTCCTACAAAGTACAGGCTGGGCCGAGAGAATGATGAGAGCTACTTTTCACTTTTTCTTGCTCATTCACACTTTAAAAAAAAATGCTATTGCGTTCCGAATGCGTCGCTTTCCCGGATCCCTCCGAATACTGTCCAAGTCCAAGACGTCTTCCTTCTTTCCTTTCTTTTCTCCTCGCGGGTAAAGGGCGGGAGCGCCTCGCCCCTCACGCCCCGCCCCTCACTCTCCCTCCGAGCCAATCAGGCTCTCTTCTTCGCCACGCCGTTCAACTTTCCCGGGGAGAGCCGCGGTGGGCGCGAGCGCTGGCTCGGAGCCTGGGAGGAGCAGCGCGCCAATCACGCCGCTTCCCCGCGCACCTCGGTGGACGCTTTAGCTCCTCGCGCCGGCGACCAATTGAACCTCGCGCCGCGTGCGAGTCCCGGCAGCGGCTCCTGCCTTTTCCCTCGGAGACCCTAAACTGAAGAAGCCCCGCCTCGAGCGGACCGTCTCCTCGTCCCTCGCTCGACAATAGCCCCCCTCGAGGAGGCGGCCGCCCCTCGCCATTTGCCAGCTGCCCGCCGCGCCGAGGCGCCACAAACCCGCCTCACTCACTGGGCACCTGCTGCCTGCCAGCCATTCCCGCTTCTTCACCCGCGGAACCATTGACAATTCCGACTCCCACCCCCGCCGCCGGCGCCTCAGTTCAGAAGTCCCATTCATAGGCTGGCTTTCCAGAGGCGCGCGCGCGTCGCCGGCCCCGGCAGCAGCCCCACGCCCACCTCCCCTCAGCTTTCGCCAGCGCCGGATGCTTCGCTCGGCGGCGGCCAGGCTGCCCTCCTGAACGCCTTCGCCGGGGCTGAGACGGAGGGGACGACCGCCGCCTCTTCCTCGCGTTCTTCTTCTTCCTCCTCCTCCTGTGAGGCGCGAACAAAGGGATTTGGCCGGCGCACGAGGCGAGGGGCTCCGTCCGGATGCGGTGAGACTGAGCGAGGGGCCGCTCGAGCGAGGCCGGAGAAGGCGGGAGCGGCGCTGCCCACTTGCCTTCCACCATGGGCTGCTGCTCGGGGCGCTGCACGCTGATCTTCCTCTGCACGCTGCAGCTGGTGAGTAGCTGCCCTTCGGCGAAGGGCTCCGCAGGCTCGCGGGGGCGACTGTGACCCTCTCGCTCTCGGCGTCTCGCGTCCCTCTTCTCTCTTCCCACCCGCCCAGGTCTAGTATTGATTTCCCCTTGAATCCCGCCCGCCCTGCAGCCCAGATGAGACGGATCCCCCTGCAAGCTGGAGAGCTGATCTGCCTCGCGCTCCGCAAGCAGCGTCAACTCTCCTGCAACTGACCCTGTGAGACTGGCAAGCCCAGCCTCGCAGCTGTCCCAGGTGTGGGTGGCAGCTCCCTTCCCAGCCCCTCCTCCTGCTGGCCTCGCTCTGGCCAGGGAGCTGGGAAGTCCGTCCGGCAGCGTGAACTCTTTCCCAGAAGGTCAATTACAGCTGCCCAGGGAGGGAGACGCGGCGCCCGGCGCTCTCTCGCGCTTGGTGGACTCGCTTGATTCTCCCGTGCATGTCGGAGTTGCCTCGCAGGATTGCTCCCTGGAGCCACACGTCTCTTTAGCAGCTGCCACGGCCTCCCTCCGCCCTCGGCAAGAGATGTGAGGACCGAGGGCCTTTTCATGCCGCGTGGATCATAAAGCTTTTCCTTCGCCTAGGGAATAACGATTTCTAGAAAAGCCACTGCGTGTTGCCCATAAGATCAAAAGCAATGCCAGTTCTGGTGCTCATTGCGCTTAGAGTTAGTGTGTCTACACACACTCACACACAAAATATATTGTATATATTTCGAATCCCCACGACGGGGTGAGCTCCCGTTGCTTGGTCCCAGCTCCTGCCCACCTAGCAGTTCGAAAGCACGTCAAAGTGCAAGTAGATCAATAGGTACCTTTCCGGCAGGAAGGTAAACGGCGTTTCCTTGCGCTGCTCTGGTTCGCCAGAAGCGGCTTAGTCATGCTAACCACATGACCTGGAAGCTGTCTGAGGGCTCCCTCGGCCTATAGAGCAAGATGAGCGCGCAACCCACAGTCGTCCACGACTGGACCTAACGGTCAGGGGTACCTTTACCTTTATATATTTGCAAGTAGTGAATTGTGTTTGCTACGAAGTATGCTAGGTCCCTCTCCCCCTTTTTATGTTCATTGGATGATGGTGCTTTCCCATTGTAAAGGAGGACTCCAGGTAATGCTGTCTAATTCCCCACCCATCCCTTTTTTGGGGGGGGTCTCTTGAGCACCGTTTTTCTATTCCTGCACATCCTGCACTTTGAAGGTGGATTCTCATTCTGGCTTCATTTCAAGGCAGTTTGAAGTGTCTGTCTGGCGTGAGGAAGAGTTTTCCTCTCTCCCCTGCAGAGTGCTTAAATCAGATATTTAAATGTTGCACAGTTCTATGGAAACGTTGTTTGTTCCCATTGTATCAACTTGACAACTGGGTATTAAAACCACTTCATGATCAATGTGAGGTCAAGGTGTTCCGGAAGCACCTGATGGGGGGTACTGCATGCCTTTTGATGGCTTTGTGGCTCAAAGATGAAATCTTACCTCTGCTCACAGCTGAGACATGTTCCTCCCCCTTCTGAAGTTGCAATTTGTAGCATCAGTTAAAGGCTGTTGTCAAAGGGCTGCTTTTGTTTGGGTTTGACACTTGGTTTTCATGTTATCATGAGTCACAGCTTTGTTTCTTTCAAACGAAATAAAATGAAGAGAGCTTTCTGTGTATTCAGTTGGTAGCACCACTGAGATTAATATTTTGCTCTAGGTCCAGTGTGGCTGCATGGCAAAGGGCCTGTATGGTGCATACAGTCTCACCCTTTGGTTTGCCCTGACTGTGTGTGTGCACGCCTCTGTGGCATATAACGTCATTTCTACTTGTTGGGTTTCCATTCCTTGTTGAAGCTGATATAACTATTCCAGTGTAAATAGCTGTTGGAAGATTTGACTCTGAACTCAGACCCATTGAGATGGAAAGGCACTACAGCTCATTGGTAGAGCATCTGCTCTGCATGCAGGAGGTCCCAAGCTCCATCCCTCAAGCAGATAGAGGTGGGAGAGAACCTTGCTTAAAACCCTGAAGACAGTGTCAATGCAGACAGTGCAAAGCTTAATGGACCCAATGCTCTGGCTCCATGTAAGGCAGCTTCCTATGTCCCTAATGGGGCTTACTCCCATGTCAGTTGGTAGAACTGCAGCCTAAAAGAGCATGGCTCCTTCCATGGTTTATTGGTCTTTAGTTGTTGTGGAACAATTGTGGATATCTTGTGGTTCAGTGTTGGCTGGGCTGGATGGGAGTTGGAGTCCAGCAACATCTGGAGGGCTACAGGTTCCCCATCCCTGTTGTAGAACATTATTTCAGTTCTATTAACTTGATAGCTTGTGCACATAGTACAGTTTTCCTCTTGATAA
Organism: Darevskia mixta; assembly: GCA_034641385.1. Lineage (NCBI taxonomy): Eukaryota > Metazoa > Chordata > Lepidosauria > Squamata > Lacertidae > Darevskia > Darevskia mixta. Next base: position 2,542,994 of record JAWWNH010000018.1, read on the forward strand.
TAGGCAGGGGCTAACAAGGTTCAAATGCCTGCTCTGGAATAAATAGACAGGGTTAAGGAAACAAATGCATAGTATTTCATGAGTTTTTGTTGTGGCACAGCATAATGTCCTTGTGGAATAATCACATGATATGTTTTGATCTAATTTTTAAGAAGTTCTATTGAATATTGTTTTGTATTGATTCTGTTCAACTGCTTGTATATATATATTATCATATTAAACAGTATAAAAATATACAGATAAATTACATAAATTACATGGGTGATAACTGTGCTTTCCTTAAATGACTCCTGTTGGTTGTACTTGTACTAGGTGGTGTGTTTATCTCTGATTAGTAGTAATTCTTCAGTGGTGGCTGGAGCTGTTTCAAGAGAGGCAATAACTTGTCATAAAATGGAATGAATTGTACAGCAGTGTTAGAAACCCAGATGCACAAACTAGGGGACAAATGGCACCTTAAGCCTTGGTTACAGTTGCTACAACAGAATGCCTGTTCGCCAGGGGGTTGAACTAGATGACCCTCGGAATCCCTTCAAATGTAACAAAATCATTGACAATGTAGATGAAGAAGATTCTATATAAAAAGTCCACAGTTTTATGTGACTATTAGAAACAAAAATATGTAGACATCACCTGAGCATTCAGGCAGTTTGCCATTCTTTGTAAACATGGAATTGCCAAATGTGTATTGGGCAAGTGTGCCATATGGCTGTGCACAACTCGCAGCTCCATGGGTAATGTCTATTTCAAAAATGATATACACATGTATAGGCTTTTCTATTGTCTGGAATGGAAATCCCTTCAAACCAATTTTAAGTAGTACAATTGCCCTCCTATTGAGAACTCTGTACTTATACTGCATCATACTAAGCTGCAGATAAGTATTCAGTGCTCAAGAATAATATAATTTCTAATGTGATAACCAACTTTATTTCAGCATGATTCTGTTGCTCCAGTTCTACATCTCCCTCCTTTTGATTTTAACAAGCCCCAACGCTATAATTTTCCTTTTAAGTTATGCTGAGAATGGGAAAACAATGTCTACATTCACATGTAGTAGTAAAATTGTTTCCTTGCTGCTTTCATATCTATTATCTTCACATTATAGGCATATGTGGGTGGAAAGTGTATCTAAGCTGTTGGAAGTGAATGCAAATGGAGTGGTAAATTCTCTAAACCAGAGCTCCTCAAATCATGGTCCACAGAGTCTACTGGTCTGCAGGAAAGTTGCAGAGCTGTTAATAATATGTGTACTTGGCACTGTATTACTTTAATGTTTACTGACAATGAAGATCAAGGCTCTTTTGACAGGACTGGATTTATCAAACAGGCTAACAAGAACTTGAACTAGGGCCTGTGACTTTCATAATACAATGCTGGCGCAGTCTAATATTTTTCTCATTAAAATTACCATTTGAAGAGGCCTTTCTCAGTAGTCTGGGATAGGAGTGACGGTTTTCATAATATTGCACTATTTAAATGTAAGTGTTGGTGCTGAATAAAAAGAAGTTTATTAAGTGGTCTGTCAAGACCACCAACAATTTTCAAGTAGGGATGGGAATTGAGATCAGCTGCTCTAAACCTTCATTTCTCCAACTGTGTAGTGGTTTTTGAGACTGTGTATAGGTACAAATGAGAACTGTTACAGTCTTTTAGGGCATAATTTTAAAAGTCACTTTGCTACTTCAAAGACAATATTAATCTAGATGTTTGTGTTTGGTAACAGAATGTAAAAAAACAACCACAAGAGTTGTTTTCATATCAACCCAAATGTCAACATCCATTTGTGTGATTTGGAAGAGGGCAGATCAGAAATAAAGAATTGGAGGTGAAGGGGCAAATCTCAGTCACAACTAAGGAGCACAGTACTACTGTCTTGGGCCATTTGTAAGTTGTATAGTTAATACTAGAATTCCTAGCACATGTCAGCTTCATGTGTCCCACAGAGGCTGTATCTGCAGATTGCCCAATTTCACCTTGCCACCTGCTCCCCACCCCAGTCTGCCAAAGCATCTGTTTCCTGGGCTGAAGGCAGTGCAGCTCCCATGGGAAGTGAGGCACACAAGAGCGACACACACACACTCTCTCTGTTGTGTCTTCTCATCACAGTTTCTCTCCCTTTAGCCCACCATGCAGCTGCTTGGTGGGCTGTGGATATCTTGATTGTCAGTGCTAGTCATCTGGGAAGGGGTGTGTGCGCGAAGGGATTGCCCTCTATTGTGTGCAAGCACATGAGCCCACCACAGGCCTTGAGCCAGAATGGTTGTCTGCCTCTGACCTAGCACCTTCTTTTGCTATCAACTAATTATTTGGTACATACAACAGCTGGGTATGATTTCCCCTGCATTTGCTCAGTGCAGGGTTGATGTATCTTTTTGCTCTTCCTCTCTTTTCTATCTGAAAAGTACAGTTCAATACATGCAAATGCACTGAAAAAGAAAAATGTTGATGACAACCTACAAAAAGTAGGCACTTGTGAATTAAGCATGTTTCCTTGTCAAATAAAGCTCAGTTCAAATAACTCTTGAAGGCAACATTTCTCTTAACATGGTAATTACAAAGTGTTAGTTGGATAAATGTTTTAACACCAAGGCTCCTTTACCTCTGTAGGGTAGAAAGTAAAAGCAAATCTGCCTGAGTACCCATCCTTTGCTAAAATTCAGCTAGTAGCTATCCTCTTTCTTTTCAAGCTGGAGTTAATATTCCCCTTCATCTGTTCCCCTCCCCCCCGCCCCCGGGCCTATGGTTTAGACACATAGCAGATCTATGCACACAATGGGACTACTTCTAAGCAGACATGCATAGAGTTATGCTATCAGTTAAATTGGACCCACTTGAGGTATTCTGACTGTTCCAGGAATGTGGCAAATGTAACCTCTGAACAGACACACCCATATATATGACAGACATGTCTTCAATTGCAATAGCTTAAAAATGATGGAAATCGCTGCTTTGTCACTCTGGCTGCATCAGTGGATGAGTTAATTTAGACTTTACATTCCCTTCATGATTTCAGGCTTGTATATATCCAGAGATGGCTCCTCGTGTGTTGTGCAGAGTAAATTGCTATAGTCAACTTTCTGTGTTGCAAATTGCTGTGGGAAGCACCCCTTTGGACCAGGGTGTCTTCGAGTGCAAATGGGTGTCTGGTGGAGGTTATCTGGAGAACTGATTCACATTTCAGGCTTGTACTCCCAGCAGAGAAGGAGACCAACCTGTATTCCGATTGAGAAGCTTCAGACTGCAGGTGGGAATTTGTGTGACTTAATGTTCTCCACGCTAAAGAAATAGATATACAGAGTCCTCTACATGGAAAGCAAGATGCCAGGGAGAAGAGCTTTCTTCTTGACTTCTAGATTCCAAGACTTGTTGTATGGAGGAGCTTTTACTCATGAGATCCACCTACCAAAGGTGGGGGTTGAAGGCACTGTAGACCCCCTAAGTGTTGTTGTTTTTTTTAGGGGGGGGCAGGTTCCCCATTGTTGGAGCCGGGCACGGTTGGGCCCCCTCAATGTGCTTCAGAAGATGGCACCTTTGTCACAGTCTAAAAAAGCTCAGTTGAGAAATAGGAATTACTCCTTTGTTGTATGTAAGAACTAGATCAGATTCTTGTTAATTTACATCTAAGTTGCAGAAAAGTGTATATATTGTAGTGCTGCATTTACAAAAGTAACCTCCTTGTTTCCTTTTCAAAGAATTTTTGCCACTGAATAATTCACTCCATTGAGGTAATATTTCTTTACGGTGTACATTAAATGTATTATTTATATTCATAAATTCAGACTCAGCTGTGAATATCTAGGAGATATGACTGTGCTCCCCTGTAACAAAAATTTAAATAATTACATTTTTTTTAAAATGCAAAGGGCTTCGAGGAAATGTAAGGAGAGTTAATTGAAGATGTTTGACTTCACTGCCTTGGGAACCTAGAAACAAAATCTGGGTTTAAAAAAAAAGTATTTTGCCTCCATTCATATATATTATAATGTCTGATTTGAAAACAATAACTATCATCTGACTAAACCATTTCTCTTTTGGGGGTAACCCCCCCCCCCCGTTGCCCTAATTCTGCTAAACTTCGATTAAGTTCAAGTGGAAACAAGGTAGCTTCAACTAGCCCTATGCATGTATACCGTGAAGTAAGTCCTGCTGACTTTAGTGGGGCTTATTCCTAGGTAAGTGTATATAGGATTGCAGTGTTCAATCTCATGACTATTTTTAGCTTGATTGAGGTCACTCTTGTTATACTTACTTTCAATGTCTGTGCTTGTAAGCTGCTTTGAGTTCACCTTTCTGGAAAAAAGTGGCTAATAAATATTACACACACACAAACACACACACACACACAATTGCGGTACATGGGGTTGGTAATTAGCTCACACAAGTGATGTTGGAAGTTCTAGGTCAGTTGATGGTAGATTGTCCATTCCCTCCCTCCCTCCTGTGAAGGGGGTGAAATGTCATGTCGGAGTGTTGCCAGGGTAAGCTGTTGTTCATGACAGAAGGGCAGAGGGCAGCTTAGAGCTGCTGTTTGCAGCAGCAGCTCCATATTTCTTAGAATTTGCAATTCTGCCCAAAGAAGAGTCAAAGCATTTCTGTCCAAAATATGGAAAGTGATTACTCTTGAGATATGTATTCTTTATTCCATTAAAAGGGCATGCGAGCAATCCCTTCGATGAAATTGTGAATCTGATTATATCAAAGTAATTTAAAGCGTTCTTTTCTCAAGGAGGTACCAGAGAATTTAGAATTATATTCTGTTTTTCTGTCCACGAATTGCAATTCCCTATGCCGGAGCAATGCTAGAGGCAATATCACAGTTTTTAGTGTGATCTTTTATTTGCTTTCTTGGCTGCTTGCACTCAGTTATATCCTTATGATCTTGCTAGGAATCTGTGCCTTATGGCAGTTTCTGTGAAACTACCCCCTACCCCCCCCACTCCCGCAAGGGACCTTCAACACCTTGAGTATATACTTTGGGTGCATTTCCTTCTCTGCCATTACATTGCTCATTCTCATTTTAAAGATAGAATTGCTAACATTGTCACCCATATTATCCCTTACTATTTTCTCAGATATGGAACTAAAGTTAAGATTTATTGCACGTATCTCGGTTCTGCTGTTTATCAACAGAGAATGCATAGAAAATAGCCATTTGCCGAATGCAATGACCCTAGTTAGGGATAATAAAACAAGCCAAACCATAAATTAGATGCTGGAGTTAACATCTGAGAAATTTATAGCATTGCCCAACCCAAACATTCAACATATCCAGAACAGTCTTGGAGGAGGAGACTATTAGTTCATATTGCTAAAGTCATGCTGCATCATGTACTATACAGTGAATGTGAAAAAGCTTCTTTTTAATTATTTTGCCTGGAATTAAGTAGTTACCAACATGCATGGATTATCTTAACTGTGCCAAATACGCAATTTCCACCAACTAGCTGATTTTAAGGACTATTTTCCCACAGAAACACAGAATTGTAGAGTAGGAAGAGACTACGAGAATCATCTATTCCAACCCCCCTAAAGTGCAGGAATCTGTTACCCAGTGTGGGGCTTGAACCCGTGACCCTGAGATAGAAATAGAAATACTTTATTGTCACTGTACCACATATTTACAGTGAGCTTAAACGAGTCCCCACAATCTTTCAGTCCTTGTTACACTCTATGTGCTGTCGTACAGCCGCCCCCGATATACAACGATGAAAAGTCTCATGCTCTTACCAACTGAGCTAATACACTATAAGTCAAGGCAGACCCCTTTATTTGCAGAACTCAATTTGGACTTACTGAAATCAATACATATGGGACAGCATGCCAATCAGAACTAGGGTGTGATACATTTCTCTTATCCTAGAAATAGGAAATCTGTGGCCCTTCAGATGTGGGACTTCAGCAACATCTTAGAAAGTCACAGTTTCCCCAGCCCTGCTTATATCCATTCACCTGGGATAAAGCCCCATTGAAAGTAGGACTTGCTTCTGTGTAGACACATTTAGGAGTGTTCTGTAAGGTGGACCCTACTTTTTTCCGCAGAATCTGGTTAGTGGTGGTGATTCATGTGCCTTTTGTGGCATTTTCACCCACAGTGTTGTTTCTTGTCTTCTTTTGGTTTTCAAAAAATGAATGCATTAGGAAGACTCATTTTTTGTTTGTTTGTTTGTTTATTAAATTTATATACCACCCTTCATCTGATGACCACAGGGCAGTTTACAGGGAACTAGGCAGAGGGCCTCCTCGGTAGTGGCACCTGCCCTGTGGAACGCCCTTCCGTCAGATGTCAAGGAAATAAAGAACTATCTGACGTTTAGAATACATCTGAAGGCAGCCCTGTTTAGGGAAGTTTTTAATGACTGATGTTTTATTGTCTTTTTAATATTTTGTTGGAAGCCGCTCAGAGTGACTGGGGAAACTCAGCCAGATGGGTGGGGTATAAATAAATTATTATTATCATTATTATTATTATTATTATTATTACAATATTATTATAACAATACATTATAGGTTTACTGGACGAAGTCCTAATCTGAAGGTTGAGTGGGTCAGCTGGACTAGTAGTGCTTTTTGAAACAGTGAGCTGAATCCCAGGAATTCAGATAGACCTGGAGCAGCCCGTTTGCAAGTGCAATTCTGTTTTCTTTCATAAATAGCCACACATTATTTCCAGTGTCTAAGGCGTCCCCTGCCCCACAGAATAATATCCCATGGTTATATAAAGAGCCTGGAACAGAGAGGTTTATAGCCTAATTCTTCAAAGAACTTCCATTTACAGCTCTTCACTTGAAACAATGGGACATGGGAATGTTTAGTACTTTTCAGAAGGCACTTAACTACTGTAACCATGCCACTGAATGGGTTGTGTAAGTGCAGGCACTATTAGGTAGGACCATTAGATGAAGTCATTGAACCATCAGGAGGCTGGATGTGGGGGAGGAACTGTGTTTTTTCTAATCTAAAAATGTTGCGGTTGAGCATACACACTGGGATCATCCTCTGGGGAAGATTTCTTTCAAACATACCAAGCCTGCCAGCACTACTATCTAGCATTTCACTACTATGAGGGTTTCACTTTGTAATGTTTCACAGATATTGACACCATGCTGCGTATCTTGGGTCATCTATTATTAACACACGAGCAATTTTGCCCGGCTCAAAGTATGTTCTCATTATTCATACTTCCTTTAACCCCCTCTGCTGTTGGAAGACTCCTGCTGCCTACTGCTGCTATATATTTTTATGCCTGGGATACAAAATCATATTGAATGTATACAAAGCAAGCTTGCTATTGATTTTCCTAGAAGTGTCCCAGATTTTGATCCTATCCGGTCTTGTAATCAGAAACGGCTTATACCGGTACCTTAACTGCTGTAAACTTGCCTTTGCAAAAAAAAGATAATTTCTGTGTTCACCTGTCAGATTTGTTGCACTCTGCGCACCTACTGGTAATGGTAAAACAAATATTGAGTGAGGTTTCCCCTGCTATCACTGCAAACAAGTAAGAACTATTAATAGGCAGTAAGCCCATGCTTTTTAACATCTACAATGAACCTGCTGGGAGAAGTCATTCAGAGGTTTGGGGCTGAAATGTCATCAACGTGCAGATAGCACCCACTCTGCCTTACTTTTCATGGAACCTTAAAGACTAATGCATTTATTATCTTCATAGTAGGTTCATTGCAGTAACAGCAAACTGCTGATCATGTTGTGATTGTGCCAACTGCAATTTCAACATCCTTTTTTTACATGCACTTCTGCCAAGCTAGGTATCCCCATGCTATACCTGTGCATTTGATTCCCCCATTCTACTGCTAAATGATGAACTTTGCATTTGTCTCTATTGAATTTATTTAAAACTCTAATACGACAGTAATTTTTTTGGGGGGGTCATAGCACCTGGGTCATAGCAGGTGCCAAAGAAAAGGCATTCTCTCATGCACATGACAAAAGGGGAAATGCTATTTTAAGAGGATTCCTTCCACTTGCAGCTTTAAACATACATTAAAAAGGATTCCCAGTTGATTGGTCAAAACAAAAATACATTTTGATCAATTAGTCTAGTCAAATCAATTTAGCCATCAGGCAGGAGGGAATATTCATGGAAGACAAGACAATAAAAATCTACTAGTGTTCAGTGTCCAAAACAATGTGTCCCTGATTACCAGTTGGTGAGGACAGTGTGATTGTGCTCATCTTCTGCTTGTGGGCTTTGCATAGGCATTTGGTGAGAACAGAATGCTAATACAAGTGGGCCTTTTGGGTTGACCCACTAGGGCCCTCCTTACTTTCTCATCTTTAAATGGCCAGCATTCCCCAAAAATGTCTAAGAAGTCAAAAAGAGAAACCTTTGATTGCTTTTAATAAAATATGTGCCATATATGTATATCTGCTTTTAGTGTTAGAACATTATCTGTCACTGACAACTTTGTGGTGAGGGAGCTGGACTTATGAATTGTCTTATCGCTGTTGCTATGCCATCCAGCCTAGCCTACAATTATTTTAGAAGCTTTTAGTAGGGCATCTAAAAATCTTTAGGGCTTGGTCATCTTTCAAAAAATTAACAGAGCTGAAATGGCAATAGCTGTTTCAGCTCAGCTTCAGATCTTTCTGTTGGGAAAAAATTAAATAAAACTGGGCATGTCTGTGACAGAGCTCTTCAGGCTCCCAGATCTTCCTGTTGCTCATATTATGCTGATTTTACTGTTCTTCTTTGGTCTTGCCTCATAGACTACTGAAGTAGATGAAAGATATACATTGGAAGTAGGTGTAGGCAGCTAACGTTGTAGTTTTGTTAGGGAGCTTCATTATAAAGAAACTGAGAAGCAGAGTTTAGTGTTCTCTGATCCAATCAGAATCTCAGACATAACTTTATAGTTAACATTCTTTTTCAGAAAATCAGAAGCCTACATTTGTCCAGAATCATTATTTAATGATTCCTGCAAGAGCACCAGGTGTTGTAGTATTACCGGTAGTGACACACTTAACTTTTCAGCAGGAAGTACGAATATTCCTAAGGAAATCTGCCTTTCACAGCCAGGAGCTATAGCAGCTTTATCGTAGCTCTATAAAGCTGGTATCACTTCTAGCTGTTAATGGCAGATTTGCTTGGGAATGTTCTTGTCCCCTGCTCCTTCATTGATGGCACTGTAGAAAGAACAATTGCGATACCATCACACATAGGCACACAGCTTTTAGGGGTTGCCACTCACCTGTATTAAACTGAGATAGTGTGGGGACTGAAAATGCCTGGCAGTCTATGGTTGTTTGAGAGCAGAGCTTTCCAAACTGTGTCTCATGCAAACGCTCGCCGCGCTCCTTCCGGGGCTGGAAAGTGGTTAGTTTAGCCTCTCTTTTGCTAGAAAAACTGAATTACTGTGTCGCAAAATGATGTGGAACTGTGTTGAGAAATGATGCATGTCTAAAAAGTGTGTCACCAACATGAAAAGTTTGGAAGCTTTTAAATATTTTAAGTACTGTAAAATAAAATAAGAGCAGGAAATGGTTGGTGGAGAAAGAAAACAGATTAGAAGCAGGGTTCTGTAACTTTGTTGTCTTTCTATGTCATCAAATAAGTGAGTTATATCAAAATTACCATGGATGAGTTTCAAATTGTATTAAAAAGAATGTTTTATTTACATATAAGAGAAAGGTAAATTCCATGTGTCTTGGCAGAGAGAGGTCATGTTTACACTAGAACATCTGATCTCCCCTCCAACCCCTTCTTGCCCAGGTTTATAACTTGCAGCTGCCCACCCCCTCCACACTTGTCAGTGTCTTTCCACTTAAGTGGCATATGTTATCCTTCGCATACCAGCATGGTTCGTTTTAAAACATAACACATGAAATATTAGTACATATTGACAGATAACAATCTAATTAAATGCAGGCAGGAAATAAATGCAAACCATGCAATTGCTATGTCGCAGAAATACTTCAATTACAGATTTTAATGGCTAGATCATGGTTGCCATTTGTTACAGCACATTGGGAAGTAATTATCAATGCTTGAATGGAAACAGAAAATGTACAGGCCGGATTTGAGGTGGGTGGAAGGGGGGGAAAGAGAAAACAATAGAAGAAATGAAACAATAATGTTGAGAAAGGAAAAGGAAGCAGCTTTCCAATGCAAATACGATTCTGCATCTCTTATTTATGTTGCCTAAGGAAACTACCCAGCAGAAGTCATCTTGCACTGTATATGTGAGGGCGTTCTAGTGGCTTGTGCCTTAAATTTTTTCAAGGTGCAGTAGAGAGAATTGCCTGGTAATGCTAGACTTGGATGAAGCTCATGCATGCTGCTCCTATTCCCCATTACACACAGGTTTTATATTAGCTTCCTGAAGGTAGAAAGGTAATGTTAGTGCTAATTGTTGCCACTCTTAATTTTTACTATGTTTATCTTGCCTGTATTTGAGCTTTGCATCGTAATGTCATGGACTGTGCCTCTTGCGTTTCAAAGTGTTTTGGCCTCACTGTTTACAGTGTCTCTATATAATATATATCTGCCAGCTGAGTATAACACTTCATGCATCTGATCAAGTGGATTCTAGTTCATGAAAGTTTATGATGCAATAACTCTTTTAGTCTTTAAGGTACTGCAAGACTCTTTTGTGTTTTTGTTGTAGCAAACTGACACCGCTACCTCCTCTTGAATGAATGGAGGTTGTGCTTGATGGATTGCATTGTTAACTCTCTTGCTTAACAAGACTTAAGAGTCAAAGTCCTGTTGAAAATTGCACTGTCTCCATTTGCATGCAGATGATTGATAATGAAGCTGCTCAGCTTCCTCATATAGCACATTTGTATTAAGATAATTGAAAAGGCCATCCACTTAAGATATCTGATTGGTATGGGTTGTGTTTATGCAGCTTATACTTCACTGCGTTATAAATATTAATGAATTAATCCTCCCATCTCTCTATCAGGCAAGTAAGCATCATAACTGTGCTCCTTTTATAGATGAGAGAAGTGATTTTCTTAAGGCCATGTTTGGTGCTGATGTCAGAGCTGGAGCCTAGGATTTATTAATGGCTGACATTTCTTCCTCATATAACTGGGATGTACCCATCAATGTCTATTAAGCTGACTAGGCTAACAATTATGACCTGGTGTGAAGGAGCCTACCTCCTTAATAAATCTTCACTCAGTTTGCACTGTCTCTAATGATCTAATCAGATTAGTTTTACTTTTGCCTTTTAGTTTGACTTGTTGTTCCACAAAAATAATGTTGTTGCTGCATTTTTTAAAAATAGTTTTACAAAGCTGTTCAATGATGGAGCAGCTGCTGAATAGCAAGTTGTCAAATTCTGATAACTGCATGGGTATGTTCTGGTTTGAATGTATATATCTCGGTGTTTTCAGCTGTAACTTGCAAAACCCATGTGATTGCACAATCTGTATTTGTAATGCCCATTCTCTTCTCAGCATTCCGGGATTCAGTTTTTCTTGGGTTAATTGACCATAGTTTCCCATTGCATCTGATCCAGGAAACTATGGTAACCAAGACCTGAACAACTTCAAACCATAGTTTATCATCCTAGTTTGTTCTATTCCTGGTAACCACACTTTCCAGTATTTAATGTAAAGTGTTGAATTAAGGAGGGAAGAGGAAACATGATGATGATGATGATGAATTTATAACCCACCCATCTGGCTGGGTTGCCCCAGCCACTCTGGGCGGCTTCCAACACATAAAAACATAATAAAACATCAAACATTAATAGTAACAATCTGATGGAGCATAGAGAGGCACTTGGCTCAGGGCAGGCTCCTGCTTTGAGAGGGTGCTGGGCAAGGTGCTATCCATGGCTTCCTGTGAGGTTGTCCTTCACACTGGCTTGTCTCTTCCTCTTGCAGTCTTACTAGATAGAAGGTGATGTGGGGAAGCTGTTTTTGCTTGTGGTACTGTAGGCATTGACAGAAGATGAGTGTCACTGCATATTCTTCTAGCAACTTTGATTTTCTCCCCCCCCCCAAAAAAAATTAAGTGGAATGCCCAGAGCATTGTAGGTGGTGGTGCTCCTTTGATGCTGACTAGTGACCACTTTTTCTGTACCCGTTGGCCTAAAAGTAAGCAGTTAGAGGTTATTGCAAGCTATCACCTTTATTACTTCAGTAATCGCCACCCACCCAAAAGAAGAGAAGCACTTTTCTTTAGTTTTTGGTCAGGCTTCTGCTTCGATGAGGTGTTGCCAGCATCATCGTGCCTCACCTTTGAGATACATATCAGGGTTGCCCAGGGGCAATAGGGAGAGTGCTGCAGCTGTCTTATCCAGCACTTTTTCAGCACTCTGCATGTGCAATTAATAATAATAAAAAGGCTTTTGGAGTCAGTTGACTGGCGACTCAGGGTGCATGATACTACAGACTGGATGGTGCCCTTGCAGCTCAAAGCTAAGCCTCCCAGGTCTGCTTTAAAAACCAATTTAATGGTCCAGAATATAAGGTACCGGTACTGGAGGCTGACTCCTGGGACTCCAGGTTCAAGAACCTTCCCAGTACCTTGCATTCTAGAGCAAGGCTAGATGGCTATCTGGAACATTAGGTTGTTCTATAATGGAAAATCAGCATACAGAATGCATATGCAATTGCTCTGCATGTATGCATTTGCAATTACTGTGCATGTGTGTTTAGGGCTATGGATTCTGGCCTATATTTTAAAGCTGTTTAAATATAGCACTAGAATTGGATGTGGGTCATTCAGTTAGTCTGCAATTTGTCAAACAATGTATTCCTTGGTCACTTAGCAGAAAAGGAATTGCAGCTGTGCTTTCTGAGACATAAGAGAGTATGCCTCAGATTCCACAAATCTGTATAATAAAGGAGCAAATGTATTTGCACATGTGCTTCAGAACAGTCATCTGGCTTATGCCAATTATTTTTAATAGGAGCTGGTGTGGTTTTCATAGCTTATTTTTTATTTAATGTGACATGTGATAGGCTTGTGCGTAAAGAAAAGGCTTTTGCTTTGGTTTTTTACTTCTGCATTTCAGTTCTTTTGCAAACATCAGTTCCCCTCCAACATCAAACCCTTATTTGTATGGCATTTTCCTAAGAATTTCATCCCCAGCACATAAAATTTCTGCAAAATGAAGTGTGGCCATTTGTGAACTACTGAAGAGACTTGGCAGTGCTTGCTAGAAAAATCTTCTGCCTTAATCTTCTGCCTTTCTCATATTTTGGAAAGACACCACTTCCAGTTACCTAAAGATGAGAGCATTTATTCTCATTTTTTTGCTGCTATTAAGTATTGATTGGTGTAAATCAAAGAACTTGAAAGCAAAAAGAACCCGAAGTGTTTCCTTAACTATTATTTTACCCACTGCTCTAGCAAACATAATGAAAGTTATTGAGCTTTCATAAAAAGAAGGTTGATTTGTTTTGAGTGGACAGTAATTAGGGGTGATCAGGGATAGGCTTACCCTGAAAATGAACTTCACTTTCCAAGTGCTCCAACTGAACACTTGACAAAACCTGATAATAACCAAGATAATTAAGTAAAATACCACAATAAATGGAATACAAACACCAGAAGGCAATACATCAAAACAAGTTGGGCACATTTTTATTAATAGTCTTTTTTAATAATATTCTTTCCACTTCAGACATCAGTTTGAGACTTTTCTCACCCTTTTCTGCTGGATCTTGATGTGCCCTGTGCTATACCTTGCTCTCCTTAGTTCAAGATTTCTGCAATCTGCATCCCTCATCTGTCAGTCAACACCTTCCTTTTTTTTTTTTAAACCATCTTACATGATTGTACCCCTTTATCCTTACACCAAAACTTAAAGTATTTTTTCATGCCATCTTTCAGAAAGACCTATTGAGTATACCAATATACCAACTGATAAGTGACGTGGTTGGCGCTATGGTCTAACCACTGAGCCTCTTGGGCTTATTGATCGGAAGGTCAGCAGTTCGAATCCGCATGGCAGGATGAGCTCCTGTTGCTTTGTCTCAGCTTCTGCCCACTTAGCAGTTTGAAAGCACACCAGTGCAAGTAGATAAAAAGGTACCACTGCAGCGGGAAGGTAAACGGTGTTTCCGTGCACTCTGGCACTTGTCACGGTGTCCTGTTGCGCCTGAAAAGCGAGATGAGTGCTGCACCACAGTTGCCTTTGACTGGACTAAACCTTTCAAGGGCTCTTTCCTTTTACCTTTTACCTATACCAACTGATGTGACATAGTCTGCTTGTTCCACAGCAGCTGGTTCAATCTGCCAAGGCTGGATTTGATTTAATTACCCTTTAAATTTGAAAGTGAAACTTAAGAAACTCACAGGGTTTCCCTGTCAGATGGAAGTGTCATTTTACCATAGACATCTGAAGTTGAAATTACGCTTGTAAATTTCTTTTATAAGGTGTGTGCACTCATAATCAGTAGCACAATTTAAAAAGAAAGAAAGAAAATGAATTATTACAGCTGGGTTTTTTCACTGTCAATTAATGGTTTTCAGAATGATGACAAACTCAGACTTGTGAGCTGCCATGCTTTCGGTTTTCCACTAAATGGAATGTCGCAATGTCTACACTGGAACTTACTGCAGTTCATGAACTATGGGGTTCAGATAATAAATTAAATATGTGCTTTTCTAAAAAGCATTTTCTTTATAATATGCTTCATTACAAATAAATTCCATTTTTCCTTCCTCTAAGCTGCATCCAAATTTATCCTCATTCTACACACTTGGTTTGGACTTTCCTGTTTCACCCAATATTCAGTTGAGTGTTTTTATGACAAGTTTATTGCTCCAGATCCTTGATTTTGTGATCCTGCTGTTTTTCAAATATGTTTCCCACTACAAATAGGACCACAGTTTATAATACCATAGTATCATATTGTTTTCATTTTCATTTTGGAAGCCATTTTGTGACTGAAAAGCAGTGTAAAAAATAAACTTTAACACAATAAATGATCAGCAGCTAAGTCAGAAGAACATGCTCATTGAACTCATTGGACTTCTGAGTATGACTTAGTTGGCTATCGAGCAATAATTTTAACATACTTGAACATAAATACTTGCCAGTAACAAGTAGCTTCCAGTTTGTTTTCTGCTTGTATTTCTGTTTTGCCTGCATTTTTGTCGAAGGAAATTGTTTATGCTTGGAAGAACAATAGCCTGACAGCATCTTATGGATTCATTGTGATGTTGATAGTTCCCCTTCTGCCCTAATGTATATTTTATTTTTTAAAATGTGTAAACGATCAAAGGTTTGCAAGTGTTACTTTGAACAGTGAGGAAAACATGCTTTCTGCCTAAGATACAGGATGGAAAGTGCTTGAATTCAAGCAAGGGAAGAGTTGGGAGTGCACTTAGAGTTCCATTCACCAATTAAAATCCCTTGAGTGGGGTTCACAAAGGGCAATGTTGGCCCTATGCTTTGCAAACTCTGCACGACTCATACCTACCTGCTCCTATTACCCATCAGCTGATGCACTGTTGAGAGTATGCCTTGCTCCAGCAAAGGAACATGGGCCAGAGGTTCCCCACCCCTGCTTTTAGAGCTTAAAGGTAAAGGGACCCCTGACCGTTAGGTCCAGTCGTGGACGACTCTGGGACTGCGGCGCTCATCTCGCTTTACTGGCCGAGGGAGCCGGCGTACAGCTTCCAGGTCATGTGGCCAGCATGACTAAGCCACTTCTGGCGAACCAGAGCAGCGCACGGAAACACCGTTTACCTTCCCGCCGGAGCGGTACCTATTTATCTACTTGTACTTCGTGCTTTCGAACTGCTAGGTTGGCAGGAGCAGGGACCAAGCAATGGGAGCTCACCCCATCGTGGGGATTCAAACCGCCAACCTTCTGATCGGCAAGCCCTAGGCTCTGTGGTTTAACCCACAGCGCCACCTTTTAGAGCTTACAAACATGCAAATTAGCTTATTGATAGGCTGAACCTAGGAAGCCTTTATACAGTTTCCAAGTACAGTCGACATTAAAAAAGAATTCTTCTTTCTTCTCGGTGTGTCAACTTTACCCAGTCTTTTGTATTTACAATGCAGATTTATCAGTTTATTGTGATTTTCTTTCTAGTTCCTTAAATACATCATTCTTTCAAGTTGTCAAGGCATAAACTTCTCCAAGGATTCAAAACGATGGCAAAATCAGTGTAGATAACCTTTGCAACTTGTTTTGAGAACAGTAAGCAGTGTCCTAGAAAATAAATATGTCCTAGAAAAGGAATATTTGTAGAATTAAATGATAATTGTTGAGCAGATGTGTTCCAGTATTAGGTATCCTCAGTTGAAATGTTTTAGCTGTTCAGTAAATATATTCAAATATAGTAGTTGAGTAAATGTTTCTTCTGAAAGGCGCTGTAGTCAGTTATCAGAGTTATTCTGTGACAATTAAGATGAAGTGTGAGAAACTGCCAAATTATCTCTGTAGAAGCACAGTAAAATTGTTGACAATTTCTAGTGGGAAACAGATCTTTTCCTTTTAATTTGCAGAAGTTATCATAACACCCGTGAAATATAGCCTTTCACCCTGCAGATCTAATTTCTAGCTTGCTTAGCCCAGAGTTCATGCATTTTTAATCTGAACTAAAAAAAAAAATAAATTAGGTTTTTTAGCAGAGCCTAACTATATTTTACAATGTCCTGGTGAGCTTTCACAGCAGGGATCATTCTATTTTATTGTGAAGAAGATTGCCTTAAAACTGTGGCCGTTTTTCAGGATTTGTAGGTTAATGAGTCAAGGAACCCCAAAGTAGTAGTTTTATAGAACCATACACATAACCTTGCATTTTACACATGATTGTTTATTCATTGTTAAGTTTAGATTCTTATGGAGATCAAACTGAAAGGCCACCAATTGCAAATCCCTGTCAAGGCAATCAACTACATCTTGCTGTCTTGTACATTTGGCGGGGGGGGGGGGAACACACATGAACTGGGTGATGTGGCATTTATGGTGGGTTGATTCATTCTCTCCCAATAAAAGTTGATTGGCACTCTGTTCACGACACCCAAAATAAAATATTTCATCACAGGACACTTAATTCACTTATGAAATTTGCTGCCATGTTTGTTGTGAATAGCCACTACCTTAAATAGCTTTCAGAATGGAGTGGGCATGTTCACAGAGGATAAATCTATACCCATAGAGAACTTATCATGAGTGTGGATTCATATACCGATATAGCCAAAATGACTCCATACACACAGGGAGGTATTACAAGGCTCAGGGAAACCTTAAGATTTGCAGACGTACAAAACATGTTTAGGAATAAAATGTGTTAATGGTGGTGGTGGGAAAGAGCGCATCGAGGACTGAGCATGCTCAGTGGCCACAGAATGCTAAACACCTGTTTTTCAAGGCTAAATGCCGTGTGGGGCAACATGGAGCACATAGAAAGGGTTGGGCTACAGTAGCAGACTCCCCAGAAAAGCACATCTTTGAAAAAAAACCAAAATTGCTGCCAAGGCTAATTGCTGTGTGGGGTATGTGGTCAGGAGGGAGCCTGTGGGTTTCATGGGGAAGCCCTATTTAGCACATGTAACCTAAGGAATAAAGCTCTAGTCCCTTAATTGTTTTTATGCTGTTTTTTAAAAATAAAAGTGGAGCAGTTTGACTTCACAGTATTGTTGGTATACAATATACACTGGTTAAAAAATATTATAGGTTGCATCCAGTGAAGTCATCCCATTAGCACAATGACTGTGGTCTGTGAAATGGGACTTCCTCTCCCTATCACTGCATGCCATTGGTTTTCCCCAACCATCCAGAGCAAATTGGAGGGGGATGTTGGAGACTCAAAAAAAGTCTCATCGTGCTAGAGGAAGGATCACTTTGTTGAATAGAGCCCCATTGTTTAAATAACATTATTTGTAACATTATGATTGTTATACAGTATAGGCAAAGTGTGGTGAAAGTGGCAATCATGGAAGTCAGTTTCAGAGGCTTACCTCATTTCAATTTCCCATTCTCATTAGTTGTGTAATTCCCAGTGAGGAATGAAATGATGGCTTGGTGTAGCGGGTTTTGGCCAAGTCTTTACTATATATAAAAAAACACTTGCTAATTGTTGACTCATCTTGAATTTTTGATGTAGTGTTTTACCTGTAAAGAACATTGATTTTTATCCAACGCTGCAGAAGTGGATTTTTGCTTGTGCAGTGGGACATTCCCTTCCATTTCTCCTCTTGCACCCCCTGCAACTGCTCCAGGTTGTCCTTCTATCCTCTGGATTAGATTTTGAGGGCACACAGGCGAGCTGCAGGTGGCCAGAAATGAAGGGGAAGTTCTGTTGTGTGAACAGGACTGCAGTATTTGATATAATACTCTGATGATCATTTTATTTGTATGCTGCCTTTCCATTGTTAAAACTATTCTGAAGGCAGCTTCCAACATGAAAAATTATGTAATTATGAACATAACGAATGTTGCAATAAACGATGAATAAAATAACATAAAGTACACAACCAAATAAAATAGTTTCCACATAAATAATAACATCTAAAATAAAGATACCAAAAATTAATATCAATAACAGCAACAACTTCCTCCCCACTGCCAACAACCCCTCCAAAGACTACCACAGCCCAAGAGTCTGTTCATCAGCCTCATTTTCTGTAGTTGGAGTCAGTCAGGGCCCCACTCTGATTCTTGGGGGGGGGGGGAAGGCCTGCAAGACAAGGAGCAGGTCTTCCAGGGCTTGCAGCCAAGGTCTCTGACCTCTTCAGCGGCACTAAAGTGAAGTGAAGGTCCATAGGAACAAAGGAAGCTACCTTGTACAGAGTGAATATAGCGACTTGCCTAACTCGAAACAGAATGCACAGATCTGAAGAAGTGTGCATGCACACGAAAGCTCATACCAAGAACAAACTTAGTTGGTCTCTAAGGTGCTACTGGAAGGAATTTTTTTATTTTTTATTTTGTTTTGACTACGGCAGACCAACATGGCTACCCACCTGTAACTTGCCTAACTCAGTGCATACTATCTATACTGACTGGCAATGGCTCTCCAACACTTCCTCAGATTGGCTCCTTGTTGTTTACTTTGTTGGACTTTTAACATAAGGTAGTTGCTCAAAGGTTAACATTATTAACATATGGGTAGAGGAGGGAGAGAAGAAAGGGCCAGACTCTATGCTGAAATCAGCGAAGTAGATTTTCTGGTTCAGAAGGCAACACAGCAAAAACATTTTGTGTCTATTAATTCTTATTTTGCTAAGTATGTCTGCTTGAGATTTCTGCAAACAGAAAAAGATACAATTTATTTCACATGGCTTATATCATGCACTGTATTGGAAAATGATATACAATGAATACATTTGTAAGCAACAGGGAATGAAACTTTCCAGGAAAGATTTAAAGGGAGAAAGTGGCTCAGTCGCACAGGGAAAGGAGCACTGAATTTCAAATGAGCTAACAGGAGTTTAAAGGAGTGGTTCCTTGAACTGTGAGAACTCATTGAAGGAACAGATACTGTATGTGAAGGTGAACAGGAGGTTTATGGAAAAGGAAGGAGAAAATTAAAACAAAGGAAGGAGAACTCCTGCTTCAGTGGGAGTAAGCTGAATGAGCTTTGTATATAACAGTGTAAAAAAAAAGAAAGGAGGAGTTGTTGTTGTTATAATATTTGTACCCTGCCCATCTGGCTGACTTGCCCCATATAATGTGGAGAGACTTGCTTGCACCATTCCCTGTTAAAAGTATCACAGGCAATATGAGCCTTTTTATGCTAACTTCCCCCGGCCAAACCAGACAGAGATATAGGATCTCAGTCAAGAAGCTTGTCTATATTTTAGCATAATTCAGTTGACAATCCATTCCCCTGCATTCAAATGAGACCTAATTGGTCCACACCCACCCATATTTGAATTTGTATATGAAAAGCAAATTCAGTCTTTCCTGCTCATGCCAACAGGCGTTCCCTGCTGTGTTTATCCCCACCTTCTAATTTGTTGATTCTATTATGCCAGTTAAGTACTGACATGCAATGTGTGCTGATAGCTGTACACACACTTTATTTGTTTAAAAAATCACCCTGTTCAGGAGTTGCTCAAAAGCACAGTTGGGCAATTGTAAATGCTCAGCATACACTTTTGCAGTTTTCTGGTTTTGTGCAAATCTGAGGGTTCAAAAGAAACACACACACACACAAATATTTTCCATTCAAGGGCATACCAGAACATGGGTGGGGAAAAATTGAAAAGCACACACTATTTTATTATTGAAATATCGGTTATAAAAACCTTTAATGTGGTTTTCTTGTGCAACTTTCTGGTTTTGTACAAATATGAGGGATTGAAAAAGGTGTGTACGTGTGTGTATGTATAAATATTCAAAAGCACTAGAAATAGTTGTGTAAATGGCCAGAAAATAAATGAAAGTATTGAGGAAATAGGGTGTGTGGAAAGGGAGGTGTAGCTGAAAGTGACGATTAACCCACCCCACCCCACCCCACCCCAAGTAGCAAAATAAATACCGTAGTCTGTTATCTCTAGTGCAGAGGCTTGGAGCCCATTTTCCCCAGTTCATTAGATTATCGCTGTATTGGGGTAAATCTGAATTTGCAGGGAGAAAGCATCAAGACTGATATTGTTTGAGTGCAACGTCATGGGAACTATACAAATGAAATGGGAATATAAACAGCTGCAAACATATAGTAAACTCCAGTGTGGACAAGTATCACTGGGCAGTCTGAAACACTGTGCAAAGATTAAGGGTTGCCATACGTCCAGAATTTCCTGGACATAGGTGGAATACAGCAGCTGGAAGCAGTGTTAGGCAACCCTAACACAGAAGTGAGTTTTGAAAATTGTGATAAGTGATAGTACCCCATAAGAATTTTGCAGAGAGCCTACTATCATGCAGACAATTCAACAGGCAAAGGGAATTCCTCTGTCTGTTTCAGTCTGGTAGATGTTGGGACTCTGTACTTAATTTACTTAGATACCAGTTAACTGGAGTGCTGCAGCTTAGCCAAAGCTGTAGGAAGTAAATTAAACCATGCCCTTAAAAAAACCCTTCCACTTGGAAATGTTTAGTTGAAGGCAGCTGAGTTGTGAAAACATCAATCCCTCTGAAAACTCACCCTTCCATAACTAAAAGTTATGATTCTTTAGGGAGCCTCTTAATGCACTCATGTCTTTCACACTAACTTGCAAAAACACTGGAAACATTGAGCTTTCCTTTTAAAACACAGTGCTAACAGCTTTGTTTATGAGTTCAGATCTGTCACTGGAGCACATTCATTTTGGTTTAGTTGTGAGCTCTCTTTTCCCATTTGCAAACTGAGCTCTGGTAATCGTTCTCTTGAAATTTTAACTGTACACTAATGTAACTGTATGTAATAAATTAACTATTAATTCCAAAGATCATTTTTTATTAAATTATAATTCAAAAACAATTAAGTTAATAATGATTTTTCATATTAGTTCTGTCCCTGACACATTAACTGCTCATTATGTCCTTGCATTGTGTATTGATCCACCTTATTACGCTTGCCTCTTCCATTCTTAAACAGGGAGAAAATGCTTATCAATTGCACCCATGAGCCTGAATTTATTGGAACAGTTAAATGACATTTAATGCACTGTATCTGGGAAACAGTGCCAGCAGACAAACCTATTATTATACTAATGGAGTTTTTGTATTGCACTCCGCTAAGCTCAGCATTATCTTCTAAAGGATTTTCAAACCCATCGACAGTGAAATATCTCCTGAATTGTGTGCATTTCTGATTTGTTTGCTTAATAGGCATACAGATTCAGACATTGTTTCTCTTTATTTTCAACTCTGCTTAAATGCTTTAAGATAGTCATAAACAAACCAATCATGCAATAAATGTAGCATGAGAATCTGGGGAGAGCATCTATCTTTTGCCAAAATATGTGTGTGCGCGTATGCACAAACACAGTAGTACAGTTGCTATCTATCAAAGAATGAAGGAAGCTGGAAAGAATTCTGGAAAAGAATGAAAGAATAGCTTGGTACATCTTAAAAATAGGAGTAAATCAGTGTAGGACTACTTGCCTTTGAATCTATCACACCAGACCATGAACATATCTCAGTCTAAAATATTCACTTGAAGCTTGGTGTGTGCATTTTGGATCCTATTCAACTCAGTACATAACAGTGTGCTAGTAGATGCAATGATTGGGAAGGAAGCTCCTTTGAACTCTATACACTTCTTGGATCTTGTGCATTAAACAGTTCTGCTCCCGTCTTTGCCACCACAAAGGAAGTAATAATGCATTAACTAGCAGCTACCGGTAGTTTGAGTGGTAAACAATTTAGGGCAGAACCTAGGAATGGAGAGCTACTCCTCTCTCTTTGTACCAGAGACTCAAAAACCTGAGTCAGAATCTCAAAATTAATTGGTGCATGTAAATTTCTAAAATTAGAAAACAGTTTTTCAGAGCAAGAAGATGCCTTGCAGTTGGCCTGACTCCAGACTCCTGACTTAGAACCAAAATAGAATGTATGCAATCATGGGAGCTACTCAGCTACCGGTAATACGTTGTCTTGGGCAATGAGAAGTAAACATTCTCATTTACATTAAGAGAAATGGCCAGCAATTGCCCAACACTATGTTGTTGGCATTATTACTTTTGCCCCACTCAGCTGACTGGGTTGCCCCAGCCACTTTATACTTACTGCTGTTTCCTGCTGCAGCAAAGCCATAAAATATGGCTGAGATGTGTTCCTTTAAACACAGATACATGTGAGAACTTGGGGGAAGGCACACAATTTGTTTTTAAAGGTGCTGTGTGTATCTTGTAGGAAACATTGCTGTACATGTAGCAATTGTTTATTCTGAAATATTTATCTGCTGATTTTCTGTTCATTTCACACCGAGCAGCCAGAAAAAGTGTAACATGCACATGCACACATGTGCACACATGAACATACAGATACAATAAATAATCATAGCAGAATCCACAGAGACATTGCCTGTAAACCAGAAGGAAAGATAAGGCAAAACTAAATAATCCAAAAGCCCTCTAGAAAAGATTGTTCATTTCCATCACAATGCCATTAAAAAAAAAAAAATCTGAAAGAGAGACTTCCAAAGCTTGGATTAACAGAAGAGGCCTTGCCTTGCAGTGTTAAAAAGGAACTTGCCTAATCGCTGAAGATTATTTGGGAGGAGAATAGATGCAGAGTGGGGCCTGCTAAGGAGAAGAGCAAGCAGATTCCTATTGAAAAGAGGGAGGCCATCAGCTTCAGTTTGCCATCCAAGATAATAAATGTGCAAAGTGCATCCATGTCTAGAGCTTGCATATCTATCTTCCTATCTATCCTGGCAAGTTCCTTTTTGTGCAATATGCTGAAAGCATGACTAGAACCCACATGTGCTTCCTCTAGTTCAGAACATTTGAAGCCAGGGTTTGTTTGATGACATTCACAAGTGCCCTTCTCTCCAAGTGTTCTTATGTTCACCCTTGCATTAGGTGTGAGATAAAAAAAAAATGGGGTTGGCTTTTACAGCCCAACTCCTCAACAAGGGACCCAGTATCTCCTAAGTCCATTATTGGTCAGAGAAGAATGAGTGGAGGCAGGAACCAGTCAAAGCAAGGCAGATCTTTATTTTCTGTTGCAACACAGTACCCCCCACCACCACCACTTGCAAGGAGGTGAAGACCCAGAGCAAAGGTGTGCATGGGTGTAGCAAACTGAGGGCCTGCCCCCCCAACAAAAGGCCTGCCCACAAAAATCCTGTCTATGCCCATGAAGGTGTGTAACAATTTTTAAAGACTTTAGAAATGGCCCAACCTCTTAGTCAAAGACCACCCAAAAGCACCATAGAAGCTGTGCTCTACAACAGAACTGGAATAACTGGAAGTCCTGAATGCACAGAGCCCCTCACACAACCAGGAGTTTGCACATTGGGGGCTTTATGCAGAGAACCACACACATTTTGTGGTTGCTGCAGGAAGAAGTTGCTAGTTTTTGGAGTGGTGAGTCTAAAAGTGCAGCCCTGCTCCACAGTCCACATGGAAATACCTTGCACTGTGTGAAAACTGCTTTCATTCATGAGAGGGTAGTTAACCCAGCTATGATGGAGATTTTAAAAACCTTATTTTTGAAAAGCCAACTAGAACTGGTAAAACCAATCTCTGACCTGTTAAGTTGCAAACAACCAGCAGGAACAAAAGCCTTTCTTTCTCTTCTGCCATTTTTTAATGTTTCACAGCTGAAACTAACAGTAGCGAATACATTTTAAATAAGGGCTAACATATTTTTCAGAAGCCACTGGCAGCCAGGTTTGTGAAACATGTAGTTGAAACTAATTAATGTGTTTCTAGTTCTTAATACCCTGAAGGCCTGAAGGTAGTAGTTTGATAATTACTGTTCTTCATATTTAGAGAGAAAGTGGAGATGATTAGAAAATGCTGCAGCACCATGCGGGTCAATTGTGCATCGTTATTAGTGCCATTTAATGCATTTTAATGGTAGCAGATAAGGTGCAAAGTGCTATGTAAGCCAAAAGTAGATGTTTTATTCCATTATGCATTAAATGTGTAGGCACAAATGGGTCCAACATTTGCATTTTTTATCATTTGAGTTCCAGTACTGAAGCTTGTTCTCACATGAACCTAGACAATGTAATTGTTTGGGATACTATTACTTTTGCTGATGCCAGCAACCCTTAATGTTTAGGTGACTTACCGTATGTTTTCCACAAGATCAATTGACACACTGTGCTCATGCTATGATGTCAATGGGGGGAAGTGCTTTTTACACTTTCTCCATAAATAAAGCTGCTATTGGAATTAAAGATGGTTGGGGGGTGTTGATGATGTTATTTCTTTCAATTTATATTTACCGTGACACACATCTTCTGTTGCTGAACCCTTTAATCAGAGAGTCCTGTCACCATCTCTGGCTGCCACCCTTTCTACACAGAAAAGAAGGCACACTAAAGAGTGTGATATCTTAATAGAAAGGAAATGTCAAACTGCAAAAGGAAAATGTTTTGTGTCCTGTTCTCTGAATGGTTCCTGGTGCTGTTAGATTTCCCCACAATGGTACCAGCCCTGGACAAGCGGGCCATCTGAAACCATTACAATCTATGTAAACAAACCATGTTACTAATGTTAAAATATGGAAATAGCACCTTGGGGAGTAAGTTTCATAATTTAACTATGTGCTGTGTGAAGTTATTTCTTTTCCAAAGGATTTTTTGCTTCCCATTTGTATGTTTCTCATACATCAGAGGCAGGATTGTTTAAATTCCAATTCTCAACTTTGCTGCAGGGCTCAACTCAAATAAACTTACAAAGGAAGTAAAAGTTTCTTCTGATTCTCAATCCCCCAGTTGGTAAGCTATTCTGTTTTAAAATTGACATAACAAGCTGTTCTATGTACTCCTATGGTATCTTCTGTTGGGAAGAGATTTAAAAGTCACTTGGCACAAAGAAAAATACTTGGAATTACCCCAAAGCATGCAACAACAGTAATTCCATTGAATGTTGTTCAGGTTCAGACAGATGCCTTTCTGGTCTTAGTCCAGAGATAATTGAGCACAACACCATGCTGCAAATTTTGATGTTCATAACATTGTTTGTGACCTCATGCCAGATGGGAACGAACAGTCCCACTTGTATCAGAAGTCAGGTGGAAAGGTCATAGGGACACCTCATGCATTGTATGTGCATCAACAGCTCTGTACCCTACGTACACAGCTCATATGTTGGGTGCTGCACTCAGAATTCCTGATCCAGTGTGCTCAGATTTATGCGCTCAGCCCTGATTGCTGGATGCAGGGTGTTTAGCTGACATGTGAAAGCCTGCTTCTGTGTGGTGATATGCAAATCTGGGTTGTGGTTCAGGATTTAAGGATGAGATTCACAATTATTGCAACTCCCTGGGTTTATAAAGGGGAATGTGTTGAAAGGTAAGACGCAAAAAGATGGAAATGGGTTCTTAGTCAAGAGTGCACACATAGTAGCTTACTATTTTGATTTTGGGAGCACCTGCTAGATATACAGATACACAGTCTTGGAGCCACTGGAAACCAGATCCATGAAAATGCTCAGCTTGCTTCATGTTTCTGATTGTCACCAGGCTGTGCACAGAGTTCTGTGCTGTAGCATGGCTGTTCCATTTTATAGCACTCTCCAAGTGCCAATGTAATAGTAGGCACAACCTAAAAATGATTGCCTTGTATAAATTAAAACCATAATTACTCCTCCCAGACATCCAATGCATTTCCTCTATTGTCTAAGTAAGGTACTAACTTTCCCTGCACCCTGGAGTAAAAGAACACAAAGAATCCAGCAGTAGAGAACGGTCCAAGAAGTATCTCTTATTGCATCTAATGCAATTTTTGTGTGTTTCCCCCACTGTTCTTTATGTCCCACAGCCATGGGCACTCCTCACTCCTGTTTAACACCTTTCGTGTACAAAAGGTTTGTTGCTTATACAAATGTGTCTGTACGTTCCTATATGTGCCACATTTTGTTCCCACTAAGTAAGAGCATTAAAACCAATTAGTGCATTACTTAATGTGGTGTAAAATGATTAGCATATGGAAAGTCAATTAACAAGATAAAATTTGCTGTAATGCCTTAAAGGTGAATTACAACAGTTTTTAAAAAGAATTCAGAAAATCAAATGTGCCAGCTTCACAGTATTCAAAGCAATGGATTTGGATCAGCATTAAAGTGACACCTATATTATAGCATTAGGCTGAATTGATGGATTGGATAGTGTGGTTTTGGAGGGAGAAAGGATACAGCTATTATTCACCTTATTGTTATCCATATCCATATCCTGTTCCCTCTCTTGCTTTAGCCTCTTCCTTGCTCTCCAACATCTTTCCAGTCAAAGTCATGTGGCTTTTGTACGGGGAAGAGAGTGATACTCTGTCCTTTATTTCTTTGACACCTTCTGAGAAATCAGTTCTTTACTATAGGAATGTTGAATGGGAAGCATTATTGTGTCATATCTGAAGCTAGAGAAGCAATTCTCATCCATTCAAAGCTAGGGTGCAATGTCAGTCATAACTTTTTAAGGCTGACATTTAACAGATTGTAAACTGCAAAATGCTGATCGTAAAATTATGCTCCTTCTTATGTGATCTGGCTATATTATTTGATAGTGTTAGCTCTTGTCCTGCAGTACGATGATGTAGTGTAGGCAATGCCTTCACTGGAAAAGACAACTTATTCTTTGCCTGTTCCTTAAGAAATAGGGCTAATGCCAATATGACTTTTGTTTTGTTTTTCTGCTTCTGCACTTGAGTAGCTATTGAGATCCATAAAGAATGCCTACTATTACCTCTCAGATTGGAATGAAAAGCCTTGCTTTGTGTTAGTTCTTACTGAATTGGGCACAAAGAGGGGACCCTTTCCATGACTGCATCTTTCTCTGAACTCTGCCTAGGAAGGTCTTCCCTTTTCCTAACTCCAGATGAAAACTTTCTTATATGCAAGAGTTCCTTGGCTATCAAATTATAATTGCTCAAATTATCCATGATCACCCATCTGAATTATTGCAATTTTAGTTGCATTCATTAATTGTATATTATACAATCTAGCATTTTTCATAGTTTTAGAACTAAAATACCCACCGGATGAAGTTAAACAACAGATCAACAGAGCCAGACTGATACCCAGAGAGAACCTTCCCGTTGTGCCTCATCGCTTCATGCTTAGAATGGAGCTGTAAAAGTAATATTTGGTGAATACATTTGGAGAGTATGACCTGATATATTGTTCTTTGAGGTACCACTTCTAATTGAATGGGTCAGTGCAACTGAAAGCTTCCCAAGTCATTTTGTCATACTGATATTCCTGTAAAATGCATAAAAACTGTGCCAAGAGTCATCATGTTTTAGCAGTCTATCTGATAAATCATATTGATTTCCATTCCGTTATTCACCTAGCATGCAAAGGAAGAATCCACTATAGTACTGCTAAGTAGATTTTTTTTATTTGAAGAAAAAAAAAAATACAAGTATGATAAATATAGGATATAATTCAAGAGCCATCTTTTAAGTTGAGTGATAGTCCCTAGAAAGGTGACTATTCTGGTTGATTTATGTGGTAGATGTAACATTTCCTGTTTCCATGAGGCAGTTAAGATGTGCTTTGTGTTTTCTGATTGGATGCTGCTCTCCAAGAAGCTCTTTCTGGCCCTTCGGCTATTCCCCAGGCCACATCCCTAAGTGGCCCTGCTCTGCAGCATCCCTGAGTGCTTTTGCCTGGCTGGAATGTGTGCTGGAACTGTGAGAATGCCTCTTGCTTGCCACAATGGAGGGGGGGTGGAGAGAGAGAGAGAGAGAGAGAAAGTCAATCTCTGAGTTTTGCATGGTGAGAATTTAACTTACTATATAAAGATAAGAGGTGCATTAGTTTCTCTGTCCAATTTCCATTTGACCCCACCAACCACTGGCATGTGTCCCCCATAAAGTTGTACATGAAGGGATATGGCCCTTAAGCTGAAAAAAGGTATCCCATCTCTGTTGTAAAGAAGCAGAGCATCTGGCCATTGCTGTTCCTGACAGGACAACAGAGAACACTGCATTTCTGAGAGAGCACTGATACACAAATAATATTTCATGAAGTGCAGGCATCATACCAGCCCAGACATGGAAAAAGACATTTATGAATTTGCTGTGAGGCGAACTGTTGTTGCTGTTCTTTGTATGATCCCTAGAACAGTGTAACTGCTACGGCTTTCTCCCTAGTTACTCCAGTTAATGTCTTCATTTGCCTTGCCAAACTGCTCTTTTAAATTTGAGAATAGGCTTAAGGGAAGCATGGTAGGAAAGAAGGAAGATTCTTAGACTGTGCACATTATCTCCTGGGCATGCACACTCAGCTGCTGCTAGGTCATGGCACAATGTTCGAGAAATCTGAATGTTTATGATAGATAATATTTTGCCATAATGGTGCAATGAAGTTATTAAAGCCTTTCCTGTAAAAACTCACAACCCTCAATTCTGACCAAGGCCAGGGACGATAGACTATTGCCTGGATGTTCCCCTGGGAGAAGCAAGTATTGTTGAATTGCTGCAGCAGCATAAAGGGAGGCAAGCGCAGCTCAGGGTTCGAAACTCACATTGTTCTAGGCACATTTTGCGACAAGGAATTTCATTAGCGCGAGTAGTTTGAGTTCTGGGTGCAGTACTGTGCTGAAGATTTCAGATTAAAACTGTAGAGTGGAAGGAAAGGAGAACCTTTTCCTGCCTCCTCACTTTCAGCTACTCTCTGAAGACTGGAGAAAAGACCCTCTTAAGAATATTAGGGGGGTGGGTGGGGGAAGGACTAGACCATGTGAAAAATGAACATATTATTTTAGCTGTTCGTTCATTTTCAGCTTTGTATTTTTCTTATTAAAAAAAAGTGTGCCTAGACATTCCATTGTTGCACTCATAACCTAGGTTTAAGGTGCCATTTTGCTCCTAGCTTTCATATCTCAGTTTCTAACACTGGCACAGCTGCTTTCTAGTTTCTCTAGGCAATGCAGCATATGGTGGACTTGAGAGAGGGGGGGGGTTCTTTTGCTGTTGAGTTTAGGTGACAACTTTAACCTTAAAAGGGGAAATATATTGTGCATTTAACTTATTTTGGGGACCTGGTAGTTTTGCATTAAATATCTGTGTTGAAAAGTTCAGATACTTACTATTTATCACTTAAGCTGTAAAATTGTGTGTTTAGGATTGCAACATTAGCACTCTCTTTTCACAAGTTTTGAATGACCTTTCCTTCCACCTCTATCTTCCTGTTTGACTTGTCTCCATATTACAGTATCTGCTTGATACTAACAATGATACCTGCAACATAGCTTGTTTGATTTGTGCTTTTGCTCTTAGAGGTTCTGTGTGGCTAATTCTTCCTGATGGGTGGAGTGTGTTTTCCCCACTAGCTATGGACAAATGGGAGGGTGAACAGAGCAGCAATGTGCCATTGCTGTATGTGCTATCTATAGAGCTATTTAATTTCTGTCTGCATGAGAGAGCTTTCAACTGCAGTGTCTAATCACTTCATGTTTCCTCTCAGCTAATTATTGAAGTCTCTGGCTTTTATTCTGTAAAAAGCTAAAAGAATAGTTAGAGCCATTAAATCTAATGTTGTCTGTTATCTATGAATGGTAGGAGAATAGATAAACTGGATGGACATGTGAGGTGCATTAGTAAATGTGCATCTGAATAGCGGGGATTTGATAATAACCAGACATCTCAGAGGAGAGTGGTGTTAATGGAAGCGCTAGTCATACCTGGATTGTGGATCAAATGGGACGATGAACTGGTTACTAAAATGCTAATTTGCATTCCATATGCTAAGTGTGTTATTGCATACACACTAGCAGCAAACACTGTAAAGTGGCCCTCCAGATCTTGTTGGAGATGCTAGCTAGGGCTGATGGGAGTTGTAGTCCAACAACATCTGAAGGGCCAAGGGTTCCTTTCCCACCTATGCGTTACAGTGTTAAGGGAGCTCACAGCGCATGTACTTGTGGTTATATGCAGTGGAGTATGAAACACTGTGGGTTTGCTTGGCTGCAGCTTCCCAGCACATATTCACTGGTTGATTTTGGACCAGTCACTACTTCTCAGCCTAACCCTAACACATAGGATTGCTGTGGGGGAGAACCATGTACACTTCTGCTTTCCCCCCTGCTTTCCACCCAGGGGAAACATGTTCTTTATTGCTGAATTCCAAATGTCAGTTGGGTTTTCTGCGGATTGACATTTGCTCTGATTCAGTAGTAAAGAGCAGTGTAAACAGGAAACTGCTTGGACCCGTGCCTAGAAAGCATGGGACAAGAGGAAAACCTCTTGGGACCCATACTTTCTAGGCATGGGGCAAACAGAAGTGTGGATAAGCCCTAAATACTTTACACGCAAGTGTTGCCGCTTCTGCCCTACATGTGTTGATGTTGTGCATGATACTGAAATAATGTATCCCTTTATGGGATAACTCAAGGCCCCTCAAATTTGGGCTATATACACACAGCATTTTTTTCAAGAATCCATGGAAACCAAGTACTTGTTTTTTCTATGTAGCCCACACACAATCGTGTGTGTGTCCACACCTGCCCAATGATGCTGTGGATGGGCAGTTATCATTTCCATTCACTTGGGACATGTACAGAGAGGAAAGGTACAGATAACCTAATCAAGGGGAGGGTCTTAAAACATGTATCATGTAACCACACACCCACTCTTGTGGATGGTAGGATCAGTGCTCTTTTTACCCCTGGGCGTACTCAGGGGTTCTCAGCACTGGCACCTGTTTTTCTAGAAGAAAAGCACTGGGCAGGATCTAGAATCAATCCAGATCGAAATTGACTTGTAGATGAGGAGCATGAACAATTCCAGATTGGGGGGAAAACAAACAACTGCTACATTTTTGTGCTACCAACAGGTTAGTTTATACCAGTATGTAGCCTTGGTTAAGTACCAGAGCTTCAGCATAATTTTGCACTTCTCTGGGGAGAGAAACTCTCTTAAGTTCTTAGCAGCTTAATAAAGGATTTGTATGATGACTGAACAATAAGAGTAAAAAGTTAAAAGCATTTTGTCATAATCGGTTTCCAAGCATATTATCAGTCAGCTAGTATTAGCTCGGTTATAGCATTGGAGTTATCTGAATTAACAGTACATACCACTTCAAAACTTGACTATATATTTCTTAGTAACTTCATAGGCAGCCCTTAAGTTATGGGCTGCAAATAAATGTAATTTAGGATTTCCCCTATTGTGCTTCCCTTGATACACCTGAATATACACATTTTGGCATCAGTGTCCAAAGGCATGTTACTCTTTTCAGGTGGTTGTTTTGACAGGTTGCACAAGGCAACGTGACAATTTTCAAAGTCTTTTGCTCTTCAGATGGAATAGTAGGAGCAAAAAAGGGAAGCTGTTTTCTATTTTAAAAAGTTTCTTGTGTGGTATAGTAGGTTGCTTGAGGCAAGGAAGATACAAATAATCCCAAGTGCTAGAATGAAAACTAAAATTGGGTGTTTTGAGTGATTTAACTTCATGCTGCACCTTAATGCAATCTCTTTCCCCCTGATGCTGTGCACACGTGGTTAAAGCAAAGGATTGGATCCAGAGTAAGTTTTGCAGTATCGTTCCATTTGAAATCAGTGTCAGAAGTCAAATATCATTTATTTGAATGGGAGCTAAATTAACTCATTTTGTCTGATTCCAATCCAACTTTTTTTTTAAAGCATAAATCAGTAGCAATTGAGCTATCTTTTCTTCTGTAACATTCGGAAAAAAAATCCATTGTACATTGGTATGATTTAAGAAATAGCATATCTAATTCAATGAATGATATAAATATTATTTTCCATGAGATCACATTTTATTGAAAGAGAGTTTAATTGCAGGTACTTCCAAGTCATACCCATTTATTCTGTTATGGACCTTGAATCTGGAAGCAAGTCTAGGCTGCAGGACTTCTCTGTGCAGCCCATATGGTGCCTTGCTTTCCCTGGAACTATATTTTCACCTGTTGATCTTAAGAAGATGCTGGCACTCCTGGATGGTGCCTTCAGGAACCTGAGTGGGTTGGTGGTGGTGTTGATTGTGTGAGAGAGTCTTTGTCTCAGAGAGGCTCCCCTATGGGAGAGAGGGGTGAGTGTACCCCTCAGGTGGTGGCAGAGGCAGATCTCACCTGCTTCCATGGCTTCAGGTGGCATGGCCCTTTCACCTTTCACCCCAAACACTGACATGCATTGTAATACAACAGAGCTCAGGGAGATTTAAGGCTGCCATTTTGAAATGACCTGACCTGCAGTGATTCTAAACTAAGCAACTTCAGGATTGTAGCCTTAAGCTCTTAGGCTTTCTCGACCACTTGAATTCCTGGATCTCAGGCATGCATTAGATATGTCTACTCCAAAACTGCAAGAGAAGCATCACATGTGTTTCTGAAACTGGGCAAGCATTCACAGAGCAAAGAATTTGACCTTGAAAATGATTATGAGCCTCTTTGGAAAAGAGCCTGACACTGTAGATTGCCAATGGGGTTGAAGGCAGCATGATGAGACTCCATAGTTTTATTATGGATATGCATCTTTAGCAATATCTGTGCCTACAGATAAGGTATTGTGGGGAAAGGGGGAAATGTATTCATGGGGCTGAAAGCATATAACTATTCTGAGAAGTATTTAGATAAGAGTTTAATAATTCTAAAGAAAAATTGAAATGCTTTTAACATTTTCAGAAACCTTTTTGATATATTAAGTTAAAAAAGTTATTTTGCTTACTGAGCCTCTTGATTATGCAAAGGAAAGCACCGGTATATTATAACCATTGAACCATTAAATGGGAGTCCTCCAGCCTATTAAAATTAATAGGTCAGCTTGGAACTTGGGTGGATGCAGATTTTTTTTTTATTTATTTTTTTTATGCACAGTGATTAGCTGTCAGAATGTTGCCTCTGTTTGTCAGGCTGAATGGCATAGCCCAACTTTTCCTCTAATGGTCCATCTATTCTGCTTTGTTATACTTCCCATACGCTTTTCATCTTTTTTTAAAGGTACAGATTAGAATTAAATGTAAATCATATGCCCATCTTCCACAACAATAGCAGAAGGAAGAAGAATACAATCTGAAATGGTAAAATTGGTTTCATATTCAGTGCTTCTCATCTGCTTGGCAGCAGTATTGTAGGCAGGATCACATTTATTACTAACCAGCACGTGAGGCTCTTGGTCGCATGGTTACTGACTTGCAAGGTGTAGAATATATTGCAGAATGAAATTAAACATGTTGTCAGACTTTTCTGGCTGTGCAGAATGAAAATTGGACTTAGAAGGCAAAATTAAATATACAGTGGTATCTTGATTCTCAAACGTAATCCATTCCTGAAGTCCGTTAGACTTCCAAAACGTTCAAAAACCAAGGCACGACTTCTGATTTGCTGCAGGAGATTCCTGGACTCAAGCAGAAACTGCATTGGACATCTGGCTTCCAAAAACATTCGCAAACTGGAACACTTCTGGGTTTTCAGCATCCGGGAGCCAATTTGTTCGTCAACTAAGCCGTTTGAGAAGGTTCCACTGCAGTTTCTTGCAAAAAGCTATCAAGTAGCCAAACTACTTGGTGTCTTCTGGTGGGTGCCAGGCCTTCAAGTCCTCCCTGCAGCCTCCTGAGTTAGATGGGACTGTTCCTCTCACTTACTATTTCACCCACTGCTGGGGTCCTATTCCAGCAACTACAACTCTCAACCAGATATTGTAGTGATTGGGTGGAGGGACCTGCCTGGTGTGAATAAACAGCCAGTTTTAATACTGGTGAAAGAACAACTGTTGGGGCTGAAGTCAGCAGGAGTAGAATAAAATGGCAAGGCACTTAGGAGAGGCTTGGGGAAGCCAGAAGGAAGGAAGCCAGAAGCAGCAATGGCGCCAAACATCCAACCCAGGAACTGATACCACTGAGCCAAATAGCTGAAGTTCTGCTAAGAAAAGAGCAAGGCCCTCTAGCAAACTTCACAAAAGAGCTACTGCCAAGTTACAGCTGGTTGTTGTGAACTTGAGGTGGCAGTTACTGCTGGACCAGCTTGAAAACAATAACTGCAATTCTGAGGGAAGCCTGGAAGACTTCAGTGAAGGAAGTGTGGACAGAGTTGAAGATGGTGCATGAAGTTCTCATGTAGTGAGTTGTGTGTTAATTGGAGAAGGAGACTGATAGGGGAAATTGCTACAGTTTGACTAGGGAGTGAAACAGTAACCTCACATATTTTAATGGGATAGTAACCATATTGCTTATGCAGTGGTATGTCAAATAACAGTGACTAAATAAAACCACAAGCCTTCGTAAGCAATGCTTTAAACAAACATTACAGTATTACTATTAAGAATTGAGTTTCAGTCTCTTGATTTTAACTGTAAACCTAGCTTTGCCCCACTTCTATCCATAGCTACTGGGGGGGGGGAAGAGGTTTTGAATTAATCTGGATGCAGCATTGACAAAGTGAGGACTAAATGAAAGCACATCTAGCTCATCAAGGTAACAGGTGTAACAAGGTAACAGGTAACAAGGTGGTGGACCAACAAGATCCACACTAGGTGGTTGGCTGGGATCCATACCAGGCTAGGAAACACTATTGACTTGCACTTGAAATAATCCTATCTACAGTCTCACAAACCGTTCTAGGTTTAGCTTTGTTTTATGCTGAAGTGGTCATATTAACCTTTAAGATGCTAAATGTCTTCAGACCAGGAACTGTCAGTTTCCACATGTACCTACCCAGATTTTGGAATCGGACTCAGAGGCTCTGTTTTCTGCTTTATTGTTTTGCGATATTAGATGGGTAGGAAGAAGAGGCAGGATCTTGTGGTATACCCTCCCCGTGGTGATCCACTGCATCTCTTTCCATTTTTAGAAGGCTTCTGAAAACTTCATTATATCAACTAGCTTGCAATGCGGGATCTGCTGTTTTTAAAGAACTATTGTTCATTGTATGTGTTTTTTCACAAGTTACTTTGGGTAACCTCTTCAGAGACAGAAAAGGCTAAAAATAGAGAAGGAAAGCATGCGGCTCCTGCACGTTTCCAACTTCAGACCATTGGCTCACCTCCTTCAGTGTCACCTGCATTGATTGACAGCAGCTTTTTAGGGTTTCAGGCATGAGTCTTTCCAATCCCTATCTGGAAATACTGGAAATTGAACCTGGAACCATTTCCAAGCAAAGCACATGCTCTTCCATTTATCAATAACCCTTACCAGTATGGCACCTTCTAGCACACTATATGGGAATGATGCAGTTAATTTGCTGAACTCATTTTTCTCCCCTCTAGAATTCAGGTGCCAAACAAATGATTGGAACAGGCTATATTTTATAGTAACGGCAGCTGGTTGTGTTCATTAATAAAGACAGACATGTGAACCATTTCCTTCTTCTGATTGCTCTCCAGCATTAGCAAACTAATTAGGGCAAGCCAATAATTGATGAATCAGCATCCAGCCTCTTAACAGTATGATCCTTCAGCTCGCAAGGATGTTAATTTGCATATCTTTAATGGAAATAAGTGTTAGCATTAGCAGAAGGGAAATCAGTAGGGATAGGTGATGAGTCAAAGTTTGATTTATAATTCCTCTTAGGTGGGTTTCAAAGATGTTCCATCCCTCTAAAGTACCTGAATATGTATGATAAGTGTGGATGCATTAGGGAATGTGTGCAGTAGTCTTTTAACCCCCCTGGGGAAACCAGCAGCCAGTTCTGGAAAGCGAATCACAAGTCAAGTGTAAAGTGTTTGATAATGTCTGTCAACCTTCTGCATGCTACACACAAACACACACACACACACACTCATGAGTTACCACCTGGCAGTGGTGTATAAAGCCAGAAAGCAGACAGTTTTGAAATGTGAGGGGCAGGTAAAAATTCAGACCGTCTCTCCCCATACAAACGGACCCAGACCCTGTGGCTCACAGGGTGGCCAGGTCTTTTCTGTGGTGATTCCCTGACTGTGGAATGCTCTCCCCAGAGAGGCTTGCCTGACACCATCATTACATGTCTTTAGGCACCAGGCAAAAACATTCCTATTTACCCAGGCCTTTAGCCATTAGATAATCTATGGCCTGTTAAAGCTGTGGGGAGTGGGGACTGTTACTATGATTATTTTCTTATTATGCTGTCTGTTATTGTGCTTTTCATTATGTTTTTTATCATTGATGCTCCATACAATGTGTTCTTAATGTTGTACACTGCCCTGGAATTTTTCTTGATAAAAAGTGATGTATATAAATCTTATAAATAATAATAATAACCCTTCAGAAGGAAGTGCAGTTGCTCCGAATTTACATTTGTATCACGGAGAGCATAACTGCATGTGCCATCCATAATAAATGAATGTAGTGATTTACAGGAGGATCACAATAAGCCCAGCCTCTGTAGCTTGATATGGCACTTTAGAATGTTCCAGCATGGAAATAATTATTAACAGTTTAAACCCACCCTTCAACCAAGGCTCTTAGCATGGTGTGCAAGCCCTAGAATTAAACGCCAAATCAAAATATCGACATTAAAGCTATAAAATCATAAATAAACACAAAAATGCTTTCACATATTTTAACTTCAGCTCTATATAATTTCACAGTGAACAGAACAGCCAGCCATCTCCAAAATCCCCAACGCCAGGTGGAACAGACGTGTCTTCAGCTGATACGTAGATGTTCAGTTACACAGCTGTACTTTCCATGAATCCTTTAAACAAATGCCGTTTTTCATAGGAAGTAAAGGAAAAGAGATCACCTTGTGTTTCAAGATATTGCAGCAGCTGAAGGTACATCACACACAACAGCATGATTGGCTGGTGATGGACAAGATCCAGGAAGTGTGTCCATGCACAGTCTTTGGATCCTGACTACTGGAATAGGAAGTCTCATGCTGAACATGAGGGGGAAGGATGACTTTGTCTGCTGCTGCGGCTCTGTTTTTAAATCAATCCTTTTTACTGCTTCCCCTTCATGACACCTGCTGAGATGCACATGTTCCACGAATGTTACACTCAAGTCAATAGCTCCCCCGCCTTCTAGGTACATTCTGCCAGACAAGCTTGAAAATCTTTACAAAGCAGTCAAATGATACAAAACAGCACTATTTTTCTCAGTGTCTGGACATTTTCCCGGTGCCCAGAATATACACAGTGAGGCATTCAAGCCGAGAGTGGATTGAAGTTTAACTCACAAAATAATAGTCATTAACATTTAATTTTAATTAAACTAAAAAGTGCCAGGTGTTCATCAATTTGTTTGTGACTCAAGGAAATCCAAATTAATACCCACCTTGCCAGCCAGGGAAATGAGGGATCAATAGCCAATGAGAACAACAACAAAAAGGCTATGGTGATTGAGGAGAAAGAACAGAAATCCTGCCCTCCCCCCATTGGTCCATGTGTTGCTTGAGAGGAGAGTGAGATGGGACTTTCTATTGCTTTGCTTGCCAATAAATAGCAGAGTCTTCCATCAGTTGGAACAACGGAAAAGGCAAGGCTACCTCTACCATTAGGCAGAAGGAAGCTGCTGGCATGAAAGGGTAGCACATTG
Source organism: Darevskia mixta (assembly GCA_034641385.1). Classification (NCBI taxonomy): domain Eukaryota; kingdom Metazoa; phylum Chordata; class Lepidosauria; order Squamata; family Lacertidae; genus Darevskia; species Darevskia mixta. The sequence goes on from JAWWNH010000018.1 coordinate 2,580,960, forward strand.
TTTCATTTTTTGTTGAATGTTTACATCCCTTCCGCTGGCAAGTGGCATATTCAGCCTTGGGTTCTATAATTACTTGACCAGACTTTGGTTAGAGGCACCTTAACTTGGGGAGGGTTTTTTTTGGGGGGGGGGTGTTAACAAAAATGCTGTTCCTCTTTGGAAAGCAAAATTTCTGTAATGAACTCTGAGGAGTTGTATTCCTAACTGAGCAGTTGGGTAGAAGAAAATGTTGCTGGTGTGCTCAGAGGCCAGAAATGGGTGGGAAAAAAGATGATGTGACTCTTGCCTTTGTAAGGTAGGCTGCATTCAAGGCATGCACAATTGAGAGGTTTTTACACCCCTCTCTCAATCCAGGCAAACAAAAGGTCATTTTCACAGCCCCAGGACACGTTCCAGACAGGCAGGAGCACTTAAGGAGAGGCTAGAAATGCTATGAGATATTTCTGCCCTCTGAATTCGCCAAAGAAGCTTGCAGGCAGGTGCCTGGAGCAAAGGGAGGAGCTTTGCCCATACTCTGGTCTGCATGGGCCTGTGCCCACTCCCCCACCCCCGCTTTCTCTTGTTTGAGTTCTTGCTTGTACAGGATGGGTTTTTGGAAGGGTGTATTTTTTGTATTTCTGCAATCTTGAGGTTCTGCTAAGCCTGCTGATATGCGCATAAGGGATTGAAAGCACTGACATTCACTTTCATAAATAGAGGCAATGATACTGCCTGCATATTTTTCTTAGCACTTTCAAAAGTATTTTTTATTTATTTAAAGAAACGTGAAGATCCATCTGTGGTTCTTCTTCTCATAGAAACACTGTTTAGAATAACAAATGAAGGAGAAAGAAGTTAAATTTCCATTTGATCTGCTCAGGTTGATCTTCAAAGCGTTTTTCTTTTTTCTTTTATTTCTCTCTCTTTGAAGTTTAGTTTTAACAAGGAATTCATTAATTAACTTTTAAAATGTACAAATTGTTTTCCCTTCCAAAATTTAATTCATTTGACACAAGAGTGAATTAAATGTACTGAATTCTTTCACTTGCTTCACACAGTTATCCATGCAAAAGTGTCCCTCACATGCTAGGTATGTATCACAATATGGACTCATGTAACTTCAGGACCCTCAGTTCCTGATGTGAGCAACAAATTGTCCATCTCTTTCCTGAAGCCCCATAAGTTCTGCAGCTATTATAAAATGTCCAGAAGGGCAGTGATTAGCCATGGCTTCCCTATGTTGATATGGCATCACATGTTCAACTCTTGGGAGTATCGAAGTGATCCCTGCATTTCCGAGATCCGAGAGAGTGGCTCTGAAATGTTATGTTCTCGCACGGTTTATAGTTCATGCTGTCTGTATCTGTGTCAGCATTTTATAAAGTCAGGCAGCCACATGATTGAGTCAGAATTTGGAAGGGGTGTGTGTGTGTGTGTGTGTGTGTGTGTGTGTGTGTCTGTAAAATAACAAGAGAGTTTATTCTGAGTACTTCAGCCTGCACAATAGATAAAGCAGATATTAGCTTCTTCTTTCTACTAATAGCTCAGTATTATTACAAAAGCACATAAGTCAGCCTTTGCTCATCCCAGCTGCCGCCCAGAGGTCTGGTGGCAGTGGTGGCCCCCTCAATATTGGGGTGTGCTTCCCCCTGCTCAAAAATATTGGGGGAGTTGAAGCCCCTCTGCCCACTATACCCAGCATAGCTGACTGACCATCATGGCTGGGACTGATGGAAGCTGGTGTCAACAACTTCTGGAGGGTGACATTCTGGGAAAAGTTGATACAGAGCATCTTCTGTTGGCTGTGTAGATATCTTTCAGCAGATCCTTCCTTGCGGAGTTCAGGAAATCACTTCACTTAATAAAAGGCTAATTTTGAGCAAGAAGCCCAGACAATGCTTTCTGATGTCAGTATTTTTAACTTGATGATGGAATGAAAGTTTCCTTAATTCCTATTGTTCCTTGTCATCTTTCCCTTAATGCAGGGATGGGGAACCCTGTTTAGCAGGTTGCATCCAGCCAATAGACCTTGTGTGCTTGTTAGCAATGCCAGATTCAATATCCTGGCAAGCCAACTAGAAATGTTCTGCTTTAGGTCAAGGGTCAAATCTACTAGGATATGACAAGCATTTAATAGTAAATAAAACCTGAATGTATAGAAAAACAATATACATTCAGATCCACACTCCTCTACTCTGTAACAATTTTTGCATGCAAAGGTATGGAACAACAGGCCATCTGTTTTTCATTCAACAACTTTGGCAAAAAGCATATGGTAGTTCCTAAAAATGTACAGACTATTCAGTTATCAATAAGCCTGAAACATCACACATCATGTGAAAGCTAGAAAAGCAAATCACTCAGCACACATGACCATTCTAGTTACTTGTTTATATTGTCATGAATTTGAGGGGTGGGACAGACTCCCCATAATCCTAAATTTAGTAAAGGAGTAGAACAAGTATGAAGGGAAGATGCAGTCGTTGAAGTCTGAGCTAAGAATTTCATTGATGCACTTGAGACTCATGGCCTAGTTTTACATTTCTTCAATATTAATGACTGTGTGATTGGGACTGGTCCACGTTTAGATGCCAGTAAAATTGGTTGGTGGACCAAGATGGGGATAAATTATTCACACACAAACAAATGCATGAATGTTGACTTTGGGGGATGGCAGCTACAGAAAGAGTGGATTAACATGCATGTACAAGATGCTGATGCAATATGATATCAGAAAGAACGTAAGTCAGGATTCACCTCCCCCTTAAATCTGTAAAGTATCAGTGATGTCCTAGAAAATTAGATTTTTGGTACTCCACTCAAATTCACACAGAAATAAATTCTGTCACTTCATTAGCAGGGGTAGTATCCAACTATCTTGTACTTAGAGAAGACCCATAGAAATCAATAGACTATAGTTAGCCCATTGTCTTCAGTGGGTGGGATTTCCCTAACCATCCGCATGGGGTTGAACCCATCAATGAACTTCTGTTTGTATGACAAACTGAAATGGTTTTTTTCAGATGGAACACTTGGAAGAGCACAACTTTGAATTCCACCCAATCTGTCTACTCAGAGTATGACTTAATTGGACACTACCCTAACAAACTACCGGTATATCAACTTTGTAAAATGCTACTTATTTTTTGATAGCAGCTCTTTGAATCACTTTGGATTTTGTTATCTGCAGGTTTCAACAACACATTCTGATTTCTAACTTTATTTACATACCCAGTTGCAACTAGGACAAAATAATAAGATCTCATTTGCACATCTTAATTGTAGAAGGAAATGGTGATGTTCAAGCGTTAATCCCATTTGCTTTTAATCCAGTAATATCAATAACTGAGATAATTGAAATTGGTAATTGATTTGGCTAGCAGGCTGGGTACAAGAGTAATTACAGGAGGCCAAATACTCACCCTTTGGTTAATCACGTTAGGAAAATTAGCCTCCATTTCATGAGACTGCTAACTTTATTAAAGAGTGTGGCTATCGAGCTCAAGTTCCTGAAATAATACATTTTGGGTGGAATCTATAGGAAGACTGGAAAAAATGAAAACAGGAAATCGCTCTTAATCTGATTAAGAGGCAAAATATTTGAAAGTCAAAGGCAGGACTGTTTGAAGACTTTTAAACAAAGAGCAGAGATAATTTAGATATACATCTGCTCATGGCCATCAAAAAGCAACAAATTGGAAAAGGAGATGGGGGTGGGTTTAGACAGCCATGTACTAATAATGAATGTGGTTATTGTCTGGACAGCTTGGGGGCTGGGAGCTTTCATCACAAGTTGAACTGCAATCTGCTGTGAGCAGGCCTTTGGCTAATTAAACAAATCTATGGCCTTTTTAACAGTGTGTGTGTGTGTGTAGGTAGGTGTAGGGGGGAGTTGTTGTTACTATGGTATATATCTTTGTGGCTTTTTATTGTAAACCACCCTGTGATAAACGGATGATGGGCAGTCAATAAATTTAATAAATAATAATAATAATAATAATAATAGTTATCCACAGAAGGACAGCTCCCATGAGATGTGCGGGGCTGCCTCAAAGGGCTCAAGCCCCTGCCTGCCCTTTTGTGCTGTGCCCCAGATCTCCTGCCCTCACCTGCTTTTAGACTTACAAAACAACCTCAACCCGCACTCCCACTTTGCCTACAGAGTTGTTGAGCATACTCCAGCTGTCCACATTGGCATCTATACATATTAATTAGCTTGCAGATTTGTGTCAGGGGCTTGCAACTGGAGTCTTTTAGCTATAAGTAGTAATGCCTACATTGGCATTAGTGGGTGAAGACCTACATTGGCTCCCAGTACGTTTCCAGGCACAATTCAAAGTGTTGGTGCTGACCTTTAAAGCCCTAAACAGCCTTGGTCCTGTATACCTGAAGGAGCATCTCCACCCCCATCGTTCTGCCCAGACACTGAGGTCCAACGCCGACGGCCTTCTGGCGGTTCCCTCGCTGCGAGAAGCCAAGTTATAGCCCAGTTATTCCTCTGTCTTAATCTTCAGTTCCTTTTCTAGCTTTTACAAATGAAAATGTAGCTTGTTTTTCAAAGGCTAGGCTAAGTAGGAAATATATTTAGCTCACACAATGCAGAAGCCAATTAGGATGAGTTATCCTGTGCAGCTATTGTATGAAGGAAAGACACATTCTTTGAAATGTCTCTAAATGGCAGTTCGAGCTTTCTCACACACGTTTCTTATTCTGTTCAATTATATTTCTTGCATAACCTCAGAGGCTTGCTTTCACAATAGCAGATTGATGTTCTGAGCCCCATTTTCTTCAGATACGGTTCTTCAAGAAGTTTGTCACTTTTCCTTTGTTTGTGAGAAACCTGTTTTGTAGAGAAGTGGAAAGCAGATCATTTAAGCACTCTGTTCCTTAAGGAGATGCAGCGTAACAAGGTTTAGAGGATTTTTTAAAAAAAGCACAGCAAAGCAATGCAAGAAAGAATGTCTGATTAAATTGAGAAAATGATAAGCATGCCAGACTGTGGCCTGTGAACTTCAGAGTTCTGTGAAGTAGTAATTCGGTGATAGAAGGCAAATTGTTAATGTGGTGTAATTCTAATACCAGAAGAGATCAAAAGTTCAGCCAGATAAATACTGTAGAGTGAGTCTGTTTTTTTTGTTTTTTGTTTTGGCCAATACAAGCTTTTTAAATGTACTCCCAATTGTTCCTTGGCAGACAGGGCTTACATTTGGTGCTTGGTCATTTTTGTAAACAAGAATAATACTTAGGATTTTGTTAACAATATCAATGTCTGTTTGTTTTTCAATGGCAATTAGACACCCAAGACAAAACAAAGTCAGTGTAGAAATTACAGTACTGGAATCAAGCAAATTCCATGAACCTCTGTCACTTCCTTTCACTGGAGGGAAGAAGACTTACTCATTTCTAAAATCATTTCCAAGTTCATATGATGAGAACTTTAATCTATTCAGGCTTTTAGTAAGTATTTTATTGCTCTCTTTAATTTTATTGCTACTTTATTAGTGCTTTCCGATTTGATTTTGATCTTATCTTGACTAATATTTTCATATTTGAATTTCTCGAGTATGTTATGGATAGCAAAGTAATGAGTCATCTTCTTGTGAGACAGTTCCATTCAATGGTGTTCTTCATGCTGATGAAAGGTTCTTTTGATTCAGTAGAACAGGATTCTTACCCTCTGATTTTCCTCTCTCCCTACCACCTCCTATGCTGTTCTGAAGGGCGTCCCAACTCTCTAGTGAAGATTTGGAGAGTTTATGGAAGATAAACGAATAGGATAGAACGAATTGACAAAAAAAATTGCCTTTCTTCCTGTTTCTCTTATGTTGTATCAAGGATCCTTTGGTCATCATGAAGGGCATTATTAGATACAAGCTACAGTGTTTGTTCACATCCACATTAAACCTAAAAAAACCTAACAGCTGAAAGTATATGTTGCAGAAAGTGGTGCAGTCAAATTTATATTGAACAAACCAACTAAAATGTTCACTTCAGACTGTGAGCTGAAATCTCAAGGTGCTTGTGTCTTATAAAACTGAATCATGCCAGGTCGGCGGGTTTCAAACCTTTCAGCTTGAAAGCCAAGCACATTATTGCAGCAAGATCAAAGGTCTCCAACCAACAGAATGAAAAATGTTATTTTTAGTTACTTGTTGTATAGATAGGCTTTAGGGATTAACCAGTGTATGTACAATACACATATACCATCCTTCCCTTTAGCCTCCATTTCAAAGTGGTCAAGGGAATGTTACGTACTTGTTAAGTGAGCATATATCCATGGCCAGGGTTTTTGTTGGGGGACAACCAAAGTTGTTGAGCTGCTGGGAAACCCCGTGAAGAGGACCTTATGCAATGTGCATGTCTGCAGGTGAGGTGAGGTTTTGTAGCTGATGCCACCAGGAACCAGGGGGCTTCTTCAAGGAAAGTTTAGATAGTTTTCGGTATAGAAATATACACTTCTATTGTATATTTAACCCGCCTTGAGCAGTTGGAGTGGGGTAGAAATGAACTAAAATAACTTTAAAAAGAAACAAAATAAAAACAAAATCCTTCCAGTAGCACCTTAGATACCATCTAAGTTTGTTATTGGTATGAGCTTCCGTGTGCATGCATACTTCTTCAGATACAAGTGTACAGATACAGGTGTATCTGAAGAAGTGTGCATGCACACGAAAGCTCATACCAATAACAAACTTAGTTGGTCTCTAAGGTGCTACTGGAAGGATATTTTTTATTTTGTTTCGACTACGGCAGACCAACACTGCTACCTACCTGTATTTAAAAAGAAAGAAAATGAGAAAAATGGAGAGAAGAGCTCCCCTTTGCTGCTTTCCCCGCCTGCCACTAGATGGCAAACTCCAATGGGAGTCGAAGAGACAAAGTAGAATTTAAAGAGACAAAAAACCCTCAAGAAACTAACATAAGATCTCCTTCAACAATATCTCCTTCAATAACAAACTCCCCCCTCCCCCCGGCCATACTATGACAAAATGTTTATCGCAGGATGGCTTTGTTGGTGAAATATATCAGAGTGATGCATCTGTATTTTAGGTCCTTTAGAGTTTTTTGTGTCCAAGTTGACTGAAGCTTATGCACAAATGTACTTCTTGTCAATTTGCTGGCTGCCTCAGAGTCTCTTGATACCTTTTGTCTGCTTCAAAATGCTGATTCGTGAGGACAGTTCATTTATCTTTTCTATATTCTGAACCAATCTTATTCAAGAGGAATTTTCAGCTTCCCAGAGATGGTTAATAGACATAGCAGTGAGAGTTCAGTGATATATTTTATATTCCTTAATGCACACTCTCACACATATCTATTTTTTATTTAAAAAGGCCATAGTTGTATTGATAACAGCATGATAACTTTCTATACAAAATATAAACAGGGGAATTAACATTTTCTCTTTGATGCTCAACAATTAGTATGATATTCAGAAAGTGTCAATGACTACGGTAAGAAGACCAATCTACATATGATGCAAGGAAATTTCTGACTTTTAAGAAATCTTATCATAAGGAATAGGGTGTCTTGAGTATTACTGAGCCAACAATGCTAGGGTATGGGGTATTTAATTCTCTGCCCCTAGTCATGCTGCTTCCTTAGTTCCATGTTGGGGAGGCGGTTAAATTAATATACAGATGTTCCTCTATTCTCCACCCATCCCACCATGAGCCTCATAGCAGCTTTGCAAAGTTGTTTAGATTGAAGGATAGGTTAAACTAGTGCTAGGCTGAATACCACACACCCACACCATTTGACTTCTGCAAAAGGATGCAACAATATTAGGTGACTTTGGGGGGAGGTGGGGATTTCATAATTTTTGACTTGCACTAAATGCAAGGTACCCATTTCCACCCCCTTCTCCCCACTCTACATCCACCTTCCTTCCTTCCTTCCTTCCTTCCTTCCTTCCTTCCTTCCTTCCTTCCAGAGTCATTTTCAGTTTATCCAAGCATGAAGCAGCAACAAGGCTCTTTTCGATGTTCAAAGAAAGAGAAATAAATCTCTTCTTCTATTTAAGATAGAATACTTCACATCTGCTTGCCTTCTGAATATTAACCCAGTCTTTGTTTTCACCTTAGCACTGTTTTCAGTTTAGCATAGTTTGCTGGGATGAATATTTCAGCCCAGCACAACCCACCCATCCAATCAAATTCAGAACCTTTTGCATCTGATTTAATTAAACAAAGAATGGGAATCCATAAATTGGGATCCCTGATCATGCATCTCTTGTATTGCATGTGCTTTGGCTCTATCTCATCTTGATCTTTTGCCCTAATTTTCATCTGCTTCCATTCAGAATGTTGAGGACTAATTCAGAATGTTGAGGACTAATGCTAAACTCAATGCTTGCTAATTGTGCATTTTATGAGGTCAAATTAGGATGTAAGTCTAGCTCACAGGTTGGTAAGTAGTTTCAAAACATTATGCATATCATTTATTAGTAGCTGTGGTTTTCTGTTCACCCTCATTCCTCCCACTGTAATGCATTCAAAAGTAATTATTTGCTTGCAGAGACAAATAATTCTCCACTAATAAAAGCTTTTAAAAATGTATTCCAGGAATTTAAACAAAGGTAACTGTTTTGTTTTGCTTAGTGTTTGAAACTCAACACTATAACTCAACCTGTAACTCTGTTTGCTCTAAAGGTATCCAAAGAAGAGGTTACAGGTAGGTAGCCGTGTTGGTCTGCCATAGTCAAAACAAAATAAAAAATAATTTTTTTCCCCTTCCAGTAACACCTTAGAGACCAACTAAGTTTGTTCTTGGTATGAGCTTTCGTGTGCATGCACACTTCTTCAGATACAAGAACAGGTGTTAACAATTACCATAAAAACATTAATTTCTGAGTCTGAGAGGGGAGTTCTTAAAAAAAAATCTAACAGTTTTGCTCATAATTGAGGCAAACAGGAGAATTTAAAATAAGCTAAGTAGTGACATGATAAGAGTTTTATAGCTGTCCTGTACATGTATCTCTGCATGACAGGCCATTTATCAAAACTGCTATTTTGAATACAGCACTGTTCACATGGAGGGCTTAATCATCTAAATAAGCCGCAAAAATGTTATTCTGATAAATCTGGGCTATTCAGTCTTGTATATTTGAGAAAACTCAGAAGAACTGACAGATCTTTGATAGTGCACTTATACATTATCATCCCCAACTTTTGCCCTCACTGGACTTGTGCCCAGTGTTTTCCCCTTGCTTTACTTTAGGATTAAGTTTAAAAACATCATTTAGTTTAATTTCCCAATTTACTGCTTGTCTTCCTTGGATATCAGAGACATTGTTTTAGGTCAGCTAAATTTGAACATACAGTCTTGAAAACATCTGTTTTGAGCATGATAAGGTTATTAGTTGAAAGCAAAGTGAGCTACTTAATGAACTCTCTGTCAAATGCAAGTGCTGTATGTCTTTTAGTTTAGTGATCCAGAAAATTCTCTGTGCTGTTGATGTGACCCCAAGGCGTGTGCACTAAAATTAATCTGCAGCACATATTAGCATGATATTTGATGTCCTGTCTTGTTGGGCTTATGATTGAACTTTTGCAATGCTGCCTTTGATCCTCTTTTTTTGGAGTGCAGAGTTCAGTGCTAGGAATAACCAGCCTTGAAGAAAATGCAAATGGTTGGCATGAATTTCAAAAGAACCCAGATGAACTCTGTTTCATGCCTTTACTACTATGAAAGTGAACTTTCTTGAGTTACAGGGAAGACTTGGCTGATATCTAAATAGTAGTTGTGTGGAGGTTATGACATAGTTTTAAAGAATTGGGTCCCTAGCTACTGTTGGACTCCCATCATTGCTGAACATTCGCTAGGCTGGGTGGGAACGATGGGACTTGTAGTCCAACAGCATCTAGGGGCTAGGCTAGGATATTTTGTTAATTGTGTGAGACCTTCAAGCAATTAACAAAGTATGGTTTATCAGGAATACAAGAGGGGGTACTTAGGCTATAACTAGAGTCCCAGAGATCTCAGTATTGTTGTTCATGAGATGAGCCATGAACATTGACAATAAAGGTAAAACGATCAGGCAGCAGGTGACATGAAAGACTTGGAGTGGTGCTGTGAGCTTGAGTAGACAATATTGGGCTAGATGGACAAATAGTATTTTCTGGTATAAAGAGCTTCTGTCTTTAAAAATCTCTACTTGGAAGATACAAGAACTTTTCATTTATCTCTTTGGCAGTTTGACACACCCAGTGCTTCTTTCCATTCATGTGGGGCTAATCTCAATAAGTTGCCCTTAAAGGATTTGTTGTAATCATTATTGCTGTGAGTGTAAATTTTCAACACTTAAAGCTCACACAGATTTACAAATGAGAATAGCCTCATTTGACTACTTAGAGTTTAATAACTTGTTGAGCTGAGTGAACGGACCATAGAGAATACTGGAAAGCTAGGGTAATAGCATCAAACTGTATAATGAACTGTACAGTCATTCCAAGAACAACAGAAAAACAGATAAGACCTAGATAGGCTTTATCTCTGTCTTCAGGGAAACATTAGGATACAGAGTATAGATTCTCTTGTGCTCTTTCCTGATTTGAAAGAGGGGAAAACTGTAATGTAACCTGAATAATTTAGAGAAGGAAAATGAGATTTGTCTCATGGAATAGATTTCTTCAGGCCAAGAAAATATGTGCAAGATGTTGGAAAGAACAGAAGTCAGAATTAAGATGCTTTTTTTAACTTCTGAAAATGACAAGGCTGGGTCATTGAACCTTGATCTGCGAGTGTTATTTGCTTCATCTTCAGAAGCAAATATGTCACTTGACAGGCAGAACACAGAACAGTAATACTGGATTTGTGAACAGTTGTCAGCTTTTAAAGTTGTTTTTATTTCTTTTGTTTCATTGCAGCTCAGCCTTTCATTTTACCTCAGTTCATTTTACCAAAGAGTCCCTGAACATTTGGGTTGATTCTAGACATGCTTTAGATAGAAATTGAACTGGAGTGAGGAAAAACAAGCTGATGCCATGGCTGACAAACTACATGTCCTATACTGGTAGAACCAATGTATTAAATTTTTATACCACCATAGGTGGATCATTCTTTTATGGCCTCAGTTTTATCTCAAAATATGAGAGATATTATTATTCAGGGCATAGTTAAATCTGAGCAAGTGAGAGCACCTCCTAAGATGGCTTTACCAGAGGTAAAGGAATAATTCATTCCTGTGGCATCTTTTTCCTATCTTCAGTGCCTGTTTGTAAAGTTAGAGATGCAGGGAGTGCCATCAGATGAGCCATATGCAACTGTTAATTTGAACTACACAAAGGCTTGGTGGGGCAGTTTTAATCTCCAATTTCATGCAACAGGATCTTGTTCTATAATGGTGCCGATCATCAAGGAATGAGACAAAAACAAATTCCAGTTGTTCTTTGAGAAAATCCTTTGTGTGTTAAGGAGTGGGATGAAGAACAGGTCCAAGCTTTTCAGTCTCTTTACTTATGCTAGGCAGTGCATAACACTGCAGAATATTGGTTTAAATGACAGGAATATCAGAAGGCAGCACATGCATTAAATTGATGTGGCTCAATGTCCACAATGCGCTCCTCATGTTGAGCAAGTGTATCCAGCATTTGCTGACATGTCATTGTCATAATTGGAATAATAAACTCGGGCTCATTTCTGTTGTAAACAAAGGAATGTGATAAAACCATCATGAATGATGCATTTGAATTGGATGTTATTTGATATTTTTCTTCTTTTTTGCACATAGTGCAGGAGGATTCCCGGTAATTTGATTCTATTTTCAATATGAAGTAATAAAGTTTCATGGAAAGCAGAGACTCAGTAACTGTCAAATGAAAAGGAGGGTTATTCTGGTTATTCTATACTGTTGAATTCCACCTATAATTAATAATGACAAAGGCTTTTGAGGAGAGGGGCAGAAATCCAGACAATCCTCAGTTCAAGAGCTCACGTGGCAATTGGCAAAATAGCCAAGATATCCTGCAAAATGAAAATAGAAACAGTGCATGCCTACGTATGCTTACTCAGAAGTAAGACCCATTGTGTTTAGTAGGGCTTGCAACGTAGAAAGTACTTTTAGGACTGCAGCCTTTAAAAGGTGTTCTTAAAGTGGGTGTGCATACACACAGTACATCTCCTTTATGTGTATATAGAGATTCAGGCATTGATTGACTCCTTTTATGAAAATTGTTCAAGTACTTGTACAGCAGGTAGAAAGTTGAAATTTAGTACACACAGTTGATCTTGTAACAGAGGCCAGTATTCCACCCAAGCCGAGCATAGAAGGAATGCATACATGTAGGAGGGGCCCTCAACCCATAATTGAAGATACCCTAGATCGGGGAGGGGTGGCTATGCAGTGGCAGCCATAAACTCCATCTTAGATAGAATACAGAAGTGGAGGAATTCATATAGTTCAGCAATCCCTGGACTGTGAGAGGGAGTATGCCAATGTCAGTAGGAAGGAACATGCGTAGCATGTAATATATGTGAAACTTAGAATGTGTGCTGACACCAACATACACACAGAAACAAATGCCACATCTGGAGGACCAACTTGTTCACTATAAATAGATTTAAAAACAAACAAACAAACAAACAAACAAACAAACAAACACATGAGTGTTAAAAAGACAACAGTGTCGTACCTGTTACTGTCTCGGCCTCTGCACTTCTCTAATGCCTGGTTGCATTCATGACAAAAGACAGCAAAAAGCTGTAGCTGTTATAAAGCAGCTCTGCTTGCAAAGGCCATTGTCGAATGCCTGTAGCTATTAATGTTCTCTTGGCAGAAAACGTAAAAGGTATGGAACTGACACAATATTAGTAGTTATTCTAGGACTACCTTTGGGTTTGAAAACATGAAACATCTCCCACTGACATTGTGATGTCTCATCTTGACTCCACTTTGTCTAGAGTAGATCACTACTGAAACTACTCTTGAGCAGCTGAATTTTCATTCATAAATCAATTGGTTGATTCTGTCTCCCCCTGCCCCCCAAGCTTTCTTGAGTGAAAAAACTTACTAATTTTGAATAAAGAGCAATGATCCTGCCAATGTTAGTAGTGGCGAAGCTGCATGCTCCAGCACCGGGGGCGGAGAGCAGGCAGGGGCGTGGCTGGCGCGCATCCCAGGGGCGTGGCGCACTGCCCGCGGGGGCATGGCACCCGGCGCGGTGGGGGATGCACGGCGCATGTCCGGGGGGCAGCCACAATGGTACCCCCCTCCCAAATGGTGCCGGGGGTGATGCACCCCTGCCCCCCCTTTCCTCCGCCAGTGAACGTAAGGCACCTGGAGCTTCTAAACTATGAGACACTCTCAACATTGCAGGGGCATTTTAACTTGGGTATCTTAAAGTATATTTGTTTTTATTCTGCTTCTCTACTGAGAAAGAGTGGCTAACAGCACTCATTTTTTAAAAAAATTCAGAAATCATTTAAAAATGATTCAACAAGTTACTAAAAATAGCAATGGATGATAGCATTAATTCTCCTGACCCCCTGGCCTACCTGGCAGCAAGTCAGTATGGCAAGTCCAAAGTCTAGGGGTCAATCTATACAGGTCCAGCCAGTCAGTGTGTCAAGTCCAAAGTCCAACAGTCAGGAAATGCAATCCAGGGTCAATCCAAGTAGTCAAGTCTAAAGTGCAGCAATCAGGATACGGTCCAGGAGCATCCAAGCCAAGGTCTAGCAACATGGGCAGTTGAACAGACACAACACCTCAGGTCTGCTTCCCTTTGGTGCTTTACCTGCTGATTGCAGCATCAGGGCTTGATGCGGCATGTGACCCTCACCTGTCCAGAGCCTACTCTAGATGAGGAATCACACATCCTCGCAGAGCTAGTGAGCCCCACCTGTCCAGCTACTAGGGAGCTGGGCTCTGGGCCCTTGCCTGCCTCAGCCTCCTAGAGCACCCCTCCCGCTGCTCCCTACACCTCAGAGCCCACGATGTTCTTGGAACAGGGACTCCTCTGGCTCTGGTGATGGGTCCTGCTGCTCTGGTTCCTGTGCACTGACCCACATCCACTCGCCATCCTCCATCACCCCGTATTTTCATCCCCATCCCCTGCTTGCTCTGGTGTGTCCCAGTCCCAGCTACACCCATGGCTAGGATCCTCTTGCTCCTCCCCATTTGTCCTGCCAGTTCATGACATTAACACAGTAAGAATCCGAAATAGTGAGCTCAAAAACTATGCACTAATTGCCTACTGAAATGTTTGCTTTAGCAGGGACCTGTCTTGTTTTAACCTGTTCTCTTGTTTTAACCTGTTTATTTTGATTAGTTTTGGGGAAATCAGCACCTCAAGCAAGATCTTCAATTTTTTTCCATCTTGAAAGTGCATAACTGTGTGGATGACAACAGCATAAAAGAGGAGAGCTGCTTCCAGCTGAGATGTAGTAATGGGTTTGTGGTGTTTCTGGTGGAGATTGGTCAGTGGCGACACTCCTGGGGCTGAATGCCAAGTTCTGTGAATTTGTGGCTTACTTCAGGTTTACATTTTCACAGAAAACTCAGCAGCATTCGCTGATACATTCTGCATGCAATTTAACTTCATCAATGACTGCTCCACTCAGATGACTGCATCCTGATTTCTTTCCATAGTTGACTGAGAGAGTTAATAAATGGTGAAGGTTTAAAATATTTAAAGCCCTGTGGATTGCCGACATGCTCCATTCTGTACATGCATCAGCACCCCATGCATTGAATGACAGTGCACAGTAGCTGGAACCACTGTTTTCTTCTCAGTGAACTGCATCATAAAACTGAAAAAAACTTATTTCTTTAAAAAAAGGAATTGCTTATCGCAGTTGGAGCACATTCATAATTTTGAAATGGAAATTAACTTGGGCTAGATGAACCGACCGTTTGTGTATGTGTGGTTTGTTTTTAAAAGTAAATCTACAGCTTACATTTTACCTTGCCAATTTGACAGCACGAACTGATCTTGACAGTACTGAAGTTTAGAGCGGAATAATTTATGTGATTTGTTATGAAACTTCTCTTTGGGCTCAAGAAAACCCATTAGTACCGGTACTGTGGACCTTCCATACTATGCTTGCCACCTGAGCAAAATGATTGGAGAGAATTGGGAGAAGAGGAGAGGTGCATGGGCAATAATGTTTTTAAACACATAATGATAACTTATTATGAAATAATATCAACTAGAGACATGGTGGAAAGTATCCTTCATATAAGGTTGTTTTCTCCCTGCAATCAAAGCACCTTTTCCCACTTTTTAAAAAAGTATCTTTTTCTTGCTTATCCAGTTCAATGTGATCACTTGTGGATCAAATCTAGACAAGGGATTTTATCACACTGTGTGTACCGGTATGCCAGTTTTCCACTGCCAGGATATTTGTGCTGTATACAACTATTTCCTGTGAATGGTTTCCTGCCGCACTAGAAATGCTAATAGTGGCAATACTGAGTAAATTATCTGTAATCTGCTACTGTTAAAAGCGAGACTTTTTAACACACTTTTAAGCTCTAATTGTAGCTGATAATAATGGTTGCATCTCATTGTCATTCAGCTCCCACCTTACACCTTTCTCCCTTCCATATCTGTGTAATGGAATATATTGTGAGGAGAGATTGGCCTTCAACAGGTTAACTTTCTGGTGCTTTATGCATGGCCTATGGAGAGGCCTGCACCTGCTGAGTTAAAATTCATTATTCTAGACAGTGTCCTTTAAGGAGTTAATTGTCCTTAAATCTATTATTACTATTGTTATTAGTATTATTTACCCTATTACAAGCTCTTCTAAACAATTGTATCAATATGTGAATAGCTTCCTTTTCTTTTCTTTCCTATGCCTTACTGTGAATAGGTTTCTATTCTTATCTGTGTTGGTTTTAACTAGCTTTCATCTGATTGTGATGTGCATTGCGAAATCAAAGTATGATGATGGAATACAAAAAACTGAAAATAACTCTTGACACAGACAGCATCTTAACAATCCCATTTTCATCACACATAAATGTAAAGGATAACTAAAAGTAGCCTTTTCATTTTATTTTTTTGAGATGCTGTTTAAATGTGCTGTACTCCTACATTAGAGCCATAAGATGCTATTACTGAATAGGTAAATGTGGACATAGTGTCTGAAAATCTTTTGATTTCCTTAAATTATTTTTTTTTAATTTTAGAATGTACTTGTGCTACAAGTTAATATAATAAAAACAACAATTTCTCCTGTAATAAATATGGCAGCTAACACGCAGTAATATGTGGAACCATTACTATGACTCTATGACCCCAGATCTGCTCATGCTCATTGGTACATGTAATTTAGCTCATTCTGCCAACCTAGCAGGTGGGGGCTAACTAGGGACTCACAACACCAGCCGGGTTTGGATGTAGCACTAAACAATAGCTTAGTTGGAAATGAGCTGCTGAGACCTTGGGCATGCATGCTGTCTTATCCCCTCTCTTTCTTTAGTACGGCCATGAAGAGGAAATATTAATTATTTTTATGTCTAAATTGGAAATAACCAGTGTGGTGTAATTGTTAGTGTGTTGGTCTAGGACCTGGGAGAGTAGGGTTTGAATCCCCGCACAGCCATGAAGCTCACTGGGTGATCTTGGGCCAGTCACCATCTTTTAGCCTAACCAAACTCACAAGGTTGTTGTGAAGAAGAGAACCATGTACACCACCCTGAGAGTCTTGAAAGATGAAGGTCGTATATAAATCATAAACCAACTAACTGCTGTTAATTTTAACAATTTTTTATTAAAACAAACCTTGTTTCACAAAATACTTGTCCCAAAATCGACAGTATTGAATATATGAAGCCTGTTGCGTAGAACCAAATGATGGAAGTGTTTCAGAAAGCCTGTAAATGTCATCTTGGTATTCAAGCCCAGGACTAACTGTTAGTTACTCTGCAAGAATATGTTTACTCACTTGCTTTGATATATGTTAATTGGCTTGCTTTGATGCTATGCTTATCTGTGGGCCTGGGACACAGCTAGTCAGGAGAGGGGAGGCTTCTCACACTGGCTACCTGCCAGCTACTCCCTTATCTGAGAGATGGATGAGAGTTGGGAAGGGGCCTCCAAGCCAGGGAGTGAGTTAATGGGGCTGTTGGTGCCAGCTTACGTAGCTTGCTTTTGTATTATAAGTAATGCCTAAATGCTTCCTCGGGTGCAGACAAGTCATGATGACTGCTTGCTGCTTCAGCATCCACCCCAAATCTGTAAAGGTAGCAGGACTTCATGGGTTGTGTTTACATCTTTCTTTGATAAATTACTAGAACTGGCCATCCAGGCATTTTTGACATCCTTCTTTGGCATCCCTGCACCAAACCAGGCCCTCCTCTGGGTCTGAGGATCAGGGCACCTGTTGTACTTGACTTAATCAAGTAGTTCTTTATACATGGCTGAGCTTGGTAAAAAAATCCCACACTCCAGGCTATGTGAAAATGCCTTTTAAAACTGCTCCCGCCAATCAAATCTAATTTCCAGGTTCAATCTACAGCTTTCAGACTGCCTGCACTGTCTGTAAAAAAACAAAAAAACAAAACAAAACCCCTTTTCAGATATGCTACCTGCTGCTATCATTTCTAACTACTGATGCTTAATTCTTCTTTTATTCAAATTAAACACCTTGCAGTTATTCAAAAAACCTTGTGAATTATGTTTCCACTTCTTGCAGTTGTCATCTAGTTAATTAGCTCTTGGCATGCCTGGGTGTCTGAAGAGATTGCAGAAATGATGTGTTCACTGAAGTAGCAGCACTTAAAAAACAACACCACCCAACAATCACAGTGGTAGTCATTTGCTGGAGAAGTGTATTTCTATTCAACTTATTATTCATTTTATCTACAAGAAATTGAAATATTAGTTTGGTTATCTTAATGGAAAAATAATTATGGACCCTGTATCTATACCTTTACCTTAGCATAGCCAAATCATAAAACACAAGGTTGTAAAAATAAAGAAACGGGAATTCTGTAGTGCAAATTGGCAAATGAAGTGGATCCTCCTATTTACAGCCTAACTATTCATTAAAATATTTCTGTACCACTTTTCATTTACAAAAAGAAATACCAAAGCAGCTCACAAAATAATAAAGCATAGCAACAACGAATAAAAATAATCATCAATAGAATTAGTCAAATCACCGCAATGAATGAGGACATTTTCCCAATGTAACTTATGTGTCTCAGAACACTGGATAATCTAAAGAGGATTCTCTCCCTCTTTACTTTAGAATAAGCATGTGTTGACATGAGAATAATGGAATTGTGGAGTTGGAAGGGATCCCGAGGGTCATCTAGTCCAATCCCCTGCAATGCAAGAATCCATGAGAAATGGCCACCCAACATTTGCTTAAAAACCTCCAGTGAAGGAGATTCCACCACCTCCCTAGGGAGTCTGTTCCACTGTTGAACAGCTCTTACCACCAGATAGTTCTTCCAGATGTTGTAACTTGAATCCATTTGTTTGGGCCCTACCCTCCAGTGTAGGAGAAGACAAGCTTGTTTCATGTGACACCTCTTTAGATATTTGAAGATGGCTATCAGATCTCCTCTCAGTCTCCCCTTATCCAGTCTAAGCATATCCAATTCCCTCAAGCATTACTGAAACTCACAACTTGTCTGAAATACAGATATTTGGTTCCAGTGTGTCTTTTTTGTCTATACAGTATGTGCAAATGTATATATTAACAACATGGTAAAAAAGCCACTTTAATATTTGACCCAAACCTAATGTGCTATTTTATGAATTATTACAGGAAAGGTGCATATGGAAGAAGGGAGGTTAAGAGTTTTTAACTGACTTAGCCAAAGGGTGTTGTACAGTGTTAAAACACATGCATCAGGCACTGGGATCATATGAATAGTGTACTTAATTGGAACTAGTCCTCTTTAAAAATTGCCAGTGATTTGAATGAGATCAGTGACTCTCTATCTCAAACATGAAATCAGCGCTCTCATAGCTAAAAACACTGATGATGTGTTCAGTTAGGGTTGCCATATTTCAAAAACGCCAAAAAACGTGATTTTTCGATTGACTTGCCTAAGATCCAGGACAAAGCGCCGCTTTTCGCAAATTACCCCAAGTCGTCAATTCCACCTTTGAAATCCCGGTAATGTCCAGAAAAATCCAGACATATGGCAGCCCTATGTTCAGTGGATATATGAATAATGGATATACATGTTCAGTGCATGTGCACACAAGAATCTATTGTTTAGAATCAATACATAAAACCTTAGCCCATTGATCATCTTTGGGTCCATAGAAGCTCTTGTGTATTCCTTATTTACTAGCTTAAACCAGAATTTGCAGGAGGTTGGGGCCAGCCACACTGAGCAAGAAGAGGGACATCTCTGGTCCATAAACATCCACATGTTCATGGATGCTTTTCAGATGCCTCCATATTCTTTTTAGGGCCCACCCTACTTTTGTGACTGAGTTGTCTTACATAGTTTTTAATGTTCTTTTTAAAATTGTTGTACTCTGCCTGGGACCTTAGGGTAAAAGGCGGGATGATGTTCTGCATTGGTTTAAATGTGTAATTGTGGAAACAATAAGATGGGCTCTGGCAGAGCTCTTCCTCTTCTTTTTCAAAGGTAATTTGGAATTTAATTAATTTAATCTTGTAATGCTCTTACAAGTATTAAATTCATAATTCATTACTCACAAAATGGGGATTGCTGTGCAAGAAGCAAATGATAATAATTGTTTTTTTTCTTAGGCATGACAGAGCTGATGATGATTCCAAGCACTAAAAGCAACGTCTTATGATGGTAGAATAAAATCTTTAAATGAAAAGGTATTGTTTTATGTGGGCAATGAACCTAGAGTATCAGGAATGGTAATTGCAGGGTGGAGGGTGGGGGAATACAGATACATGGAATTTGGCTTCAGGCATTTTAGGTAAAGCCCATTACCGCTTCATGAAAATGGATGAAACAAGCCACACTAGGAACAGGATATTTTATAGGTAAGAAACTGAGAACTCAGTTACATAACCAGCCTGCTGTGAAAATGAGCTATGAATATGGAATATATCTTTGAATCCCTGTTTAATGCTTAATCTCAATCTTGAGAGTCACTGTGGTATTTTGGATAGAGCAGAGGGCTAGGATTGAGGGGTTCAAATCTCTACTTAGCCATGAAGCCAGTCACTATCTTTCAGCCTAACCTACTGCTACACTGTTTTTACCAGGATAAAAAGAGCGGGGGCTGGGGAGACATGTCCACCTCCTTGAGCTCCTTGGAGGAGAGACAAGGTTTAATGCAAGAATACATCTACATCATCACCACCTGAATGCTGTATGTTTTCAGATGCACATTTACTAGCCAGCCTTTTTCCTGTATATGTGCAGACAAATTCTGCCCTGATTATACATAGAAATATATATGCAAGCATGTGGTATCTAATAATATACAAACAGTAGTTGAAAAGAAGGCGAGTGGGAACAATAAGAAAAATAAACAAGTACAGTGGTACCTTGGTTCTCAAACTTAATCCATTCTGGAAGTCCATTCCAAAAGCAAAGCGTTCCAAAACCAAGGCGTGCTTTCCCATAGAAAGTAATGCAAAATGGATTAATCCGTTCCACACTTTTAAAAACAACCCCTAAAACAGCAATTTAACATGGATTTTACTATCTAACAATACCATTGATCCATAAAATGAAAGCATTAAACAATGTATTGCAGTCACACAATCAATCAATCAATCAATCAATAGTTGAACTGGGTTCCACACTGTCACAAAAACAACAAAAAAGAGCCGCAAAAACAAAAACACATAATAAATAGCAAAAACAGACAGACCTCAGTGTAAGACTCAAAATGGAAGTGTGGCACTCAAAACGGAAGTGTGGCACTCCAATTGACAGCGTAACACTAAAAACGGAGAACGTTCAGCTTCAGAAAAAAAATTGCAAACCGGAAAACTTACTTCTGGGTTTGATGTGTTTGGGTTCCAAGTTGTTTGAGTTCCAAGGCATTTGAGAACCAAGGTACCACTGTAATTTCCAGATCTTAAGGGTTGTATTCAACTAGTTGTTGTTCAGTCGTTCAGTCGTGTCCGACTCTTCGTGACCCCATGGACCAGAGCACGCCAGGCACGCCTATCCTTCACTGCCTCTCGCAGTTTGGCCAAACTCATGTTAGTAGCTTCGAGAACACTGTCCAACCATCTCATCTTCTGTCGTCCCCTTCTCCTTGTGCCCTCAATCTTTCCCAGCATCAGGGTCTTTTCTAGGGAGTCTTCTCTTCTCATGAGGTGGCCAAAGTACTGGAGCCTCAACTTCAGGATCTGTCCTTCTAGTGAGCACTCAGGGCTGATTTCTTTAAGAATGGATAGGTTTGATCTTCTTGCAGTCCATGGGACTCTCAAGAGTCTCCTCCAGCACCATAATTCAAAAGCATCAATTCTTCGGCGATCAGCCTTCTTTATGGTCCAGCTCTCACTTCCGTACATTACTACTGGGAAAACCATAGCTTTAACTATACGGACCTTTGTTGGCAAGGTGATGTCTTTGCTTTTTAAGATGCTGTCTAGGTTTGTCATTGCTTTTCTCCCAAGAAGCAGGCGTCTTTTAATTTCGTGACTGCTGTCACCATCTGCAGTGATCATGGAACCCAAGAAAGTGAAATCTCTCACTGCCTCCATTTCTTCCCCTTCTATTTGCCAGGAGGTGATGGGACCAGTGGCCAAGATCTTAGTTTTTTTTATGTTGAGCTTCAGACCATATTTTGGTATTCAACTAAGCCCGACTCAAAGTAGATCCATTGAAAGTAATGACTCTTAAGTTACTCATGGTTGGAACAACATAACATCTTACTGTATGTGTTTTTCTCACTTCTCTCTGATGGAGAAGAGATTCCTTTAACAAGAATAAAAGAGTTTAGCTCTTCTGTCATGCATGCTGTCTATGGCTTGCACAACAATCTCCTACCTATTTCAGGCCCTCGCACCTGATTGAAAGTTGTTTGTGAGAGTTCCCTGGAATGGCATGTAATGTGGTGATGGTGGGGGGCCTGCACTGAGGGATAGAATTGGCAGAAACAGAAGATACTTGTGCAAGATCTTTCTCTTGTATGGTGTTTCCTTCCATGTTCTGATTCCACAAAAAAATCTCTACAAATCCCACTTGGAGGTCATGAATATGGAAAATGCAGCTGCCAAATTAAAAGTTGGTCATTGGAAATCTTAACATGTTTCCAGGACTATCGAATATCTTTGATAATGTTCTAGTAGGGCTGCTGTTGACTGTAATTAGAGCTGAAGATCTTTAACATCCCTAAACATCTGTAGTGAAAGGGAGCTAAGGGTACCACTGTACACACCTCACTTACATACACAACAGAAGGGGGAAGTCCAGCTCATGCTAAATTGCAAATATGTATTCTAGCCACAGTACCAGGATTGATTATTCCTCTCACCATGCAACAGGAGTATAACACACTGGCATTTTCGTGAGGTGATTACTTGTTGATCATACAGAAAAGATGAAGCATTTCAGTGTCTCAGGGCAAATCCAGTGGATTATCAGAGAAGTTTTTGGTGCTTATTTCAGGAGTCCTGCATAATAGTAATAAACAAGGTTGTTAGTTGTTTTCTGTCCTTGGGATGTTAGGTAATAGAATAAAGTTCTGGAGCCTTCCCAGTCCCCAAATATCTATTTCCTTCCAAGGGGAAGCTTATTTTTCTGCAAGCCATCAATACTTGTGGTTTGATTCAAGCCGGGAATGACCAACCTTCAGTCCAGATGAGGAACCTGTGGCCCTCCAGTTGCTGCTTGACACAACTTCCATTAGCCCCAGCCAGCATGGCCAAATAGTCAGAGATGATGAGAGTTGTTGTCCAACAATAATGGGGGTGGAGTGGGCACAAGTTCCCTGCTCTTGCTTTAGCCTGTGGAAATTTGTCTCCTGTGTTCATGTTAAAGATAGAGAGAAAATTGGCAATTTGAGGTAATTGCTATTTGTATAATAAAATGGAACTTGGAAAAAACAGTATCGCTTTGAGAAATTGTTCTAAATGAATTACCAATTTCAGAGTATCTAAGAAGCGGAAGGGTTCAGAAGTACATTTTAAAAGCCACACAAAAAACCAAACTTCCGCTATGCACTTAAGAAGCACCATAACATCTTTACTGCGCACTACCCAGCAGTTATGAATTAGCATGCTAATAAAGGCTCACAGTTGCTTCTGACTCGCTGTACAGATTTTATCATTGTATCATTTCAAGGCAAAGAAGAACAAGATCCCAAAAATAAACACAGTGAATTAATGATGGGTTTCTTAATTGCTTGCCATTTTTTTGACACAGCCCCTTTGGAAAGTGCTTTGTGCTGTGGGTGCCTCCATTCCGTCAGCCTTCCAGTTAATTATTGATTGAGCGGCAAATAACTGTGCTGAAAGAAAACAGTTTCAAAGGAGATGGGCATTCCTCTCTCCAATGTTAGCTGAAGGAATGAGGGAGTGATGGTTTCACATAGGAAATGGGGCCAATATGAACAAATTAACCTCCAGTCTATGTTGCCTTTTACTCTATAAGCATTCATTAACCTCTACTGTTTCAAGCAGTTGTGACTGAGTAATATTGTGTAGAGGAAATATTGTATTTCTCCAGCATGCCACCGTTAAGTCTTCAGGATTCTCATGTTATTTGACTTTCCTTTAAAACATAACAAGTGTGATATTTAATGTCTTTTATTTAAAGAGCATTCTTTCCGCTCCGTATGAAGTACAGCCTGCTGCATGCTTGCTACCAGGCACATCTTGACATTTTGAAAACGAACACGGGTCTCCAGAGGGTGGGTGTTATGCTCACATCCAGCAGGTGCATAATCTAGCTACACATACAGTTGTATTAAAAATGTATTAACTGCGCTTCATGATTAACACTGACTGAAGGGCCTTGGAAAACAGAGCCCACTCAATAGCAATCCATTAATATCACCTTGGCTTACGCTGAGACAAGTGATGTAGAGAGGGAAGGCAGGAGGGTGGAGTGGTGAGCAAATGCATATAAACTTCTTCAATCAACATTGGCATAATCGTTTTGGCTGTGGGCCATCAAGTCATCAATCCTAGCTTTAACAGAGAGTGTTGTAAGGAGATTTCTACCAGAAGGCCTCCTAATAAGAGCTGATTGCACTAAAAAGTGCTTCTTAGGGAATTTGTACCAAAGTGTTGATGATAGACATTATAATTTACATTTTGAAAGAAGCAGACCTCATGGGGACAGGAAACAATACTGGAATAAATTGTCCTATTAAAATTTCAGGGTATTTTACAGTGGTACCTCGGTCTGCAAACAGTCCTGTTAACGAACTATTCGGGCAACAAACTCCGCAAAAGTTCGGCTAGCAAACGGAAGACGAACGGAAGTGGAACAGTGGAAGGGCACCGGCGACAGGAGGCCTCAGTAGGGAAAACACGCCTTGGTTTAAGAATGCTATGGTTTAAGAACGGACTTCCGGAACGAATTAAGTTTGTAAACCGAGGTACCACTGTATATTAAAGGTGAAAAGATTGAGGACCCCTGGATGGTTAAGTCTGGTCAAAGGCGACTATGGGGTGCAGTGCTCATCTCACTCCAGGCTGAGGGAGCCGGCGTTTGTCCACAGACTGCTTTCTGGGTCATGTGGCCAGCGTGACTAAACCATGATGCAATGGGACACTGTGACGAGTGGCAGAGTGTGCTGAAACTCTTGTTTACCTTTTAACCACAGCGTTACCTATTTATCTGCTTGCACTGGTATGCTTTCAAACTGCTAGGTTGGCAGAATCTGGGATAGAGCAATGGGATCTCTCCCAGTTGCATGGATTCGAACCGTCAACCTTCTGATTGGCAAGCCCAATTACTATTTTATATTACCGTAGGTGTGTGTGTGTGTGTGTGTGTGTGTGTTTAAATACCTAGAGTAGTGATGGGGAACCTGTGACCCCCCAGTCTAATTTCATGCTGCCCTCTGGATGTTGTATACCAGTACATATGTATGCACACACAGTGTTTCACACACATACTGATTGATGCAGTGTCTCAGTGTTACAGTATACATTGTTTTTTTAGAAGCAGCCATTGACAAAAATTGGTATGTTTGTCAGCTAGAGTCATAAACAGGCAAAAGAACAGCAGGAGCATTATATGACTGTAGGAATACTGCTGGGATACATCATGGAGAATTCTGCTGAAGCATTATTTTACTAAATAGCACCACCTACCCTCTCCAAACAATGAATGGTAAAGTGCGCTGGAAGGCTAATTGAGTGTGGATGGTAATAGCAAGGAAATTTCTGATAATTGCTAGATCTGTGTTGAACAGAGTAGGATCTAGGGGAGGTTCATAATAACAAAGGAAACCCCCTAAACCAATACAGCTCAGATTGTTGTAAAGATTGGGGAGGGGTGTTAACTATTTGAAAGGAGAACTGTGAACATTAATAGAAATAATAATCAGAGTCCTAAAACTGAACAGAAAAATTTTAAATGTACTGACATGTTCTGTATTTTGTATATTTGTATTTCAAATGTTTTCTATTTTGATGTTTCAAATATTTGCTGTAAGTCGTTTTGGGCACAACTTGTTGTGGAAAAGTGGAATAAGAGCATCTGCTTTGCATGCAGAAGGTTCCAGGTTCAATCTCTAGGTAGGGCTGGGAATGCCTCTTGGCTGAGACCCTGGTGAGCTGCTGCCAGAGCAGACAATATTGGACTAGATGGAACAAATGCTCTGACAGCTTTCTATGTTTCTTTTTTACCCCTCTCTGACTGTGACTTTTGCCCTTTATTAGTGTTTTCTCTAGTGCTTCTAAATATTTTAATGAGATATTGTTGTATTTTAAATTCAAAGAGGCAGCTGTAAGTTTGCTTGAAGGAGTCATGTGCCATTCACTGGGAGAATTAAGGTGCTGTTTATTAAATATTATGTCTGCCCTTTGTCTTTAACATATGCTATAGAAAAGTGTGAATGCACCATTCTATTCTGAGGCATGGTAAACTCTTCCTTAATACCTCTGCTGTTGAAATCCTCTTTATGCTTAATGTTTCTAAAATAATGAAGTAACCAGATTATGGTGCTTGATCATTGACCTTAGAATATTATTAACATGTGCGTTTCTCTTCTTAATTGGCTAATGAGCCTACAATGCATCAGTTTCGTTTTGCTTCATATCTTTATATATAATTTCTGCAGAAGGTATTTGCTCATCTATGGATATCTATGTAAGATGTACTTGATGGATTAGGAACCATATGTATAAATCAGATGCCCACCTGAATGCACAATGAAATAAAAGTGGTACCTTGGTTTACGAACTTAATCCATTCCGGAAGTCCGTTCTTAAACCAAAGCGCCCTTAAACCAAGGTGTGCTTTCCCATAGCAGCGGGGGGACTCAGTTTACAAATGCAA
Organism: Darevskia mixta; assembly: GCA_034641385.1. Lineage (NCBI taxonomy): Eukaryota > Metazoa > Chordata > Lepidosauria > Squamata > Lacertidae > Darevskia > Darevskia mixta. Next base: position 2,607,310 of record JAWWNH010000018.1, read on the forward strand.
CACACTCAACAGGAAGCAAAACATGTTCTGCTTCCGAGGCAAAGTTCACAAACCAAAACACCTACTTCCAGGTTTGCAGCGTTCTTAATCCAAGTTGTTCATAAACTAAGCTGTTCCTAAACCAAGGTACCACTGTACACTATTTGCTTTGATTGGGTGCTTATTCTAATACATGCTGGGATGCATATATCCATCAGTGTTCTTGTACAGCTAGATATGTGTCACTAAGGCTTATGTTATGTGCCCCCCACCACCCAAATTTCATGTTATCATCTGCTGTTTAAATTACTTGGAGAAAAATTTACCAAAGTATTTTTTTAAAAAGTTATAAGAATATAAGAGGAGCCCTAATGATGTGGGTTGTAATTTACTGGGAGCAGTCAAGTACAACATCCCTTGTTTTGCTAGAGTGGACATGCAAGGGAATGTTTGGTCCAGACAGTCGAACTTCCTGTTCCTCCTGGCTTGGAGCATCCTTCCTTGCATGTGACTAGTAGGTGGGTGTGACCTTACCTGACCTGGTAAAAGGTCCAGTCACACTGCTACCTCTCTCTCTTCCATCTTCTCTTTCGTCCTGCGAACTTCTTGGACTGAACTGCTGGCTGCCAGCCAAGCAGTCTCCCCAGGTTATCCCCACATGTGGTAAACCTGTTTGTACATGTTTGTAACTTTAAGCCTAAAGTCTGCCTTAAGGGATCACACTGTTCTCTGCCTGATCGTGAGTGAAACTACTTTTTGTTACTTATCAATAAGACTGTGGTGTCTTTATTCTTTTAGGAGGGATTCAAAAGGGGTGTTACCAGGAATCTTAGAATATTAGAACATATCTCAATCTGGACAAGCCAGATTGAGTTGCTTGTTGTCTTAAGAAACTCACACGAGTTTGCAACCAGCTTTCTGCTGCGCAAGAAGGCGAATGCACTCTGCTAAGTGAAGGAACTTGCTAGTGCAAGCTACGAAGGATATTAATAAACAATATATCATCTCCTGCCACCCTCAACATTCTCACAAATGGATCAGATAAAAGACGCATCTAATGCAGTATTCTTTCCCCACAGTGGTCAGCCAAAGGCAAAGGGGAAACCCATAAACTTGACGTGAGCACAGATAAGCCTCTCTTCACTTGCTTTCCCCAGCCACTGGTTTTCAGAGATAGTATACAACCATTGTAACTAGTAGCTATTGACAGTGTAGTATTCAATTATCTTTTACTCAGGGTAGACTGAATGAAACTATTGGACTGGGTTAGGTCCGTTAATTTCAATAGAGCTACACTAAGTAAAACTTAGCTGAATGCCATCCTTAATTTTACTTTATATTCGCTCCCCCCCCCCTTCTGTCTGCAAGAAGGAAACAGTACTAGTTGCCACAGTGGAGAGCAGTTGGCCGCAGAAAGATTCGTGGAGGGTTCTGGGTTTCTGTCAAAATTGGAAGAGCAGGTATTTTTTAACCAAAGTTGTCTAAATGAAAAATATTGCTGTACAAAGGACACGTTGCACAGATCACTGCACCGCACAAAGCTTTGTGCCTGAACCCATAAAATGAAAGGTCACCACATTTTTTTTTCTTTCTTTTCTTTTCTTCCAAGCTTGTGGGACTTCAGCAGTAATTCAATGAGTTTCAAAAAGACTGAGGTGAAAAAAGGAGAAAAAAATTGGGGTCACTTTGCTGCTCCTTTTTCTTGACTCTAGAACTACTCAGTCAAGCCGGTTTTGAGGTATGCATACCTCTTAAGAAATGTATTCCTATTGCTGTTTAATGTTTGAATGAGAAACACAGACAGCAAATTCGGAGAGATCCCACGGAAAGGGAAATTCAATATTGCAATGCCTTATATGTACTCTTCTCCCTGGGAGAGTGGTGGGGTGAGGTTATGTGCAAACCTGAGATTATGAGTGCCTTTCAAACAAGGTATAATAATAATAATAATAATAATAATAATAATAATAATAATAATAATAATAATAATATATTATTTATGCCCCGCCCATCTGGCTGGGTTTCCCCAGCCACTCTGGGCAGCTTCCAACAAAATATAAAAAATACAATAAAATATCAAACATTAAAAACTTCCCTAAACAGGGCTGCCTTCAGATGTCTTCTAAAAGTCAAATAGTTGTTTATTTCCTTGACATCTGATGGGAGGGCGTTCCACAGGGTGGGTGCCTCTGCTGAGAAGGCCTTCTGCCTGGTTCTCTGTAACATGGCTTCTTGCAGTGAGGGAATCACCAGAAGGCCCTCGGCACTGGACCTCAGCTGAACGATGGGGGTGGAGACGCTCCTTCAGGTATACTGGGTCGAGGCTGTTCTTTCACACACTTGGCTTCAGTATATACATACTGGACCAAATTCCATAGCATGAAGATGTGTTTACTTACTCTCCTAGATAGCTGGCCTAGTTGCTATCTGCCATTGAGTGGGATAGGAGGGGAGGCAGAAAAATCTGACCCACAATTCACTAGAAGCAAAGGCCCCAGAGGGAACCTTGGCTTCAATTAGTGCTCTGGGGAGTTGGATAAGTCCTGCTGCTGTCCAGTGGCAAGCCACTGCTAAAGATTTGGCTCCAAAGGGTGTCATTCTGAAGGTGAGGAGTCTACCTGTATTTGCTTTTATCCTGGAATGTTTGTTGGCTATCTGTAGTCTATTCATTGGAATGAGTTTTTGCTGGGGTGAGAGTCCGGTTGTGTGTAGAGCATGGAGTGCAGGACACAGCCACTTGACCAGCTCAGGGTGAGAGCCTGTAGTGGGTAGTGGAAGAGAATCTCCTTGGGTGAAGAACTCTATGCCCTGTGCTAACCCAGATTAGGTTATTTCACTAGAGCTCCTGTGGCTCCTGTCATCCACTGCTGAGATTCCACAGAGGATGTGCAGAATGCCTCTCTGGTTTTCTTCACCATTTCATCAGATGAAGTTTTGTTTTTGTTACCTGAGTAGCAGAAGACTTCCCATTGACTCAAAAGGTTTACTTTTCTTATCAGCTGAGCACAATAGCCATCTCTGGATATTTGCCTGTTCTGATAGGAGTGGTCAATTAGGATAGAAAAATGCATTGATTTGATACTTCTATGAATTGTATCTGGTGCTTTATAATGTGTAGACCATGAAAAACAGAGAATTAGAGTTGGGTTTTGGATCAGTGATCTACACTTTTGTATGGCTAGCTATTCTCTCAGGGATGGAAAAGCTGTAAATTTCATGGTCCTTTGCTTAGGGTGCACTGGCATTTAAATAGTATTATGTTCTTTGTCTGAAATTTCATTATATGTGCATTATTCCAGGTGTTTGTGGGATTCAGCCCCAAGTCTCAATGCTAGTGTTTTTTGGTCAGTTACAGCTGCATGGAAGGGTTGTAATACAATCTTAAACCCCTTTTCTACAGTATGTTGGTCCTGTGGGTCTTCATTACAGTAGCTAGACTACTACTAGACCAGAGTATCTCTTTCACAGAGTGCAGCTTTAGTTTTAAAATATTTGCTTAGTGAAAATGCCGCTGTCAATATGTAAAGTAATACAACAGAAAACATAAATAGTCTTTGACAGATGTGTGTTAGGAAATAATTTTGATAAATGTTTCCTTTTGTTGACAAAGAGTTTTAAGCAATGATGTTTTTGAACTCGATAGCTAAAGTTCCAGTTGGATACCCATTTTTCATCTGGCCTGGTCATTAGATTTGCTTTCACTGTTTGAGCCATGATTTGAATCCAGGTTTCCCTGGTTCAAGACAATTACACCACAGTAGTCTGCTAAGCATCCATTTTCCTCAAAGATCTCTCTACAGAAGGGTTTAGCCAAAACACACCATGCAGTTTCACTTTTTAAATGTTTCTGTACCTTTCCCCCCAGCAACAACTGGTGCTCAATCTTTTTAAAATACAATTATTAAAACCAACTAAAGGCAGACATTAAAGCAATGCAGATGCAGCAGATTATATACACCCCCTCAATCCCATCAGCACTATGAATTCATTTAAGAAAATGTGCATATGCTTGCTTAATTTTTATTTTTATTCTCATTACAACAGTGCATATATATAGTAGAAGAGGGGAATTAGGAAGTGTGAGGATTCAGCAGGAATGTGTGAACTAAAGGCCATAGGGTACGTGTGAGCATTGCCATTTGATGACTATAGTTCCTTCTTAGGCTGCCTCTGATACTTGGATCTTTAGCAGCCTTTTAATGGTTTCAACTTGAATTGCAATTTTGCATTCATTGACAGGTGAGGTAATGGCATTCTTTATTTGATTCATGAATTGACTTTGATTTCTCACATTTTTTGATGTCATGTGATTACCGAACAATTCTTGATCTATGTAATATCCCAAGATGTGCATGACAAGATGAGTTTGGCTGCAGCCCCTACCCAGCCTGCCTGCCAGCACTACTAACATGTGGGCCACAGCATAATTGTAGTCTATATCAAGGAAATTCAAATTTTGCATCCCACGCTCCCACAAAGGCTGTGTCCAAAATTAAGCAAAATTGTATAGTTTTGCATACCGGTATACGGTGCCAACTCACAAATTTTATTTTCAACTGTAGCAGAATGAGAGTTGAGGACTGGGGGCAGATGAAGTCTGTGGTGCAAATTTAAAGGCCTTTCAGTAATAAATTTCCCAGAAGTATCCATGTTAGTTTTTTAAGATTTTCAGGACACCAAATTCTGCCAGCTGTCCGATTCCAGAATTTTGTTACTAATGGGTGTAAAGATGACTTGTAAATGTTATCTTGGCAAACAATGTATCTATTTTTGACATGTCCCTCCTCCAGAAAAAACATATATTTTCACTTGATTTCCCCCCCCCTTTTTGTCTGTAAAGACTTTGACCAATAATTCATTGAGCACACACAATTTTGAGGCTTTTATATTCACATGAATATTTTAAAAATAGCTGTATCAATAACTATTAGGAATGTAAGTTACAAGTCCGTTTTAACATGTAGCTCTTTACCAATAAGATATTCTATGAAATTCACTGACAAATCAACTGCAGGACAGATGATGCTCCTGGGGTTTGCTTCCTTCCAGCATTTAACCATTCCATTGCAGCTCTCTTCTACACTAGCACTAAGTGGGCTGTTTTTCTATATGTAGTTGTGAAAATTCAAGCTATGGCAAATGCCTTGAAGCAATATGGTGGTGATGATGATAAGAGCCCAAGGCAAGAGAACATGTTTCATTCCCAAGAAAGGCTATACTTGGCCTCCAGTTGACTCTGTGAAGGACAGATTTGATGGCAGAAATTGAAATAATGTATTTTCACCATCTTTACTTGTCCCATGATGGCTGCTGAGTATGTTGAATAGTGAAGGACCTAGGTGAAACTGAGTATCTGAGGCAATCTGACATTTGATGCCACCTCTATGGTTTCAGTAAGCTTGTATGAAAGGTCAGGTTCCCATCCCACATTGGACATGTTCATACAACCATTTGTAAAATATGGAGAATGAAAGGGGGGATGTGAAAATAGAAGCAAAAGCAGGTGAACAGGTACATGGAGAACACATGATGCAACTACTATATGAAGGATTTCCATTTGGAAACATTAAAACAGTGTGATTCTTATATTTCTGGGTATGCTTTTGTACATGTATTAGGATGTGAGAGTTCCCAGTTTTTGTTGAAAAAGTTATTAGTCTGGTGCCAACACAGTTTGTGATGTGAAAACTTTTCTAGCCTTGATTTTCTGCACAGCCAATTAACAAGATAAAATCTTTATGCAACAAAAGTAATGGGATAATTACTAGTCTTATTCACTAGGTCTTAAGAGTGATACTTACACTGTGAATGACTGATTTAATCCTAACTGAGGTATTTTTATGTTCTGTTTCTTTACAGTTAGCTGCCCTGGAGAGACAAATCTTTGACTTTCTTGGCTTCCAGTGGGCTCCTATCCTTGGTAATTTCCTGCACATAATAGTTGTCATTTTGGGTTTGTTTGGAACCATACAATACAGACCTCGGTATATAGTTGTGGTAAGTTTTGAGTTCATTGATTTTTATTAAAATGGATAATATAATATTTCAGCTCAGTTATAATTTAAAACATCTGAATAATGTGGGTGGTGTTTTTTTAAAATGCAATATTATATTTTTGTTCAGTTCTCCAGTATGCTTCATCTATTTGTACCATGAATATTGTCAATCTCCTTTTGAGCAGGAAAATAAGTACTAAAACCTGAGTAGAATATTAGAATTAAATCATATGTCCGCAAAAATGTGAAACAGATACAAATATGTTCTATAAGCAGTATCCTCTGAAAATGTCACACCTTAGTTGGAGTAATTGACCTTGTAGGACATCTCAAGCAGTTCTGCATTCAGGTCTCCCTAATAGCTGGCTGGGCATTGGTAAGAGAAGCAGTCCCAGAGTATATGACACTCCCTGCCCCCAGCCAGTAATGATGAATGGAGGTAGCTAGTATGTAGCGCTGATACCTTCCTACCACCAGAGCGGAGTCCCATGGATGGAGCAGCTCCACCACACTACCCTACTGTGTCCAAGCAGGCAGAAAGCCAACAGGAAGGCCCAATACATGACATTAGACAGCTAAGGGTGGGACACCAGTAGCTTCAGACCCATTTTAAAGTAATTTTTGCAGTCATGAACTATAACAAGATAAATTCATTGTTATGTAACAAGAATTTCATATGGATGTAAAGCTCCACAGATCCTTGGGCTGGCCAGCTACAGTAGCCTGGAGCTGATGGAATTAAAAGGGGTGAGGCAAGAAAAACTTAACCCACTTTCCTAGCTGGCATGAACCTCTAGGTTTTGGGATATAGCTGTATATCCACCTCCCCCCCCCCCCCGCCAACCAATTTGGATTGCTCTGCCCTTCACTTGTTTACCATTTCTGATTTTTTATCATGACCTTTTTAATACACTCAGGAGAGAACCTCCTCCACAGTGAATTCACTCTTTCTGCAATTCACACTCCCTCCCCAACCAATTAATGGAGTTCTGGAGGTCACGTGAGACTGCTTTGAATTCCTGCAGCCTTTAGTGACGGAGCCTGAAGGCAATGAAAGATAGGAATTTTAAAAATAAATAACACTGGAGTGCCCATAGGCTTTTACATCAATTATGTAAACTTACACAATTCTAAGCACAGGCCATGTATAACTTTCAGCTGCAGAGTTTTCCACTGGAACAAAGGGAAAAGAACAGGGGATCTCTACAGCTTAACCTATTCAGAAATCAAGCATTCTGAAGCCATCTGAAAAACTAGCTTCCTTCACATATCGCTGACCCCCTCGCTGGCTGGAAAGGTTGAACGCTTATTGCTTTCCCCCTGAAAATGTCAGCATTTGGGATCTCTCTGTAATTTTATCAGTAATGGCTTTTGAGGTATAAAGATCACTACTTCTTTTTTAAAGGATATCTATTGGAGAATTTTTATAAAACATGCTTTTAAAGTTTATTTCTGTATTGATGATTTGAGTCCTGTAGTTCTTTGTCATTTCTAAAAGTATGGTGACACTGCAGAGACCTTCAGAATGAAAGTCTTGATGAAGACTAGCCCTTTTTCTGAGGACCTTAAGGGTCTTTTTTGGGGAGGCATAATTTTCATGTGGTTGGGTGTGCTTTTGAAAAATCAACTTTACCTTCTCAGCTGGAAAACATTTGAAATGGTCCTAAGTGCCTTCTGTGTATTTCCATAAAATGCAACATTATTTCTCCGCCCCCCCCCCACCCCATTGACCCCTCTCCCACCATTGCCCAGTCCTCCCCAGAGGAGTGCAAAGTGGGAAGAAATGGGTGCAAATAAGACTGGAAAGGTTTTACCCTTGGACTTCCTAATTACTGTAAGTCATTATACAGAGACATCTTGGGTGAATAGTGTGTTAAGTAGATGACATAATACTTGTGCAGGTGCAGAATTCCACAAATTAATTCACTCAGCCTGAATTTCTGATTCCTATATCTTATACCAAGGCTATAGAAAACTTAAGGATGCTTCATGTATTTTGGGAGCCATATGTGTGTTCTTTAAAAACATGAACACTTCATGGGGAACGCTGGCCAGTCATGGCTCCTTGGCATCCACCACTAGTGGATAATATGAGTCCCTCCAGATGTCATTGGACTCCAACTTCCATCAGCCCCTGCCAGTATGGCCAATGATCAGGCAAGATGGGAGGCATAGCCCAGCTCTGGGGTACATGGTGCATGTGAATGAAAAATGTGAAGCACACACCATATAATTATTCCTACAAGCACACTTTTGCAAAACTGCAAAACTACCCCCCCCCATTTCTTTGTCTGATATATGGCAAAGCTTCAGTTGTTTCAAGAAAGTGCTTTTCAGTTCAATTTTTTTATTATTCCTTCCACATTTTCTCATAGCATGGGAGATTCCCAAGCTGTTACTGATTAAGGATGATAAGAGTGTATTTGCTCAGTTTTCTCTTAGTACCGCTGGTGTTTTACATCTGTGAAGTGATGCTTCACATAGCTAAAATTGGCCAAATATAGTCCGGGGGGGGGGGATGAAATAAAATCAATTTACACATTTCTCCAAGAAATGAAAATAGGACATGTTTTCCCTCCAGGGGAGCACAGAGGGATTTAATATTTGCATAGATAATTTTATGCTACCTAGTGTGCTCTTGCAAAGTCGGAATGTATGTAATATAAATGCCTACAGAGAAAGAGGTAGATTAGGGCGGGAAAGAAACTAAATCTTTTGAGAGTAATAAATGCAATACACACAAGGAGTGAAACCAGATTACTTGGATTTAAGCCAGCTTGGACAGCGGAGAGCAACAAGAAAGGCAATTCCACACTGACTTCAAAAATATGTTTGATAAGGCAGAGCTTTTCTGTGGAAAAAGTGATTTTGAGGAATTTTCTGTCCTTTTGTCTTGTCCTGTAATTTCCCTGGTCAATCACAAGCCGAGCTGGACTGGGTCAGGGATTATTGTAAAAGGCATTTTGAAGGTGCAAAAGCCTGGAGCTGGCATTCTTGGTGCTTTGCTGAAGGCAACGACTGATTGAACAGCTACAAAGACAGTGTGACTGGATAGATTTCTTATCAGCCGCTCCACAGAATTCCACACACTCTGATGCTCCCTGCATAGTCTACAATTGGCATAGTCCCACTATAGGAGTTCTTGATTTCCTATCAGATATTTATTGAACTTTGAGGTGCTTACATTGTTTCATTGCCTTATCTCAGAGGTGTCTTCGCCACAGCAACATGTGTAGAACTGGATTTTGATGGGTCTAACAAGGCTAAACCCACCTGCTACTTTTTAAATGCCTATCGTCACATGTAGAGGGTGGAGTGGGATTGCACCTTTTGGCTGCAAGCTCAAATCATTGTGCTTTCAACCGGCTTGTGAACAGATTCCTAAATGCACACAGAGTCGCTATGCTTTTTGTGTGTGTGGTAAAGTCCCCAACTGTATGTTGATTTGGTTCACAGCTTCACTTGAATGTGCAGAGGATGTGATCAGTGAGCACCATGAAGCTATCATTTCATTACATTATGCATCTGGATGTTTTTTCGACCTTGCTCCAGCGCTTCTGAACTAGTACATTTGGATTGTTTGCGCCAAACCATTCATATTATACAGCAAAGATTTTCCATTGGCAATGCTTTCTGTCCTGCAAATTAACTTTTAATTTTGCAAACCAGCACAAAATAAGATCAAAAGCACATTTTTATATCTAAGTGCAGCCTGTGTTTTCCAAGGATAGTTTCTGTGCTTCCAAGTGTAGCATCCTTCACTTCTACCAAGCATTTTTTTTCACCTGTAACTTCCTCCCTCCAGCCTTCAGGTGTATGGATGCATGTTTGTGTGCCTTGCTATAATAAACACTCATGATATGGTAGGATATAAAAGATACAATCAACCAGAATTCAGGCTCCCCCCTATTTTAAATTTGCACTTTTATATCTGCACATATAATAATAATAATAATAATAATAATAATAATAATAATAATAATAATAATAATAATTTATTTATACCCCGCCCATCTGGCTGGTTTTCCCCAGCCACTCTGTTTCCCCAGCCACATATGTTCTCTGTTTGATTTGAAGTTAGTGTAATCTAATTTTGCTGGCAATTCTTCAGCAAAATTTATCCCAGCATCTGATTCCCAACTTTTCAGGCCATTTAGCAGAATAAGGCTATACAGTCAAACCTCGGTTGTCAAACATAATCCTTTCCAGAAGCCCGTTCGGCTTCTGAAATGTTTGACAACTGAGGTGTGGCTTCCGATTGGTTACAGGAGCTTCCTGCACTCAAGCGGAAGCCACATCAGATGTTCGGCTTCTGAAAAACGTTTGAAAACCGGAGCATCTACTTCTGGGTTTTCGGCATTTGGGAGCCGAAACTTTCTAAAACGGAGGCATTCAGGATCCGAGGTTTGACTGTATTGCGAGTATTTCAGTGCATAAGGTAGAATACAAAAACTGTAAATCACTCAATGTTTTGGAATTTACTGGTGTCAATAGGTTAATCTAGCACCATAAATAATAAATCTAGCTTTTCCTTGTGTTTCGTTACAGAAGGAAAGAATATTGGATTTGCAATTGGCTACAGTTCTAGGGGCTTTCTGCCAAGAGAAATCTCCTGCTCATGGTTCCCAGAAGTGCTGTACCTATTGATCTTTTTATATTATTGATCTGCACCTTGTGTACAGTGTTTTCATCTTCTCTTTTTCTCTTTTTCTCCACCCTAGTACTCGGTATGGACTGCTATCTGGGTCACATGGAATGTTTTCGTTATCTGCTTCTATTTGGAAGTAGGTGGGCTTTCTAAGGTAGGTTCCATGTAAATCCTGGTTTTGGGGAGGATAGGACAGTGATGTTTTGATAATAACATTACAGAAAGAATATTCTTTTTAAAAAACAAAACAAAACCATCAGACATCATTGGGTTGCTTTGCTGATCATGTGCCACTGTCTGTCTGTTATAGTAAATGCTTGGGCTGCCTCACCTATTTTTTCTTGTAGAGGGTGATCACTGAGTGCAGCTGGACATAGGAAACATATTAGTTACTATCAGGGCTTTCTTTTCAGCTGGAACTCAACGAAACTCAGTTCTGGCACCTCTCAGGTGGGTGCCATTGCATTATGGGAGAGGTGTTCATTGTGAGTTCCGGCACCTTTTTTTCTAGAAAAATAGCACTGGTTATTGGTCATGTAACCCGCTCTGGAATTGCCTTTTTGAAAATAAGAGTGGGCTAAAAATATATATATTTTAAATATATAAGTAACATTTTAAATAGTGTGGTATTTTAACACATAAAACAAGTACCAACAGCTGTTTGGAGCACCATTATGCAAAAACAGCCTAATGCTATTTCATGACTATAATTCTATTTCTATTTCATGATATTAAATAAAAATCACAGATGACAGCCTACATGTTATTTTGGTTTCCTGGAGAGTTAACAGCAGTATCTTTTACTTTCAGAAGATGTGATTGCTCAGGGGTACAGGGACCCCCCAAAAAAGCTTTTTTACAAAATCCAAACCATCTCCCATCATCTCAGTAGTTTGAATAGGCCTCTGAGAATGCCTTATATGCCCAATAAAAGAAATACAGTAGTATTTTTAAGTTAATAATAAACAAACTCAAAAGGAAATATTAATATAAATCCCAAGAATTATTCTGTCACCTATTCAGTAGCATGGGAGTGGGTGGGCAGGGTGAGTGTGAATGAACCTTTGGCACAGAAGAATTATAATATAAAAATATATATTTAATGAAATCATCATGTACATGGCATAGTAACAGAGAAGAACTTGTTCGAAGCGGAGCCTAAAGCATTAAAATATCTATGCAAGTTTCTTACACACACAATGTAAGCTGACCTGGTGGGTCCTCTGTTTCTTTTCTTCTGCTCATGTGGTTTCTCCTAATCTTTCAGCTACATCATAGACCCCCACAAGCCCTATAGTATTTCATGGTAATAAAGTTCATTCTGGGTTTTCTGACTATTTTAATCATCATACCTAAATAACATCCAGATGTTGTTGTATTTGATTTGTATTTCTGGTCCTGAAGATTTATTTGTTAGTCTGATCATTTTTTCTACAGAGTTTTTATGGTTTTTTATTCTGCTTTTTTCAAGGTAGACTTTCAAAGTGAAACTTCCACTGTTTTGATTATAAAATTTATTTTGGAGCAAAAGTCTCCAAGATATCTGAGTTAGCCTTTCTTTCAGATGTTTTTTATTATATTCACTCTTTTCCGTTTCAGACAATTTTGCATGACTTTTGGTTTGTATTGAAAATATAAACTTTTTAGGCAAGATCCAATGTTGAGGGGAGATTTTATGCTTGTTCCAATGCATGCACAACCAGAGTTCTGTTTTCAGAAGTTGTCAGAGTTCAATCAATAGTTTGGCAATAAGGTATGAAAACTTCAAAGTGGGAAAGGTATTAATATTGTGCATGAGTCAAAAGGCCTCTACAATTCTGATCTAGTCAGAGCAAGTTGCTCACTAGGAACTGTCCATGGTGCTGCTGTAGCCGACCTCCCTTGCTGCCTTGCCCTGTAGGCTCCTCAGTGGAACAAGAACAGACCAGCATGCTCGTTTTTTAAAAAAAGATTTGTGTTTGAAAAGCTCTGCTATTCACTGATAGTGTTGAGTTTTGGAAGAGGTGAGGTTATGTTTTTACTATTATTTCAAACAAAACAGACTGGTGAGGCTAAGCCAGTGGCTGAGCTAGAAGTCTATATAACCAGACAATGCAGGACCAAGAGTGGTGATGGAAAGAGATGGTTGAGTTTCAGAAGCTGAAAGTCACCTCATTTTCCTCCAGTCTCAATCATTGCCTCCATTCTCAACCAGGCTCACTATCAGAGATGCTGGCTTGCATCTGTTTCAGTGTTGCAGACTATGATGCTGCTGGGCTAGGTCAAAGCAAGAATGGGTGTGCTACACCACACGCAAACTCACACACATTGCACCCCCACCCCCAGCATACCTCCCCCTCCCCGCATGCAGTCATTGCACACAGGATGTGGGTGCTTAACCGTTCCTGTCCCAGCAGTGACCCCATCCTCCAAAAAACAACCTCACGCTGCAATTAGGCATTAGAAAATATCTAACTAGTGGAGTGGCTAACTCAGGAGGGGCTGCTGTGAGCAAGATGGCGAGGCCACATGAGGTGCATCCAGACCATGGCTCAACTGGTTCCCTATGGTATGGAACAAGAGTCCCTCAAAGTCTCCCTCCACTCCCTGCAAGCTTCAGAATAACTTTTTGTAGGTATGCTTCACTTATACAACTGCATTCCTGAGGACTTAATTAGAAAGCCTTTCCAGATGGTGCCAAAAAATAGTTTTGTATTTTCCCAGGTGACATTTACAGTGGTTTCATAGAATTGCATAAAAACAGGATCATAAAACAGCAATATTGTTTTAAGTAGGAAATTCATTTTCTTTTATTACATCACAGTATCCCATTCTGCAACTGCGAGGGAAAGAACTGAGGGTTTCGATGGTGGATAGAAAAACATTACCTGGATTCAGGATCTATCTGTAGATGGATAGCAGCAGGGGTGGACTTCGGTCTTCAGAAGGCCAAAATTTAACATGGGTTGCCAGTGCCCAGGGCTGTGGGGAGGTGAGGGTGGGTGGGAGGGAAATATGCATGCACATTCAACTGCCTAACAGCGTCTGTGTCACCCAGGAGATTGCAGCCACAGAGATAAGAAAAGAGGAGTTATTCCATTGTCTGGAGAGGTCATTTCCTGGTTCCCATTTTCAATGAAACCCAGTGACGGAATTGTGCAGCTGTATTGAGGCAGCACCAAGTGTTGACATTTTGTGCCCCAAACACTTTTACACCCCAGGCAACCACCCTTGTACCCCCCACACACTCCACCACTGGTGCCACCCCACCTGTCACCTTCCATTCTGCTCAATTCACTTACATCATAGTTGTGGCAGCTTGCAGCGCTCCCTAGGCTTGACACGCAGTATGGTGGAACCAGTCACACTACCCTAAATATGCCTCTCTTAGCAGTTCTACCTACTGAGAATCAACTGAGAGATAGACCTGGGATGAAAGTTTCCCAAAGGCCAGGTATGCCCTTCCCCCATCACCAGTGTTTTACCAGGTTGACCAGAAAGGATAGACCTGTTCTCTTGTGCTAGTTACCCTTTCACAGTTTTTACCATCCCACCTCCTGGGAAATCTCCGTGGGTACCCATGGGAGCAGAGGAAGAACTCGAAGCAGGGATGTTGCTTTTGAATGCAGTTCTGCCTTACTTCCTTGCTGTCTAGTGTTGTCCGAAACATATTCCAGCCAATCCTAAATACTTTTGTACTATGGAATCATAGAATTGTAGATTTGGAAGGGACTCCAAGGGTCATCTAGTATAACCCCCTGCAATGCACATTTTGCAGATATATCTTACAGTTAAGATAAAGAAAGTATGTGTGATACAATTATCTGCAGCTCCTATTCAAACCCTATTTAAAATGAGATGAATGGCCTTTGTTGGATACTACAATGGATGCCTTTGGTTTTTGTATTCTTTAAAATTCAGGTGGAAACCCATTTGTAAAATGCTTTCTTCTTGAGACTCTTCTCCCATTTGAGGTTGGCACTTAAACAAAACCTACCTTATTGTGCTCTCTTATAATTGTTAGGGTTGTTGTAAAATTGACCACATAAATATGATGAGTGAGCCCGGAAACGTTTTGAATTTCTTTTATTTCTTGAGTGCCGAAGGAGAAGAGAGTCTAGTATAAAAGGCTCAAGGTTTCTGAAATCAATGATTCTGAGAATTGCCTAAGTGTTGAATGCTATGCATGAATAATTTAAGACTGTTTTGTTTAAATGTGCAAAAGTCAAGTTATCCTTGCAGTGCGACACATTGTCAATTGCCAGCAATTTCCTATGTTTTTTGAAAACCACAAGCAGCAATTTACAGGAAAGATTAGGGCTGTTACTATACAATGTGTGACATTTTCTTGATTTAAACTGTCATTCTGAAAAGCTGTTAAGAGAGATCTGGAGTTGGAGAGAGCATATAAAGTTTAGTGGATTTTTATTTTTTTTAAGATGAGCTTCAGTTTTATTTTTTTTGCTTGTTAAAAGCCAAGCACAGAAGTTGAAGTATGTGTGTATGCAGATTTGCATTTTCAAAGGAAATTGCATGTGGTCTCTTTTGGCATTCATGTGATGTGGCGGTATATGCTACAGCACTGACATTTTACATCTCCTAAGTACTATAACATATTTCTTAAATATCAACACTGTTCTAAGGATATGCCAGAAGTTTGATAGTAAGTGTTTCAGACAGCTGGCACCACAACAATATATACTGCTTTTATCTCAACCTGTCTTTCTAGAAATAATGCTCAGGATTAATTTATTTTTAGGTTATTAAAAATCAACTCCACTTAAACTCATGCAGCACCTTTCTAGTTGCTTTATATGTAAAGACACTAGTCTTGATAATGATTCTTTAAATGGGATCATATACAACAAGCTTTACAATGATTTCTGTAGCCAGATTAGTTTCCAAACTAAATTCTGGGTTTGGTGTTGACTTGCTTCACATAGATCACTGCACGTTCTGTCACCAGGCAATGTGTTTTTTGTTTGTTTGAAGGAACTGTTACACAGCACAAAACACACATAGCAGTAACTTGAGGTTATGGCAAAATCAGGTCTACTTGGAATGCACAGAATTCATTCAACTTAAAATTAAAGTAAGTAAAAGTTGAATTATCCAATTTAATGTTAAGCTTGAGCCATGGAACCTCTAGGAAATCACAGTTCAGTGTCAACAAGTTTATATACCTTTGGCTTTCCAGATGTTGCAAGACAACTCCCATCATCCCTGACTATTGGCCCTACTTACTGGGACCGATGGTAGTTGAGTCCAACAAAATCTGGAATGGCATGGGCCAGCCACCTACTGCATTTCATTACTAAATGTTGAAACTCTTTTTCTTAAATTTCATGGTAAATATTGTAGACATATAAGAGTGAAGTGGATAAAAACTATTGATGGAATTCAATATAGTGTTAAGTGGGGTATGTGCAAACAGAATGAAATCTGCTAGTGTAAGGATGCTGGGAATTGCAGCACTGTAAGGGATAAACTACAGCTCCCATGATTCTTTGGGGAACAGCAAAGAATCATGGCTATGTATGGCATGTACATAGCCACTGAATACATGCTTCATTATCCCTATGGTATAGAATGCAATGGCTGCAGATACAGGCCTTGACCCTCTGAGACTGATAATTCCTGCTAGAGGTGGGTCAACAGCTGAAGCAGGCCAACCAGCCTTCAAAAAGCTTCTGTACTCTGCTGGGGCAACAGCTCTCCTTGTGAGTGAGAGAAAATGCTCCAGCCAGCACCTGTCACTGCCTTGCATCCAGGATCTTAACAGACCCTGTTTTCCCAGATGTAACTCTCTCTTGCCAATAAGTGCTTCTTATTCAGTTGGAAAAAGCAATAATACAGAAGTGGGCCCCCAAAAGGTGAATACACACACACACCCACACACACACACATACACACCCACACCCCTGCAGTTGACACTTTGCACATCACAGTGAGCTCCAGCTTCTGGAGGATGAAAGATACTTGTTGGCAGGATCATGGGATTCTCACCTGATAAAAAGAGCATTTTTCTGAAATCTAAGAAACCAATACAGTAAAACATGTCTGTCTCTCTGCTGTTATAAAGTTTACTTACATAGCCAGCTGAATGCTCCTGCGTCCCTATAACCCTTTTTGAACTTGTGTCAAGTCCAACTAACTTCATTGATGGTATATAGAATACAAGCCCTTTCAGTGTATCAGGCCATCTTATATAATGTCATGTTTTATTACCTCACCATGACTTCTGAATCAAGGATTTTTGATGACTGCAATTCAAACCAAAGTGGTGCTTTTAATGCTTGGATATGTAAGCCTAAAGATATTCACATTTTAGAGATTCAGAATTCTCACTGCGTGAAAGATGTGTTAAACTGCTATTGGCACTTGGTAAGCAACTGCTCATGAGTTTTGGGTTTGGAGAAATTAACACTTAGCAGCTTTATGCAAGCTAGAGAGCCACATAAATCACATTTGCCTCTATGTCTGTCTTGGAGCCAGGATTCAGGCCCAAAAGTTGCTTTCAGTGTCCTGAAAGTTTTAAAGTAATAGCTGCTGAGAGTGCTGTCTAACACATGCGGAATGCATGTCCCTAAAACCTGAAAAAGTACAACCTGCCCCACTGCTGGAATGGGAGACAGAGTTTCCATCACAGAGTATGTGACCTTCAGAGAAGCTTGAGCTATGGTATCTCTTTTTTCTTTTTCTGTTGGTGGTCCTCAGTTTTCAGTCATTTTGTTCACAGGGTCACATGTTCACTAAAGTTCAGAAACAATAAAAAAAAATCTGAAGAAAAGAGTGAGAAAACAAAACAAAGGAAACAGAAAAAGGCAAAGAGATTCATTTCATGTAGCGACTTGCTTTCCTCTTAGTGTGATGCTTGGTCATTGTTGAGCCATAATATCTTTTTTTTTAAAAAAAGGAATCCATAAGAATTTATTTCTGCAGGATTTATATTCAACAAAAATGGGTGTGGGTGTGTTCCATGTAGGGATGAAATATAGATAGGCAGATAGTGGGAAATGTTGTCTGAGGGCTAGGCAGAATTTGCCTCCTCAGTTGCTTCGAGTCTCCTAACTGCTTCATGATGGGAAGGGATGGCATATTGCAGGCATGTCCAACAGGTAGATTGTGATCTACTGGTAGATCACTGGACGTCTGTGGTAGATCATTGGCTCCCCACCCCCCAAGAAGCTCAACATCTTTGGCTCCCCTAAAAAAAAGAAAAAAACTCAACAACTTTGACCTGAACCCCAAAAAACGGGGCCTTCCTTCCTCCTCCCTAAAAAAAGCTCAACAACTTTGACCTGAACCCCCCAAAGGGGGTAGATCACTGCCAGTTTTTAAGTAGATCACAGTCTCTTGGGAGTTAGCCACCCCTGGCATATTGGAAGTGGAGCTTTCAGTGCGGATTTGTGGACACTGGAGACTCTGAGGTAGAAACCTCCTGTTTACAGAGGTGAATTTAGGGCAGCATGACTGTTCTGCCACACTGAGTACCACACCTACAGGGCATTGCAGGGCATTGCAACTATGATGTAGTGAATTAAGCAGAAGGCAAGAACTAAGGAGGTGCCAAATTTTGGCCTTGCACAGGGCACCTCTGAAATTTGAAAGACCAAAGTCTGCCCCTGCTGGTTAACATCTAGTCTTTGAAAATGATCCAGTTTTTCTGCCTGTGACTTTTAGAGGTTGAGCACATGACTAACCTTTCTCTGTCATAGCTTTGCTCCATCATTTGCTTGTCCCTCATCTGTTTTCCCCACCCCACCCCGCCATTTATACTGTATGTCTTAAAATTAAAAAGTCCTATAGGCTGTACATTGCTTTTTTCCTGGGATTGAAAAACACGCATACTTTGTATTTTTGTTGTTTTTGAAGAAAGATAATGGTACTGTGGCCACGCAGTTGCCTTGTAACATCTTCCTTCTGCAACCATGCTGTCTGCACCCAAATCCAGAGTGAAAATGCCTGAAGTTCTGCTACTATGCCTCATTGGATAAACATTGCTTTAACACTCCCTTTGATGATCCCAAAATGTTTGTTGTTGCCATTTCTCTTTTTACCTGGAAATCCCCTAAGGAAATTCCTTTATTGTACAATCCCTTTGAGCAATATTTTATTTTCCAGGAATGAGGGTGTGAACCAGAACCAGGGAGGGGTGTGGCCTGGGGAGAGTCCCGGGGGCAGGGGGTGGGCCAGGGGGCTGGGGGAGACTGCATTTGACCCCCAAGCCTGAGTTTTCTCACCTCTGTTTTAATCCCTTCTTTAACACCTTTACTCTGTGTTTTATTGTTAAAATAGAACCATGGTAAGACTCAGCATATGGTGTGAAAGAAATGCTACTTATGATATTTTATATGTTCACAAAAATGATAATAATCCGACGTATGGGGGTGTAATAGCACATTCCTTCCTGTCAGAAGCAAGGGGGGGAACCATATATAAGTAACAGCAGAGAAATTGCCACTACTCTCATCTGGAGTGATATGCTATTAGATGCTTATCGTGTGCCTTAAAAAGGATATATTTAAGGGATAATCATTCCTAACAGCTGAGTGCTCATTTCATTGGCTTGGCAGTTGCTATCCTATTTTATGAAACGTTAATACCCTCCTTTTTGAAAAAGATTGTATTACCAAGCAGCCATACGTCTACTCGTTCTGATAACTGCGGGGCTAAGGGCCTCTTATAACCAGCTCAGCATGTGGTAGTAAAGGACAGCAAGTCCATGCCAGGTTCTCCAGCATGTCAGGTTGAGAGAAAGTGGCCAAGTACACACACGGAACTCCTCCCAGATCAAGCACACACATTTGCAGTGATCTGCCCAAAGGAAATATAGACTACATAGCTCTTTCTTTAGAATGAAAACGACAAGCTCACAAGTTGCCTCTGATTCTGCCCAGTGAATCTTGCCACACCATTGATTTTTACTAAACTTGGAGAAAGTGCTGCAACTGCAAATAGGAATTAGCTGACTTTTCCCTGCTTACATGGCAAGGTTCCATCCTGTTTTCAGGTTTTTCTGTTATCACCATGTGTTGAACTAGGCGTGTATCAAATCGCAGCTTTTTTTCTCATCTCACTGTCCACTATGCCAGAAACAAATGTAATTAATTATGCAATTATTCACGTAATCATTTAATAGCTACTGTCCCTGATGGATATGCTCTACTTCCTCAGTCAGCAGCAGTATGCTTTTTAAATACCAGTTGCTGGAAACTACAAGATATACAAAAGTTTATATCCAATACAAAATATATTTTTATAATACACCTGAATAAAAGAAATACTTTCAAAATTGAATCTAAAAAGAAACAGGAGGAAAGAGGAGAAAAATAAAAAAGAAAAAGGAGCGAGAGAGAGAAAAGGAAGATGAAAAGACTTCTGATTCTCCATCTGTCAGCTAAATATAGTAACTTGTTCACTCCTTGACAGCCAACTATCCTATTTTCTATAAGCCAATATTTTTTCAATCTTTAGATCCACATATTACAAGTTCATTTTCTCTTTCACGCAAAAAGTCCATAAGAAGTTTCCAGTCCTTAATAAATGTCAATAAAGATTTTTCTCTGATTAAGCATGTTAACTTTTCCATCTCAGCTAAGTCCAATAATTTTATCAAGCATTCCTCCATAGTAGGTAGGGCTGCATCTTTCCATCTTTGTGCGTATGACAGTGTCACTGCCACTCCTGTTTCAAACAGAATTCTCCAACATCCCTAACTGTAAGCTACCTAGGAAGGGCTGGCCAGAGTTGTAAGGGGTCTTTTACATGCTGGCCCAAAGGAGGTGGTAGAACCAATGGTACCTCGCTGTGACTTGTTTGCAAAGCATTTTGAGGATATAATTGCTTGCATCCACCAAGACCTTGACTCTGCTGTTATAGCAGATGAATCTCATGGGGTGTCCAGAGCACAGTCTAGTCCTGTTGTGTTGGCTAAGTTTCAGTTGGTAAGGCTCAAGGATGTGGACAATGTGCTCAGATCAGTTAGGGCGACCACTTGCACTCTAGACCCTTGTCCCTCTTGGCTGATGAAAACCAGCAGGGAGGGAACAGCTGACTGGACCAAGCAGGTGATCAATGCCTCTTTACGAGAAGAGGTGGTCCTTGCCTTTTCGAAGGAGGCAGTGGTAAAACCACTCCTTAAGAAACCTTCCCTGGATTCGGAAAACCTAACTAACTACCGGCCAGTTGCTAATCTCCCTTTCCTGAGCGAATGGTTGTAGATCAGATCCAGTTGCTTTTGAAAGAAACTGATTTTCTGGATCCATTTCAATTGGGCTTTAGGCCCAGTTTTGGCACAGAAACTTCTTAGGTTGCCCTGTATGATGACCTCTGTCGAGAGAGAGAGAGACAAAGGAAACTTCCCTGTAAATTCTCCTTGACCTCTCATTGGGTTTTGATACCATTGACCATGGTATCCTTCTGGAGCAAGTGTCAGAACTAGGGGTGGGTGGCACCGCTTTGCGGTGTTTCCAGTCCTACTTGGATGGTCATTCCCAGATGGTGTTGCTTGGGGAATGCTTTTCAGCATTGTGGAACCTTCAATGTGGGGTTCTGCAGGGCTCAATTCTATCCCCCATGTTGTTTAACATCTACATGAAACCGCTGGGTGGGGTTATTGGGAAATTTGGAGTATGTTGTCAGCAGTATGCTGATGACACTCAGCTATATTTCTCCTTTACATCTGCAGGTGAAGCAGTGAAAGTGCCGGACCAGTGTCTTGGTAATGGACTGGATGAGAGCCAACAAACTGAAACTCAATCCAGATAAGACTGAGGCACTGTTAGTGGGTGGTTCCCTAGACCGGATGGGTGGGAGGTCATCTGCCCTTGATGGGGTTACACTTCCTCTGAAGGAGCAGGTTCATAGCTTGGGGATACTCCTGGATCCTTTGCTGTTGTTCGAGGCTCAGATGGCCTCAGTGGCCCAAAGTGCCTTCCATCAGCTTCGGCTGGTGGCCCAGCTATGCCCCTATCAGGACAGGGATAGCCTAACTACTGTTGTCTGTGCTCTGGTAACCTCAAGGTTAGATTACTGCAATGCGTTATACGTAGGGCTGCATCTGAAGACGGTTTGGAAACTTCATCTAGTGCAGAATTCAGCAGCCAGGTTGCACACCAGAGCAAGACGGTTTGAGCATATTACACCGATCCTGGTCTGACTGCACTGGCTACCAATTAGCTTCTGGGCCCAATTCACAGAGCTGGTTTTTACCTATAAGGCCTTAAACAGCTCAGGACCGCAATACCTCAAGGACTGCCTCTTTCCATATGAACCTACCCAGATCCTGAGATCAACTTCTGAGGCCCTTCTTCATGTGCCTCCTCCTCGAGAGGTCCGGAGGGTGGCAACATGAGAACAGGCCTTTTCTGCAGGGAAATTCATCTGGCGCCTTCATTATACACCTTTAGGCACCAGGGGAAAATGTTCCTTTTTAACCAGGCCTTTGGTTGATTTGATTGACATCCTATGCCCTTTTAAAATGTGGGGGGTTGGAGGGGGGGTTGTTTTTGTTTTGATTATGTATTTTGTGGTTTTATATTTTGATTTTATTCTGTGAACCGCCCTGAGACCTCTGGGTATAGGGTGGTATATAAATTCTAATAATTCTAAATAATGATGATGACAGAGTAGGAATCTACTTAAATAAATATTAAATTCATATACTGCCCTTCACCCAAAGATCACAGGGTGGTTTACAACACAAAAACACAAAATATAAAATGCAATAATAAAAAGCAGTATCCCACACACCCACACCTGGAGAGGAGCTGGCAAGGAAGGATTTTTTTTTTTTTTTACACAAGCGGAAAGAATATGAAAGGAAGGAACACAGTCTAAATATGCTTAGAATTGCAACCTTGATGTCTTTTGACCCCCCATGTCAACTGGAGACTAAAGGGGAAGACACAGAAAGCATCTTAAGCCAGAAGACTGCTTTGGGAGTCTCTGAACCATACGTAGACACACCATACATAAATAGCTCAGTAGAAAGTGATGGGGTCTCTTCTTGAAGATAACACAGAGTCTATTTGCCCATCATTTTAGTGCATTTCTACGTGTTCATTTCTGACACTGTGTTCAGAGTATTCTATCCATAATCCTATTTTGTTGTAGGATGACTCTTTTCTCCTGAAAGGTGTTTAAGCAGTCACTGATGGGAATCATCAAACTTCAGGAAAGCTCAGCAGCTGTTCACTGGTGGATCCCATTTCCTGGTGGATCCCATTTATATGCAGTATGTTTCTAATGGAATTGCAGGGTTCACTGTTTCAACATTACAAATATGGAGATACTATATGTATAATAAACACTTTTCACCAGGGAGTTCAAGATAACTTATAGTTCAATCCTCAGCATTTTTCCTCAGGAGTGTGTCTCTCTGTGTTCAGTAGGGATGGATGGAAGAGCCTGAGGCCAATTCATCCTGCTTCTGCATGTCCCCAGTGCTAACTTGGGGATATCCATTACTGTGGATATTTTAAAATCTACATGAAATAAAGATTTTTAAAATTACAAGTTGGTCCAAGTGAGAGCTGCCTTTCATATTATTTATTTCATTCCTTAAACAGGTAGTTACCACTTTGAATGGTTACAAAGTGAGTGGTAGATGCCACACTTGGTGAAAATGGGACTTCAGGTGCTATCTGGAAGTGATGTGGATGTGATGATAGCTTGTTAGTCACACAGATATTGTATGACCAAATAAATAAATAAATGATGGTTGCCCTGTTGAACCTATGTGTGGCAGCCATATTTTTTCTCCATGCAAGCAGCCTATCTTCATCACATTCTGACACTTCCAAGGGGGCATTTATGTTCCTTTTTTGTGATGCAGCCATCACCCGCTTTCAACCAACTGCAAGTGGCAATTAACTGTTGAAAGAAAGAAAGAAAATAAAGGCAGTCCTGACTTTGAGCACTTCGTGAAGTTTATAGGAGTCAGAATTCCGAAGCAAGTCTGTATTCCAATCCACACATTAGCATTGGAAGTGCAGATCAGGTGACTTCTCTTTAGAATTCAGACTCAGTAAATCCCTCCCACATCCCTACAATTCAGTAGGAGTTACTTTCTAATCTAGTGTACTTTTAGGATTGTAATCTGTCAGTTAAAAGGTCCAAATTAGAGCATGACCCAGTACATTTTGGAGAGTACTGAAGCAATAATGAGATGCCCTCAAACTATTTTTCTTGAAAATATCAGAGCAATTGATTGGCACTGATTATTTTCACACACCCATATGAATAGTAAACTCTCTTGTTGGTTGCCAGATTCTACATACCGTAGTTTCTAAATGACTAGCACACTTGTCTTATGAAGGGGGCATATTAATGTCTGGATGCATTTACAGTGATATGTTTTTCTTTCCAAGCAGCTTTAAACAATGGAACCATGATAACTCCATCTTTCTTGCCTTTGTAATAGCAGGAGATTTCTAAAGAGAAGAACAAAGTGCTCCATTGCCTCCCCACAACTGGGTTTCTATGTCTATTTCTCAGGCTTTTTTCTTTTTAGAAATGCCATTGCAATTTTGAAAAATGAGGAGGCTTGCATCATTCTTCCTTGACTATAGGGAACATTTTATCATCTGGAGCTGATAAAGGAGGACATTTTACAGACTTCTTGTCAGAAAATGGGAAGTGGCTGCTGGTGATAAAGTTAATTATTAATGGAATTGGAAACTAGGCCTTCCCAGCCACAGGCGCTATCCTCAGTCTATTTCTGGTACTGGAAAGAAAAAGTCATGTCCAGGCTTACTATTGCATCTCACAATTGCATTTATGCTGCAAAACTTTGGTTAAAACCCTAAAAGTAGCTCTTAACTTGTCCCATAGGATTTATTGAAGTGGTCCAACTTATTTGAACAGTAAACAGTGTATGAACTAATATATTCACTGGTCCGTTTAGCTCAGTGTTGCCTACAGCAGGGACATTTTGAATGTACATAGTAAAGCCCATTTTGTCATGCAAGTCTAATCATTCAAACCTGGAGATCTTAATCCCCCTAATAATTTCCAATTCTAAAAAAAAGCAAACCATTGCAGTCTCAAACAAAACCTAAGTAGCAGTTCAGTGAAGCTGGGAATATCATGACCCACTTTATTATGAAGGTACGGTAGTTGGGAAATGATACAGATAACCTTTAATTTTCATCTTGTTGGGAGGATTTGCACATTGTTACCCTTATGTCAGTTCCACATTTTGGGGGAAATATCCAAGGAAACTGACCTCCACAGAAAGCGTAAAGTAAATTTTTTAAAGCTTCAGTGATCTGTAGCACAACATTAAATTTAAAGCTAAAGTGAGACTTCATGTCATCTGAGAAAGCAGCCTGAAACTGTCTGTAAGAGGCTCTTTTGTAAGTGCCAAAACTGATTACTGGAACTGTCTGCCCTGCCCTGCCATGCTAACATAGTGGAAAAGTTATTCCCATGTTAACAGATGAGAAATGTCATTGGATTTGTCAAAGCTATAATAACTGAGTTTGTGGGGTGTAGTAATAAGAGAGAGAAGGGACCATTAACCTGAGCTGTGTGGACAGTTTAAAGAAAAAATCTCAGAGTTTTGAAGACTAACTGTCAGACATAATTCTTAAAATCTTCAGTCTCCTGGTAAAAATCCCAGAAACCTATTAAATTGTATCTAGCAGAAATAAGAAACCAATTTTTGATTCGGTTTGATCTCAAAGTAAAAATGAAAACAAGAGGAAATAATTAGAGAGCTGAGCTAGGAATAGAACTAGGCGTGCAGAACCTGCTCCTTTGTGATGTATAAATAAGCTGTCTCGTGCCATCCAATATTTAATAGGTGAAAACAGGTAAATTTGCAGTTAGTGCAATGCTGTAGTGATGGACCAATTTCAGTTGATTTGGAAGTGAGCTCAGAAAATGAAACTATTGTACAAGAAAGTTTGTGATGGGTTGCTTTTTCCAAGCTGTATGTCAAAATCAAAAATTCCATCATGCTGTGAGACCAGGGGTGGTAGGGCAGCAGCAAGGGCACCCTATGTGATGCCTTTGTCCTTTCCAGGTGCCTGTAGCACTGCAGTGTCCATGTCCCAGGGAGCCTGAGAAACTGGTTACTGACATTCTGAACAACATTGGTTGTATCCAGCACTGCTGTCCCACTCATGCAACAAACTTCTGTTTGCACAGCAGAATTCCACTATCTCTTCTCTTCCTTGTAGCCTCTGCATACTCTCAAAATCTGCTTCACAAAGTTGGAGAAAACTCTGAAGCAGAATTTATTTTTTTCCTGGGAGTAGGGCAGAGAGAGAAAAGGAAGGAGAAGTCAAAATGCATGAGTGGACTAATAGCCAAAATCCCCAAAACTCTGCATAAGATTTAACAGTTCTGGACAGATAACCATTAATACACTTGCCTCCAATATAACTATGGTGGAATCTACACACGTATAAAAAAAAGTTATGAAAATGCTTTTTTTAAAGCATTTTTTAAAATACATTGAATTTTCCATAAGGTTCACCATCGCCATCTAGTGTCACATTGTGTATTGCACTTAAAACACACTTAAAACTTTTTATTTGCAGCTTTATGGGTAAAGGTAAAGGGACCCCTGACCATTAGGTCCAGTTGTGTCCGACTCTGGGGTTGCGGCGCTCATCTCGCTTTATTGGCCGAGAGCCGGTGTACAGCTTCCGGGTCATGTGGCCAGCATGACAAGCCGCTTCTGGCGAACCAGAGCAGCGCACGGAAACGCCGTTTACCTTCCCGCCGGAGTGGTACCTATTTATCTACTTGCACTTTGACATGCTTTCAAACTGCTAGGTGGGCAGGAGCAGGGACCAAGCAACGGGAGCTCACCCCGTCGCAGGGATTCGAACCACCGACCTTCTGATCAGCAAGCCCTAGGCTCTGTGGTTTAACCCACAGCGCCACCTGTGTCCCTTTTGCAGCTTTATAGCTGAGTCCTAAAACATGTCCCCCATGTGGGGATGTGTTGGGGGCCCAAATTGGAGTGGGAAACTTTGTTACCATGCTTGCTCATTACAGATGTGTCTATACACATCTGAAATCTACTTCTCTGTGTTCAGAGATAAAGCCCTTCTGGAATCCCAAAACCTAGGGGGAATTCAGCTGAAGTGTTGGGGGGACTTTTGTCCAGCTAAAGGAAGCTGTGAAATAATGCTTCAATGAGATATGCTATAGTAGCAGGACATGTTGTGTGTAGCAGAAATGGAAAATTATGAAGATTTGGAGTGCTCCCTTTGCACAAGTGTGCATGCTTGTTTTAGGCTCTCACAAATATACTTGCAAATCCAAGCCAAGAGCTATGGAGAAGTAAGTGTGCTTGTGTGCAAACACTGTTGGTTCAGCTCTGGGAAATATACATAATAGATTCTACTACATAGATGATGTCTAGGAAATAATAACTAGGTTACCAGTTATGTGTCAGTCAGATGACTTATTATGAGCAAATGTACGTCGGTCTTAGAGCCTCATATAGGAAACAGACAGATTTTTTTTTTCTAGTGTAGTCCCCAGTCCTTTTAATAATTCTTCCTCCACAGCAGCAATGCCAGATTAGAATACTTAAATCAGTTGAAAAACGTCATAATCAGCCAGTATTTAGTAGGCAGTAAAGCAGCAGATAGAATAATGAATGTGACCGAATGGGAAGAAGTGACAGCGCTTTTCAGTTAATCTACTTTGGCAGCCAAACAAACATCGTATAAAAAATTTACGACTGCACAAACAAGTAACAGGAATACACACACAATAATCATTGCTGATGGAAAAGAAATAAGAAGTAAATGTTCTCAGATAAGTAATGTAGGACATAAAAGGACCCCTGGATGGTTAAGTCCAGGCAAAGGCGACTATGGGGTTGCAGTGCTCATCTCGCTTTCAGGCCGAGGGAGCTGGCGTTTGTCCACAGACAGGTTTCCAGGTCATGAGGGCAGCATGACTAAACTGCTTCTGGCACAACGGGACACCGTGACGGAAACCAAAGCCAGAAATGCTGTTTACCTTCCCGCTGCAGCGGTACCTATTGATCTACTTGCACTGGCATGCTTTTGAACTGCTAGGTTGGCAGGATCTGGGACAGAGCAATGGGAGCTCAATCCATCACAGGGATTCAAACCGCCAAACTTCTGATGGGCAAGCCCAAGAGGCTCAGTGGTTTAGACCACAGCGCCACCCGTGTCCCTTAATGTAGGACATAGTACTCTCATGAACATGGCTTTAAAAATAATAATAATGCACAGACTGAAGTCAAGTAACACGTAAATTGGTTACAAATGCATGCAATGGTGCTGTGAGAGGCTTAGTGATAACTGTGATCACAGCTTCCCAATACATATTGTTGCACTGGCATCCATCTGTCTTGAAACATAATGGAGTGTGCCTCTGGGGGTGAAGTCAAACGACTGTGTTAGCAACACCGAAGTGACACCCCTGGAGTGCAAGCCTGGGGAGTGTGTGAGAAGGTCCTGGGCTGCCCATGAGACAAGATCCCCCTTTTCGACCTCACTGCTGTAGTCCTAAGGAAAGCAGAGCAATACTTTTGGCACCAGCTTGGCTGCAGGAATTGCTGGAAGGAGGCGTACAACCATCCAACCATTTTAGGAATTCCACTCTGGATTTGTGTAGAGTTTACTCCTTAGCCTTTTGTTCTCCCAAAGATATTCTTCAAGGCAATGGAGGTTTAGGATCTGCATTTTCCTTCTCCTAGAAGGACTGCCTACCTTCCCAGGTGGACAAGCCCCATCCGCCCCTCACCTCCCTTTGCAGCCTGTGCAGAAACCGCCTTCTTTATATTGGACCCACTGCTGGCCTTGTCCACTCAATCTGCCAGATTCTGACTTTGCATTCAGGGGAAGGCCCTAACTCACCAAAGGTTTGAGACCCATCGGCTACCCTGCCCTGGTTTAGCCAGCCAGTCAAAGCCATTCCCAGAATGTGGCCACTGTTGCATGTTGACAGCTTTTAGTAGCCACCAGTGAGAGTTGAGTGCACAGTGGGGACCAAAGGTGAACAAACTACCCCTGAAGGAGCACAACGTGTCCTCCAGCAGAGGTACTACCCCTCCCTTAACATCCCCCCACACCCAATACATGTACACAGGTGCTTAAGGAAGCATGTCTGCTGTTCATAGCGGGAATCTTGACTGTGAACCTAGTACAGATGCAGCAAGCTTTGGGCTACCTTTGAAGGTGACCCGGAAACTACAATTAATCCAGAATGCGGCAGCTAGACTGGTGACTGGCAGTGGCCGCTGGGACCACATAACACCGGTCCTGAGAGAACTACATTGGCTCCCAGTACGTTTCCGAGCACAATTCAAAGTGTTGGTGCTGACCTTTAAAGCCCTAAACGGCCTTGGTCCTGTATACCTGAAGGAGCGTCTCCATCCCCACCGTTCAGCCCAGACACTGAGATCCAGCGCCGAGGGCCTTCTGGCGGTTCCCTCACTGCGAGAAGCAAAGCTACAGGGAACCAGGCAGAAGGCCTTCTCGGTAGTGGCGCCCACCCTGTGGAACGCCCTCCCAGCAGAGGTTAAAGTGATAAACAACTATCCTACATACAGAAAATACCTGAAGGCAGCCCTGTTTAGGGAAGTTTTTAACTTGTGATTTTGATGTATTTTAATATTTGTTGGAAGCCGCCCAGAGTGGCTGGGGAGACCCGGCCAGATGGGCGGGGTACAAATAAAAAATTATTATTATAAAAAATATAAAGCCTCATAAAACATAAAGTCTTCCTGATAGTGTTTTAAAAACCAGTTTGTTTGTTTTTCAAGCCTCATTAATTTGTGGTTTTACTATAATTCAAAATAAATGGGCTGTATTCATTTGGTGTCCTTCTACAAACACAAGGTCTCCCAAACCTCCCAAAATGTTTTATGGTGAGGGGAATGGGAATTGACAAAAATCCCCCCTCTTTGATTCGGGTAAACTGCTGTGTCTTTGGTGCTAGGAAGACCAATAGGATTCTACCTACCGGTAATCATTTTAGAATCTGATGAAGGTTTAGAATGTGTTCCAGGATTAATAACTTTGCCACATGAATTTATATACTAAGGGTGGCACAGAGCTAAAGAATAGTAACCAAACACTCTTGCACCCTGGGACTTAATGAATGACTGAACGTCAGTGGTTGTTAGAGAAAAAGAGTGAGTGTCAGTTAATGTTGTGCCACAATCAACTTCAGTTAATTATAATTTGCACACATGGCTCTAAGTAAAATGGGTTTCTTGCAGAGCAGCTCCTTTCAGGAAAAGAGGACTCGTATATTCCAGGATATAGATATATTTGCAGCCTTCTATTTGTTCTCTGAGGGACCTTGCCTCTAATAAACTCTCCTGTCCTTATAGACTTTGATCCTATGCTTGCAGGGTCCTTGCGTCTGCTTTGTCTGTGTCAATGAAGATTCAACACTGCAGGCTTAGGCTGCAATAACGCCCCCTCCCCTACACACACCCTTTATAAGGATATCCAACAGTAGGGATGGATTCCCCCCTTTTCAGGTGCTTTCGTTTAAATATTTTAGCACTGTATGTTATGCTCATTCTGGTGTCTCTGAGCAAAAGGCTTCTAATTGAGTGTGTGGGGAAACTGTAACAGGCCGCTATCCGAACAATTGATTTTTGTTTGTTGATCATCAATAAGCTTCGGTACATGTCGTTGCTGTGCTCCATTACAGTATTGATTTGAGGAGGAGGGATATGTCAGCAGGAAGACAGGCAAGGTGTTTGGTGTGTTGTTGTTGGTGTGTGTGTGTGTGTGTGTGTGTGTGTGTGTGTGTGTGTGTCTACACGTTTAAAAAAACATTGACAGCTGAATGTCACAGACATGTTTAGCAATTGCTTTCTGCATTCTCATCACTCACACAGGGGTGTTTCAAAATAAAGACTTTGATGGTTCTTTTAGGTTGTACATTGCCTTACCTTTTTAGATGGACCATCTATATTTTGTTCTCTGCAGGAGCAGCTTCTATTAAAAGAGCTGTTCCTTTGTTTCCTTGCACTGTCTTAATTGAGCCTTTGAACTGCATTAAAGGCATGCAGTGCATATAGTCTCCAATAAGATGTATATTTTTGAACTGAATCTGCATTTGAATACCTTTAGTTACTTCCCACCACCACCTGCACACATAGGAAAAAGTCTGTTTAAAAAGAAAAGGGAATATATTTGCAAGTTTAATTTCCCTGGGGAGAAGTGGGCTTTTCAGAGCAACTTTGATATGTTTTCCCTTTATTTTCTGTGTAACCTGTGGTTTAATTCCTATTCACATTTTGCATTCATATTTGCATGATAAAAGAGTGCCACATCTTTTTAAAAGTCCCCTCTTGAAAGTCTGAATTGTTCATGAAGAATCCAAAGAGCAAAGCAGAAATAAAATAAATCTCTCTCGAAAAAATTACCATAATCTTCTAACATTCGCAATTTTAAGAGATCCTGCCATTGTCTTTTGTAAAGCACACGAATAATAGGGCTTGGCTGTTTTCATGGCAGAGCATCAGTGTGATTCTGTAATTCCTTTCTTAATGGAATCACCTCAGTGCTGAAATTTTTGGCCTCTGTGTTAAAAACATCACCCCACCCCCGAATGTCCCCCAAACCCAGTAATATAATTAGGACCTTAACATCTCAAATGTGTGTGTGGGGGGGGAACACACCAGTCCATATCCCTTACAGGTTACAGTTAGCAGGTAAGCTAGATGCAGTGACAGGAAGCTGCAGGTAACTTTGTGCCTTGCTGCCCTGCTAGATAACATCAACATTACACTGAAGTGCTGTTTATTTCACCCCTTCATTTCTAGCAGCTAATAGTGTGGAGGAAAATGCCCAGCAAAATGAATAGACCAAACTTCTCAGATAACTGATGACTACCAGATGTGCCTAAGGGTAGGGCTCAGTAGGCTTCTTCAGTCCCTGCAAGCCCTTCCAGAGATTACAACTTGAATAAAATATTTTGGGGGGGGCAAGTAAGCCCTACCCCACATAATCAATCACATGATGTGATGCAGGGACACCATTTGAATGGCAATGCCCATCAACTTTAGGGCGGCCCAGCCCCCTCAAATCTTTTATTGGGAGGGAAGGGCAAAGACCCCTTTGGCCCCTAGGAGTTGGCTCCTTTGATCCCTTCAGAAAGTTGCTTGAACAATGCTTGCATTTCAGGTTCTTGACTGTGTTGCCATGTTGTGAACTTGAATCCCCAGATAGATAGATAGATAGATAGATAGATAGATAGATAGATAATGTATTGTTACGGTTCTCCACCAGCACACACATATAACGATAAATACAATCCAAAATACATTGTAAAATATAAACTATAAATATAAACTTTAAACTTTAAAAAATTTAAATAAAAGAATATATCTCTACTTTAAAAATAGGGCTGCGGTCAATTATAACACTGGTCCGTCTTTAGTTCTGTCCTGAAGTTGTGTGGATACTGCTAGCTAGATCGGACCGAATTTTTATGGCTCTAGCACAAAACTTGGTTACCTTTGCTGTCACACCATCGTTAGTATCTGAAAGAAGCCACTCTATATAGAAATTGTCCGAACGTCCAGGTAGCTCAGTCAGCATCGTGTGGATAAGCTCGCCTTGCACCTCCTCGTAGAGGCAGCATCGCAAAAGTATGTGGTCAGTAGTTTCCACCTCTCCAGATCCGCACAGGCAGTATCTCTCGCACAATGGGGTCCATTTGTACTTCCCTTGGAGAACTGCGGAAGGCATTATGTGATTACGTGCTAAAGTAAATGCTCTTCTATGAATCCCCAGTATATATGCACTTGGCCTGTGATTCAGCTTTGCTCCTCTCATTGTCCTCCCCCCAACTTGACCTCAGACTGTGACCTGGCCTTGTTCTCTGGATGTCAGGGACTGGCTGGACATGGAGGTGTGGTGGCTGGATACTGATGAGTGGGCACCTGGAAAAATGGAGTTGGGGAGTGACTTGTAGGAATGAATCAGTGATCTGGGGGAGCCTGTAACAGCCGGGAAGATAGAGGCAGAGGCAGAAGAAGCTGCGGGATTGGAGAGTAAAGAACA
This sequence comes from Darevskia mixta, assembly GCA_034641385.1. Taxonomy (NCBI): domain Eukaryota; kingdom Metazoa; phylum Chordata; class Lepidosauria; order Squamata; family Lacertidae; genus Darevskia; species Darevskia mixta. The sequence continues at coordinate 2,639,943 of JAWWNH010000018.1, forward strand.
GGTGCAGAAGGAAGGAGAGATAGGTCAGGCTGGAATTGAGTCAAGGGGTTTCCACACTTTCTCCTCCTGCCCCCACCTCTCCTGCTGTATTGTTTCCTAGGATCAGAAGAGGAGGAGGAGCAGAAGAAGGTTGGATGGGGGAGATACATAAGCTGAGGTTGGGGTGTGTGGCCTCTCTTATTTAATTATAGATTTACTTACAGTCTTGTTTAGAAACTATTTTGACCACAAGTGAAAGTTGCTGCTATTTGTTTTGTGTCTTTGCAGTTTTGAAATTATTTATGAGCAGAAATCTTTCTTGCAATGAATACAGTAAATGGATTTGTCGGTTGATGTCCTTTTTTCTGTTGTGATCATGTATCTTTAGATGATGGCATCATTAAGAGAAAGGAACAGCGAAAGTAATTTTAGATTTGGAAGTGGAAGCAGCTATTCTTTTTGTTGTTGGTGGGGTTTCCTGTGCAGTGACATCAGATATAATTCTGTATTCTGCATCACTGAAGCTTCACCAACAAAGGAACATCATTCACATTTCACACAGCAGTGGCCAAATAGCATATTTATAGTTGTCGTGAGAAGAATCTTTATAGCAGTGGATTGTTGATGGATACAGTGTCATTCCAGTGGATGGTATTTAGTTTCAGTGACTTTTGATTTTAGGAAGCTACTGAGTAGCATAAAGAACAAGGCTTGGGAAGCATGAGTGGTAGATTGGTACTTCTGAGCAGCAGCAACACTGTTGATTTTACCCAAATGGGAAATTTGGGATAGGTTGAATGTCTTTAGTCCATAACAAAATGACAAGGATTATTGCATTAATGTGCAGCTATCCTGTGGACGAACAATGGCAGTGACTGAATAGGCTAGTTTATTCCAAATCCTGTTAATCCAGGGTATAGCTTCAGATTCATGGCATCTGTGTTTAGTAATCTCTTTCTAAATTATCTAAAGGCCTTTTATGTAACTCTTATGGCAATAAACAGTTCAGTGTGACAAATCCCTGGTTTAAGTGGCTGGACGGAGGATGTGTTCTTTACTGCATCTGGCTGCCTGTGAGTTATTGCTCGCTGGCTCTCACTCTGCAACCTGCTTCAGTCCCTGATTTAGATACTACTTTGTGGTTTAATGTGGCTTCCTGATTTCTTGCTCTGGTAGTTTTAGAAACCTAATGTCTAGTTTCTGCTTAGTTATTGCACCTTGAGACCTAAACACAGTTCTAATTTCCCAGTTTGGAGATTATCCTGAAACACACAAGACAAAAGGTTGTAGGCTGGCTTCACATATGGCTTTCTGAAAGTGTCTTCTATTCATAGGAGAGGCTTTTTAAAAGTTTGAGCAGGAAAATGGGAAACAATATTTTCATGGAGGGTCTTATCAGTTGCTATTTAATAAATTTGTCGTCGTGATTGCAAGATTATCTTGCAAGCAAGGCAGTCGGCTTAACAGCTCTTTCTACACCGCAGGTAACGCAGGTGGAAAAGTCAAACATGCTAAACCAGACCTTAGAGTGCCTAGGGCAGGCATCCCCAAACTCAGCCATCCAGATGTTTTGGGACTACAATTCCCATAATCCCAGACCACTGGTCCTGTTAGCTAGGGATGATGGGAGTTGTAGTCCCAAAACATCTGGAGGGCTGAGTTTGGGGATGCATGGCCTAGGGCAATCAAAAGTGCTCCAGAACACCTATGTCACTGTACAGATTATTACTTTCAGTTAGATTTCTGGGGAATAAAAACCTTCACAAAGTGGATTACAACATATTTCATAGAATAAATAATAAAAAAATAGAAACAACAATCAATATTTAATACATAATTCATTAAAATAAATAACAAAGGAGTGGCAGATGAAACCTTAGTTAAAGGCACTAAAATTAACCAATTGCAGATTGGAAAATGTAGATCTTTAAAATCCTCCTAAATGCTAGTCATACATATTACTTGGATAGTGCTTATTTCAAAGATGTGCCACCACAGAAAAGGTCCTGCCCCTAGTACTCACTAATCTCACAGTTCTCACCAGTGGCCCAGAGAGCAGGGCCTCAGATGATTATCTTAAAGCTTAGGCAGGCTTGTATTGGTACAAGTGGTCCTTCAGATGATCTGTTCTGAAGCCATTTAAGGTTTTAAAGGCTAATAACCAGTGCCTTAAAATGAATAGCTAGCCAATATAAGTGGAGTAGAATAGGTATAATGTGATCCAAACACCAGTGTCCTGTAAGTGTTATAGTAGCAGCATCCTGCACTGATTGTAGTTTTGCATAAGCAATAATGGACTGGAAATTCCTCATTCTTCTTTCCAGTGATCAATAAAAGGGAGAGAGGGATCTACACTGTATCACTGATCCACCAAAGGACTCCTTTGAGCACAGAAGCAAATGTGCAGGAAATGTGATTGTTCTTGTTCATCTTTTCTGTGATTCTTCGCATGGCTGTGTGTATTAATATTGTTGCCATCTTCCATCTGGGTGTTTAAGTTGCAGGAGTCCTTCTTTTGCTTACAAAGGTACTTTTCATATTCAGTCATATAAAATATACCTTTTTCTCTTAAGTTCTCAGAAGTATTCTTTTTTCGGAAAATGAAGAGATTTTCAAAGGACATGTTAGAGCTTTTGAGGATCTGCCTTATACCCTCACTGTCTCTTTCCACTTGGCTAGTTTAAAACAGCTGACATTTTAGATCCATCTCCCTGGTACAACAGAATGGAGAGAATCCTCCTCCTAAAGGACAAGAATAGTGTGGAATCTTGCCAAGACTTTGAGATGTTGTACGAAAGCATTACACAAGGCTGTAATGTATTTAAGGACTTGGTTAGATTCATGTTAGTTACTTCCAGATTTGTGATAACGCAACTGTGAAAGAGCAATAGCAATTCTCACTGTAGATCTCTAGCACAGTAAGCTTTGGGAAATTGCCATTTTAGACGAACGTATGCATCAAATCCATGTCATCAAAGGACAAGTAGAACTAGGAGCTTCCCCCCCCCTTTTTTTGGCAGTATGAGGTTGACTGACAGCGCAAGGACACTTCCAGTGCAATATGCAACAGTTTGGGGAAAAATAATTTAAGATTGGAGTGTGTGGGGAGTTACCATCAGTTCATGTTATTTATAACCCCTTAGGCCCCTCCGTCTGTCAAATATGATAAAGGTGGTTGTCTTCTTCTATACTAGATCCATAATGAAACTGAAACAAAACTGGACCAATAATGAAATATTTTGTTACATCAGCTCTCATGCCATGCAACCGTAGTTGTTAGACCTTTTCTCTTATTCAGTTTGTTTCTTGGTATTTCTGATTGATACAAATAAATAACTGTAGTTCTCAACAACACACCCACCCACACACCCGGCTATAGAATTTTTTTTAAAGTCTGCTTTCACTTCAGTCTGGAAACTGAAAACAGTGGTTTTTTGTTTGTTTTTTTAGGCAGCCTTTGACACTCAGAGTTTAAAAACAAATGGGTGGAGACATTCTAATTTGTTCCAAATTTAAGTTGCAGCAGATCTAAGAACACATATCTGGTGGACTGAATCTAGAGCCCCTAGTCTGAGATTTAAGCTTTTCCTGTTTTCCCCTGAAGCTTATCCTACAGAAACCTTAGCACAGCCTTTGCATGCTGGTTTGGGCTGATGGGAGTTGTATTCCAAAACATCTGGAAACCACCAGGATGGTGAAGGCTGCCTTAGCATATACCAGAGGCCCATGTGGCATTTATCTTTTCTCTTCTCTCACAAACACCTAAGCAAAAATGGATTTGTGCCCATCCAGATAACTGGAATGCCTTTATATTGATGCCTAAAGATGCTTAGCCTGCTTTGTGGTGTAAGGAAGCTTACATCAGAGTTCAAAAAAACCTTACTTCAGAATCATATGAATTATATACATTAGTCAGTGTTTCAAAATTTGAGCACTTTTTGTTGCTGTGTCTTTCGCAAACCTTTGGCTGCAATGTTTTTCAAGGCAAATTGTCTCGCCTGAAGTCATACATATAAAAAAGCAGTGTTTGATTTTACACCTGCCGACACCTTGTCATGTTACATACTCAGCATAAAACTCTATAGTTCCTGAGTGAAGCGGATTGCATAATGCTGAGCATGATATACTGGACAGTCTAATCCTATGGACCATTGCTTCCTGTTTCCCCAGCTTCTGCAGATTCCAATTTATATCAGTCTGATTTTTAGAAGTGCACAAAATTCTTTTCAGTCACTCCAGTTGCTTTCAAATCAAGAAATAAGCCTCAAATAGAGCCACAATGTGTATGAATATTAATTTGGCAATATCCTTCCACCTTCAAATTTAATGAATGTGTTAAGCTCAAATGCAAAGCCACGTCTATTTAACTGATCAGAAACGGGATATGTGCTAGCCAAAAATCTTGTCAATTTTGTGTAGACTGCAAAGCCTTTTCAAAACTGATTTTTCCCACATTGTCTAAGTACAGTCAAGTGCATTTATTAGGAAAACAAACAAACAAACAAACAAACAAACAAACAAACAAACAAACATGGAAGTCAATAGAATTTCTAGTTAAGTCTTAAACAAGAGAGCTGATTCATATATCCAAATCATACTTACTTTCTCCACATGATCTTTTATAGCAGGGATGAAGAACACGTGGCTCTCCAGATGTTGTTGGACTCCCAATTCCTATCAGCCGCAGCCAACCCAGTCCAGTGATCAGGGGTGATGGGAATCTAGGAACATCTGGAAGGACAAAGGTTCCCCATCCCTGCTTTAAAATATGAGTACACAGTTATGCAGTGGGGAGGAAGTGGAGCAAGGTAGTACCTGCTTAGAAAGGTGCTATGATTCCTGTGACCATGGTGGGTAGTAGTAGTAGTAAAGGCACATATGTGCTCATGCATGTGGCAACAGGGAGCAAATAAGCAGGATTTGATTGTATGGGCAGACCCTTTGGCTGCATCATATCCCTGAACTTCCACTAGTACCTGTAAAACTGTTTGCCATGCAGCTTGTGGCGCTGTGGTCTAAACCACTGAGCCTCTTGGGCTTGCTGATCAGAAGGTTGGCTGTTTGAATCCCCACAACAGAGTGAGCTCCCGTTGCTCTGTCCCAGCTCCTGCCAACCTAGCAGTTCAAAAGCACACCAATGCGAGTAGATAAATAGGTACTGCTGTGGCAGGAAGGTAAATGGCGTTTCCATGCACTCTGGTTTCTGTCACGGTGTCCCGTTGTGCCAGAAGCGGTTCAGTCATGCTGGCCACATGACCCGGAAAGCTGTCTGTGGACAAACGCCGGCTCCCTCGGCCTGAAGCAATATGAGCGCCACAACTATAAAGTTGCCTTTGACTGAACTTAACTGTCCAGGGGTCCTTTACCTTTACCTTTTACCTTGCCTACTGTCTGAAATTGGCCGGTTTCTATTTTACACTGTGTGCATTATGCGCTATTCTCTCTCTCTCTCTCTTCCGCTATTCTCTCTTCTCTCTCTTATGGGGAGGCAGAAGGGCACAGGAGTGACAATGCCAGCGCAGTTGCAAACACACCAGGAGTGCCAGATTGCCTTCACTGGAGCCTTTGCAGCAATGCTGGTGACAGGAGGTCAGTTGAGCACTGTTCCCCCACCAACTCCTACTGCTTCACGGTGGACAACGTGTTTGCACAGTGCTGACCTCACACTGGATGTTGCTTTGTTTTCTACATTAGAAGGGCAAGGTAGAATTGTTTTAATTAATGAATGTAAATAAATCAAATTACTGGGAAGCTTGTACTAAAAACAGAACCAAAATCTGACTGACTCACTGAAACACCCATTCAACCCCAGTGTCTAAGATTATTGAGCTAATGCACTGTTATTTACAGATTTTTAATTCTTATAATCATCTGTAGACCTTGGGCATGCAAATCAAGATTTTAGCATTTCCATCTACTCTCTTTAACATGCAAATACAATTTAATCATGTTAATATTGTATTTCCCTCCCTTTGTGCAAATCATGTAACCATAGAATTATCATAATTAAGAGGGGAGAAATACTAATAAAGCTAATTCAATTCCCTTCCCATTACACTGGTGTTCCCTGGTGTATATTTTCAAGAATTTTATTATTAGCCTTAAACTACAACTTTGACCATACAGTGGTGCCCCGCAAGACGAAATTAATTCGTTCTGCGAGTCTTGTCGTCTTGCGAGTTTTTTCGTCTTGCGAAGCACGGTCCTGCGAACCACTAGATGGCGCTGTTTCCCATAGAAATGCATTGAAGCGCGGTTTCCCATAGGAATGCATTGGGAACTCGCAAGACGTTTTCGTCTTGCGAAGCAAGCCCATAGGGAAATTCGTCATGCGGAGCGACTTCAAAAATGAAAAACTCTGTCGTCTAGCGAGTTTTTCGTCTTGAGAGGCATTCGTCTTGCGGGGTACCACTGTATTCCCACACAGAAGTGTTTTAAAGCCTAATCGTTCACACTGTAAAGACTTGTGGGTTGTTGTTTTTCATAGGGCAATTTCATTTATTTGGGTGACACCAAAAATGAGAAGTTTAGGATAATACAATTTACACAAGATTACATTGGCAAGTTTAACAAATCATAGCAACTTGTGGTTAATCTTACAAGACCAGTATATGAGAAAACTGCTAGACCAGGTGTTAACAAACGCTGCCACTTGAAAACTTCCATTTATGAACTTCAGTTCACCTGATTCTTGAATGTAAAATTCACAGATAACACTATTTGTCCCATCATATTACTTCAGTTTAACATTGTGGGGTCTTAGTAATTACAGTGTACAAATGGATGAAATGATACCTTCACAAAGAGATAATTTACCTCTTACTTTCAATCTTCTTCAAATCAGTTTTGTCATAAAAATTGCAGGTTAGGTGGCAATTAATCATTGTAGAAATAAGACTTATGGAAAGAGAGAGAAATGAGGAGGCAGACATCAAATCTGGAATTGAGCTAGGCTACAACTTTATGCCAAGGAGCATGGTGAAAGAACCCAAAAGACTGTAATGCAGGCATCCCCAAACTCGGCCCTCCAGATGTTTTGGGACTACAGCTCCCATAATCCCTAGCTAACAGGACCAGTGGTCAGGGATGATGGGAATTGTAGTCCCAAAACATCTGGAGGGCCAAGTTTGGGGATGCCTGCTGTAATGTGAGAAGCTGCTGTTGAAGGGAGAGTCAAAAACTCTTAATACACTACACAAGCAAATGCATGGTTTTTGTCTGCCAATAGTTCTACATACCTGGAGCAGAGCAGGAACTAGGTTGAACTCTAAAGTGATGCTGATGCTAGGATTTGCTGGATATATAATAGTGTCCAGGAAAGACTATCAGATTGTTCTCAGACACATCCTGGTCATCATCTGGGGTGGAATCTACACACATATAAAAAATGCTGTGAAAATGCTTTTTTAATTTTTTTTTTTGAAAAGTACATTGAATTTGGCATAGCTCACTCTCGCCATCTAGTGTCACATTTGTACATTGCACTTCACAACACATTTAAAACGTTATATTTGCAGCTGTATAGCTGAATCCTGGGTCCCAGTGCACACCGGTCCTTCTCTATCTTCTTCCTTTTCCTAAACAAACCTCTCTGGCTTCCAGACAAGCACTCCTCTTACTAACACTAGATTTGTTGCTAAGTCCAAGAATATCTCCTTTCCTTGAGGACTGAAGGTGTGTGGGGGGGAGTCTACTGCCAAGTTGGGGGTCCATGTGTGTGAGGGATCATTAGGGACAGTCAATGTGTCTTTGAAATTGATTAAATCAATTTGCTTAACTGTGACAGTGGGCTATTCATAGCCCCCACAGCACTGCAGAGTCCCATTTGTCCTTAGATAAGGTGTTGGGCAGGATTCTCAAAAGTTATTCTTCTGCACTGTCCCTCTGGCACTGCAAGTTTAATGTTTGGAAGCCTTGTCACCCAATGGGGAAAGGCAAATGAGAATTTACTCAGCCTTTGCTGGCTGTTGCCTGCCTTTAGTACCCCTAGTCAGCAGAATCACCCAGCCCTGTTGATTATAGTCTATCCATAATCCTTCAGGGATGAGCTGTCAGGGACTGACAGGGCTCTGAGGAATATGTAGCAGAGGCAGGGGTCTGGAGGCTGACCCAAGAATGGGGACCAGCAATTTATGAGGTTTTGTGCCACGCGTGAAGCAGGAGCCCGGCTGAAGGAAGGGGAGGAGTCTGAGCAGTCAGAGATGGGGGAGAGGGCACAGAATGTGTTGGAAGCAGTCGAATCCCTGCCATCCTCTGCTACACTGTCTCCTAGAACTTGGAGGGGCTTGAAGAGGCAAGTGCAGCCTCCCATGCAGAGGAAGTCGCCAGTTGCTTGTGCATGCTCCATCAGACGGAGGTACTTAAGCCCAGGATGCTGGTGGTCCCACTGTTGCTTCAACTTTTCAGCTGAGGCAAAAGCCTGGCAAAGTTAATGCCAGCTTTTGTCAATAAAGAATTAATTAAACTACTAGACATTTGTCCTTCTTAGTTTAGTTGAGTGTGCTCAGGGCATGATCCTTCTAGGGTATCTTCACATGTTCCTTCACCTGGGAGCCATTCCCACATCAACACTGCTCCATCTGCCACAAGAAGGGATCAATCCACCTTTACTTGCTTATATTCTCCAAAAGTGTTTCCATAAGCATTGGAATCCATCTAGAAAAGAGCTCACATCCCACAGGGGACAACACCCTTTTTAACTATTAGGGGTTGCCTTGCATAATGCCTGGCTTAACCAATCACCAGCTCTCTAACGTGTAATGCTGGCGGTCTCACAATTGACCCTTCTTCTTAGCCACTTCATGGCAGCAGGATTCATAGCCCTCTGCCTGGGCAGCATCTGCACCCAAACAGTTTTCACTTCAAAAAGAGAGTTATTGGTGTTAATTGGTACAAGCCAAAGATCTGTCCCAAGTCAATCTGGTGAGATGTACAACTCAAAACTTGTTTGAGTTACTCTTCCTACGGCAACTCATGATGATTAGCGCATCTCACTGCATGCCCCTCCTCCCAAACCAGTGGACAATGATGCCCAACTGGTATCTGCAGACTGTCAGTATCCACTTCTAAGCCCAGAAGACAAGACTGCCCACAACTGACACCCAGTTGGCAATGAATCTGCAAGCCTTGGTTTTTCATAGTTGTAGAGTCATTTTTTTCAGCAGAGAAAGTTAAAGCGATATCTCTGAAGATTTAGGTTGACCTTATATATAACAGCCTGGAATAATTTTATGTAGAAGTGAAAGACAGGGTTAGACCTACCTCATTATAATTCAAGCTAGAGCAAGAGTTATAGACCCCAAAGGATCTTTTCCATCAGATGAATGTAGTGTGAGATATTGGTTAAAAGACACTAAGTCATCCCAAAAGTGCAGCTGCCCCTAAGCTACTGACTGCTTTATGAGAGCAAATTACTTTAAAGTCATTGCTTGCAGTCTTTTGAACTACAGGAATGTTCTAATCAATCAGTCATCACACAGCAATTGATAAGTAATGAATGATCTTGAGTGATCTATTTCCGTATTACTTAAAGCTATTTTTCTAATGAACAAATGTTCATGATGTCACATCCTGCAGCTACCAGATACTCCCTTCTTTAGTAGTGAATTGACTTAATTAATGTGGCTGAGGAAGCAGATGATGTATTTGTATTGAATCCTTGCAGTTAAATCTCTTAGCACCAAGCAAAAGCATTTCTTTTTTGTGTGTTATCTGTTTTCTTAATAAATCTCCATTTATATATAGACAATTATTTAAAAAGCAAAGCTGCACATAATTCATCATCTTCTTAAATATGGATGCAATAATACACTCATAATGTGCAATTCATTAAACCAATATTAACAAATGGCATGGTTTCATAGCCCGCAGTTCTAACCCTGGTTAACTGAAAGCAATATTGTTCTATACTTTAAATATGGATTGATATTTTGGCACATAGGTTATATAGAATTAAAAATAATAATTCAATAGCAATAAGAATAACAATGTTAAAACAAATTCACCCAGCTCACCCACCCAGGTTTCTCCTAATGTATACCATCAGCTCATAGGCTTACTTTTCATCAAAATTGGGGTATGCTTTATCTTAAGTGAATGGAAACAAATTTTCCCTTAGTAAAATAGACTTTGCTTTATATGTGGCCACAGCAATATTCAAATATTCTTCCGTTTGGTTTTAATTAAAGGTAAGAATGATCGTTATATAAAAATATTAGATCATAGGTAACCAGAATATTATACATTTCTTTCACGTCTACTCTTACTTGCTTTTTCTCTAAACTAAAAAGTCCCAGAAACTGCAACCTTTCCTCATAGGAGAGTTGCCCCATATAATTTTGATTGCCCTTTTCTGAACCTTTTCTATCCCTGCAATATCCTTTTTGAGGTTAGGAGACCAGAACTGTACCCAGAAGTCCAAATGCAGTCACACCATAGATTTGTATAACACCATTATGATACCTGCAGTTTTCAGTCCTTTTCTTAATGATCCATGGCATTCACGTTTTCACAGCTGATGCACACTGGGTCAATATCTTCATTGAGATGCTTTTGTGTTTGGGGTGGGGCACAGAAATAAACAAATGCTCCCTTGCTGATTGTATTTCTGATGCTGAGGAATCACATTTTACAAGTACTCAAAACTGCCATTGTAAGTCTCCAACAGAATACACATCTTGGTTGAGATCACTGTGCATAAGGAGATGTGCAAGTGCCATGGGCAGCCGCTGGATAGCGGCTGTGACATTACTCATTACAAGTAATTGACTAAGGAGAAAGTTACTTCTGTTGCTTAAATTAAAATGGTCATCTGTCATCCCCTTGGCTACAAGGATTTATTGAGACAAAATGCCTCCTTCAAAATGCTTGTTTTCAGAAATGTAAACTATTATACTAGGACAGATGTAAACTCCAGGAAGCTTTCCAAGTACTCAGTTGGCTGTATCTGTGTTTTGAATTCTTAGAAAAAATATTTTAAAAACCTAGAAGATGCTCACAGCCAATCATCTTGTATGGTCTCCACCAGTGCTTTTTTCTGGGGGTATGCATACCCCTAAACATTTTGTGAATCTAACTTTGGCCTCATTGAGGGGCAGTATTTCAATATGAGTAGGAAAATGAGAGTATCCCTAAACATTTTTTTTTAGAAAAAAGCACTGGTCCCCACTATATTTCATAATATTATTTGTCTCATTGGTCATTGGCGTTCTTACCAATTATGTGCTATAGTTTAGAATAGACATCCTTCCTCTAAATTACTTAAATGGAAAGTGGCACAGAGACACAAGCTAATTTATCACAGTCTCAGGGAAGATCAGAATGAATAGAGATGTAGAGACGGTAGCAAGAAAACGAAGTGGAACATGATGCCTTTTGTTGGACTGGGAATAGGGGCAGGATACAAAAGCTCTTTGAAATGCACCAAAAGTGTTTGACTAATTTCCCAGCATTTTTAACAGCATTTCATCTCATATTATGGTCATCTGCAAATGAGTTTACCCAGTGGGATAGTGTTAAAGTAAGAGGAGATAGGTATGTGGCATAAGGGGAGCTGTCACCGAATTCTGTGAGTTAGCTTTCTGCCATGCGTATTCTGTCAAGTAGCCAACGAGTTTGTTCCACTAAAATAGGAAGCATAGTTTTCATAAACATAGGGCAGTCCACCCAATATTAAAACTACAATTTACTTCAGTGGGATTAAGAGTAGAGAAAGAGGGAATGAGAACTGCGGGCTCAGAGACGGATGGTATCTGCTCATAAGAATAAAAAAAGTCTGCTTCTGGGTGAGATTGAGAGTCCATGTAGCCCAGAGACAAGGAACCTCAGGCCTAGGGAGCCAAATGCAGCCTTCCAGCAGGCCTTTCAATCTGGTCCTCAGCACCCTGACCAGGCCACACCCCTCCACAGGTACACACCACTCCCATGCCACTAGCTGGACTTGTCTTGCACCCTCCTTGAGTGTTCATGCCTGACCAAAATGTGTTGCTGAATTCTGAGGATGCTTCTAGCTTGCCCCAATGGGGGATAAGAGTGCATGCTTAGGGAAGTTTTCAATGACTGATGTTTTAATGTATTTTTAATCTTTGTTGGAATCTGCCCAGAGTGGCTGGGGAAACCCAGCCAGATGGGTGGGGCACAAATAAATTATCATCATCATCATCATCATCATGCAAGTGTGTGTAGAAACTAGCCTACTGTGCAAAGGTATGATTCACCATGGTTGCTTTGCCCATTTTTGCCTCAGAAGGGAATGACCTCTGGACTGAAAAGCACCCCTGATGTAAGCCAAAATTCTGTTTCTTGCAGTGGCCGTCTAAATGCTGGAGCTCACATTATTTGACAAAAAGTTTAGCTACATCACACATTCAGGGTCCCTGACAACCCTATCTTCACTTACCCTTCATGATGGCACTTTCAACACCAATATAGTTGATATTTCCAGTGATTGAATTCTGGAATTGTGAAGATGAGGGTTTTGAGAACCCAGATTCATTGCTCTGGACTCCTTTCTTTGCTAGCAGCCTTGGCTGTGGTTTTTTTTTTTTAGTACAACATGCCCTTTCACCAAATTCACTGCCCATGTCCCCATGTTTCACCAGACATGGCAGTAATATGATACAGCCTAATACTACACATCTTGCTGGATATGATCAGTCACTTTCCTGTCTTCTAATGTGATGGAGATGTGGAGTAGAAAAGTGTTGATGTTTCTAACTTGGGAGTCTTCTTAATTTTTTTTTTTTAATGGGCTTGTGTATAATATATGTGTCTGTCCTTCACTAATGTTTATAATGTTAATGGTAGTCAAGTGACATTGGGGGTTAGTAGTATCAGTGTTATGGACATGATATTCATCTTGCTGCAGACTGAAGAAATGATTATGAGTTTTTCTATTGGATATCAGACTTCATTATATGCTTTAAAACGTTGTTCAGTTTTGTTTTCAGTTTCTGTGTATGTGTAAGGTTGCATAGTCTTGCTTATAACAGTAGCCTTGATACAAATGTTGAATGTTGCATTTTCTAAAAGTGTGATTTTGACATCTCAGTCCTACATATATGTATTTTGAAATAAATAGCTATAAGTGTGTTTAGGAGTGTAGCCTGAATATGATTTTTTCCCTTGAGGGTTTTCAGATTAATTTTTCATAAAAGGTAAGTTTAATGCTGACAAATGATTAGAATAACAATCTGACTATATGCATATTCAAACTAATTACAAAGAATCCTTATCTATAACGATGGCATCCCATCTTTCCAATGACCAATATTTCTTTTTAATTGGTGTAATTTCCCCTTGATTACACAAAAAGAATGTAGTAAAAAGTCCTTGACTGAATTACTGTGATACTTTGAACATCATCGTAGGATATAATCATTTTCAGATTAGACTTAACAAACTTTAAAGGATTATTGAGTAGGGATTGATATATGACTCTGTTGCCAATTTTACATGTGTTCCTTCATAAGTCTGTCCCATCTCATTTCTGCATTAACCTGTGATGTTTAAAAAATCTAAAATGAAAATTTATATTTAAATATCGACTTAAATACAACTTTTTAAAAATCTCTATCTGCATATTTCTAAATGTATATTGTTTTCAATTGCACATGTCTATGCACTTTGATATGGGCTGAGCCAAGAATTGCATTTAAAACTGCAGACCAAACTAAATTCTCCTCCAACCCTATGAGTGAACCACCAGAAGGAGGAGTATATCAAATTGAGCACACATTTGTGAGGTGTAGTCCACATGCACTCCAGTGGCCGTTGTTTGTTATGGATGTGAATGTTTGGGATTTTAAATGTTTCCATTTTCCCATTTTCAGTACTATACTAGAGTGATCCCTATATCGTCAGCAATGCAATGGCAGCATATACATTCCTTATGGTGGTTGTTGCTCTGCATTGCTGTTTCCGCATTATTGTGGGAATAGTCAGCCACCAAAGGGAATAGTTAAGAGTAGTTTATATCCAGCTTCTCAATACTAATGACACTGTGCAAGGGAGGAGAAATATTCCGTTGTTAATAGCACTACAATGCACTATTAAGTGATGAGAATCTAATGAGTCAATCTATCATTCTAATGAGGCCATCTGATCTGAACACTTCGCTGTTGAAGGGTTCATTTTCTTCAATGGGCTTTATTCCAGCAGATCATTATCATCATTTTATATAATTTATTTAACACCTATGACACAATGGGCACTCTACAAAATGTAAAAATAATCCAGTTAGCCAGCTCATGAGGGGAAGAGGAGAGAATAGGAAGCAGTAATACAATTGTGTGTGTGTGTGTGTGTGTGTGTGTGTGTGAGAGAGAGAGAGAGAGAGAGAGAGATGCAAAGAACAAGTAGCAAAGAAATAAAGGATAAAATAGCAAAAAGCAAAAGCAAAAAAGTGCTTGCCAAATATTCATGCTTGCCAAATATTCAAAAGAAGAACTTTAGAGAGCCATTTTGCAGATCTGTAGTCTACAGCAGATGTGCTCCTTCAGATATTGCTGAATTACAGTTCCAATCAGCCAGAGCCAACATTGCCAATGGCCCAGGATGGTGGGAGTTGTCATTCAGCAATATCTGGAGGGCCAAAGGTTCCCCACACCTTAGTGAACACCTGAGTACAGCTTATGCAGATGCAGTGTTTCCTGTTCTTAAGAGACTGGGTACATATGTTTGTTGCTCTCTCCCTTTAGTTTTCTGTATTAACCATAGTACAGTATTAGGTCTACGCTGAGATTAATGCTAGCCATGGTTAATCTCCCGCTTGGACTACTGCAATGCGCTCTACGTGGGGCTACCTTTGAAGGTGACCCGGAAACTGCAATTGATCCAGAATGCGGCAGCTAGACTGGTGACTGGGAGTGGCCGCCATGACCACATAACACCGGTCCTGAGAGATCTACATTGGCTCCCAGTACGTTTCCGAGCACAATTCAAAGTGTTTTTTTTTTATATATAATAATTTTTATTAGATTTTCAAATTTTTTGTCCAGCCCCGATTCGGGCCAGATCACATACAATTTATACAATGTCTGATGACTTCCTCACGTCCCCCCTCATTGTTTTCATTTATTTTAAAATTCATTCTTACCAGGTTTCTAATTCCACATCATTAACATTTCCATAATATCTTAATTTTCAAATCGTTTTCCAACCACTCACATCTTTAACATTCTTATCTTTTACTTTAATCATATCCCTATTCCCCCCCCCAGTCCCCGGCACAGACTATTTCAATATCAAAATTACTTATCATTTATAATATCTATCAATCTTAAATCATTATTTCCAAAAATCAAACTGTAATCATTTCCTGCCATATCCGAGTTCAGAAACCAGTAGGCCACAAAACAGTTACTTCATATAAATGTTCATCCTATTCCTGCAGGATCCAACTTTGGAACCCATTGTCTTTGCTGCAGAGTAGCATCCAAAACAATATCCATTAAAATCTTTGGCCTTCCAATCCATATTTGGTCCAGATTGTCTCGACTTCCTCTCCGCTGCTTGTCGTTACGCTGTGGTTTGTTGACTATTCTCCTAATATTTCTCTTTTTCCTGATGATGACGACAGCTCTTGACTTAAAGTGGGTGATTCTTTTGCAGCTGGTTATCTTCTGAATAGGCTTTCTCTGTTTAGACTCAACAAGTATACTGTTCACAGGGTTTAGTTGTAGATCCTGACCAATCAGACCATTGTTTATGCTTTGCTTTATCTCTGTCACAGAGCTGTTCCCAGCAGCAGCCAGTTCAGCTCTCAATTCTTTCACTCCAGCATTGTAATCCATTCTGAGTTCTTTCAGTTTCTCCAACAATATTGTCAAATCCACATCCTGTTTCACCGCCATTTTTAGCAAACAGTTCTTTTCTAACTTTTCCAAACTTTTTCAAACTTTTCAAAAGTTCCAAAACTCCAAAATAATCCTCTTACTCATAAATGTTTAATTAACTTCATCTGCCCCCTAGGACCAGGGGAGGCGCAAGGGTTAAATCTTCGAAACAAAGTGTCAAATTCCAGGCAATACTTCTCAAAGCTGTGCAACAATGCCCTGTCGTTGTTACACAATGGCAAGGGACGGACCTCCGTATTTTCATCCTCAAGCCAGTCCAAATTGCTACAAAATTCAAACTTTTTCTTTGCTGATTACTTACAGTTCCAAATTGAAGCTTTAGAAGGAATCGGCGCGCTCAGCGGTAGCGGTCTCGCAGCTTCGCCAGACGGGGCTGTCAGCGGACCCTAGAGCTCCGCCGCCCGATCGCTCCCGGGAGCCCCGCTAGGAGCTCCCTGGGATCGGGACCGGCGTCCGAGCTCCTGCGGGTCCTCCAGACCCCGGGACGCCCTTCCCAGGGGTTTTGGGGGTCGCGGCGCTGGCGCGAGCACCCCTTTGCCTGGTCTGATGGGGGAATGTCAGGAGCGACATGTCCCCCCGACCGCCATCTCCGGCACGCCAACCGGAAGTCTCCACAATTCAAAGTGTTGGTGCTGACCTTTAAAGCCCTAAACGGCCTCGGTCCTGTATACCTGAAGGAGCGTCTCCACCCCCATTGGTCCACCCCCACTGAGATCCAGCGCCGAGGGCCTTCTGGTGGTTCCCTCACTGCGAGAAGCAAAGCTACAGGGAACCAGGCAGAGGGCCTTCTCGGTAGTGGCGCCCGCCCTGTGGAACGCCCTCCCTTCAGAGGTCAAAACGATCAACAACTACATGACCTTTCGAAAACACCTGAAGGCAGCCCTGTTTAGGGAAGTTTTTAATCGGTAATATTTTAATGTATTTTAGTGTTTGTTGGAGGCCGCCCAGAGTGGCTGGGGGGACCTGGTCAGATGGGCGGGGTACAAATAATAAATTATTATTATTATTATTATTATTATTATTATTATTAATGTTTCAAGTCAGCGTTCAAAACCAGGAATTATAATGGGTTTGGAAATTTTCTCAGCATTAACCATGGTTATGTCAGTACAGACGTTGTGTGCTTTATGGTGTTAAAGTGTCAGAGAGCATGCAAACTTAGCATATGTTCTCAATTTCATGTGAGAGATCAGGAAACTTTACATTGGAACTGGGCCTATATGTCAGAAAAACATGAGGTCCACTGTAACAAAAAGATTTCACCCTTCCTCTCTCTTTGTTTGTTAGGAAACTGATCTCATGACTTTTAACATCTCAATGCACCGATCCTGGTGGCGAGAACATGGACCAGGCTGCATACGAAGAGTGGTGCGTCCTTCAGCTCCTGGGATGTTAGATGATTTTTCCTATGTCTCTGTGACAGGCTGCATCGTTGACTTCCAATACCTAGAGGTCATTCACAGCGCCATCCAAATATTACTCTCTGTAAGTCACTGTTTGCTGAGCAAATCATATTGTTCCATTCTTATGTTGCCACTTTATACAATTTACATATTGCCACAGTCGTTTATTCTACTAAACAGCCTAGATATTGTCTTAACTCGAGTTACAAAAGAGGATATGAAAGCATAGAAGATGTCACCAGCTGGATAATCTTTCCCTTAAAAAAACCACCTATTTTGGATTATGATGTGAAATGAATTTAGAAGATTGTGCCAATTTTTAAATTAAAATCTAAGAATGTTCCTGCAAGTTAAGGTCATTTTTATGGCACCACAGTTTCAGATTGGATGGCTGGTGGCATATCAATGGAGAAGCTCCATACTTCTGGCATCCATATCCACCATGGCTATATAGCTAATAGCTGGGAGCAGCAGAGATACTTCTCTTGATTTTCAATTTCTCTTTCAGTGCCAAAGATTGCATTTGCCTCCTATAACACTTTAATGCTTGTTTATGCATATGCTTTATGTATTGTCAGGAAACCTTCTTTTGCCTAGAGGCAAAATTGAAGGACTCACATATGAAATCATGTGCACACACATTTGCATGACTTCCTGCACAAGCATATCTGTAGAAAGATAGAAACCCACTTTTAATCATTCATGCAAACTACATGGTCTCGTGCATTTTGGGATGGTATGTGCAATTATTTCTTTAGAATACAGAAATAATCCTTTATTTCATTGGCACTGGCTTCCTTTGGGAAACATGCACATCTGGCCCAGGAATAAGCCTGCTACTAGGAATGGAAGAGAAATATTTTTCACCACCTGCTGCAAATCCTCCTGAAGAAGGGGTAGCTCAGTACAGCTGGTGATATCTATGCAGGTGGGTGGGAATTTTAAAAAAATCAGGTTTGATTAAAATAATAAAGGATTCCTAAAGTTGTTCTGCAAGGCTAAGAAGTATGTGGAAGTCCTGGTTTGCCTCATAGACTGGAATTTTTATGTGTTTTCAGTACTGTAAACTGAGCATGTTGGTCCCTTTGCATAGCAGCAGTTTTCAACTATGTCAAGTAAAATATATATGCAGAAACACAGAGTAATCCTGTCTAAATGTGTTCATACTGTGAGTTGAAGTTCTCATCCACATTTAGTCCAGTTTTATGTGATCATTTTGTAGTGGGCCCTTGGTTCTTCTTTGTATTTACTTAACTTATTAGTTTTAAAAGCTAGGTCATTTGTGAGAAGGGGAAAAATAGATAAGGTAATAATGACTGTAATAATTAGCAAAGCATTGTAAAAAATAAACCCATTTAGAATGGGTAGGCATTTTGTCCATATAATATGGCTGACCATAGTGCCTTATTATCTAAATTAGTGTGAGTCATTGTACCAATTCACAAATGAAACTACAGAGACAGCGAGTGGGAAAGAAGACTCAATAAGGTCCTTCAATTAGCCAGAAAGAGCCTTTTTTCCTGGGGAAAGCTTCAAAATATCAAAGCAACTGAATTTACAAGTGTAAAAGTCATCTTCTAGTTGTCAGTTACCTGTAATTGCCCATTAAGAAAGGAAAGTGCTTGATTATGCTGGGGCAATGGTCTCTTTGCCCTTGTAGTGTATGTGCTGCTAGAAAGCTAACTATCTAGGTTAACCTCTTCTTCTGTAATTCTGCCCAATGACTCGGAAAGTCAGTGCCATGTATTATACATGGGACCTTAGAGCAGCCTCTACTGCAGAGCTTTCCAAATTGAAACCAAAGAATTCATTAGAACTAAGAACTCGTGAAGTGTCTACTTGCAGCAAAGCAATAGTCAGAGGAAGTAGCTATTCTACTAGTGTGTCTGTAGCTTCTGTACTCTTTCAGCTTTAGATGGTATCAGCAGACTTTCAGATTTAGCCATGGAAATCTATGGCTGGAGATCTACTGTGTGCAACTGTTGGCACTTATTGGCTTGTTAACTTCGAATGGGTATGGTTTGGCTTTATACAAGATTAAATGCAGGAATAAAACTCACAATAATGAGCACATTTGGGTTATATTTTCATGTTTGCTAGACTAGCAGATGTCAATTTGGGGTTATTAAAGAGATCCGTCACTAATTGTTTTAAACCATTGGTTAGAGCTAAAATCCAGGGCCATGCAAGGAATTAGGACAGGCAAAAGGAGGTACTTCTTATGTTCTAATATGATTGTTTTAAAATGGGAAGTGGATTTCTGTTGTTGTTGTTGTTGTTTGTGATTTAAATATTACCAAGAACATCCAAGTTAAAATATCCATAATAAATCAAGTTTAATTCTTAACCTCCCCCACAAAAAGATACATTTTTAATAGGCTTTATAAACTTCATAACAATACCTTAGATATTCACAGCTTAATTGTTTGTAAAAGCCTGGAAATACAGAATCCTCATTTGTTAAAATGAAAGCAACTTTGCTATTCCTTTTTTCTCATATATTCAGTTTATCAGGAGTTTAAATATAAATGGTTTGGCCCTTTTAAAAAAATGAAATTATATTAAATAGCCATGCTGTGGATCTGTTTCTATTTCAGCCAGTAGATCATAACCACCACTGTGTAGTCTCCTTGATTTTTTTTTTAAAAAGATTTCTTCCCAACTGTTTTCAAAGCATCTGCCAGGCATTGATTATTTAATGTGAGGATGAGCTATGACATTTTGTGATCTTAAATGGTATTTCATCAAAGGGAAAAAAATAATTTAATTAGCAACCATTTAATTAGCAATCTTTAGCACAGCAGCCATTAAAATGAGGAGCATGTCAATTATTAATCAAATGCTGTTACTTGTGGGCTCAACAGAGATTTATGAGTCAGAACTATATGACTCAGAACCTTCAGTAAAAGGACTTTATATCAATTTTGCAGGTGAGCGAAAAAGCGGAAAAAATAGCCAATTGGGTAAGGAAAATCAGTAGCCTCTTTCTAATCTGTAAATTGAGCATGATAGGTAATTAATGTTGCCACTGCTTTCTTAAAAGCAATACACAGCAATTCAGTGTTTGGGGATTTGTACACAAAATATGTTCCTCGTTACCCTTTTAATTAAGTTTAATTACATCTGTTATGTTTGTTGGCTACGAATAACAGACCTAGGAAGAGCTCAGGAAAGCAAAACAGCACTGAACAAATAGATTGCCATAAAAAGCAGAACAAAAGACAATCTAAAATGAAACCTTGTATTTATAATAGTTCTGGTGAAAAGACTTGACTGACAGTCACAGGAATGACTATTTCATTTAGCCAATGGGTTTCTGAGAGGTTCATTAGGAGCTTGGGAATGTGTAGATTGAAAACTGCTGATGTGTGTGTTTTAAAAGTCACAGTCTTTAGCAATAAAGCTCTAGCTCTACAGGTCCCTATTAAGTCTTTTACAAGCAAGAATTGGTTTATTTTTGCTTCAGCTTTACCACATACCAAATAGAACTTTCTATTACACGCAACTAAGGTCACATTTTTTAAAAAGAATGTAGTATAATAGAGATGAAGATTGAGCTGGACTAGTTTTCTTGGGTGATAATTGTTATAATCTCCCCACCCGTGTGTGTGTGTGTGTGTGTGTGTGTGTATGTGTGTGTGTGTGTGTGTGTTGCAGACAAAAGCCACAGTCCTGACAATCATGTGCATATTTACTCAGGAGTACGTCCTACTGTGGAGCAAGTGAGCATTGGACTGTAGCTCTAGCACACCTAGTGTATCAATTCCAACACACATCTGTTTTACAGACAGAAAAGGTGTTCAGAAAAACACTTCTCATAAAAACAATTCAAATGTTTTGAGCTAGTGAGGCTCTTCCTTGGGGAACTTTACATCATTTCTCATGCCTTAAAAGAGGAAGGGTAGCTTTCCTTCTCTCTTTTTACACCAAGGGCCACATTCTCTTCTGGGCTACCTTCCGGGTCTCACATGAGAGTGGTGTTCAGGACCAGAGACAGAAGTGGGCAGATTTTTGTACAGTAGGCCAGGTATAGAATCTTAGAATTCTATTGGAACGGTCTCCCTTGGGAGGTTGTAGACTCTCCTTCATTGGTGGTTGAAGGAGAGGTTGGATGACCATCTGTCATGGATGCTTTAGTTGAGGTTCCTGCATTGCAGGGGGTTGGACTAGATGACCCTTCAGTTCCCTTCCAACTCTATGATTCTATGATATTTGGAAGGGACCCCAAGGGCCATCTGGTCCAGGCCCTCCAATGCAGGAATCACAGCTAAAGCTTGCTTGACAGATTACCATCCTATCTCTGCTGGCAAACCTCTAAGAAGGAAAGTCCAGCACCTCCCAAGGGAGACCATTCCACTGTTGAACAGCTCTTACTGTCAGAAGGTTCTTCCTAACATTTAGTCAGAATCTCCTTTCTTGTAATTTGAATTCATTGGTTCGGGTCCTATCCTCTGGAGCAGCAGAAAACAAGTTCACACCATCTTCCATGTGACAGACCTTCAGCTATTTGAAGATGGCTGGCTATCACATCACCACTCAGTCTTCTTTTCTTTCTATGAACACTTGCATACATCCTCTGTCTCCATCCAGAAAGCATTTTCAGAGTTCAGGGGACCCGTTGCACCCAAGGAAGGTGCAAAGCAGGACCAGTAAGCCGTGTGGCTGGGGAGGGGTTGTGACCCAGGGAGGGTCCGAAGAAAAACCAGATATAGAGACTTCTAGAGCTGCATTTGTCTCCTGAGCCAGAAGTTCCTCATTCCCACTACCACCACCTGTTGTCCTTTGTGTAAAATATTTAAGACAAAGCAGGTTTATTATCTAGAGAAAATGGGTCTTCTGGTTCAGATGTTACTTTCTGTGTACACTGGGGAAAAGGCATAAGGAAGCATGCAAGTCAAATACAGAATAATACATCTAATCTAGCGTAGAGGTGAAAATTGGGGGGGGGGGGGAGGCCAGTACCTGCATATGTGATAAAGGAAATGCACTGATGAGAAGCCACCTCCACGTGTGTCTGCCCAGACAGGACATTTTCCTTTTCATCATGAAGTGACTTTGTATCTTCTCAGCTCTTCTGCTAATGCTTCTGGAATGAAAGTAACCTTACACTACTGAAAGGAATCTTTGCTCTTGACTGCAAAATCTCAAGTGATTCAGTGGTGTTATTTTAATCTTGAAAGGACAGGAAAAAGTAGAGCTGGGACTAGCATTTCAAAATTCATGTTACTGAACATGTGCCTCGCTCTGGCTTCTCTTGGGGATTGCGCAGCCCTTGCCTGTGCTCCCATTGAGGTCTACTACTTGGCTCTGCCTCCTTATCTGTCATAGAAGCATAGAGCTGGCTGCTGGTAATGAAAGTTATATTACCTCCAGTATTAGAGATGGCACATATACATCTGAATGCCAGTTTCTGGGATGAAAAGTGAGAGAGTTCTGCTTGTGAGTTTCATGTTGGCATCTTGTTGGCCACTATGCTTGACTAGAGACGCCTTTGGCCTTTTCCGGTAGAGACCGTCTCATATTCTTATTAGGGTTCTTGTAGGGTGTCTAGTTTAACCCCCTCGATGCAGTAAATCCAAAGTTCAAGCAAATGGCTGCTCCATAGCTATCAACTTCCGGATTTGAAAATAAGGGATTTTTTCAAACTTTCGGATTTGAAAATGAGGGATGCCGCGAGGGCGGTGCAATGGCACCAAGTAGCCTTGCCACCCTGCGCTCCAGAGGCTGCGCACGAACGGGTGAGCGAAAGAGCGAGTGCGTAGATGGCAGGCAGGCTGTCTGTCTGGTTGGGCGTGAGGGTCTGGCTGCACAAGGCATGCAAGCTCCGCCCCCAGTCGGTCTCAGACTCCTTATTGACAGCCAAGCAACGCAGCTGAGGAGCCTCCCTGGCTGGCAGGGAGGGAGAGGAGCTGCTTCCTTTGAAATCCGGGAAATTTAAGGGATATCAACAATCTGGGATAGCAGCGGGAAACGGCATTGGAATAAGGGAGTTTCCCACAAAAAAAGGGAGGGTTGACAGCTGTGCTTTAAAAAGTCCAGCAAGGGACTGCCCCAATTCTAAATAATTGACAAAATTGTCAAACTTTGCATGCCATCAAGACATTTCTCATAAGGTTCAGCCAAAATCTGCCCCCTTGCAGCTTAAGCCCATTAGATCTAGTCTTGCCTTCTGGAGTAGTGGAGGACAGGACTGTCTGTACTATAGAGTCCCCACCAGCTCCCACTAGGTACCATTTTGTAGAATGCTCTCCCCAGAGAGGCTTGCCTGGCATTTACATCCTATATAATAAAGTGCCTGTGTCCGTCCGTCCGTACTTTCCGTGTGTCAGTGGAAATCGCTGACCCCACTGACACACGGATTGGACGACGGGAGAGGGGGGCGTGTCCGAGAGGCAGCGGCGGCGCACGCGCGTCGTCAGTTGGGGCAGCGCCGCCGCCTCGCACGGAGCTCAGAAGGAATCAGAGGGGGGGAGGGAGAGAGAGCGCAGAGCGCCTCCGCTGCCGCTGCTTCCGGCGCCCCCTAAACCGATGCCCCCCCGGGGGGGAAAGAGTGCTGCAATCTCCCTCGCTCTCTCCCTTACCTCCCCAGGCAGAAGCCTCCCAGTAGCACCAGCAGGACCAGTAGCAAGGCGCCCAGCACCGGGCCCGCCATCGGGGGCGCCTGGGCAGCTCCTTCCAACCGCCCGTTGCCGGCAGCGCCTGGGGAAGGGCCGGCGGGAGCCCGCGGCCAAGGAGGGCGAGGGAGGCGGAGGTGCGCGCGCGGCCCCGTGCGCTGCAGCCATAGGCCGGGGGAGGGACGGGACTAAGGCCTCTCCCGGGAAGCCACGCCCCTGCCTGCCTGCCTGCCGGCGCGCCAGCCTCCGGGTACGCACAGAGCGCTTCGGCAATGGGCGGCTGCCAGCACCGGAGGTTGCTGCTGGGCAGGGTGGAGGCCAGGTTCAAGGAAGGGGGGCCCTGCAGGAAAAGGGTTGCTGAGCGAGCCCCCTCCTCTGCCTTCCCCCCAGCCCGTCTCTCCCTCTCCGGGGCGGGAAGGAGGGAATAAAGGCTCTGTTGCGCCCGGAAAGGCGCAGCACTTGGCACATGCAACAGCGAATGCCCTCGTGTCCGCCTTCAGCTCCTCCTGGAGCATCCTGGGAAATGTAGTCCCTGGCCTCGGCCTGCCCAACTGGAAAATCCCCAGGGAGGAACCTGCCGCCTGCACAATCGAGGAATGAGCAGAGGCTTCGTATTGAATTGCCTGTTCAGCCAACAGCATTCCAGGTTTGGTTTTGTAAGAATGCTGTGCTCTCTGCAGGATGTCTTTGCCCTGCTGTTGTCACCCAACTGTATCCATCCATGCGGTTGTCAGCTTTCACCAAGCAGCCTGGGGGTTGGGGCTGCTGGGAGTAGTAGTCCTAAACATCTGGAGGGTGCCCAGTGGGCGAAAATTGGCTTATGTAAATAGAGACAGCACATTTAGTTTTTGCACCACTGTGTGTACTGTATTTTATTTCGCTGCTGGATTGCAGGGGGTTGGGCTTGATGACCATCAGGGTCCCTTCCAACTTTAAATCCTATATAATAATAGGCTGGGGAGGGGAAGGGTTAATGGGAAGGGAGAGCAGGCTGGGGAGGGAAGGGTTAATGTGTTTGGGGAGGGAGATGCAGCGTTTTTTCACGTGGCGATGCGAGGTGTGTGGGGGGGAGAGAAGAAGTCTGGCATATCACATATAATCTAGCGCCCGTTATTAACGGGCTAAATTCACTAGTTACATATATTTAAGCAGAAACATTTCTTTGGCTGATTAACATTCTATGTCCTTTTAAATGTGTTGGGGTGTGTGTTACTGGTTTTGTTTGGGATTTTATGATGTGTTTTGTGCTCTCATTTTGTATTTTTATGTTGTGAACCGCCCTGTGCTATTCAGTTGAAACATGGTATACAACTTTTATTATTAATGATAATAATAAAAAGAAGAAGACCTTTAAAAAAATATCAGAAGTTGGCAACCTCATATGTAGGTGACCTGTTCCTTAGCACATTTTGGGAGGGCTATCTGACACTTTGAGGTCCATTCGCCTAGTAAAAAAGATAAAATGTATTTTGACTGTGATATTTAATTCTTCTTGTAAGAAAGATGTTAAATATTTCAAGTGGATTGAAAGGTAGACTGAGGCATAAGAAAATTAAGGAGGACGTTTGTATGATAAATGCATGCTGAGTCTTTTATGGGAACTGAACGTTTTCAAAGGACGGACTGGGTGCTTTGATTCTCTCTTTCCTGTAACAAAATTAAAAATGCAAACTGAGCAAGCAGAAGAGCAAATTCTCCTTATATTTGCAAGGCAGCTTTGAAGCCCCTGTTGCAGTGCAGCCACTTATGATCAAGCATCGCTCAAAACAAAGATATAACAGTAATACTTTAATGAAGCATTGCCTATGCCTATAGCATATGCAAAGCACTTCCCTGGCAAAATGGTACATGTCTCTTCCTTGCAGAACTAAATCTTTTTAGTGGGGATTTCTTTCATTCTTGGGAAGAGAGCCTCTTGAGGAAGAGAATACCAATTCTGATTTGTGCTTCTTTCTGCTGTTCATCTCTCATATTTCTCTGCTTCCAAACTTTGGCTGAAATCCGCATTTCAGGCATTTTTCTTAGTTGATGACTTTTCTAATGATTAGAATACCTTTGCCTACGGTAGTAATTGAACTACGGCTGTGTGGAGAGCAAGATCAAACACA
Source organism: Darevskia mixta (assembly GCA_034641385.1). Lineage (NCBI taxonomy): Eukaryota > Metazoa > Chordata > Lepidosauria > Squamata > Lacertidae > Darevskia > Darevskia mixta. The sequence goes on from JAWWNH010000018.1 coordinate 2,665,901, forward strand.
CTGGGAAGGTTTGCATCTCACATGCAGTTGGAACATTTACACCTGTCAGGAATAATGGAGTCTTCCAAGTGTTCTAACCATACCTGTGTTAAATTAAATTCATGAAGACATTAGGTCACTTCATCTCCACTTTCTTCTCCAATATTAGAAGAAGAAAAATCCATAACAACCAATTGCATTCCCCATCCCGCTTTGGGGGATAGCCAGACCACTGCAGCAGGATTCACTTGTAGCAATTTTTCTACTGTTTGGAGTGTGTGTGTGTGTGTGTGTGTGTTATTGTTTACATTGACAAAGTTTCATCTTCCATCATATAATTTTAGAATTCTGTATATGTGATTGGTAGTATGCATTTCAGCCTTAAACTTCAGTCCCTCCTTATGCACCAAGTCTTGTTCTCCCCCAACACTGTTATTTAACAGAAATGCACATTAATGCATTCACACATGTAACAAGTCATCTAGTTTGACTCTGAGGTGTGCACTTTTCCCAAGAGTGTCTCCTGTGCACATGGCAGCATGGTGGTGGTGGTGGTGGGGAGGTTGAGCAGGCAGAGGTGGATTAAGCTACTCTTTGGCTATGAAAGAGTATAGCCTCTCACTATATATCAGGGTCTGGTGACTTCTGTTTCAGTGTATCTGAAGAAGTGTGCATGCACACGAAAGCTCATACCAAGAACAAACTTAGTTGGTCTCTAAGGTGCTACTGGAAGGAATTTTTTTATTTTATTTTGTTTTGACTATACAGACCAACACGGCTATCTACCTTTAACTTTGGCTATGAGGCAGGGATGCTGTGATAATCATATATTAGTAGACATCTAATGAGCACTTCCAAATGTGCAATGATTCTTGGCAACTCTGAGTGGGGATCTGGAGAATAGAAACAAATGACTTCTTTACACATGAGGCTTAAAGCAGCTCTTGCTTCAATTGATTTGTAATGTGAATGGTAAAAACAAAACAAAAGCCTTCGTTGGTCTGAATGCTCCTTCCATTTAACCAAATCCCTCTCTTGCGCATCCTACATTGATAATGATCAGATGTTAACATCAGCAGCACAAAGGAGGTGCAGAGATAATTTGCTCAAAGGAAAAGCTACTATGGTCCGGCCATTAGAAGTCAATGTGGAACACTCAGTTTGAAATCTGTCCCCAGCCATGAAGCTTGCTAGGTAGCCATGGGTAATGTCTTCACATGCATTCTTGTAAGGCTCAAATAACAGCCTCTGTGTGTGTCGCCCTGTGCTCCATGGAAGGGCAAGATGCACATGTGCTAAGTCAATCGGTGTTTGAAAAATCACCAGCATGAGCAGGTCTATCTCAGCTAAGGGACTTTATACAAACAGCAAATAACATTACATTGGTTCCTTTTATCTAACAACTGAAAGGCAACACCACCCTAGATAACAAGGTATCTAGGTGAACCTTAGGAAATATATATTTAATACACATTCTGTTGGTATAACTCAAGTTCTAGCCACAATCTCAAGGCAGTTTTTGTTTCTTTTTACGCATTACCTTCGTTATTTTCCCCCCTCAGGGATTGGATAGTCTATTCCCACCACAATATACTGCATTTTTCCATGTATAAGACTAGGTTTTTCCCAAAAAAAAAATGTCAAAAATTTCGGGGGCATCTTATACACGGATACATCTCCCCCCATTTTCTTAAATCTGAGTCCCCCAAAATAGGGGGTGTCTTATATCATTTAAGGGGGGACGTGGGTAGCGCTGTGGTCTAAACCACAGGGCCTAGGGCTTGCTGATCAGAAGGTTTGCGGTTCGAATCCCCGTGACGGGGTGAGCTCCCATTGTTCGGTCCCTGCTCCTGCCTACCTAGCAGTTCGAAAGCACGTCAAAATGCAAGTAGATAAATAGGTACCGCTCCAGAGGGAAGGTAAACAGCATTTCCGTGCACTGCTCTGATTCGCCAGAAGTGGCTTAGTCATGCTGGTCACATGACCCGAAAGCTGTCGGCCTATAGAGCAAGATGAGCGCACAACTGCAGAGTCGTCCGCGACTAGACCTAATGGTCAGGGGTACCTTTACCTTTACCGTTTATCATTTAAGCGACCGAACTGTTCATTTTTTGAGGGAAGTGCACCTCTGTCCAAAACATTAGCAAAAAATGGGCAGTAGGAATTTCCATGAAATCTAGGGTACATTTTGGAGCATCAGAGTTTCACTAGGTAGTATATCTGAACCACTGGCGTGTATGGCATGTTAATTGTAGCCCTTTTGAAGTGTTCAGCTTGAACATGCAAAGATAGAGCGGGTAGAATAGTGGGTGTCACCCTCCTACAAACGCATACAATGTTTCTGGGTACAACCCCTCCACTCCTAACTTTTGCAGATTTAGTGCATGGGTCAGAAGAGAACTTGCAAGCCCCTTTCCCTTCAGCACTCTTCTAGGCCTCCTTGCACTTCGGAAACTTGCCTTATCATGAGGATCCCCAGTTTCAAGAAGGCTTACAAGCATGTTCTAATGTACTTACAGATCACCTTCAGATCTTTTTGCTGCCCACATAAAGACTGGGGTGGAGTTGGCATGCCTAGCACACATGCTAGGTATCTCCATGTGCCTCCTTGCCTCTACATACTTTTGCCCTCACATATTCAGGCTGAATGCCTAAAGAGGGTTAGTGAGAGTTAGATACATAACTATATTGTAATTTTTTTAAATGGCCCCCGTTTATCCACAGGACAAATGCAAATCCATTCCCAGTTTGGATATATATATATTGTTCTGCTTCTGACACATAATAAAATATCATCAATATTAGGAGACTGTTCCCTGTTACAAAGCAATTCATATATATATTTTTTAAAATGAAACATCCTTCCCAGTACTCAACATTGTCAATTCTCTAGTCTCATTCATCAACTGTGGCTCTCAGGTTTCAAGATAATGGCCCACTGTGCTCTTGATAGGATGCTTCAAAGGAATGCAGAAAAAAACCTAGTAATTTGCTCAGTAATCTGCCTAATGATCCCATTATGCTTTGCTTTGTCCTAAATGTCTTTGCTGCTTTTAGAAAACACAGAGAACAGCAGTGAGTTCTAAAATGTTGTTAAAAGCATTGATAGATGGCTACAGTTTCAGCCCAATGGGTAAATCAGTGGTCTCAAATCTATGCTAAGTAGCTTCTCACTGTCCATTTCTAATTAAGCCTGACATTTCTGAATTAAATAATATCAATACCTGCTGACATTTTTCACCACGAACCAAAGGATATAACTAATGAGGTGCTTTCAGAGAGACTGTGCAGGCTCCTTAACTTGATTGCCCTATGGCAGTGCGAAGAGAGCACTTGGCAGCAGATTCTTGTGCATCTTCCTACTTTAGATTCATTCTAATTTTGATTTATTTCTTTTTGAAAGATAAAAGCTGTTGTTGAATTGTCGACAGTTAACTATGGTAATGCAAAGCCAATGTGCATTTTACACCAGCTTTCTTCATTTTTTACTGCTTGGTAGTATTTTTAGCTTCCGTTCCATGCCTCGTTTGCATGTCATGCTAAGCCATAGTTAGCATTAACCATGGTTAAGACTGAGGTGCCTCACAGATGGTCACTTACACTCGGCTGTGACATAACAAGCTGTGGTTATCCCAAAGGCCTTTCAAGTGCCCTTGCACTCTGCTTCTGTTGGCTGGGTGGATATGCTGGGTAGGGAAAACTTCTTGCCAATTCTCATAGCACTCAGCCTGTTTGCTATTGGGTAATTGGACAGATGTGCAGGACAGATTTATCCCATCAACTTCTGTCCTTCCTTCTTCCTCACTAAAGCAGGCATAGGCATTCTTACCAGTAACAAAAAGCATGAACTCCCTCAGTGTCTGCTTCTGTTTCAACAGTTGAAAGCTTTCATTAATACATTTTATATCACAGAATTATCTGAAATCTGAAGTTTGTTTAAACTTTCACTAGTGCATGACTGAACAGAAGCATGTGGTTCAAAGATCTTTCAATTATTTGGGTGTGCATATTATAGGACTTGTAGTATAGTGGGAATACAGTTGGCTGTATTGGAGACAGTCCTGCTATTTGCAGAAGAAGACTTCACTGTGATGGCTCATTCACATATGCTATAGTCATCAAGCTATGATTCTACATGTGTGAACCAGCCCTTTTGAAAGAATTTGCTCACAGATTACACATTGCCAAAGGGCAGCATGCACAGTTTAAGTGTACTGAACTTTATTGGTAATGGTATATGCACATACAGAATTGCTGTTGGTTACGATGGAAATATTTCCTGGAAGGTTTTCAAGACAAAGGGGGGGGGGATCAATAGATCCGTCAAAACTGCTTTAGATATAAAATAGCTTGTCTTAGGGGAAGTGTTTGATCTAGATGACTTATTGCTTCCCTTCCATCTCAGTGCACATTTTTCTGCAGTAAGCTCCCAAGATAAATTCCTTCAGAGCTCTGAAAGATCAGGCTACATTAAATGTTAAAGTTGCTTTTAAAAAAATATAGAAGCACTGTGACAACTGCTTTTCTATGGGTTCTCCCACAACCCTGTTGTAATGTTTAGAGGCCTGCAACCATTTGGGCAAAGCCGGTCATGGGGGTCCTTGACACAAAATCATCACCCACATTCCTGGCAAGGCAACAATATTATGATTGTGTGTATGTTCACATTGCAGTAATGCTGTAGCAGTAACTTGTGAAAAATCATCTCCATCTATGCTACTGTAACAGGTCCCTTAGGAAATGCATTTCTGGAGCCAGACCAATCCAGGCAAATCAAGGGGAAAAATTGGCTTATTAGGAATTCAGCAGTTAACATTTGGTTTAGCTATAATTGGAATGTGGTCCCTGTACTTACTAAGTTTGAGATGTAGCTCCACATATAAGAAGTGAAAAACCCTCATTCAAAAATCTTATACGGTACTATGACTAACTCCTGAGATAATGAAAAATGGAAGTACACCTGGCAAAGCCTTTGATGCTGTCAGCTGCAACAAGAGATTGCAACAATGTGACATTTAAAGTACTTGGCAATTAAAATCAGTTTCATTCAGAAAGTGCTGAAGAATTTCTTAGCTTCTACATTGGCAATCAAGCCAACTTGCCATTATAACACTGTACTAATGAATGACTTACGGGCACATACCACCTTGTTCAATTTAATAGACATCTCTAAAACATCTAATTGTACAACCATATTTCTCTAATGACTCCATGGGGACTAACATCTGAGGAAGACCTTGAGACTCAAATGAGAATGGGAAATGATCCCAGTTTCAAGTAATCTCATTAGAGCAATGCACTCATAGACTTGTCCACATACTTGGCAAACATACTCTTTGCACGTCAGGAGATTTTGTACTCTGTTAATCTGCCTTCAGCATGTTTATTAGAATTTCAGGGAACTTAATGGATAACTCACGGATGGGAATAATCACAGTACTAAAGGCAGCATGAGCTTTCAGTCAGTAATGTGAAAGTACACACCTATCCTCCGCGGGCTGCCAAAAGGAAGACAGAGGAAGAATTCCAGGCCACCTGGCAGAAGAGTATTCCACAATATGTCTTACCCCATTCTATCCATTCCCCCATTGCTGCTTATCCTGCCTTCTGCTCTGACTGGGGCAGGCTTACAAACCACTCTGCAACAATGATTACTGGCAATAATCTTTGAGAATTCCTGGAAAACAGGTGAAGTCCCAGCAGACTGGAGGAGGGCAAATGTTGTCCCTATTTTCAAAAAGGGGAAAAGAGAGGACCCAAACAATTACCGCCCAGTCAGCCTGACATCAATACCAGGAAAGATTCTAGAGCAGATCATTAAGCAAACGGTCTGTGAGCACCTAGAAAGGAACGCTGTGATCACTAAAAGTCAGCATGGGTTTCTGAAAAATAAGTCATGTCAGACTAATCTGATCTCATTTTTTGACAGAATTACAAGCCTGGTAGACGAAGGGAACACTGTGGATGTAGCCTATCTTGATTTCAGCAAGGCCTTTGACAAGGTGCCCCATGATATTCTTGTAAAGAAGCTGGTAAAATGTGGGCTAGACCAGTGTTTCCCAACCAGTGTGCCTCCAGATGTTTTGGGACTACAATTCCCATCATCCCTGACCACTGGTATTGCTAGCGAGGGATGATGGGAGTTGTAGTCCCAAAACATCTGGAGGCACACTGGTTGGGAAACACTGGGCTAGACAATGCTACCATTCAGTGGATTTGTAACTGGCTGACTGACCGAACCCAAAGGGTGCTCATCAATGGCTCCTCTTCATCCTGGAGAGAAGTGACTAGTGGGGTGCCACAGGGTTCTGTCTTGGGCCCAGTCTTATTCAACATCTTTATCAATGACTTGGATGATGGGCTTGAGGGCATCCTGATCAAGTTTGCAGATGACACCAAATTGGGAGGGGTGGCTAATACCCCAGAGGACAGGATCACACTTCAAAATGACCTTAACAGATTAGAGAACTGGGCCAAGGCAAACAGGATGAATTTTAACAGGGAGAAATGTAAAGTACTACACTTGGGCAAAAAAAATGAAAGGCACAAATACAGGATGGGTGATACCTGGCTTGAGAGCAGTACAAGTGAAAAGGATCTAGGAGTCTTGGTAGACCACAAACTTGACATGAGTCAACAGTGTGATGCAGCAGCTAAAAAAGCCAATGCAATTCTGGGCTGCATCAATAGGAGTATAGCATCTAGATCAAGGGAAGTAATAGTACCACTGTATTCCGCTCTGGTCAGACCCCACCTGGAATACTGTGTCCAGTTCTGGGCACCACAGTTCAAGAAGGATATTGACAAGCTGGAACGTGTCCAGAGGAGGGCAACCAAAATGGTCAAAGGCCTGGAAACGATGCCTTATGAGGAACGGCTTAGGGAGCTGGGTATGTTTAGCCTGGAGAAGAGACGGTTAAGGGGTGATATGATAGCCATGTTCAAATATATAAAAGGATGTCATATAGAGGGGGGAGAAAGGTTGTTTTCTGCTGCTCCAGAGAAGCGGACACGGAGCAATGGATTCAAACTACAAGAAAGAAGATTCCACCTAAACATTAGGAAGAATTTCTTGACAGTAAGAGCTGTTCGACAATGGAATTTGCTGCCAAGGAGTGTGGTGGAGTCTCCTTCTTTGGAGGTCTTTAAGCAGAGGCTTGACAGCCACCTGTCAGGAATGCTTTGATGGTGTTTCCTGCTTGGCAGGGGGTTGGACTGGATGGCCCTTGTGGTCTCTTCCAACTCTATGATTCTGTGATTCTGTGAATGACAGTTTCTAATCTTAGGGACCTGCCTGCAAGGTATTTTGTTAAGTTTCCCCGATCAGAGCAGGAGGAGGCAGCCATGAGGGAGTGGAAAGGGTAAGTTTCAACCAGTGTTCAGTTCACTTGATATGCCTGCCTGTCATTCAGTTGCATAGAGGCAGGCTTGCAAACAACACTCTGAAGGTCATGCGCTGAGCCCTTCTTATATCATCTGTCTTCTCTTTTAGAGAATCAGCAGCACACAGAACACTCACGCCTTGGTAATTTAAAACAGGCAGATGCAAGTTTGACACAGGCTTCTCTCCCCAGCCCCCACCTCCCCAGACAGGAAGAAAGAGCCTGGACCCAGCACTGTGACAAAACTGCCAGGAATCAGAAAAGTCTGCCATAAACAACTCCACACAAATATTAGTACAGACTTCCCTGTGGAGGCTGGGGCTGGGAGCAGCTGTATTCCAAAGTATCCAGAGGGCACCAAGTTGGGGGATAGTACCTTAGTATGGACTGTAATCTCAAATCACTTTGGGAGTCAGTATTTAAATAAATGCTACATAGTTTGGAAAGTTGGTTGTCTGCTATGCATTTAGATACCTTTTAAGAGATCGTAGCCAAATTTTGCATGATGATTCTGGAGATCAATGAGCAGATTTTTTTGGGTCAATGTTTGGAAAAAGTTGGACACTGTTTTGAATTGAAATGGTGGATTGGACATTTCAAAACTGCACTGTTGTTGTTGTTGTTGTTGTTGTTGTTTCTTAGAATCCCTGAGCAATGGTATGTACAAGCCTAATAGAACTAACTTTGAGGAGTTATATATACATAATGTATATAATAATTACACATGTACTGTATGTAATATTTTTCCCATGTCAAGGCCAGAAGTGCATCTGATTGCATATGAAGTCTAAAGTTCAAAGATCTGCACATACACTTAGAACTGCAAATGGTCAAGGGTCTTCAGGATAACTCTGGCATTAGAAATGTGCCATGTAAATTGTGGTCTTTCCCTCCTCCACCACCGTAACTGTTTATTGGCAGCTTCAAACACAGCGGCGTAGCTAGCTGCTCGGGTGCCTGGTGCGGGGTGTGTGTGTCCTGCAGCTGAGGGCAGGGCAAGTCGCCCATGGGGGCAGGGCAATCCATGCCCATGGGGGCGGGGCAATCCACCCATGGGGGCAGGGCGAGCCTCTCTGACACTTGGAGCCTCTCCACCGCCTCCCCCTCAGCTGTAGGGTGGCTGAGGGAGAGGCAGTAGGCAGACGCAAGTCCCACGCTGCCGTTTCAGGCAGCACAGAACCTGCAGACGCCTAAGCCACCACGTCACTCCTAAAAAGTTTTGTGAGCCCAATTTTTAAAAAACTCATTTTGTTACCTCCCTCCTCAGTGATGACACCTGGGGTGGACCGCACCCCCTTCCTCCACCACTGTTCAAACTGCAAACACTGCAGAGATTTTAATTTGAAGTACAAAAAGTGTACACATCCTTTAATGATATACCGGTACTAACATTATAGCCTTTGTTAAAAGGATTTCAAGGGCAGCGCATAGAAAAGAGCCAATTCTCATCCCATCCACCTCTGCCCAATTGAAGCATTAGTTGTGATTCCCACTGGAAACCAGAGAGCACAAGGCATCATTATCCCTCAGTGAGTGGTATTTTTAGCTGAAAGATCTTTTTCTCTCTTTCTCCGTTCCAGGCTGACCTGGCAAGTATTTGTTTCTTATGGAAAAAGCTGGCTAATCGTAGAAGGTTTTCTAAGTGTTAGACCTTGTAAGTAACATTACTTGTAACGAATTAACATGCATTTTTAATGACGAGGGTTCTTGTTTCATTTTCATGTAGGCCCAGTGACAGCTTGTTCTCTTGAGCCTTCCTTCTCGGTGCTCTGCATGGAATTGATAATGATCTGGCTTCTCAGACATTGGCTTCCATTCCTGCAGACGTGAGCAAGTGTGGGCGCAGTTTCAAATCTAGTCTGCTGCAAAAATGAGGCTTTCACAGTGGAAGGGAAAAGTCAGAAGAGCAGAGCAGTGATGACAAAAGATAAAGTATTATTATTTTTAAATGAGGAAAATAACAGGGATGGGGGAAATTGTTCCTCTCAGTTTCTGGTTTTTCTAATCTTAAGTTCAGTTTTCCACCTTTCCACAGCAGTTTGCATTTTTTAAAGAAGTCCTTCTGAAAATTCATCAGCATTTTTGTGTGAATTTCTCTTTAACATGCACATGATTGCATGCGGTTTTGCGTAATGTAGTCTTTCTGCAAAGCGGTTTTCTCAAATTCAATGTATTGTTGTGTGTTATTTTCTAACATGCACATTTTTATATGTGCTTTACCCTAATGTGCATTTTCAAACACATTACTTTCATGGAGAACTGCACTTCAAATTTTGGAGAAGTGAAAATTTTGAAAGGTGGATGTGTTTTGGTTTGCAATATTGTTTCGGAAATTTCAGATTAGGTTGGTTCACCTTTAAATGTGAACTGAATTGGGTTTCTCCCCCGTACCTTAAAAAGAGAGAGTGCTGTGATGCTTGATCAGGAAACTTATCTTCCTGAAAATGGGCAGCAAAGGGCCTCAGAATGGGAACAAATTTACTGCACTGACATCTTCCTTCCTAACTTGACTGACAGCTTTACTTTGCAACCAGGGTAGGAATTGCTCACTTCCCCCTTGTATATCCCATTTCCATCCCTCTGCCCTCACATTACCCAAGGTGATTCTGTAGGCCAGCTAACCAGCCTGTCTGAGTCATATGATCTTCCTATATGTCAGTCGCCCACATGACTGCATTACAAGCACATTTTTACACAACTCTATTTGGGGAGCCTGGCCATTAATTAGGAGGGGTTAATTGGATGAGAACTAATATATGGATTTGGCCTAAGCATTGCAGAGGTAAGCTGCCTTCCTCCTTACTCTGTGACAAACTAATAATAACCCTTTCACTTAGAATTACTCTCCTTGAGATCTTGGTAATTTCTAATACATGGTATACTTCCTTATTTCACTTGACCCTTGGCTTCTCTCGTAGTTTTTGCATTATCTCAGTAAAGCTGTAAAATATATTATTAGTTAGAAACATTTGATGATATATTGAATAGATTAATTGGGTACATAAGTACAGGTAGGGCTTGGGCACTTTGCTCTCAGTGGGGTCTTCTATGTGTGTGTCTCTCTCCTTCAGTGGCCACCTTCTACTCACCACTGGCACTGTTGCCCATTTGCTTGCCATCTTTCTTGGGCCAAATCCACACATCTGCCCAGAGGAAGAGAACCAGGAACTGGCTGCTACTGGCTGCTCCATCTCCTCCTTTGGCGTAACTCCCTGATCCCATCTCACGCAGGACTAAGTTGTCTGAGCCTTAGCTCAGAATTAGCAGAACTAAATACTAGTGTAAACCCTGAAAAATTGGTGTTCTAGCGGGGGTAGGATCCTAACACCATTCAGCTTGGCCACATGACCTAGCAACCTGGCAGAACCTACTTTGGCAAAAAGGGCACTGTAAGCCAAACTCTATTTTAAAAGCTTGTTTTCCTTCTAAGCATGGGCTGGCTCAACCGGCGGCAGCCTTTCTTCTGAATGGAGTTTGGGCTTAATTTAAGTGGACATAAATTAATCTGACATTCCATACTTAGGATTTCTCCCTAAATCAGCACTTCTCTGTGCAGAAGTGTGACTGAAGAGGTTCTTTGTTTGGCAGTACATTTTTTACATATCTCCAGAGAAGTCTCTATATCCAGTGTCAGCTGTAAACACCATTTTTTTTTATCTTCAGCATTGACAAATTTACTGGGTGATGTGTCCAAAGAAGACAGAAGGTGGTTCCAAAATCTGGGTGGTGATATTTCGGGATTGATACAAATATTCTAGTAATTTTAACTGCTGACATTTTAAACTGAATCTGCAAGCTATTAAATTGCTTTTTAAAAAATCATTATTCTCTAAAGACATTATGACATATTTTTCTGAGATTACTGAAAGGTGCACTGAGTGGCAGGCTATGCACTTCATTAAGTTCTGTGTAATCTCTCTTAAAGTACCTATTGTGTGTTTCTTAAGGGAAAAAGTCTGCCTCGTGAGACCTGAGAACAATGGCAATCTATATCCCATGACACAAGTAATTAGTGCTCTCTGAAAGTTCTTGATCAGAATTGACAAGATAGAGTCCTGATTAAATGATGAAATATAGATTCCAGAGCTAGACATGGATTTGAGCTGAGCTATAGAAAAAACATCCAGATTCAGAGAAGGCAAAGTGTTCACAGTGGGCTACTTTTAGTAGATTTGGCTGCCTTGATCACTTTATTTATTTAAAGCATTGTAACTTCCTCCTTTCTGCCTGAAGGGCCTACAAGCTAAACTAAAATGATTCAGAGATCAATATAACAACAGAATCTAACACTGAATCATCAAATCTAGCTATAGCTCAGTGGTAGATTATATGCTTTCAATGCATAAGGCTCTAGGTTTAATCAACGGCATTTGCCAAACTAGATTGGTAAGGACTCCTATCTGAAACAGAGAACAGATGCTAATCAACATACACTGAAATGGGAACCTTTTCTTCCCCGTCAGGGTTTAACTGTAAATCTGAAGAGGAACATATTAGCACACAGGTTTATTTGCATGTTGCCCTGAGATCTACAGATGGAGGGTTGTATACACATTTAATTAATTAATTAATTAATTAATTAATTAGGTATATGTGCATCTTGAATGGAGTGCAGATAGTTAGCTGTGTATGTGATCTACATTGGGAATGGCTCAGATCCAAGTCTTTTTAAAGTCAACGAGGTAGCCACAACCTCCACAACTTCCATGCATGTCTGTAGGTTGGTGGGGTGTGTCTGCATTGTACACCTAAACCTTTGAAACCTAGGAACCAGTAGTATATCTAAAATAACTAGCTGATATGTGTTCCTGTTTCATATTTGGGATACCCACCCCACCTGCCTGCTGTACTTCCAGGAATGGTAGAATAACAGTTTATATTGCAAGATATTCATATACGCAGGCTTTCAGTGTTACATTTAGGAATGCTTTAATCTGAATTAGCTCTGCTGTAGGATTCTTGCAGTTGTTTCACGCTGTACTATATTTGACATAAATTAACAAAAGCAAATGTAAAGTAGCCTAAACCCCAACAGGTGTCTGTGCAGTGGAAACCCTTTTCATGCTGAGCAGTGTGAGTAATTGCCCAGCAGGCAAGCCTGAAGCACTATGAGCACTTGAGTTATTCAGACAAGGATTCAGTGGCATTTTGAGGAATAGTAAATTCAACCATATAGCAAAGGAAACAGCCGTTGTGCAGACCAATTATTCCTGCTCAGTGTGCCTTCCTTCCTGTCCGGTGCTAATCTTATTATAAATCATTTCAATAGACAGTGAAGGAATGTAGGGCTCAGTTCTGCAAGGTCTTCCCTGGAGCATAGTTTTCCTAATTCAAACTGTGCCTATCAGTCTGTCCTAGAGTTAAGCTTTGAATACAGTATTTGTGTTGTAATTGAGTACTTTGAAGATGCTCAGCTTCTCTCTCTCATGATCTTTTACTTTGTTCTGCTGCGTTGTGGGCACAATTTAGAGCCCCCATATACTCAGGGGCATCCCATTTTCATAAGTACTGGGAAATGTCTTGTTCGTGTAATAGGAAATGACCTGCCATCACAGATCATTTCTTTCATACATGTGAATATGAAGTTTCTGGGTGCAAGACTGTGGTATTATATAAGCATGCCAATGTGGTACTATTTTGCTTTCTATCCTCCCCTTTCCCCTCACTTCTTTGAGTTGCAGATGGGTCGGAATCACTTTTACTGGAGAGCCAGTGTGGTGTAGTGGTTAAGAGCGGTAGACTCGTAATCTGGTGAACGGGGTTCGCGTCTCTGCTCCTCCACATGCGGCTGCTGGGTGACCCTGGGCTAGTCACACTTCTTTGAAGTCTCTCAGCCCCACTCACCTCACAGAGTGTTTGTTGTGGGGGAGGAAGGGAAAAGAGAATTTTAGCCACTTTGAGACTCCTTCGGGTAGTGATAAAGCGGGATATCAAATCCAAACACTTATTCTCTTCTACCAATGCCTGCAAGAACCAAAGGTACTTCCCCTACCCCCACTTCTGCAAATGTGTGTTACTTACTGGACACTCTGCATCCTATCTGGTGACACAGTCAATGCACCTTTCTTCCATTTATGACCATTTTAATAAACTGGAATAGTGTGTTATGGTCAGTTGCTTGAGAGGGAAGGCAACATTTCTTGTTGACTGGTTGACTTCTATGACTTTATATTTCCTGTTGACTTTTGTGACTATTAGATCAGGCTCCTAGTTTGAAATGACAATAATGCACGATTAGAACACCTGCATGAATCCATCCTAGAGAGCAATTGAGTGGGATTTACTTCTGCGGATGGCATGCAAAGTTCCTAGTGACTCACATCTTGGTAATGCAACACACAAAACAAGTGAAACCATTCTAGCCCATGTCCTGCTGTCAGAAGAACATTTAAGCCCCATTAGCACCCAGAAGTGATAACAAAATTACAATGAACATGGCCAGGAAATGTCGAAAGCTGTACAGCAGGTAGTGGTGTTGATGGGAATTTAAAATCAAAATAAGTTGTCACAATAGTTTAATGATTACTGAAGCATTGTAGCTAAATGGTAATTGGGTGTGGAATGGAATAGCATAGGGAGCTCTTGCGGGAGGTGAAATGTGTAGTCAGGAAACATGAATAGAATTTGGAGAGGTTCCCTGAAGCCAAACAAATAATTATTTCTTTCTCCCATTAGTATTTTAGAAACCTGGACAAGACTTGTGAAATAGTCAGTGGGGATTCTTCACAGTTTTTATTTTTCTAATTAGAAGAGAGAAATCTTTTTCCTGATGATTAATATTCAGAAAGATGGGCGTTCTGCTAATTACTGAAGATTGATGTTTATAAAGCACAGCACACATGGGGATATTGAACTGCAGAATCTTTTGCTTTAGCTTATAATGAACCACAGTGGCATTTGTTGGAGTAATGAACATCAGGCATATTACCTTGAGTTTTGTCTTTTGACAAATACAAAACGTTTCAATATTCAGCTCTCTTACACATTGTTTAAAAGCAGGTGAAATATAATGAATTCACCAACATGTCCTGCTGACCGTTTTAGAAGAATGGGATACAGAATGATTTACAAAAAGGCAAACACAGTTATTTAGTGTTACACTTGTACTGTGTTTGCAGAACTCTTATATATGGCATTCTTTGGGTTTCTGCTATTGCCGTGGCACTCCAAGTCTCTGATCTTACTAAACAAATTTCTCCTCTCTCTTTGTCCTGTTTCATTACTTTTAGTTTACTTTTTCATTAGGCCAGTATCACTGATTGATTGGAGAGGCAAATCATGCCTGTGAGATTCAAAGTGAATAGTAGCAGTTCTAGTAAACATGTTACAGAGCAGAGATGGGGAATCTGTGACACTTCAGAGGCTATTGGGCTTTTTTATTCTCAGTATCTCTCTATCTCTTCTTTACTCAAAGCTTTGCTATTTTAAAACCACTGTTTCCCCCTCAGTGATACTTCATCCCTGCTTTCCTCAGACTTCTGCCATTTAAAATAGTGTCTTTTTCCTTTTCAGTATCTCTCTTCTCACTGTACTCAAACTTCTTGCATTCTTCAGAGAGGGATAAAGCATGCAGAGCCCTCAGATAATACGTAGTACTTTAATAAAACATCTGCCATTGTTTCATTCTGCCATTTTCCTCTCAGTTTTCTCCATCCTTGCTTTACTCAAACTTCTGCCATTGTTTTAAACCAGGCATGGCCAAACTTGGCCCTCCAGCTGTTTTGGGACTACAACTCCCATCATCCCTAGCTAACAGGACCAGTGGTCAGGGATGATGGGAATTGTAGTCCCCAAACAGCTGGAGGGCCAAGTTTGGCCATGCCTATTTTAAACCATCACTTTCCCCCTCTCAATGTCCTCACTACTCACGCCGATGCCAGTTGTACCTTCACTCTTGTTCCTCTACCCCACCCTGACTTCATGCAAATCCGGGATTATGATGTGACACTACAAATCCTACACAAATCCTACACAATTCCAACCTAACTTTTTTTTATTATATATAGAGAGATCAAACTACAAAAAATCCAGAAATGCAGCTAAGTGTGCGGTATGCTAACATCACCTAGCTCTGATAGAAAGCAAAATAAAAGCATTTTGCCATATTTACATAATACCATGCACAGGAATGCACTGTAAATTGATTGTGGTTTATGTGGTGATCTTATATCTTGTGAGCTATCTTAGGCACCAATGGTGAACAGGTGGGATTATATCCAGTGCAATAATATCACATAGTATGGGATGGGAGGGTAAAATTTCATGATTGAACTGTCATACAATCCATGAATGTTGATTCTTGAAACTTATTATGTGTGAATTATGGCACAAATGTCTTTTCCTCCCCCAGCTAGGAAGCTGCTTCATTTTCTATTTGATTTCTTACCACTTAAAGATGGAGATCCCATTTAAAGTAGTCTCACTGGTTATGGAGGTAATTGTGGTCTTGTCCTGCTGTTCTCTTAACCTTTAGTTTGACTTTTGAAAATAGACTCTAATAACTTTCCCCTCTCATAAATATAATTATGAATATAAAATTTCCACCAGCTAAAATGCAATAGAGAAGGGTTGTATTACCTGCAGCATACTAATAATGTTACTAATTGAGATAATAGTAGTCATGAAACTGGATTCATAATTTAGACTAAATTAGGAAGAACAGTTTTTGCCTTGAGTTAAAAAAGGACATATAGCTGGACTGGAAATGGACTTGGGTATATTTTAATTAGAAAATTTTCAAAATTTTAAAAAATTAATTCTGATCTAAATTCATTTTATCTGAAGTTCAACAACTGGAGAACATAACATCAGAGTTAATGCACCATCCCTGCCCTTATTGGAAAGGGAAATTCAAAATATTACGCAAGTGGGCTTCTTGGGAAAAAAATGAATTTCAGAAACTTGCATCTGTAAAATTTGGGTGCAATGCATTTTATCAGTGCTTGAGCATTGAAACACCATGATCTCAATGAAAATTGTCCTCCCCCAAGCACAAGCTTATTCAGAGCATAAAATTCAAATACTCAGTTTTGACAAATTATTTCGCTTTTAAAAAATGGTTTTTCAACTAAATGCTCATCTCTACAAAGATTCACCTCATATTTGAAGAACATTTATCTAATCAGTTATCTGTGACTTAGGAGTGGACAACAGGCAAGGGACTGGTATATTGGCAGCCTCAAAGTTTTTATTTTAAAATGGACACCTTTGGAAAGACAATATACCAGGCTGCATGGGTCACTGAAATGTCTAATTAGGACTAATTATATTTATATATTATTAAGCAGCTGGCACCAGTGTACATACCTGCTACAGATACTGAATGAATCAAGGCTACCCTTGCAGAGTAAGTTTTAAATTTGAACTGCTTCCCTGGCACAAACCCTATTTATTTCAACAGAATTTATGCCTGAGCCAGCATGTTAAGTAGGATGCATCCTTTGCATGCTGAAATTGCATGTTCAAACCCTTCTTAAAATAAAAGCCTTGAGTAATAGGACCACTGAAGATCTCCACCTGAAATACATTAGACTAGATGTCTCAGTGTTCTGACCCAAGGCAGCTTCTTATATCCATATATCAGCCTGTAATGGGAAATCCTAATGCACATGGGTTCTGGCTTCAGGGACTCAGGCTGCAGTCTTTAGTGGATTGTATCCACTGGAGGCTTGTGTTTGTGCAAATGCACGGCCAGATTCATTTTCTTTATCTATTTACTTATGCCCTGTTTGAGTTCTGAGGAGGAGCCTACAGGGCACACAGCAAGGCGGTTAAGGTTGTTGCAGCACCATGGAGAGTTCCAAGTGAGCAGCTAACTTTGAAGAAGGCCTCTTGAGCTTTGTGTGGTCTGCTGCCCTTATGGTCTGCTGCCCTTGTGGGACAACTGCAGGCTCTTAAAATACCCATGCTGTGGTCTGAGGACATGTGCCTTTGTTGCCCCATGACTTCCTGCCTGTTGTGCTCCCTGCACTGTTGGATTGGCAAAGCACTGTGACTGGCACCTCAGGCCCAGGGGGAGGCTCCCATCATGCGTAGCATCCAGTTGGCAAGCCTTCTGCCTGCCAGCCTTAGTTTCAATTGAACCTTGATCACCAGTATCAAGCTCCAAGCCATGTTCAGCTGTTTAGTCAGTGACCCTTTAGCCTGTGATCTGGTGACCTAGTCATTGCTGGGCTCTTGGAGCATGACAATTCATTTCATTTTTATTCCATCCTTTTCCCTGGGGTATCAAGACAACATATCTGCCTCCATTTTATCTTCACAAAAAGACCTGTGAGGTAGGTTAAATTGGATGTGTGTAACTGGCTCTTGGTCATGTTGAGAATTTCATAGCTCAGTAGGAATTTGAGCCGAGTTCTCCCTGGTTAAACTGTAGCACTAGCCACTACACCACACTGCCAATCTTGTATCCAAAAATTGCATTGGAGTTAGTAGGATTTAGTCTTAGAGAGCTGGTGACAGAATTGCACCTTATTGGGAACTTGACAGCAGCAATTAATCAGGCAGATAGTTTTATCAATCATTTGCTGCAAGTACTTTTTCTTTAGAAGATCCCATTTAGTTAGAGTGCATCCTTATCTAGAAAAGTTTAATTAGACTTTTAAGGAATCTGACGTGCCAGACTGTGTGGATTTTAGATTAACCATCTGCAATTGGTTTTATCTCACAAAAATATTAAAATGTGAAATATTGCCTGTCATTAACAGATTGTAACTACTGGCATGTTTGCAATCCCGTAAATGTCAATCTCAAAACCAGTCATTTGTCAGTGAGAAAATAAACACTTGATCCTGCAAACACTTCCTGTGTAATTTGTTTCCCTCCACCAGGATTGATAGTTTCTGAAAGGTTTCTGAAGACTCATCCCACTATATGCCCACTTGTTAAAAATTCCCTTAGGACAATGTATTCATATTAACTGCTGGAACTTTTGATCTGTGTGCCTCTGCTACTCCTGTGTTTGGTTGTTGCAGAAATACAACTCAAGACAGTCCTTGCCACCTGGGTGACATAAATATTTTGTGCAGTCCTAATGTCCTCTAGATGTTGCCCTCTAGATATTTTGGACTGCCGCTCCAACCAGCACATACTGACTGGAGTTGGTGGGAGCTATAGTCAAAAACGCCTGCAAGGCACCAGATTGACAAGGGCTCATTTAGGATCAGGTTACTTTCTTGCCCATGAATTAAGATCTGTGGGGAAGGCTCTACTGTAGGTCCTAGTGCATTTGGCCAGGATGATGGAGAAAACTTTCTTACTGGTTATACCCAGATTATGGAACTCCCTGGGCAGCATCAGCAGGTAGGTGTCAAAGCACCTTTCCAAGGTTTCCCCAAAACCTGGATCTACTACTACAGGAGACTGGAGGTGAAGGGGCAGAGTTTGACAATATGGGGGGGGGGTAAAGGAGTCATGTCTGCCTTGACTCTTACTTCACCAAAAATGTTTTATTAAAAGTTACAGCAGCTATCTTGGCTCCTAAGAAAATTCAGAAATCCATATTAGGACAGTCCCTTTAATTAGGCCAACCAAAATATCACCAAATAGTGTGCAAGGTTTCAAGTTCCCTACAACTCTTCATCAGCCTAGATTACACAGTTTACACTTTAGTGTGATAAATAATTTTGGAGTACTCAAAAACTTGCATATTCTTTGGTGATATTTTGGTTGGCCTAATAAAGGCATTGCCCTAATACAAATTTTAAAGTTATATTGTTTGTCTCAAGGTTGCACCCTGCCCTTTCCTCCCATTATAAAATACCATGTTGTTCTTCAGAAGAAAATAGAAATCAATATAGTGTCAGCTATCTCCCTATAACACACCAGTTTCCAGAGCATAAGCAGCCAAGGATGGGTAAGTACAAGCTCGGTAGTAGAAAAAGACTGAGCTTTTTGCCATCTCTTTTGGTATTATAAACATTGCACTTTTAAGTAACAATCTGTGGGCCAATGGGGTTACTTGTGGAGCATTAATTCTGAACCTTGCTTTCATGCTTAAGTTTTAATCGCTGCCAGCTGGTGGCATATAAATGAATAATGAAAGTGCTGGTTAAAAAACATCACCACCAAACACTGGTGCATTTGTTATAATGCATTAGATGTACGGCTTAAAAGTGCTAGTAATGGAATGGGCTCCCACAGTAAGAAGCAATAATTAAACTATCAGTAAGAGGATTCGTACCACTTTGTGCCCCAAACAAACACAGAAAGAAACCCCTCACAATCCATGTGTCACAAAGAATAATTGCCATGGATGAGGTCTGAAAAGAAATGCTTTCCACAAGCCATGTTTTGTGTGCGTGTGTGCATGCGCGCGCACACACACACACACACACACACACACACAGCCTGAGCCATTGGGATGTGCTTTTCTGAAGGCAGTTTTGACCTTGCCCATTTCAGTTGCTCTTGATGAAAACGTAAGAGCCAGACTGATACCCAGAGAGAACTTGCTGCAAGACAGACCCAAAAAAGAAAATAGCAGAACACCACTAGTAATCACATACAGCTCCCAAGTTAAAACAGTACAACGCATCATCAGAGATCTACAACCTCTCCTAGACAATGACAGTTCTTTTTCTCAAGCTCTGGGAGGAAGACCTTTCATCGCCTACAGACAGCCACCCAATCTTAAACAACTCCTCACCCACAATAATACTACAGCCAGACTTAACACGGACACTGGCACCAGAGCCTGCAATAAACCCAGATGTCAACTTTGCTGCCACATACACCCGGACAACACCATTACTGGCCCCAACAACATCAAACATACCATCTCAGGACTATTTAATTGCTCATCGTCTAACATTGTGTATGCCATCAAATGCCAACAGTGCCCTTCAGCTCTCTATATTGGACAAACAGGCCAAACCCTACGCCAAAGGATAAATGGACATAAATCTGACATCAGGAATCACAAGACAGAGAAACCAGTAGGAGAACACTTCAATCTCCCAGGACATTCTATACAAGATCTCAAAGTAGCTGTCTTATTGCAAAGGAATTTCAGAAATAGACTGGAAAGAGAAGTTATTGAATTGCAACTCATTACCAAACTTAAAACCATGGAGAGACCTGGTCTGAACAAAGACATTGGATTCTTATCTCATTATACATGACAAAGCTATTTTTAACCTTCTCACCCCTTGCTTTTTCCTGTAAGACAAATGCAGTCGTTAACAGTCATCAACAGGTTTACCACAGCTATCAGCCTATCACCCATTCCCACCACCCTTCTGAGTAATACCCCTCCCACCCTCTCACTATATATTAGGGTCTGGTGACTTCTGTTTCAGTGTATCTGAAGAAGTGTGCATGCACACGAAAGCTCATACCAAGAACAAACTTAGTTGGTCTCTAAGGTGCTACTGGAAGGAATTTTTTTATTTTTTATTTTGTTTTGACTATGATAGACCAACACGGCTACCTACCTGTAACTAGGCCATTGTAGGTGATGCCACACTGAAGGGCTAAGTCCTTGCAAATGTAGAGGGAACATTTTGTGGTGGGCTGTGCAGGATGAAGCCACTTAGTGGCATATAGGGGAAAGGCAATCCCTTCAAGTAAAATCTTTAGGCAAGCCAACACAGACTAATAATGGTAGATTTTGTTTGTCTGTGTAAGGTTTTATTCAAAGATCTTTGCCATTGTGTGTCACTCTTAATATTTCTAATCATATCTATGTAACCATGCTATTATTTCATTGCACAGATATTTTCTGTTCTAATTCTTCTCATTAAAGCTCCTGCAATGCAACAGAAATATAACCTGTCAGAGACGGCTCCAAACAGAAGCTGCTTCCGGCATTCACTGCAAGGGGTTGCTGTAGCTCAAAACTGTTGAATACAGGAAATCAATTGAAGTGGAAATCAAAGCCAGTTAATTTTCAAGGTGGAATTCAGTCAAGAAATTAGTCAGAGTACCCTTCTATAAGGACCACAAGAGTTAGGCATAAGCATCTTAATGCCTTTGGATGGGAGTCACCAAATGATCCCCGTTTACAGAAGCCCTGCACTAGGATTTCCGCTTGTGCAATTAGGCTTTCCCCCTGCTCCCCTTGCACCCCCCAAATTGGCTCTGGGGGAGTCAGGAGAACCAACACCATGCAGGGGGAAGAGAGGATGGATCATTCTGTCTGGCAAGCTGCAATGCTTTCGCAGACGGAACATTCATCACAGCGCGACATTGAAGTCCACCCTTTAATTTTCTACAAGAGTTGTGTTAATTACTGATGTTAGAGAGCCAGTGGGTAATGCAGGGAAAAGAGCAACAGCTATTGAATAAGTGAAACCACTTTAGATTTTCTTTGGCAGTCTCCCATATATGTAATGGCCAGACTCATTAATGTCTGAAATCCAAGCCAGATAGGAATTGAGCAGACTTTATTAAAGGACAAATGAATAGCTTGGAATGATTGAAATTAAACAGCACAATTGTACCTTCCCTCACATTCTTTCAGTGCAATTCTTGAGTAGGTTTATACATTCCCCCAGCTCACTCCAATTTCTGATTTGCTGTATTGTTCAAAAGTCTGAAGTGAAAGAATATGTGAGCACTTGCAAAATCAGAGGTTTCCTGTCTCACCTTTCATTCTTCCTGGTAAGAGCTTCTGTAAACCATCTGCATCCAGCTAAATACAGTGGAATGTATAAAAGCCAGGATCACATCATGCACAAATACCTCCCAATTCCTTGTTTGTGAAAGGAGGCTGGTGCTGCTTTCTCAGGATACTGATTTCATAATGTTCTATTCTCCAGACAGGCCCCAAAGGCAGCCTTTGCGATAAGGTGAGGATTGAAAATTCAAGAAGAAAGGAAACACCATAAGCATTGTATATAGCTGGAGTGGGGAACCTCCGGTCCTCCAGATGCTTTTAGACTACAAAATCCATCATCCTTGATCATTGGGGCTGATGGAAGCAGGAGTCTAGCAACATCTGGAGAGCCACAGCTTCTGCATCCCTATCTAGCACATTTGAACAAAAGCTGTAGGTTATTTGCATGTGTGATTAATTAAAAGGGGGAAAGCCCAAAGGCATAGCTACCCACTATGCATTTGGTGTAAGTCAATCCAATTCATTCTCTCCCATCACTTGGTGACCATCATCCTGAGCAACAGCATTCTTTCTCTCTCTTTTTCCTATTTATCTTTCAATTCCTGTCATAGCGTATGCACTGATACACTCTCTGTCAGACCAGACAGCCACTCGCTCACTCTTTGTGTCCAAAATCCTTGTTCTGATACTCCTTTTGTGGTTCCCTTGATCTTGAAGCTGCTTATTAGCACATCACAGTGATGTTGTATTAACATTTCAGTGATGCAATGTTTGATCAAAAGTTCCTTGAGAGTTCCTTTGAGAGAAACAGAGTAACCTTTTCTCTATGCAATTACTTTTTGGTGTCCTTTTATGCTACCATCCTTACCTCTACACAATGATATTCTCTGGTTTAATTCACAAATATTGAATGTTTCAAAGGCCACTTTGATCTTTCTCTAGCCTAGCGAACTGAGGTGTTCCAAATTCTATTCTCTCCCCCCCCCCTTTCCACTCATCAGTGCTTGGTTGTGCTAAACTCCCTCTCCTAGGCTATCCAGGTTGACAGGCCCCATCTTCCCCTCACTTTCTTCTGCAGCATGTTCAGAAACCACCTTTCTTGACCATTGGACCCACTATTGGTCTCATCTGCTTAATCTGCTGGAGCCTGTCTTTGTATGCAGGGGGAGGTCCCTAACTCACCGAGGGTTTGAGACCCGTCAACTACCCTCACCTGGTTTAGCTGGCCATTTGAAGCTGTCTCCGGGGTGTGGCCACTGTCACATGCTGACAGCTTCTAGAAGCCACAGGTGAGAGCTGAATGTAGGGTGGGAACCAAAGGTGGACAAACTACTCCAGAAGAAACACAACGTGCCCCCCACCAGAGGTATTACCCCTCCCCTAACACCCCCTACACCTGGCAAATAGCATACTTAGAATTTGCTGTTAAGAAGAAGCCAAAATCCCCTTCAGGCCTATCCAGTAGTTTGTTTCCTGTACGAGGGAACCAAATATATTTCTATGAACTAAGGTGCAAGGTGCAACAATCCATAATATTTTGTCATTGGGAAAATATTACTCCTGTTCTCCCTGCACTAGGGCAGCTATTGAAATTTGTGTAAACTTGTATGATGGTTGCTACAATCATTTGGCTTTCTGTACGTTTGTTTTCTTTCCCTACCCCTTTTGTATTTGTATTTTTATTTTAGTTCTAGCTCTATCCCCCCCTTTTTGGAGCTTGAGTGCAGAGCATATGTATTTAGAAAGAGCAACAGGTAAACGAATGAGCAATCTCAGTCTCAGCCATGGTGATCTCCCCTGGATCAAGATCACCCTCATTTCCAACGTCCATCGCACACAGGGACTGAATTCCAGCACTGCATCCAGGCTAAAGCCTGGAAGCTCTTTTGTTAACTGTATCCATTTCCCCTGTGAAGTATTAATTATTATTTGCATAGATAAAGTACTGCTTTGAATATGAAACACAAAAGCCACAAGATGTTTAAGAGCTGTAGTTATTTCAGGTCATAATTGAATCTGAAAGGGCCTTTTAAGATTTACATCCTCTGAAAGCAATTTGTTATTCTCCTTTGAAGTATACAGGTATGTTAGGTATGTCTGAGTTGCAAAAGAATATAGGGAAAGAAATTGGGATGCGATCCATCTGAAATCCAGCATAGCACAAACAGGCATCTGCTTGAAGTCTGGGGTTCCTCCTTCCTCTCCTCCCCCTTCAGCCCCCCACCCCCATGCATACCCCAAATCCACTGTAGAGGTGGGAGAAAGGGCAGAAGAGAAAACCAGATGTCCCATTGGCCAAGCAGGCAGATTCATTGACTATGGGAACAACAAAGTATTTACTTCAGGCATTTCATTCAGCTAGTCTCCTGGCTCTGGGCAGATAGAAAACTCAGACTCAGATTTTGGTTTCTGCCAAAATCTGTAACACTCAAATCAGTATGGTACAAAGACAAGGCACAGCTTATTCCTATAAGCCTATGAGGACCTGTTAGTGTCTTTTGACAGACAGCCCAATCAGGTTAGAGAAAATACAGATAGGAAGCAGTTATTAACCAATGTGTTTAATGTTTGGGGCTATATATGGAAATGCAATAGCTTTTCATTATGTATCAGCTTAAAGAGAAAATTGATTTGAATATGTGATATGCTGTACAGCCCAAATAGCTTTATAAAATATCTGTTGTGCATAAAGCCACAGCTGGAAATGCCACAGTGAAGCTTCTTCATGCATCATGGACAAGTCCAAGAAAGAGAATAAAAGTTGATGAATATGAATAACTCTATTGAGAAGATCTAAGTCCTGCTTGGCTTACATATACACTCAAAGTACCATGTAAATACTGGTAGAATCCTTCTGCAGTCTTGCACTGCCAAAAAAAAGTGATCTTAGGGGGAAATAACCAGAGATATATTTTCTTCTTTAAAATATTCCATAGTGTTTCTTAACAGAGGGTTTCATCTCTTTGATTTATCTGCAAAACAGAAGGACTAATATACCCTATAGGGTTTGGCAAGAATGAAAACAGAAAATATGTTGTTTTATCTCAACCTAAAATTCTACCTTTTAGTGAGTCCATAGATCATTCATGACGTAGCTGTGTTCTGGCAGTTTTATTTGCAACTCTGGTGAGATACCCAGAGGAATGTTTTTAAAGTCAAGATGTAAGCCTCTGGATGTTCACTTTTGTGCTTCACAAGAATCAATGATATCAATATTTAGGAAAATGCAATAAATTCATATAATTAAACATTCTGCTAAATAAATGAAATGGCTTATATGAAAAGCATGGTAAGAAACAGGACAGTTGCCTAGACTTTGTAGATATATTTCATCTGCAATTAGCCAGTGAAGTGTTAGTAATGCATAGACCAGCTTTGCAACCTGATGCCTAGATGTTTTGCACTACAATTCCCATCAGCCCCGGGGCACCAGGGTGGCAGAGTCTGGCACCATTATTATTTGACTCCATAAACATCTATATCTATCTATATCTATCTATCTATCTATCTATCTATCTAATCATCTATCTATCTCTATCATCTATCTATCTATCTCTAGGCAAGGGGGAGGAAGCAAACATTCTGCCTTTGTAATGTTAACTTTCACATTTGCCTTCCCCGAAATAAATTTAAACGAAGATAAATACGGGCCAGAGAATAATGTAAATGTGACAACTCCAATCCCTTCTGGTAAACCTCGCTGTAGAACTTATTGCCCGCAAAATTACTTTGAATTCCAGGAGAGTCTGTTGGCCGTGTTGATTCATGGTAATAGCCTCTGTTAGAGAACTGGATCACCTCTGGTGTTTGTCTGCGACTAACGGCATTTCTTTGAATTATAGGACTGCGGTAGTATAGTGGAGTCCAGCTCCAGTTGGGAGAACAACAGTGGGGCTTGAAATCACTGCTGTAAACCCAGCATGGGGGAATGGCATCTTCTAAGTTTATAAGTTGTGACATTCTAAAGTAGTGTAAAGGATCACACCGGGTTACATATGACCTACAAAGGCAGGCTCTGAAACTCATTAGGCACTGCAGCCTGACAGAAAGTGTTGCTTCATTGCTGCTCTTGATAGTTTTTCTGCCCACTGGGAACACAACACGAAAGCCTTCTAGCACAAATTTGAACTGGGAATACTGTACCTGTGTAGATGGCTAACCCTGCTATTTCCCCCCGTCTTTTGTGTGTGTGTGTGTGTGTGTGTGTGTGTGTGTGTGTGTGTGTGCTGAAAAGGTGAGTTTATTTTTATCACACGGAAACATAATGATCAATATGGAAAATACTATTCAGTCTTAGAATTCAGGGCAGATGCTACTGTATGTCTCGAAAATTATTGGCAGCCCTTCTTATTTAGAAAGAAAACTTTGGAATTTGAAAGGTGTGTCTGTTTCTTGAATAATGTATTGCTTTTATCCCTGCACATACATATATGCAAATGAGTATTTGATTTTAAATTACATTTATGTAATTAAAGTGATTAATGGAGAGGCCTCCTGTACACACCTGCATAAGCAGGTATTATACATTCAAAATATTATATGCATGCTGCAAAATGCAAATTAAAGTAAATTAAACTGTAAATAAAATAGAACTGTTTATAGGCAGTGGTGCAATGGATGGGAAATGCAGGGAAGTGCTGCTCCACATTTTGTTTCCGTAGTAAGAGATAAGATGCCATCTGTTGAAGCACCAAAGTAATTGTCTCTTTGCTCTGGCAAGTGAATGAGGTGATAAGAAGGCTGTCAAGTTTTACTATTGCTTGTGTCAGATTTGCATAGAGAAAGTCAGAAAATGACAAAAATAATCAAGCAGAAGCTAGACCTGTGAGATCGAGAGCTAGGGGCTGGCCCCGGGCCATGTAGTGAGCTTCATGGAGATTTGAGTCCAAATCTTCACATTCTTGCTGATACACACTGACCACTCAGTGACCTATTCCTACCCTACTAACCAGAGGAAAAACTGGAAAGCAGAGGAGGATCAAGATTCCTGGTTCTTACCCTCACCTTCCTGTGTTCAGCTCTCTCTGTGCGATCAGGAACGCTGCAAAAGAGAGTCCCCGGTTGTGAATACTCAAGGTTCAAAACATAATTAGGGACATGATTGCTTTTTATTTATTCAGCTGTAGTGGAGCAATGGAGACAAGTTTTTCCTACTGTGGGGAAAGGCAATTTGTGGTAATATCACAAATTTTATGGTCTGCTTTTTAGTATACCTAAAATCCTTTGCTTATTAGGGGCCACCCCACATTTTCTTCAAAAAATTGCTTTGCACAGGTGACTACCATAGAGTTATCAAAATTTTCAAAAGTAGGGAGTCCATGGCTTGGCTTTTGAGAAATAGGGGGTCCTCAGTAATAAGCTAATTGGGAACCACTGCTCTAGGTTGCAAAAGAGAAGCAATGACTATCCTAGAAAATGCTGACAGTCCAAAGTGTGACCTGTGCTATGCCATGATTCTCAACTAATTGTCTTAATTCAGGGGTCGGCAAGGTTTACCTCGCCTGGGCCGGTTCACTCCAGCGGAGATCCCTCTGTGGGCCTGATTGCGTTTTCCGGCGTCTGCATCTGCACAGACGCGATTTCTGGCGTCTGCACATGCGCAGACGCAATTTCTGGTGCCGCGGAAGTGAGTCCCTGCACCGTGCTGTGCTGGTTTAGCGCAGTGCGTGGGGACTGCGTGGCTCGGGGGCCAGTTAAACGACCCCTGTGGGCCACTTGTGGCCCATGGGCCTCCAAGTAACTCCAAGATAACTCCAAGTAAGCATGACTCATTGGATGACCTTACAGCTATGGTCTGTAGGAGGCAGTAGAAGAGGACATTCGTAAGCCTTCTATTCTGCCCAAAGCCACTTCAGTGGCACAATTTATTTATGCAGGTGCTCTAACCAAGTTCTGGCATTCATAAAGTTTCTATGTCTATGGTAATTCAGCAGTTTTACAGGTGCAATCTTACTTTGAAGTTCCTTTGCTTCAATATGGCTACTTCAGTGTTATTTACAGTGTATCCTAGAGAGTTAAAATGTCCCCCTCTGCTTTTTTTAAGGTTGCCATTTCTGATGTCAGATTTGTGCCCATTCTTTCTTTTGTGTAAATCCCAGCCTGTTTGTCCCGTGTAGAATGCAGAAGTGCATTGCTGGCAGATGATGCCACATGCCATATTAGAAGATGAATGAACCCCTGATGTTGCAAATGAACACCCAATGATGTGGGTGACATTTTATGGTCCTGCAATAGTGTTGCTAGAGTAGATATGTGAAGAAAGGTAGCATCCAGATCTGCCACAAGGGTTTACCTGATGTGTGTAATTTTCAACAACAGAATTATTATTGTGCAATCGGTACAGAAAGCATGCAGGTCTGAGTTGTGGGTCCATATATTCATATTTTGTTATTACCAGGTAGATTCTGCATGCATACCTTTGAAAGTGCAACTTGTTTGTGGCTGTGTACTGATCAGAGTAATACCCAGTGATTCACTGGAGCCTTAGGTCAATTATTGGACAGTCCTATACGTAGCGGTGTGGTTTGTGGACTAACAGACTCTCTTGGGCTGACCATCTGCATGTGAACTACAGCACTTCATAAGGAAAGGAAACTAAGTGGACATCTAGCTGATGGGATGTTTGAAACAAGGGCTCAACTTGGGGGCTTCTGAGCTTGTTAGACTGTGACCCCTATTGATCCAGGAATGGGACTATAGTCATGTCTGTACTCATTGGTTGTTCACAATTATTATTTTTCTACCTGTAAATGCACAGGGGCCATGTAAGGCTGACTCTTAACATCCCACTGCTCTGAGCGCACAGAAAACAATACTTTCCAAATGAGAATGTCTGTCATCTCTGTTTGAACTTGAATGTTAAAAGGTACTTTATTAAAAGAGGTTTATTAGACTCAACATCCACCATACCTAAAAATCTGGGAGTTAGATTAAATCGTACTTTATCCTATTGTTGAGGCGCTGAACTGAAACGTTCTGTACAGTTATAAACTTTAATCATCCTCTAAGAATTGTCTGGACGCATTGTTGTGTGATTTCAATTATTGCCAGGGCTAAGTGAATGTCTTTCAGGTTCTGGAGCTTGCTTTTGAAGTGCATTCCTCTGCCCACATCTCCCGCAACTCCCTTTTGAAGGTTTCACTAGGGGGGCTAATAAAGTCAGCCTGGCAAAGGCAGAGGGAAATGCTACCACACAGTCCACTAGGTCCTCAAACATTTCCTAAGATGAGCTGATTTGATAGTGCCTTAGGTTTTCTGGCGAATGCCCATCCTTGGCATGTAGCGAGCTTCAGAGAAGAATTCAGTAACTGTCATTAATAGAGCGAGTGGGAACATTTATTTCCTACAGTCCTTATCTCATGCTTGTAAATTAATGTACATTGAAATAGTCTGGTGTTCCTTCAGGTCTTTAGGTGTTAATGTGCCTTTTTTTAAAAAATAAACCAAAACCCTAAAGCAATACAATCTGGATGTTCTTTTTTTTTTTTTTTTTTAAGTAGAAGAGTTATTGAAAAGGACCTCTGTAATCAATGAATTCAAAAGACACTACAGGCATACCTTCCTCTCTTGTAGAAGTTTGTGTGTTGTTTTTCCCCCCAATCACAGAACATGTGTATGGTTTTGATCTGTGGGTGAAATGTGACAGAGCTTGAATCTACAAAGGACTGCTTTAAGTAGCCAATGATGGAGGACTCTCCATGTAGTGGCCTGAAAGTGTGCAATGACTCACCATGCAGATCTATGCCACCACAACTGTAATTCACAACAGTGTCCATGTGGTGACTGTTTGCTTTCCTGACTCTTAGTCATACTACTAGGGGATTCAGTGTATGAGATCAGGCAATGAGGCAATAAGCAAGATGAAGGATATATTGTAAAAGAATGAATATAATAAAACTCATTTGGTGTGTGTGAGTCAGCTGTCTGTCTGTCAGTCAAGGGAATAAGGGGTTGCTAATCTTGATTCTGGAGCCATGTAATACCATTGTACCTTTAAAATATGCCTAGAGAGAGACTTCCACCTGCTGTGACATCAGTTGCTACTGCAGCAAATGTTAAGGAGGCACTGAGGGTCTAGAAACTTTGCAGTTGTTTAGGGTTTGTGTGCAGATTTTTGGACTCATTCTTTGGCTTCTATTCCATTTTAAATATGGCAAACATGATAGTATAAGCTAGGGAATTATAGCATAAACTTGGAGCATTCACACGCTGCCTTTTTTACCAGTAAGAGGCAGGTATCTGCCTCCCCCACTAGAGAAAGTTCATTAAGTTAATTGGGTCAACATGACATCCCTAGACAGAGTAGCAAACCCATCGTATTAAGAATCAATGTGTTTGTTAAAGAGCTGGAGGCAATGATGGGTTGTATCAACTACTAGACCATGAAATATGGCTCACCGTCTTCTAATCTCAAATTCCAGTTATCTTGTTAGAAGTCTTTAAGTTCTTTCTAACTTGAGTCTTTTAGCTTAGCATACTTTCAGGCTCTAACTAAATTATAAGTTAAGAGGACAATTTGCTACAGAAGAAAGACAGATATTAGGAATGAACATAAAAAAATCTTCTACATAATATGTAAAAAAATAAACCATGTTCCAAAATTATGTTAGTCAGTACTACATTATTGGTGTTTCTCCACTGGTATGTACAGCAGAATTATGAACAGTGCTCAACATTAAATATATATATTAGAAACTCACACAGGATCTGCAGGATTTTGAATAGTTATTATTGTGTTTCAAAAGATATAATAAAATTATTTGGAGAGGGACTGTTGCAGATGTTGCTTATACTCCATTATAGGGCATCTCCCTCATTCAGCAAAGTTCTCTCAGCCCCCAGAGAGGTTTTTAATGATGGTTATTAGGAGAGGAGGGGGAGGTAAGTCATCTTCCTCCAGCTCCTGGCTATGTACTTTTCTCTAGATCTAACCCACTGTATTTTTTTATTATCAATATTTATTAATTAATTTGTTTAACAAAATTTGTACACTGCTTGATTGTAAAACAAACAAACCTCAAAGGTTACAGCCCCCCTTTCCCTGTGTTGTTGTAAGCTGCCCTGGTAATGTTGATTGATACTAAAGGCCAGGTTATAGATTTCAGAAAATGAAAAATATTGCTTGGAAGCACATGCAGAGTTAACATTTTACTCTTATTAAACAGTGCAAAATAGGTGGTGGAACTTGACATAGTTTGCAAATGTTAGCACATCACGCTTCAAGCAAGATGCCACTACAAAAATATTCATATTTTAAAGATGTGTGAAATCCCATCCTAAAAAATTTATGCAGAAAGAACATGGGGGGGGCATAGGAGTCAACTCCTAGGGGCCAAGGGCCCTTCGGGGGCCCCAATAAAATATTTGAGGGGGTCAGCCTCCCCCCAAGTAGATGGGCATTGACATTCAAATGGTTTGTGTGTGCTGCATCATGTGACTGATTATGTGGGGTGGAGCTTACTTGTCTCCCCCACATTTTTTTCAAGGTTGTCACCTTTGATGGGAAGAATGGCATGTCTGTTTATAGTCTAGAAAAGGTGCACATTTTCAGGAGAAGACGTTGGTCTTTCAAATTTCAGTGGGGCCCTATGTAAGGTCAAAATTTAGTGACCCCCCCCCCAGTCTCTCACCTTCCATTCTGCTCAATTCACTATGCCATAGTTGTGACGCCCTGCAGTGCCCCTAGTCTTGGTGTCCAGTGCAGCAGACTGGTCCCTGATAGGGCATCCTAAGGAACATCTGACAGAATGGATCTCCCTCTCCAGCATCAAGGACAGAACTCCAGTATTGTCAAGGGAAGTTTAGTGTTGGTTCCAACATCCATCCCTCTCCACTGATCCTGAATCCTGATTCCTGTCCCAGCCAACACTGGGACTCTGACATCAGTTGGGCCACAACAATGGCTTATCAGGGGCATGCTAGCAGAGGACCAGGAACCAGCTTGGATCCACAGCCATCCCAGTACCTTGACCAACTGCCACATTGGGAAGAAATTTAGACACACTCATGAATGTCCAGATTTCTCCTTCTCATTGCCTCTAGTAGAAAGAATGTATACTGATACATTTAAAAAAAGAATAATCCAGAAGTTGATGGAGGACCATAGAGAGTTCCTCTGCCCTCACTGCTGTCCTGTCAATTTTAGCCGTGTAGGGTGAGGTGCTTAAATCACATTTAAATTTTGCCTACCCATAAAGTCCCTTTGCACCTTAAAACATCTCTGTCCACGTCTGTGTCTTCAAAAAGTAGCATGTAAGGCAGTTCTCAGCTGCATAAGTTCTGCATCAAATTATTTTACAGTGTGATATATAAAATCCAGGGCCTTACTGAAGCCTGGTGAGTGCTTCTGAGCTGCAGAATGAAGAAACACCAGCACTAATGAACACATTTATATGGGTACTTTGAGAGAGAGATTTTCTCAAGAGGATTGAGCTTTGCCCTATACATCCCAATAAACTTCGTGTGAGAGGAGACTGAATTAGTAGTCATTCACCTGGAAGAGGCAAGTGTGTGTTCATGTGTGGAGGAGGAGGGGAGGATCAGCTGCCAGAAACAGAATTAGAGGAGCACCGAGTATGTGTCTGCTTCTTCTTAGATGTGGTGCTGCAAGAGTGTGTCATAGAGATTGTGGCCCACGAGAGGAAACAATGAGCATTTTATGTGGGTAAATGAATCCTCCTTCGAATGGTGCTGAGGGGTAGCCAATATGGTTCCCTCTCAATGTTGGACCACAACTTTTATCATATCTTTACTGTTATCTGTGCTGGCTAGGGCTAATGAGAGTTGCAGTTCAATAGCATCTAAAGGGCACCACATTGGCTACCCCCAAGAAATGGATATTGCTGAGCCACAAGATATTGTTTGTGTTAATTCACCATAGTTCTAAATCAAGCAAATGGTGGATTGGGGAATATTTGGGGTGCATCATTAGGAGTGGGTGGAATAGAAGATAATGTTCAGGAAGAGGCGGGAGCCTATTTTTAATGGTTAAGACTCAATCCCATTTCTTAAAACTTTACTATTTTAGTCATTGCAGTTAAACTTTATTCCACCCCAAGATGATCTCAAACTTATCTGTGAATAATTGGGTTGCATCACATTTTCTTTTGTTATCAGTGAATACAAGTTACATTCTTCCAATTGAGGCTGGGCAAATTGCCAAGGAAGGCTATTTTCATTAAGACATCGATAAACCAAGCAGTGCACACCAATTGGCCCACTGCAAATTGGTGATTAACCT
Source organism: Darevskia mixta (assembly GCA_034641385.1). NCBI lineage: Eukaryota > Metazoa > Chordata > Lepidosauria > Squamata > Lacertidae > Darevskia > Darevskia mixta. The sequence continues at coordinate 2,699,058 of JAWWNH010000018.1, forward strand.
AACAGTTAGATGGGCTTTTGTGAGTGCAGCCTTATTAATCAAGCATCAGTTGGGTTAATCAAGATACCAAAAGTAATTTGTAGGAATAAATATTTTATTGCCATCAATAAAGCAAAAGGGAATATCTTAATGAATTTCCTTATAATAACATTCAAGCTGTGGACTCCCCACCCCCACCCCACCCCCTTTAATATCTACATTTGCAGGATTTAACATTTGCCATTGGGTAGGGAAGTCATTCAGTGTGCACAACTTGCTCAAATATCAGTCACCCATCTAATTACTGGTGTGTCTGATTTCTTCAACTAAGTATTAGTGGACATAAACTCTGTTTATAAGGAAAGTATTCAGAGTTTCTCTCTCTCTCTCTCTCTCTTTCTGGTAAGTTGGGAATTGGAGCCCACAGTGGCAGTGGGGAAAGGACAGCACTTAAATGGCCAATTCAGAAGATGAAATCTATGTACAGAACTTTTGCAAGGTCGATGTTCCATGTCATGTCAATAACATCTGCAACTGACAACTGCAACTACAAATGTTGAATCACTTTTGTTTAGGAATTTTTGTAGGCCAAGATCAACATGCAAAGAGAAAACACAGTTCAAACAACGATCCTTTTATCAAACAGGTCTAAGTACAGTGGTACCTCGGGTTAAGTACGCTTCAGGTTAAGAACGGACCTCCGGAACGAATTAAGTACTTAACCCGAGGTACCACTGTAATTATTTAGTAGCATAAAGCATACCAAACCTTCATGTCCCCTGCTCTGAGTATATGGAAATTACTGAGGGCACTAAGTGCTTTCTTGAACTGACTCATTGTCCTTCAAGCTGAGAACAGTATTATCTTAGGGATAATATATTTGTTCAGACAATCTTGGCATTGCTATGAAGAAAGAGATTTGTATAATACGTTTGAATCTTCAGATTTTCTGTTATATTTGCTTTCATATGATTTTATTCTGTAAACTGCCCTGAAACCTGTGAGTATAGAGCGGTATACAATTTTTACTACTACTACTACTAATGTTGTTCTTGTTTAAATGATTCTTGTTTGTCTGCTTTTTAGACTGTACACTACATAGAGATTTTTGAAATATTAATAAATAAATAAAAACAAGTCAAACTCTTGAGTATATCTATGGAGATCAATGAATTTAAATTCAAACTTAAGTCCATTGGTTTCAGTGGGCCCTCCCAGAATATGACTTAGGCTACAATCCCCACCCGTACATACCTAGGTGTAAGCCCCACTGAATTCAGTAGGACTTCCTTCTGATTAGAAATAGTTAGGATTGCACTATTAGTCTCCTACAACCCAAGATTAGCACTCCGTGAGAACACTCCATTGTACAGTCTGAGAGCTGTTCTGCCTTTGGTTTTTTTCTCTCTATCACATATCTGGGGCACTCTCTTCTAACAAGTATTGTTTGCCCAGAGACAAGGCTTCTTTTCTTGGCTGCAGCTAAGGAAGCATTTTGTCATTGTTGGAAGACAAACAACTAGATTCCCTAAGCTCTTGTCCTGAAGCACATATGACAGTGGTATAAGGTTAAGAGAGTTTTTAGAATACCACCTTATTCAAAATATTGTCACAATGTGTCTGGTTCATCCCTTAGGATTCTGAAAGTATTTGAGTTCGTTTCCAACGTCCATCTGTAAGAATTTTCTGGAGCTTATGAATCACATCAGAACATGGCATTTGCAACTAAGTTAAATGTCTGAAACAATGAGTGTTTGAAATCTGTTATATAACACCTGCATATAGCAGACAGTTTTGAAACCATGTTAAACACTTATTGAAGTTAAGTACCTCTCAAGATGGTGTTTGCTTTCCAATCCTTTCTGAAGATACTGTTTGCAGATGTTTGAATCCTCCCACCCACTGCAGCCATGAGGACTAGAAAATGAAAAGTTATAGTTCACAGAAAGCCACGTTTTGCCCTAGATTCCAAATCAAACACCAGTCAAAAATAGTGCTGGCAAACTAGAGAATTCACTGTGCCTGCATCCCATGAAAATAAATGAGGCTTAATCAGCATTGCTCTTAAATGCCACTAATTTCAAAGGGCTTTTAGTGTGTACAGCGTTCTCATGCCAAAACATTTATTTTAAAAAAAACAACTGGTGTCATTCTTGAAAGTGCCTGCATGTTTGAATTCAGCACTGTTTTAGCAATGCATTTTTTAAAAGTAAAAAATAATAATAATTTAAGAAAATGAAAGTAAATGATTTTGAACTGCAGCCTTAGCACTGATGCATAAGTTGTAACTAATGGGTTTCCTCCTTTTCTTTTCCCACAGTTGATTGGCTTTGTTTATGCCTGTTACGTGATCAGCATTTTCATGGAGGAAGAGGACAGCTGTAAGTACTGAATACACACCTACCCATCACTGGAGCCACAATGCTGGGGTGAGATTTAGTATTACGCTACAGCCAACTGCTCAGAACTGGTGGCTTATATTTGCAAAAGGCATCCTTTCGTTGTACACAGGTAGCTTTGTCCTAAATCAGTCCTTTTTCTGCAGGAAGTATATGCATGTGCTTTGCAAAGGCTTGCACAACCAACGTTTTCCTAAAATGTGCCTACAGTTTCATTGATACTTGGCATGCCAACTTGGTTAACAGTGATAAACAGTGATATTGGGAAAGCTATGTCTTCCATTGCAAGAGCAGTTTCCTGTAATGCAATGTAATCCTGACCTGTGGGGGATCCAGAGAGCACCCCCACACATTGAAAGAACATGTGAGGAGATTTCATGCACCAGCCCCACCCCCACCACTGTGTACTGTGGCCGCAGCCCCACCGCACCACACATTCAGCCAGCATCCAATGCATAGAAGCTCTTTAGACCCTTGGTGATTGCACAGATGTGGCTGCACTGTGCATTGCAGGGGGCAGGCAAAGACTAGCCAATGTGACCCTGCAATTCCCATGATGTGTTCTTTCTATGTGTGTATATGGATGTCTGAATCCCCACCTCCCAGCCATCCACTTATCCCCCTCCATCTTCCTTCCCACTTTGACCTGCAGTTTTTGAGGCACATTTTTCTCGTTCCTGAAAAGTTGGAGCGTATGACAGATGATTCCACAGTGAACATAATATGAAGGAATGGAAAACAATTCTAGCATCCCTAAAGATCCAATTTCCTCATGACTGTACCAATTCTTTGAAATGAATGCTCTGACATCCTTACCACGTTTATCACTGTTCTGACTGTCTTCTGGGTCAGCCTGATCCTTGGGAAGGGATGATTTTGGCTCGTCTGTCTTTTGTCTCCAGGCTGCATAAGGATCTATAACAGCTGGATTTTACTCTAAATATGAGAGATATAAAGCTTATGCTTTGAAAACCACCAAAATTGTATAGTTTTACGGCTTAATTCCAGCATTGTCAGCCAAGACCCCATCTTCGCTAAATGTTGAAAGCACTATTATACCACTTGAAACAGTCATGACTTGCCCCAAAGGATCCTGAGGATTGTAGTTTGTAAAGGGTGCCCTGGCAGAGCTCCAGTTTCCATAGATCCCAGGGAAGAGGAGTTGATTTTTATACCACTCTGCAAATGGTAGCTCTGTGAGGGGAATGAGGGTCTCCTACCATCTCTCAGTACCCTTAACAAACTACATCTGCCATGGGTCTTCAGGGGAAGCCATGACTGTTTAAAGGGGTGTGATGATGCTTTAAATGTCTAGTGCAGAAGGGGCCCCATGTGCATTGGCCTTTAAGACTCTTCTTAATGAAATATCCTTGCCTTATTCAGTTCACCAAAGTTATTGGTCTGAAACCTGGCAGGAAGGCTTAAAAATTAATAACAGCCACCTCTTTCATTGCCGTACAGGGCTTAAAGGGATATGGTTGAGGATCAGCCAATGAATGCATTCCAAAGGGCAATAAGCAGAGGAAGGAATGTTGTTCAAAGCGATTGCTCTTCTAGCTTTTGTCTCATATGGGGACACCTTTCATTATTTATTTCGAATGGCTTGTAATTCAGTGGTCACAACATATGTATGCAGTCCCAGGTTCATTTCCCATTAATGAATTCCAGGTAGTAAGCAACACCCAGAAAAATGGCTCTCTGAAATTTTGGAAAACTGTGTACACATCCATTTTCCTCAGTGGAGCAAATAGCAGGCTCCTCGTTTCACTTGGCAAAATAACACTGGACAAAAATATTAATTCCTCGCCCCTCGGCACTATGGTTCCGAGCTGAAGTATGTCTTTCCTACAGCTGCTGCTTGCTTAAATGTATAGATCTCCTGGCTCTCCAGTGTTTTGTGTAGTTTGTCTCCCTGCACATACTTTGAAAAAGCAGCCATTGGAGAGGAGGTAGGTCCAGGTCAGGACCATGACTCAGGGGTATGGAGGTTAATTCTTCCCCCCCCCCCCACTATTTTCCCTGCTGGAAATTGCTCCCCTTTCCTGCCCAAGCTCCTCTTTGTTAAATGTGTTATTGCCCAATGTGAGAGGGCTAAGTGTTTGTCAAGCATTCTGTTTGCCAGACACGCTATTTTATGAAATGCCATGACTTGAGTGGTTTCTTAGTAGCCGCGCCAACAAGCTCCATGGAGTAACTGGGGTGGTGTGCTACCAGAAGTAGCACATGTAGGTTGAAGGGAAGGGGGAATAAAAGCTTGGGGAGCATGTATTTCCTCTCACTGCCCACTATCCTCAGAAATGTGTGTGTGCGCACGTGTGCATGTGTGCACATGTTCATGAGAAAGAGAAAGGGATAATGTGTTTAATTAGAAAAGAGACAAAATGCAGCGCTGCTTCCAGATTCTTGACCTTGCTAGTGGCTCTTCTGCCAGATCCAGGTCCCATAGGTTATTGTTCTCCCATTACTTTGCTCATATATTTGGAAGGATGCATCAGTCCAGTATAAAGATTATTGTAGCTCAAAAGGATTGTAATGGGTGGGGGACATGTTAAATAACCATTTCAGCAACACACTAGTATTCTCCCACTAACAACAAAGTCTGTTTTTATTAATTACTTCCTTTCATTTGTCAGCCTTTCATTTGTATCTGTATTAATTTTAACCTGTGCTATATATAGAATTAAAATTACACTCAGAGCAGACAGAAAACAAACTCAGAAACTTATTATCTTGCCAAATGGTAGGCTGAGAGCAGTCTGGAATTTATAGGGGGGGGAATGGAATATGTTTTGGCTTTACATATACATGTCATAGGCAACTGGGGGGAAAAGTTTACATGTCCTTTACTTGGGGCCACTAATACTTTTTAATGTCCCATTGTTTCAATAAAAGTTAACTGCATTTTCATATGTACATCCTGAGGTACATATGGTGTTGTTGTTGCATTTGAGTTCAAAGGCATGGACAAAATAATCTGCAAACATAATTGGCTCCTCAATGTAGAGGTAACTTTTAAGCCTCTAAAAGCAGTTGAAATCAAAAAGATTCTTCTAACGTCCAGGAATGGAAGTCACAGTTCCTAAATTCATTACACAGTGTAATTTATATCACGCTATTATTTAAAGTTAATATATTCAAGGAGCCCTCATATCATTCTTTGCCAATTCTCGAAGGAGAATGTTGCATAATAGCAGAATCTTCTGACACCCACAGAGAAATAGCCAGCTGTTATTGCTAGGAATAGTATTAATTAACACATAATACATTATTGCCCTTCCTCTCAAGCGGTAATATTTGACTGCACTAAATGAAATATAATGCAGAATTTACACATGAATACCAACCAGCTGTTGTTAACATTCTAAATAAAGTGAGGTTTGTTTTTAGTTGTTGCATTAAATATTTATACAGCTAGGTATTATGCACCCTTCCTCTGAATAACTTTTAATTAAAAAAAGCATTTTCATGAATATATTCACATTAACAAGAACAAGTTGGATCCAGACTAAGGCACACATTAGCCCCAGTGAAAGCAACAGGACTTAAGTTTGTGATGATTAACTTCTGATTTCAGTGAGACTAACCTAATCTAGATCAAACCTATTGTTCTCATTAACAGTGTTGCTAGATTTGGTTGGATGGTTTTGAAGTAAACAGCATAGTAGTATTTTGAAAAGAGCTTCCACACTAACAGACATTGGGCACTTCCACGCCAGCTGTATCCTTCATATTCAGTGTCCGAGATACTACTTTTTAAGTCCATATTCCTATGGAGCAGAACATGTCCCAATTTTCCCACCCACCTTGTATTATGTGGGTGTTCCATAAACTGGACAAATCTGATAGGTACAGTGGAAGGCAGGTATGGTCACAAATAACTGGCTTTTCTGAACCTGATTAAAAACAAAACTAAAAGTAGTGCTTTTCTGGCATGTGTGGCATTTCTTGTGGGGGCCTGGGGGGCATTGCACCATACATCCTGTGTTCCACTTATTTTCTGGGAGCAGCCATAGTAAGTTGCCTTAAAAAATATATGAATTACCTTCAAAATGTATGCTTAGTATATATTGCAATTGATTGACTTATTCATAAGAACAAAGGGTTTCTGGTGAACAATATCTAGAAAACTATGCAGCACATATAGTTTAAAAATGTTTATTCATATCAGTGTGTGTTCATGACTACATAGTTCTCAAGACACTGCTCAAGAGTGCATCTCAGGTTGCAATCCCCATTCAATTAGGGATACGTGTTTAGTGCCCTAATGTGAGGATGATTTATATTCAACTTACCGGTAATCCAGACCTTGCTTTGGCAACGCTCCTTTCAATGCAGCAAAAGGAGACGTTTGGTCCAGTAGAGAGATCCCACTGATGGGGGGAGTCGACTTTGCTGATTTCCTTTCTCAGCCCTCATTGTCACCTCATACGCTATTCCAGAGGGTTCCTGTCCCTCCAGAACAATGGGGAAGTGTCACTGGAGGTTGCAGGGGGAAGTGAATTGACCCTGGTCACTTCTGTTGCTGCCTTAGACCTCAGGAATATTACCTGAATGGAACTCTGCAGAGGGAATATTTTGACTTAGAGGCCATTTTTTTCCTAAGCTTCCTAGCTGCACACAGCAAAGGGGGTGATTTTCATTCCCATTACAGCTGGATAGGAAAGGAAAAACCAACCTGTGTGCTGCTCTATGGATAATAATCACACCTGTAATTAATTAAATAAAATCAGGAGATGGAGCTGCATGCTGTGCCTTAAGCATAACATATTGTTTCGCCAAATAATATTGTGGCACCTTTAAGGTTAACATGGTGTCGCAAGACCCTCTGTTGCTTTTTGCTTCAACTGACTAGCATAGCTGTGCATCTGTAAAATTCCAATGAATGAAAATGATCTAATTGGCCAGAGACCTTATTATGAGCTCTTGGCACATGCAGAACACTTGAAGCTGGTCGAGCAGTTTAGTATGAATTCTCAGGCCCCACCAGGTCCTTTCCTGTTCCCCAAACATCCATACTCCCCATCAACCAAAACACTCCTCATTATGCTAAGTGTCACTTTTTCTTCCTCCAATTTTCAGGCTTTGCTTTTGATGATCAGTTGTCAATTTTAGAAGGAGTTTCCCACCATCTTGGAGGAAGAAAGGGAAGGGGCAGGAGCAAGGATGAAGACAAAAATTAAAATAGAGGCATCACTTCAAAATGATGCTCAGGGGGGATTAGTTTATTAAAGGATGCAGTAAGCCCATTGTGTTCTAGTATATATCACTTTCTTCTATGCCGTTTAGGGTTGGATAGATTGTATTGTTTAATAAATTTCTTCATGTCAAGCATCATTTTGAGGCTTTGCCTCTCTTGGCTCCCACCACACACACCTTAGCAACAGCATTGCTTTTATTACAGCATCCTTGGTGGAGAGGTAATTACATATTATGAGGCTGTGTGTGGAGTAGAATAGATGATAGAGTAAATTAATCAGGCCCTACACCTGACGTGCCCTGACCATAAATTAACTTAATTATATACCAGTGAATGATCTTGGGATTCGGTTTAGATAAATTTCCTCCCTGATATTTTATATGTCTGTTTTGTTTTGTTTAAGAGTGAATTAGTTTGCCATTCTCAGCATATTAGCATGCAGTGCTTGGCTTTTCTCTTGGGCCTTTTGCTGTTTAGGACACAGAACTGCGAAAGAGAATATCAGCTTTCATTTGAGGCCTGAGGGAGGGAATGAAAGAAGGTACCTGAATGTTTGTCTGGGGTGGTGGTAGTGGGTTGCTGATTCATGCAGAATTGGGCTGACAACTTGTCATGATTATATTTGAGCATCTTTTCTATAGATATATAGATGTGGACATGGAGAGATAGAGATAGAGAAGCAGCTGGTTATTTGCGCTTACTGCACAGCCACCCAGGACGATTCTTAGTCAGATTTGATAGCTTGATGTGGTGTCTGTGGCTCTTTGGGGGCCTAAGGATTTTTAAAGGCAACAGGCCCTTGTGCTGTCTCAAATCTCAGCTTAAATGCCACTGAAAGTGAGAAAAGGCACTATTATATTCCACTGAGAACACAATACAGTTTTTGCTGGGAAAGTGTGTGCGTGTTTCAAAAAAAGGGGGGAAGCAAAATTTAAAAGACTTTTAAACATTCTTTTTTAAAAAATTAGATGCATGTGTTCCAGTCTGGAAACACTCAGTGGGTGCATTTTCTGAAAAGCCTGAGAATTTAGAACAGCAAACAGTTTCTTCAGAAAGGATAACTTTCTGTTGGACAAACACAGAAAAGTAATTTTCTTTTAATCATTAGACTGTTTCTGTCTTCAACTTGTTCAGTTTTCAGCACATCGCTATCCTCAGATGATCCAACCCCCAGCAACTATGATGATTCAGTTCAGTGTACATGCATGCTGCCTTATCATGGGTTAAGTTTATCCAAAGTGATTCAAGAAGAAGTAGTTGTTCTATTAGCATGATTGTTATCCTATATTCTCACCTGCGAACAAATCCTATCAAATTCATTTGGGCTTACCTTTGAGTAGACATTATATGATTGTACTGTTAGTATTAGTTGTTTCATGAGGATGATGATGATCTGTGGTTAGTCTGGGAAAGACAATGAGACAGCTTGGCTCCCAGCTGGCTGGAATGAAGCCCAGGTGGACATTTGAGGAGTGGGGTTCAGAAAGCAGAGGCACAGAGCAAGCAGGAAAGCTACTTCCTCTTTATAAGCTGCAGAGACCACCAAGGAGGCAAGTGGTGAGGAGGATGACTTACAATACAGAGGACAACTGTGTTGGAGATGAAACGGCAGCCAAAACACTGAAAGAGGGAGGTTCTGGGAGCTGATAATTGGTGTGTGAGAAGGATAGGCTGTCCTCAGTCATTGATACCACATAATGTATAGTACTATGGGTTTTAGGCTAAGGTTACCAGATTTTTTTCAATGAATCTGGGGACACTTTTCAACTTCAATGGATTTTGTATGGGGACTGATTTGTAAATCCTGGGACTGTCCCCGGAACCTTTGGTAACCTTATTTTAGGACCAAGAGCCAAAACTAAGAGCAGCCTGAAGCTCTGTCTTCTGTGAAGAAGCAAGCTGAGAACATTTCGTTGCGTAATGGAGAACATGTTGTTTTGTTGAACGACTTGTGTCACATCTCTCTATTGTAAACATGGCTAGCTAACCCCAGTTAATACAATACAGGTCTCAGCAAATAAAACAGATACAGATGCAAATAAAATAGCTTCATAGCAAACAGCTGCTTCCACGCCAGGTGTCCCTCCTCTTCCCACATTTAATGATGGGGTCCACATGACACAGTCATCCTCCTCTAACTCTCCCAAGCCAGTTGACCCATTGCACTACTCATCTTTATTCTTCCAACACTCATCTATATTTTTTCCAGCAAATGAAAGGAGACCTTTAGCCCTAGCTATCAACCATACAGATATTTTCAAGAGGGATAGGAAATAGCAGAAAACTGCAGGTTGTACCACCCACTCTTGTGATCTTCTTTTCTCCTGCAGAAAAAGTTGCTGGTTCAGAGCATTAGCTTGCTGATGGCACCAAGGGGGAAGAAGCAAAAGGCCAATCTTAGACTCGTTGCCAACTGTTGTTTATTCCTACATTGTTTTATTGCTTCCTTCTGGCACCAGCTCCTTCCAGCGTTACCTTCATTATTTAAGGTGACTTAGATATCAGCTATTATGATTCCTGCAGAGCTACAAAGCAGATGCCCTTGGAAAATAAATCGTATTTTGCAGCCAGTAGCAGCTAAAACAACTAGTTTCTCCTGCAACCAGCAGTGATCTGCGGGTTGTGGAAAACTCCTCTCTTCAACTCTGCAAGACATTGCTTAATAGCTGGGCTCCACACAGGGCTCTTTTTGTAGTAAGAAGGTACAAGTGCCGCTAAACTATTTCTCAATGCATAGGCTGTTTGAACTTCTATAGACTATATAGAAGAGGAGATTGTGTCTTCATCTGATTATATCCCCAGAATTTGTGACTTTCAAAGCTTATTTTTTATTATACTGAGAACCTTAATAGCTTTCACCTAAAGAGCTCAACCTAGCACGAGATAGATAAAGTAGGTTTTCCCATGCCATATATGGCTATAACACATAATAGTTGTACTTGATTTAGATATTCCCAGTGTCCTGTTCCGCAGTCCCTCCCTGCCCACGTTGTAACCACTAGTTGTGCCAACAATAACTGATGCAATCAATCACATTAGCAAGCTGATATGCTTCCTAGACAGAACAATGTAAAGTAGGCAAAAAAGGGGGTGCCTCAACTGGCTAATTGTAAGGACACCCCCCCACCCTCCCCTCTCAAAACGGAACTCAATTCTTTATATAAAAAAGAACAATATCTGCATATCATGTTAAAGCTGAACTGGCGAGAGTGACAAAATGTATTGAATACTTCAGATATAGGTATGCAGGCACAAACATTATTTGATTTATTCTTATTTTACATTGTTTTCCATTTACTTTAATTTTAAGACAGTGTGTACTCATTGATTTCCACAAATTCATGTTGAACTACACTGTATTTTCAGTTGATTTCATAGGTGGACTTGTTGACACTTATTCTACCAACAATGCCCCCCCCCCCCGGAACATTTTGTGTTAAAGCCTGCAAAGCTTGTAAGTTAAGAGATTGGTCAAAAGGACCGCATTAATCCTCCTAACTACACTGAATTTTTAATCTGCTGCTCAGATAGGTTAGGCATGAGATTACTAACATTATCTCTAACTCCCTCAAGGTGCAAAAACTATTTAAAATGTGCCGGCAGAGTCACTTTACATTATGTGACTGCTATCCAATCTACCAATGAATCCTCCATAGGTTTTTTGTAGCAGTTTCCCCCCCTGCTTTGTCTAAGAACATTCCAAGACACACTGGCCCCAGGCATCAGCCATTTCAGTGATCAATCCTCGTTGGCTTGGTTCAGATGCAAGAGGCTCTGCATTGGTAGCTTCCATTGGCCGAAAACCAGCATCCATCTGTGGGTATGAGGGAAGGCATGAGTCTCATGGGCTGGGCAGAAGGTAGATCAAGATCTCTGGGTGATTTTCAGGGGTTTGCAGTAGATTGACAAGAGTTTCTCACTGCTGGTTATTCCCAATAGCGACAGCAGAAAGATCTCCCTCTGTCTGTAAGGCATAGCTGTCAACCCTCCCTTTTTTTGCGGGAAACTCCCTTATTCCAATGCCGTTTCCCGCTGCTATCCCGGATTGTTGACATCCCTTAAATTTCCCGGATTTCAAAGGAAGCAGCTCCTCTCCCTTCCTGCCGGCCAGGGAGGCTCCTCAGCTGCGTTGCTCGGCTGCCAATAAGGAGTCTGAGACCGACTGGGGGGTGGAGCTTGCATGCCTTGTGCAGCCAGACCCTCACGCCCAACCAGACAGACAGCCTGCCTGCTGTCTATGCTCTCGCTCTTTTGCTCACCCGTTTGCGCGCAGCCTCTGGAGCGCAGGGTGGCGAGGCTACTTGGTGCCATTGCACCGCCCTCGCGGCATCCCTTATTTTCAAATCCGAAAGTTTGAAAAAATCACTTATTTTCAAATCCGAAAGTTGACAGCTATGCTGTAAGGGCTCATCCAGACTGTTGTTTGTTCTGATTCAGCAATAATGAGGAAGGTCAAAGATGTTAAAAGAATGAATGACAGTTGCTTCAACATTTATTCTTTAGTATATCCAGTTTAAAACATGTTAAAAAATTATCTGAATCTCCACCTGAGACCCCAATGCCAGGCTGGGTACAATAGCAGACCCTCCAAGTGTCCCTATTTTCCAAGGACAGTCCCAGATTTGCAGAAGCCATCCTGGTTTCTGATTTGATCCCAGAATGTCCCACTTTTTCTTAAGGTGTCCCTATTTTCATCAGAGAAATGTTGGCGGGTATGGAGTTATGAGACCCCTGAGCCAAGGAGATAAGTAACTCCACAACCTTGAGAAGACATCTAAAGGCAGCCCTGTATAGGGCAGTTTTTTAACATGTAATGTTTTGTTATGTTTTAATATATGTTGGAAGCCACCTAGTCAAATGGGTGGGGTATTATTATTATTATTATTATTATTATTATTTAGGACATCCTTATTTTCATTGGAGAAATTTTATAGGGTATGGAGTAGTACTGGGGCTTGATGGACAAATAGCTTGACCTGGTTCCCATCGCTGCTGGTTTTCCCTGGGGAGAGAGAATACGAAAACAAATTTTCCTAGGGACCTTGTGTGCCTGTGCAGTCACAGACTGCAAATAGGCTCTAAAGAATGAAGAATTTCAATGACCAAGGTGAATTTCCATTAAAAGCCAAGCTGCAGAAAACAATTTGGGTAGGCAGTGAACTGTGCCATCCCCTAGTTTCTCGATGCTGATCTGTCGGCGGTGTGGCAGGCTGCCCACTTGGATTCACAATAAGATAATTGGTATCAGTATCTGTTGCAAATGGGCCAGGAAAGCTGCTGCGTTCAGAACTAATGGGCCTTTCACTATCCAAATTGTGAAAAACTCCACTCTCTTTCATGCTCAGAGCTGGGGAAAAAGAACAGCATTTTCTAACTTTCATTCAAACCACTTGTGCGCCTTTAGATTTTATTTTATTTCTCGGCATTCTTGTTGCTGAGTTATTCATATAGGTTTCTACTGCTCCCTATCCCAAAGCCTCGGAGCAGATAGCAATCCATTAAGAACAAATAAACTATTCAGTTAAAAATGAATAAAGGTTATGCAACAGACAGGCTGAAGCATGATGTTAAAAGGTGAATCCATTCCTGCACCCTCCCACAGAATATTATGTATTATTCATGTCCTTTAGGCAATTGGCATCCCAAAGCACAGCTTTTTCTGAATCACATTGACTGTTGCTGTGTTAAAATTGCCATGCTCCATCTAACTCTGCATTCTCTGCAAGAGTTACCCACTGTGTACCTCCAGTAGGGATCAATGGGGCTGTCGCTGTTGGTTTCTCTCAGTTTCTCGTTTTTTCCAACCGTAAGTTTGGTTTGCCCTATTTTTGCATCATTTCTATGGCTTGGCCGGAAGCCAAATGGGGAGATCTGGTGGGCCGAATGTCCCCCGCCCCTGTTAAAAAATATCAGCTAAAAATCGCCACAAGTATTGCTTTTCTAGTATAGTAATGTCCAGTGATTTTTTTTTTATGGAAAAACAGGTGCTGGTACTCACCATGAAGCTGTTACAGTAAGTGCCAAACGTTTTAACAACAACAAAAAGAGGTACCAGTACTGTGTACCCTTGAATACCCCCTGAAAAAAGCACTGGTGATGCTTAACTATAGGTGCTTACAAGTGATCAAAACATTTCACATGCCTTATCTACCTGTAATACCTGATCGAACCAACTCATACAATTAACAAATCTTCTTTGACTGAGCAACAGCTTTACTTTTAATAACCCCAAAATAAAAATTTTAACCAAAGAACTAAAAGTTTACAAAACAAAAGAACTAAAGTTTTACATCTGCAAGGGCACCCAAAGCAGCAATTTGAAGTTCTAATATATCCTCTTTTTCTTGAACACTGCGGTAAAGAGCCAAGGGGTGGCACCAACTACAGCCTCATGATCCTCTGAGGGTTCATGGTGCCCTTAACTTAAAAGCTGACCAGAAGGCATTAATGATGAAAGTATGTATAAAAATGTGTAAAGTTATCTGTAAATACCTTTAGAATATGAATATGTATCTATGTGGCATTTTGGGTTTTTTTATTTAGTTTCCAGTGGTATAAAAAGTGAGGCACGCCCATTTAATTTTGGTGAAACAAATACTATGGTTGGTTATTTATACCCCATATTAACAGAAAAGCACTCTCAATGTTGTTTTTTCATTTATTACATTTGTCTCTCACTTAACAGTGGAAACCTTTATGTGTCTTCTCAGAAATAAGTCCTGTTGAGTTCAGTGGGGCTTTTTCCAAGGCAAATGGGTATAGAATTGCTCCCTGAATTGTAAAAACCCCTGTACTGCTTTCGGAAATTGATTAAAACACGGAACAGTACTCAAATACAATAATAACATGCTTAACATCAACATAACCTAGTCCCAACACTTGAAATGTAAACACAATCTGAATTTGAAAAGCGTAAGTAGTAAAACGATCCTGCGGAGATTACCGTAGCCTGAATAAAATGTTTGCCATTGTTTGTTGATGCACCGACAACATCACAGAGCTCATGGAATATTGAAAACAGCCTCCTTTCTCTCTTCCCCTCAGTAACTTGTATATTCCCATTTCAGGTCGAAATAAGTAATGAGCACTGGTGGAGCTGTTCATTACTTTTAGCAACATTTTGCTGAGGAATCAGCCTGTTCAAAGGAAGCACCAGCCTTGCAAGACCGTCTCACAGAAGAGACGCAACATGCATTTAACCTGGACTGTGGATTCCTCTGCCAACGTAGGACTGAATAGATCAGCCACAGACTCGTTTTTCTTATCATTGTTGTTAGGTGGATTCCTGTTAGATTATCTTGAATTTTCTTTTAATTATTCACTTTTATGGACACTTGTAAATTGTAACTTTTTTCTTTTTAAATAATTTTTTAAAAACAAATATCTAATGTTTAAGGCATGAAATAATTGAATGTGTGTGAGGTGGGGGGAGTCCCCCCCCCCGAATTCAGCCAGTATTTTTGGACTAATGCAACCATACTGTACCTGCATGTGCTAGTGGTTATTTCACACAGACAGACAAACAGACAGACACACACACACACACACACACACACACACACACACTCCTCAAAAAGCACCAGATTGTGGGGCAGTAGCAGTGGGGAGCTACAACTGGGACACAACATTGCGCTCTGCACTTACAGTGGGACAGTTTGCCATGGGAAGCCACGGTTAATACCGGTAGTTTGCCATGAATGAGGAGATCACTCCTACTTTGCTCCACCCCCAGCACAAGCAAAAGCGACAAACCACAATCCTACACTTAGGCACTTCCAGACCACCTGTTTATTGACCATTCATCCTGACTTGTTTGCAGGGAGTGCTGACAACATTCACTGTTTAATGAGCATTCTCTCTGATTTGCTTGCAGGGAGGTTAGATGGCATTGACTCAAATAAAGTATTATCCCACACTTTCCAGTGCTTTTCTCTGCCACTTTTCTTATCACAAAAAGTCCAGGGGGGGGGAGTGAATTTGTTGCACAAGATCTCCAGATAAGCTATAATTCCCCAACCTGAATTTGCTGGTTGAATCCATCTGAAAATAGTGGCCATGCGGAAGCCCAATGGTGGTCAGTTTCTCTCTGAGTAGAAAGTGTTCTGAAACTAATGTTGGTTCTTGGCTTCCTGTTAGTGGCTTGCTTCTTTGAAAGATACCATGTTTGTATGCCAAGGATTGTGGTTTGTTGCTCCCGCTTGCGAAGGAGCTATCTGCATGTTCATGGTAAGCCATGAGCCATAAGCTTACCATGGCAGGCCCATTAGGACACTGCAAATCCCATGATCAACCTACTCTGTATGTAGGAATTCTATGCTGCAGTTATTTCCCATTGATTGTAATGATCACCATCGTTATCTAAATATCATAAGAGCCCAGGTCTGTGTGTGCTTACTCAGATGGAAGCCCCACTGAGTTCAATGGTGCTTTCTCCCAAGTAAGTATGCATAAGCATTTACAACCTAATGTGCATATGGCTTCTTTGCCCAGGTTGCCCCCTTCCATACATGCATTAACTGTTGTTCTTGATGATCGGTAGAGAAATGAATGGAAACACTGTTTCATTCTCCAGAAATTCAGGGCAGATGACTGTAATTTGCACACATGGTCTTTTAATTTTTCTCCTAAGAAGGAGCCAAATATGAATTTGTACTACACTGGGGTAAAGAGCCAAGGGGTGGCACCAACTACAGCCTTATGATCCTCTGAGGGTTCATGATGCCCTTAAAAGCTGGCCAGAAGGCATTAATTATGAAAATATGTATAAAAATTTGTAAAGTTATCTGTAAATACCTTTAGAATATGAATATGCATCAATGTGGCATTTTGGGGTTTTTTTTATTTAGTTTCCAATGGTATAAAAAGTGACGCACACAAGTGATTCTTTTGTCTGTATATTTGGCACTATCTGAATTAGTTATCTGTCTTTGTTTCTCTTCTGTGTACTGTAGTATTTAGCTCCATTCCCATGGTGCATATTCCTGGGGACTCTTGCCAGCTGTCTACAAAATCAGTTCTTCACAGGGTGCAGAATTAAATGCTTTCCCAGGGGCCCAATCACTGCTCTTGAACTCCATTTAGTAGGGAACACGGAACTGTTCAGAACCTATTTGTGATGTTCATCCACTTCTCTCTTCATTACATTTGTGTTTACTTTATTTACAGCAAATATGATTTCTGTAACCCACTCCATCTAGTGCTCTAGCATTCAACGTCTGTTTTCTCTGTATTCATGAATGGGAAGTAAGTGGGTTGTTGTTCAAAAAATACAGAGAGAGTTTGATTATATCCTTTCTCAATTGGTGGATATGACTAATATTTTGTAATTTTGCTGTTATGTATTAAAATATTTCAGGGTGGGTTGATGCTAATGGCAAGTAGGTCAAGAACCTTTCTGTGCTGCAGATTAGGGCAGGTACCCATGAATGAGCAAGAGAAAGAGTGCTGCAAATCCTTTAATGTGGCTGGAGATGGGAAACATCCTCTTTAGCTGCCATCGTACTCCCAACACTGAGTCAGGAGAATAGCTCTGGGAAACTGCTGCTCTGTTCCCTGGCAAACATGCTATGGAGTCCCACAGGGCACAACTGTATTTTATCCCCCAAAGTTATTTAACATCTACATGAAGCCATTAAGAGTACAGTGGTCCCTCGACTTACGAAGTACTCGACATCCGTATTTTTCGACTTACAAATGAAAAAAGTGGCCGCATGCCTACGAATTTTTCGACATCCGAATGGAAATCGTTGCTGGTTTTAGATGCAGTTTTTTCGACTTACGAATCTTAGATGCGGTTTTTTCGACTTATGAATTTTTCCGAATATTTTTTCTCCCAATGCATTCCTATGGGAGAAAGTCGCTTTTTCGACTTACGAACTTTTCGACCTACGAACGTCCATTCGTAACGGATTAAATTCGTAAGTTGAGGGACCACTGTAGTCATTTGGGTGATTTGGGGCAAGGTGCCATCATTATTCTGATGACACTCAGTTCTATTTCTCTGTAATATCTGAATCAGAAGAGGCTACACCGGCCCCTGAATGTGGGAAAATAAAATGAGCTTGAAGCCTGGCAAGACAGAGGCTCTGGGGCTGAGTGGTTCTCGTGTCCAAGAAATTGGCTAATTGCCTACCCTACATGGGATTGCACTTCCTCTGTAGGAGCAGGTACACAGCTTGGGGTGCTGCTGGATCCATTTGTAGACTGGAATAGCTTGGCCTCCGTTGCTCAGACATTGGTCGCTTCAAGACTAGACTATTGTGACACAGTCTGTTTAGTTATTAAAATATTTCTGTGCCACTATATCATTAAAAAAAATCAACATGGTTTACAACAACACTCTGTGAGGAGCTTCCCTTTCCAGAAGCTGCAGTACAATTGTGACAGGAGCGAGATCATTTATTGCACTTCTGCCCATAGATCTGCCCTGGCTGCCAACTTGTTACTGGACCAAGGTCAAGATTTTACTATTGGTATCTAAAATCCTCAACAGCTTGGAACCAGTTTACACAAGGGATCACCTTGGCCTGTGTTTGTCTTTTCAACCACTTCAGTCAGCAGAACTTGCACTTTTACAAGTATCGTATAATTTCCATTATGTGTTTACAAAGAGTTGATATTTTTGTGCAGCTGCAGCACCTATACTTTGAAACTCCCTGCTCATTGACCTTAGGCAGGTATTCTGGCTTTATATATATATATTAAGATTTACTGGTTTTATATGTGCTTTATTGATGATTACTTTACTTAGATTAGTTTTGTTAACAGCTTTGTGGATTTTAGCTGTGTTCTACAATTAGAGAGTTATGTGATTAAGCAGTCTACAAATCTTTCTACATAAAAAAACCCCCAAATGAATAAAAGTCCCATCATCCCTGACCATCAGCTGTACTGGTGGAGGCTGATGGGAACTGGAGTCCCAACTCTGTCTGGAGGGTCACAGGTTTCCAGGTGTAAGAAATAAGCTCACTTAAGACAGTGTATGCTAGAGAGAGAAAGGCAACAGAGGGCACACAAAAAGGACACAACCAGCTCCCCCTGCTTTCCTCTGACACTAGGATGAATCCCGTAGCTAGCAGTAAGATTGTCATCATCACACATTTTGTTGCATACAGGAATATCTAGTAACAAAATATATCCTTCATTTATTGAAGGCATTTTCCATATGATAAATGAGTGGCTACACCAGTTCTCAACATTGCACAGTGCAGATACCACAGATAGGTTTCTCATTATTTGCAAAATAAGTAGACAAGTTATGCAATAATATCTATCAAATATAATACTTTTGATCTCTCCTGCTTGGAATTCCAAAGTTCAGGGGCGGAAGGGGCAGGCTTTGAAAGAACAGGTCTGAGGCAACCGCCAATCATGATAAAAGCTGTGCGCAACATCTGTGTAAGGGGCTCTGTATGGACACCTCAACTTGGCCCTAGGAAACAAGAGACATTGCATGATTTCAATCTGCAAAAACACCCACAAACTGCCTGTCATCTATGATATGATGTGTTCCTCTGTCAAGTTCTCTCTCCTCCTTTTTGCTTCAGAAACACCTGATTAGAAATTCCAAGTCTGCAATCTATCAAGTTCCTGTTACAGTATTTGACAGCAGCAAACAAAAATTGATGTGCCAAATTAATTGGCCTTCCTCCTCCTAAATTCAGCCTCGTTTAGTTTCATTATAATAAATTACAGGCCTAGAGCTGTTTTATGCAGTGAAAAAAAAATATTGCCTCCTAGCCTTGTAAAGCATTCGTCATGTATAAACATTATTTCTGCATCTTCCATTTGAGAACCCATTGTAGCCCATTCCCAGCATAAAAAGCCTTTGAGCAGAAAGAGACTGGGTGAGGTTTTTCCTTCATCCATCTGGCACCCTGACCCTAAACATTTGCATCAGCTTGTCTGTCTACAACGCAAGTGTAAATATCCTTTTTTTATTGCATGCTGGTGCAGCCATAAGGAGCCTTTATCCTAGGAATGCATTTGCTGGGGGGAAAAATCAGTATCATGACTGAATCACTAGAGTAGGGTTGTTTGAGCTTTTGGGGGGAAATCACAAAAAATCAACGTTTTTGAGCTGCCAACATCGGTTGCCATACATCTAGATTTCCGCAGACATGTTGCCGATTTCCACCCAGACACTGCTTCCAACTGCAGTTTTCCGGGTATGTCCAGGAAATTCCAGTCATGTGGCAACCCTGCTATATGATGGCTGAACTGTTTTGCACCACTGTGGTAAAGTAGCATCCTTTTAGGTCCTTCAAACCACATCTAATAGCTCTGTTGGGCAGAGTAAACAGTACCCCCAACAGAATCCAATCCTGCTTTGGGTTCCCAGCACTAAGTACCTTCCTTCTTCCCCTCAAGTCTAGTTTTGTGCTGTACAAGAAGCCCGGTAAACACATTTGGGAGAGATGAACACGAACACACACACACACACACACACACACACACACACACACACTTTCAAACCAGATGACACAAGACAGGTCGCCACATAGGAAACAAGCAGAAGAAAACCAGTGCATCCCTCAATAAGAGCATTACCGTACTCTGAAACCAAATTCCATCTTTGTCATAAAACAGGCAATGGTGTCCCACTGGGGTGTGAGTCTGAACCTGTTGCTGGCTCAGAACACCAGTACCTACTCAGAAGTAAGTTCCATTGAATTCAGTGGGACTTATTCCCAAGTAAATGGGTTTAGGATTGCAGCCAAGTGTGCCTGAGTAACTTTTACTTGGAAGTTGGTGGCTGCATTCAGACAGCGCTTCGTTCTGTTTTCCTGATGTTTCCGTACCTCTTAATGTTCTTCTTCATGTACCCTTTCACAGGGCATAAAAGCCATTTCTGGAAATCTATTGGATGTTTAGTGCTCATTTTTGCATTACCGGTAATTGCTTCCAGTAAAAAAAGTCTTTTGCAACCCCGGGAACTCGGGGGAGTTTTGTGCTGTAATTTGCCCACGATTTCCATGAATCATACCATGTGATGAAATTTGAGGTGGTATCTCAGCATATAGTTTTGCCCGCCCACCATTCCCATGGGTGAATCACAGGGAACCGAAGCACATACGTGCATAAAGGCTACATGTCTGATGACACCCGCCGTCATGTCACACCGCACCCATTGGTGCGAATGGCGGTATATTAATCAAAATGTCACCATTCCATAACTCAACAGGTAATGCAGTGCAAAAGAAATGTAGAGACCTGGAACAGAAGCTCTAGCATGATAAACAGAAAACCTAACACAATAATCCCCATGTCCGAATGCACCTGGTATTTAGGGAAGCAACTGTAGCATAACCATAGAGCAGGCTTAGTCAACCTTGGCTCGCCAGATATTTTGGGACTACAATTCCCATCATCCCTGACCACTGGCCCTGTTAGCTAAGGATCATGGGAGTTGTAGTTCCAAAACATCTGGAGAGCCAAGGTTGCCTATGCCTGCCATAGAGCAAAGACTAATAACAAAGGGTTAGAAGTCCTAAATAGTGTTAAAAACCTCTGGGCAGATTAGTCAGGTCCTCACCTGGAAAAGATGTCTGTTCTGCTTACTCTTTTTCTTTCTTTTTTAAAGGAAAGTTGAAAATTCAGCAAGTGACCTGGAATATCTTTAAGGGAGCCGCAGCACCACCCAGTGGCTACAGCCCTGCTCTCACTACTGAAGAAATCCACTTCTGAACATGAGTGTAGTGATTCAAATGAAGTAGATGGCACAGGATCCAGAATGCTAGACTACAAAGAATATCTTCAAGTGTAAGTTTAGCACAGCAGAAGCTCCCTACTATTCCACACAGAAATGCAACCCAGAGTGTTTAATTCAAATGATTAGCAATCTGTAATGCAAAGTCATACTCAATGGAAAAAGCAATTAAATGCCATTCATCTGTCCGACACCTAATGCAAGAAGCATAAAATCCCAAAGGGATTATATGTAAATCAATTAAGTTAAAACACACAAATCATTGACTGTATTTCATGTTTGGAGATGCCTGTTTGTAAACACTGAAGCTGGAATTAATTTGTGCTTTTTTTTTAAAGGAAAATGTGATTTCGCACCCACAACTGCTATGAGGGTTGGTTCTCAAGATGGTTTTCAATTAAGTTTCTATGGGAGATTATTTTAACACAATGATCTTAGTGGACAAAAAGAAAGAAGATGTAAATGTAAACAACATTTTCACTCCCAATACTTGAGCACTGCCTTGTATTTATAGATAAAAATGCAGCTTACCCATATATACTCGAGTATAAGCCGACCTGAATATAAGCTGAGGCACCCAATTTTAGCACAAAAAACCTTGGAAAGCTTCATAGGAGCCACTGCCTGCCTCACTCGAGTATAAGCCGAGGGTGGCTTTTTCAGCACAAAAAATGTGCTGAAAAACTAGGCTTATACTCGAGTATATAGGGTAATTACAGCTTACTCTTGGTCTGTATATTAGGATGCAGGCATTCATACAGTGGAATCATTGTATATGCCCCACTATGTTTTGTGAGATATATATTTATTGAACGAGATTAATCCCAGTAGGTTACAGTCAAGTTTGAGATGCCACTGACAGCAGATCCACAACATATATTTAAAACACATCTGGAACATATTTAAAGTACATTACTTTCCCCAAAGAACCCTGGGAATGGTAGTTCACCCCTCACAGAGTCACAATTCCCAGCTGCTTCGGCTGCACTGGACTCCGGTGCCACAGGGGGCGCTGCAACAATGATGTAGAACAGAGTGCGAGAAGAGAAAAGCGTTAAATTTTAGTGTTGCATGGGGTGCTGTTGAAATTGAGAGCCCAAAGTCCATCACTGGTTGGGATCAGTTTTTCCAAATTGTATTGTTGTGTTAATGCTTAATCTATCTCAGCAAGATCATATTAGGCTTGGCCATGTACTTTATACATCCTTGAGAATCCTTTATGTCAGGTGTGGTGGACCTGATGTCATCTAGGTACTGCTGGACTTCAACTCACATCAGCCCTAGCCCTAGCCAACATGGTCAGACATGGTGTGAGTTGGAACCCACTAGAAGAAGAAGAAGAGTTTGGATTTGATATCCCGCTTTATCACTACCCAAAGGAGTCTCAAAGCGGCTAACATTCTCCTTTCCCTTCCTCCCCACAACAAACACTCTGTGAGGTGAGTGGGGCTGAGAGACTTCAAAGAAGTGTGACTAGCCCAAGGTCACCCAGCAGCTGCATGTGGAGGAGCGGAGACGCGAACCCGGTTCACCAGATTACGAGACTACCACTCCTAACCACTACACCACACTGGCTCTCACTAATGTCTGGCAGATGAGTTAAAGGAGAAAGAGGCTCCCTGATAGTGGGAAAAGCAGGGCCTTAGAGGCCTAATTGTAAAGCATATTAAGGCCATCTGTGCTAGTTTGTGTCTGTTAGCTAACTGAGTTAGTGAGAGCATGGTGCTACGAACACCAAGACTATGAGTTCAAGGTCCACACTGAGCTGACAGAAGCCTGTAGATGTAGAGGGTCCCAGGTTTAATATCTGGCATCTCTAATTAAAAGGGCCTATTCGCAGACATTAGGAGAGATCTGCACCAAGCTGCCAGTCAGTGTAGACAATAAGTGGACAAATACTGTAGCCTAATTTAGCATAAGGCAACTTCCTGTATTCCTTGTGCAATGTCTTTTTAAGATTATAATGGTATGTGCTGGGCTATTATAATTCAAGATGTCGCTCGGAGACAATCAGCTGTGGTGTCTGCATAGCTGGAAAGAATGATGCAAAGGCACAGTTGCAGAATACCTGGAGAACAGGTGGAGTTAAGGATGAGATATGAACAAGTGCTTTCTGTGACCCACTTTAAGGTCAACCCTGAGGAACATGGAATATCCCTATCTGTCTTTCAATAGGCTCATCGTAAGGCACACAGTAGGAACAGGCACAATCCTAGTCCCCGATCCCCTCTCAATGTAGGTTGTATGAAAATGCTCCATGCATTCAACCCAAGCCATTGACGCAGAAGGAAGAATCATGTGTGCAGCACACCCAGTTCCCCTTCCAGCTCATCAACTGGCAAGACAACGGAGAGGAGTAAGAGCAGGCATCCCCAACCTTCGGCCCTCCAGATGTTTTGGACTACAATTCCCATCATCCCTGACCACTGGTCCTGTTAGCTAAGGATCATGGGAGTTGTAGGCCAAAACATCTGGAGGGCCGCAGTTTGGGGATGCCTGAGTAAGAGGATCCCAATGAGGGGTGTAGCTGGGACTGGGACACCCCCAGCAAGAAGGGGATGAGGAAGCAGAGGTAGGAAATACTCACAGGGTGACAGAGGATGACGAGGGGGTCAGTGCACAGGAACCAAAGCAGCCGGGCCCATCACCAGAGCCAGAGGGGCCCCTGTCTCCACAAACATGGCAGGCTCTGAGGCGTAGGGAGCAACAGGCAGGGCACTCCAGGAGGCTGAGACAGGCAAGGGCCCACAGCCCAGCTCCCTAGCTGACCAGGTGGGCTCACTAGCTCTGGGAGGTGGTGTGTGATTTCTCAGCAGGTGTAGGTTTGGAACAGTTGAGGGCCACCTGCCTCATCAAGCCCAGGTGCTGCAATCAGCATGCAAAGCACAAAAGGGAAGCAGAGCTGAGGTGCTGTGTCTACTCAGATGCCCAGGTTGAGGGATCTCAGCTTGGATACTCCAGGATCTCTGTGGGACTGTGCTTCAGTTTGGACTTTGGACATGTGGATTGAACCTGGACTGGGGACTTGACATCCTGACTTGCTGCCAGGTAGGCCAGGGGTTCAGGACACCTGGAAGCAGAATTTTTCCATTATGGTTCTTACTGCCTGGAACACCCTCTACTCTGAGGTTCACAATACAATCAAGTTATCTGTTTTAGGTGCTTTGTTGTTGGTTTGGGTGTTTGTGAGTTCATCACAGAGAATTCTCTTGTGCACTCAATCTTGTAGAAAGTAGGATTGAAACCTCCCACACTCACCCAGCATCTGGGTGAGGATTTTTGCCTCAGTCCTGGCGGGAAATAAAGATCTGGCCCACCAGCCCAGAAAGGTTTCCCGCCCCATCTAAAGAAGAGCCCAAATGCATAGTGAACAGCTTTCCAAAATATATAATAGGTAAAGGAACTGTGATTAGCTGCCATTCTGTGTTGAATACATACCTGGTGATTAATGCAGACCTGCCTGTGCCATCATTTGTGAAATGCCCTTTCAACAGAAAGGGTCTGATAGATTTAGCATCTTCTAGAGACCAAATGTCTATGCTTGATACATTGAAATGAGAATGCTTTGCAGACTCATAACACAGCCACCCTCAAATGAGTCAGCAGCAACAACAGATGGCTTGCGACATACACATGAGGTGTTCATACAGAAGAAAATTAAACAAATAAAATGAAGATTGGAGAGGAGTGGCACTAGGCACATCTTGTCAGATGTTTAATTAGGCAGAAGAAACATCCTAAATTTTAATTGCTTCCCTTTTGGATGTGCTGTGCAATCCAATTTAAATTGTTTCAGTAAGGGCCTTTGAGGTTTAATTTGGACAGAGCAATCCAAAGCGCGTGGGGGAAGGTTAGGGACGCAAGACGCCCTGTGGCCTTCTTCTAAGGGACTCTAGAACTGTAACCTTAGAAAGGATTGACACATACAGCACCATCATTTACTAATCAAATCCATAGTGTCCTCCTGTTTTTACAGGAAAGGTCGTAGAAGTTAAACGGGTTAAATGAGTATGTGTATTTGTTCACATAACTACCCATTCACTCAGGTTGTTTTCATCTGTTCAGATATTCGCAGGGGATTTAATACACTAGGGTGGAGAGGGCAGCATTTGTGACACTCTCCCTTCTGCAAATATCACAACTCATGTTCAAATAGTTTAAATTGCCCTTTAACTAATGTAGTTATGGAAATCACAACATCTCTTTGCCTTTTTTTAAAAAAAATTATTATTTGTACCCCACCCATCTGGCCGGGTCTCCCCAGCCACTCTGGGCAGCTTCCAACAAATGTCAAAATACATTAAAATGTCACAGATTAAAAACTTCCCTAAACAGGGCTGCCTTCAGGTATTTTATAAATGTCAGGTAGTTTATTGCTTTGACCTCTGATGGGAGGGCGGGCGCCACTACCGAGAAGGCCCTCTGCCTGGTTCCCTGTAGCTTTGCTTCTCACAGTGAGGGAACTGCCAGAAGGCCCTTGGCGCTGGATCTCAGTGTCCGGACTGAACGGTGGGGGTGGAGATGCTCCTTCAGGTATACAGGACCGAGGCCGTTTAGGGCTTTAAAGGTCAGCAGCAACATTTTGAATTGTGCTCGGAAACGTACTGGGAGCCAATGTAGATATCTCTGTTATGTGGTCCCGGCGGCCACTCCCAGTCAACAGTCTAGCTGCCGCATTCTGGATTAATTGTAGTTTCCGGGTCACCTTCAAAGGTAGCCCCACGTAGAGCGCATTGCAGTAGTCCAAGCGGGAGATAACCAGAGCATGCACCACTCTGGCGAGACAGTCTGCGGCCAGGTAGGGTCTCAGCCTGCGTACCAGATGGAGCTGGTAGACAGCTGCCCTGGACACAGAATTAACCTGTGCCTCCATGGACAGCTGTGAGTCCAAAATGACTCACAGGCTGTGCACCTGGTCCTTCAGGGGCTCAGATACCCCGTTGAGGACCAGGGAGTCCCCCACACCCACCCGCCCCCTGTCTTGTCAAGATTCAACCTCAATCTGTTAGCCGCCATCCATCCTCCAACCGCCTCCAGGCACTCACACAGGACCTTCATCGGTTCTGATTTGAAAGAGAGGTAGAGCTGGGTATCATCCGCATACTGATGAACACCCAGCCCAAACGCCCTGATGATCTCTCCCAGCGGCTTCATATAGATATTAAAAAGCATGGGGGAGAGGACGGAACCCTGAGGCACCCCACAAGTGAGAGCCCAGGGGTCTGAATCCCCCACCACCACTTTCTGAACACGGCCCAGGAGGAAGGAGCGGAACCACTGTATAACAGTGCCCCCAGCTCCCAACCCCTCTAGACGGTCCAGAAGGATGTTTTGGTCAATGGTGTCAAAGGCCGCTGAGAGATCCAGCAGAACCAGGAAACAGCTTTCACCTTTGTCCCTAGCCCGCCGGAGATCATCGACCAGAGCGACCAAGGCAGTTTCAGTCCCATGATGAGGCATGAATCCCGATTGGAAGGGATCCAAATGGTCCGCATCCTCCAGGCGTGCTTGGAGTTGTTCAGCAACCACCTGCTCAATCACCTTGCCCAAGAATGGTAGATTTGAGACTGGGTGATAGTTGGCCATATTGGCCGGGTCTAAAGATGTTTTTTTAAGAAGCGGTTTAATGACCACCTCTTTCAGCGGGTCTGGGAAGACTCCCTTGCAGAGGGAAGCATTCACCACCCCACAGAGCCCATCGCCCAGCCCTTCCCAGCTCGCTTTTATTAGCCAGGATGGGCAAGGATCAAGGAGACAGGTGGTTGGTTTCACTCATCCAAGCAGCCTGTCCACATCCTCGGAGGTAACAGATTGGAATTGATCCCATGAAACATGACTAGACAGGGCTCTAGCACTCTCCTGCCCCGGCCCTGCTCCCACGGCGGAGTCTACCTCCTTCCGAATCTGAGCGACTTTATCTGCAAAAAACTTTGCAAAAGCATTGCAGGAGATCTTGGGGTCCCTACCAGACCCCGGTGACAAAGGTGGTTCTGATAGACTGCGAACCACTTGGAAAAGTCTCCTGCTGTTTTCTGCAGATGCAATAGAAATCGTGAAGAAGGTCCTCTTCGCCGTCACCATTGCCACTTGGTAGGCTCGAAGGTGAGCTCTAGCCCGTGTCCGGTCTGATTCAGAATGAGTTTTCCGCCACCGGCGCTCTAGCTGTCTCAGCGACTGTTTCATCACCCTCCGGGGAAAACCATGGAGCCTTTGTCTTCCCAGTCCTCTAAAACTAGAATTGCCTAAAAAGTTTCAAAATGGAGCCCACTATCGGCACGATATTAGGTGTATGTGCTTTGAAGATGGTAAATCTTTAAAGTTTAAGATGTCTTAAGGACTGGCACTCTAATAACACTCACAAACTCTAAATTCATGACGAAGTTAACTGTGTCAGCTTAAGGTAGGGCTTGATTTTATTCTTTTATCAGTTCCTTTCTGCTTTTGATTGCATTATTCTTTTAATCACACTGCAACGTTTGTAAGTTTCCCCTGCTTATACCTTGATGGGTTTCAGCATGCATATAATCATCTGAACTCGCACTATTATTTCTCTACTGCCCCTGTATTTAGAACTGTGTTTCACTAAACCTTTGGCACAGTGACATGACAGTTTTGCCTAGTCTTGGTAAGCTTAGCCGAAGTCCAATTTCCTCATATCATCATAGGGTGGTGGCCAACTGGGTGAAACAGGATTAGTGTTATAAAAGGAACAATGATAATTAAGTAAATACAATTGACAATTGTCAAGGTTATCGTCCTCAGCAACACACACAGATGCAGATTAATGGCAGTATCTAAACAGACTTTGGGGTACAGCTGGGAAATGCACCTCTGTTTGCATTCTACCTACAAGGCTGCATTTCTGATTCTTTGTAGAATTTTTGAAATCCGGCCAAACCTAAGAACCTCAGAATCCCATCAGCTTCAACTGAAATAATGTCTGCAATCCCATGCACATTTATTTGGGAACAAATCCCAGTGTACTTAGTAGGACTGACTTCTGAGACAACACCGATGCTTTGAATAAATCCCTCACTTTGGAAATTAAGGAGAACTTAGAAGATAATGTAGCCAAATCTAAAGTTCTTAAAGTTAAAAGATGCTTTCCACTATTATTTTTTAACACCTGGTGGTTTTATTCTTCCATTGAATTATTCCAGCATGGTGAAATGTGCTTGCCAATATCCACAAAAATGAAAACAGTATTATATAATAAACTTTTTCTGAAGGTTTTAGATGAGAGAGAGAGAGAGAGCAGTTTTGGTTGTATATCAAAATGAGAATTTAGTAAGATGGCTCATGTGAGCCATCTAGTGCCAAACATAAAATAGTACAAGGGTGGTTTTTTCCATTCAAAAAAACAACCATCACCCTGCTGTTACATCATGAAGCAATCAAGAGTGCATGGGCTCACTGAAACAGCTCAGGCCAGAAAATTAGGAAATCATTGTCATACACTTGTCACATTGTTCTGAACTAGTACAGTGGTACCTCGGGTTACATATGCTTCAGGTTACATACGCTTCAGGTTACAGACTCTGCTAACCCAGAAATATTACCTCGGGTTAAGAACTTTGCTTCAGGATGAGAACATAAATCGGGCAGCGGCGGCGGAAGGCCCCATTAGCTAAAGTGGTGCTTCAGGTTAAGAACGTTTTCAGGTTAATAACGGACCTCCGGAACGAATTAAGTACGTAACCAGAGGTACCACTGTAATGACCTAGTTCTGCACCAATCTGTTATGCATGTGAGCTGAACTCATACTTTACCTCTAGCCTGCAGAAATGTATAGCATTTCAAGCTCCGAATCTTTGATAGGAAAGTTGCACAATTAAGGAAGTAAATGCAATATTGGCGTACAAGCACCTAGGCAAGATGTGTTTTGCTTGTTCTTAAAATAAAGCAAAAGACTAGTTTCTGTCTCCCTTCTTCATCTTCCTCCTCCCCATTAGAACACCCCCCCATAAAGCCTGGGTGGTGAGGTGTGTGCATCAGCTTTGGATGAATATGGAACCAAAGCGTAGGGGTGCTTCCTTGGAGGTAGTCAGTCCTGAGTCCAAGGAAAAGCACGCCTTTCCCCAAGGGGCCTGGAGCAGACACACACACAACTCTTCAAAGCCTTTCTCTCCTCCTCTGACTTCCATGGAGGGGGGTGGGAATCTGCTGGATAAGTTCACCCCTTGCCAAGGAGTGTGCTTCTCCAATACTTCTCAATGGAGAAGCTGTTTCTCCCCACCGTTTTCAGGGATACCTTCTATATTCTGCCCCAAGAAAGTTGATGGAGGCAGTACTGTCTCCATTGACATACATGAGGAAAGAATGCTAAAGTGAGACTCTGCCTGTCTTGAGTCAAAGCGGGCCTTGACTAAAAGCAACTTCCTGTCTGAAACAGTCACAGTCATAACCACCCTCTACCCCACTCACCCATGTTATAGCTCTGGAAGCAGTGTACCGTGTTTCTCCTAAAATAAGCAGTAGCCATAAAATAAGCTGTAGCAGGATTTCTACGCATTTGTGAAATATAAGCCATACCCCGAAAATAAGACATAGTGACATGGCGCCTCTCCCTTAAGACAGCCTAGATAGGCGTGGCTATGACGTGGAGCGGTTAAAATAAGACATCCCCCGAAAATAAGCCATACTGTGTTTTTTTGAGGGGGAAAAATATAAGACGGTGTCTTATTTTAGGAGAAACACGGTAGCTCCCCACTAATATAGACCTAGTTAGAGGAGCTGTTACTACCCAAAAAAGATACTCTAATATATATTTTTAAAGAAAAGTAGCTCTCAGCGCAGTGATAAATGCCATTCTTGAAGGTTTGAGAGGAAGCTGGCAATCCCTGCCCTCCCCATCTTCCATCCCTTTCATAGTTAAAATTATCCATATGGAAAAGATGATTGACATGAATTACTACCAGCAAGCACTATTGAGTCTGTGGTATTTTCCTTTATTCAACAGCAGGAAGGGTTTGAATAGGAAGTAAGAAGGGCACCTGCTTGGTTTCAAATGGATAGTTTAATCTCACTATTTAACAAGTTGGTGTTTTTTTTTTAAAAAAAAGACAAATATATCCACATTCATTTTTATTATTTTACATTAGGTTCAATTTTGAGCCCAGCCTATGTGTATATTATCATTTAAACATTCTAAAGGCAAACAGGTATAGGAAAAGTGCAATGATAAAACATAATCAAAGAGAGAAATAAATAGTCCTATGACTGGTAAAGTCTCGTCTTGAATTCACTTCTGGTTGAACATCCCAAAGCCCAAAGGTTGTAAGTATGCACATATGTCTGCCACATTCAGTTAGGGAGAAGGCTAAAAAATGCGCCTCATTAAAGCACAGAGCTTTCCCTTCACACAGGCTATGATGGGAAACACATGCTCTTGTGGCCATTTGGATCTAGTGCAGAGGCCCAATGATCTCCAAGAACAAAATGGCTTGCACCAGACTTTTCGGCAAAATGGGGCTCAAGACAATGCAGGGAGCAGAAAGTCCATGTGTATTTCAGGCAGGAATTCAGGCTTCCAAACTGGCAAATTGCTTCCGGTGTATGAAAATCCTATCTGTGATATTACTGTTCAAAAAACTTCACCTTGGAATGTTTAATCGCAATGCTTAATATACATATACAGTTGATTGAGATGTACAAATTACAGTTAATAGCACCTGAGCTGCCATCCATGCAAGAGACACCTGTCACTCAGTCAAATCTGCAAGCATTTTAGTGAACAAACCCAACAGCTCTGCAGAAAATGATTAGGTCTCAATGGGACATGTCACCATCTTAGATGAGGTGTGTTGACCTTAGATGAGGTATTCCCTGTGTGACTTCAAAACTAGCACCAACCGCCTGCAGGTTTTTGTAATGAAAACAATGTTTGTAAAAAAAAAAAAAAATCAGATGGGGCAGGTGCCACCTTTTATCCGATCAAGTATTAACATAACTAGTCTCATTGTAGTAAAGGCTGTTCTCAGTTAGCTGAAAGTAGGCCTCGGTGAACTCAACAGTGCTAACTTTTGAGTAGACATATGCAGGATTATATTAACTTAGTTGTAGCAGAAGAAGAAGAGTTTGGGTTTGATATCCCGCTTTATCACTACCCGAGGGAGTCTCAAAGCGGCTAACATTCTCCTTTCCCTTCCTCCCCCACAACAAACACTCTGTGAGGTGAGTGGGGCTGAGAGACTTCAAAGAAGTGTGACTAGCCCAAGGTCACCCAGCAGCTGCATGTGGAGGAGCGGAGACGCGAACCCGGTTCACCAGATTACGAGTCTACCGCTCTTAACCACTACACCACACTGGCTCTCTTGTACTTAGCACCAGTGCCTAGACTACGCAGAACTGACGGAGATCCCATCACATTCAGGGTGGAGAGGCAGCACAGGACCCAATTTGCAAGGAAGCGGTTGGGTAGAAGTGGAGCATAGAAGGGCAGGCATAATAATACCAAGAAGGCCTGGTGTAAAGGGCCTCTACAGCAATGGTGAAGCTATGGCCCAGTGTGCAGAGGAATTGTGAGGTATTTTAAATTTAAACTTTTACTGGAGTTTAATCCCAGAGGATGGGGTTCTGGTTTCAATTCACTCTGAATTGCTGGATTTTTATTGGCCTGTAGTTTTTTTTATTGCTGTTTTAATGTATTAAGTTGTTGTTACTTTTTTGTCATACACTGGCTTGGAATGCTACATCAAGGGCTGTATAAAAATCCTTTAAATGAATGTGGCAGGGACCTGTTCAGTGTGAACCCCAAGGCTCAAAGGCTCAAGTTCTCTGAAGGAAGAGCAAGAAATAAAACATTTGTTGTTTTCTTTAAAAAAAAGATAACGTTGTTTAGGGAACATTCAGATTGTTTCCTCAAGTAGACCTTAAGAAGGGAAACAGGAGAGAAGGAGGTATCTTGATCAGTGGCGTGGGTGAGTGTGTCTGACCCGGAAAAGCAGCATGATTTAAAACACAAAGAGAAAGTAAAGGAAGGCGCCACAGGAGATTGGTCTATGCTGAATTTGGGGAGCCGGGAGAAAAGGAAAGATAAACAGGAATCCTTTATGTACTTTCAAGGGGAATCCTGTCCTTTATCAAAAGGTTGATTACCTGCACATGTTTATATCAAACCAGTAATAACAGTTTAATATGAACAGGAATAGATTCTCTGATCATAGATGAACATTCATTTGCTTCAAGTCACATGAAGAAGAAGAAGAAGAAGAAGAGTTTGGATTTGATATCCCGCTTTATCACTACCCGAAGGAGTCTCAAAGCGGCTAACATTCTCCTTTCCCTTCCTCCCCCACAACAAACACTCTGTGAGGTGAGTGGGGCTGAGAGACTTCAAAGAAGTGTGACTAGCCCAAGGTCACCCAGCAGCTGCATGTGGAGGAGCAGAGACGCGAACCTGGTTCCCCAGATTACAAGACTACCGCTCTTAACCACTACACCACACTGGCATCTTCAATATTTTCAAATAAATAAGGTTTTAAAATTCAGACTGGTGCACAAAAAGAGGACTTAACATTTCTCCGTCTGTGGATTAAAAAGTGCTAGCAGTTACAATTACAAGACCCGTCTGCAAACAAGCTTAGAGCATTTACCACTCAGCAATGCTGTACATATGGTGAGGAAGAGGGCCTTGAGTTTCATGGTGTCTGAAAGGTGGGATAGAGTCCTAATAAGTTGCAAAAAAACTTGTGTAGGGGTTGAAACTGTTGTCCTCACACTGAATTACTAATTTGAGACACATGGACTTCAATGAGGTTTTCAAAGGGGTTTTTGTCGGCTGATTGTACCACAGCAGAACAAAAAAAAAGTGCAATTCGACAGAGAGGACTGGAAAAATTAGAAGGAGCTGTAAGCAGTCTTGTCACATTGGCTCTTCATAATTCACTGTGTTTAATCCCGAAAGATGCCTCAGCTACATCATTTCTAAGACCGCCTCTCCCCTATTTCTGGCTGGAAATTTAATCAAAGAAATAAGCTTGATCAAAGGAGGAAAATGGCCCTGTGAAAACGGGGTTAAAATTATAGATCAGTGCGTTGGTCTCCTCACTTTTGTTGGGAAAACGATGGTTGCTCTTGCGGGCTGCAAAACATTGGAGAAATACAGATTACGTCCATGTTATCAATTGTAAAAGAACAAATTTTGTCAAATGCACTTTAACAATCCTAGACTAAATGCAAGACTTGGGTCACACAGGGAATTAATGGTCTCCTCAGAGGCACTTGCAGGAAGTGCCAGCCACACACACAGCTTCCTCTCCTAGAATACAATAACAAAAAATCCCCCTCCCACTTTTAAGCGCTAATACTTTTCTTAAAGGGACACGGGTGGCACTGTGGGGTAAACCACTGAGCCTAGGGCTTGCCAATCGGAAGGTCGGTGGTTTGAATCTCCGCGATGGGGTGAGCTCCCGTTGCTCCGTCCCAGCTCCTGCCAACCTAGCAGTTCAAAAGCACCCAAAAAGGGCAAGTACTGCTCTGGCGGGAAGGTAAATGGCGTTTCCGTGCACTGCTGGTTTCACCAGAAGCGGCTTAGTCATGCTGGCCACATGACCTGGAAAAACTGTCTGTGGACAAACGCCGGCTCCCTCGGCCAGTAAAGTGAGATAAGCGCCGCAACCCCAGAGTCGTTTGTGACTGGACTTTATTGTCAGGGGTCCTTTACCTTTTTTTTCCCCTTAAAAAAAGAACATTCTGGTACACAAGTGCACATAGGATGTATGTTCTGCTGAAATCAACCTTAAGAAATTAGTCTAGAGCAAGATGTTAGGGCAGCCACAAGACAATAGTTGAGCTTTGCCAAAAAAAATCCCAATATCATTTGTGTCAAGAGGACTACTCTAGGGTAGGGCTGCCATATGTCCGGGTTTCCCCCAGACATTTTTACCAATTTTCAGAAATTCCGCCCCGACGCTCTCTTCAACGGACAAATCCCGGATATGTCCAAAAATCCTGGATCTATGGCAACCCTATGCTGGTGTAGTCCTCTTGACACCAGTGATATTGGGATGGCACAAGCAGTTTGAGTACTGCAGCTTCCAATAACCAGCCATCCAGACCAATTTTTCAGTATTTATTAACTTGAACAGTCACCCTATAACTTATGTTCTGTGGGTAGCTCACAAAGTTGGAAGAGTAAAGCATAATTCCAAACAATGAAAGCAGCATTAATATTTTGTTCTTTTTCTGGCCTATATACAGTAAAACACAAATCGTAAAGACTAAGAGGCACTGTAAACACTCAAGGGTAATTAAAAGAAAGAGATGGTAAGGATGGCACCAAGCAAGCTTTTCTGGGGATGTTGTTCTAAAACCAGCATGGCAAGAGCAAGACAACCCTAGAAGATGCCTGCTTTACTTTATTACTAATCTCAAAAATTCTACAGCTCCTTTGACTAGGTCTCTCTGCTCAATGGTGAAGATCAAAACATTAAGGACTGCATTCAGTGAAGTTCTGTTGGTGCAAGGACACCCGTCTGTGCAACAGAACTTACCTGCTCACTCTCTCAACTCTCCCCACTCTGCCTAAGCTGATCTGGGGTTCCCCCGACCAGGGAGAGGGAGGGGGAAGTCCAGCAAGCAAGTGGAGATACGACTCTAATATTGTCCTCCGCATTGTGTGGATAAAAGCTGGCACTGTTTTGTCTAATTTTTCTTTAATCAGAATATGTGGGTTG
Source organism: Darevskia mixta (assembly GCA_034641385.1). Classification (NCBI taxonomy): domain Eukaryota; kingdom Metazoa; phylum Chordata; class Lepidosauria; order Squamata; family Lacertidae; genus Darevskia; species Darevskia mixta. Next base: position 2,734,017 of record JAWWNH010000018.1, read on the forward strand.
CACTGCCACTAACTATTCCAATTCATATTTTCACAGTTAAGCTGTAAGAAAAAGTTGCCACTCCACATACAAGCGTTTCTCCTTTCAGGTGAAATTTCACAACTGCCATCTACAAACTTTTAATACCTTCACTGACTAAGAAGTCAGCTATGTAGTATGTGACTTTTACAGCTGCCTGGGAATGTGGAATGCCTGCTGAGTTCTTCCATTCATATGAGTTTTTTTCTGGATGCCACTGGACGCCATACACCGGGTATCTGTGAGCTAGAAAATTATCAATTGGTTACCATCAACTCACGCACATAAGACAAGAAGTTTCTCTTAAAAGTTTGGATGCAGGATTTATAGTTCTAACCAAGATTTTCCAACAAAGGAATTACACACAAAATATTACCATTAATAACAAGCATTTATATAGAGCTTGGGATGTGTCCAAAAGACTTCACAGACATTATCCTTGCATACTTCCCAAGACAGATGGATGCCAACCAACAACCTTACAAACTCCAAGGTAGGCCAGGGCTATTACCTCCATTTTGCAGGTGGGGGCACTGAGACAGAATGGCTAGCCACCCAGTGAGTTGGGTGTGGCAAAGGCAATATTCAGGCCCAGAGGGAGAGAAGAGGAGTGGAAGCATAGAACTGATGGAGCAATGAAAGGAGGAGGAGGAGGAAAGTCCTCTGTAAGCTGCAGGTTCAGATCTCTGGCAAGAGTAATGTGTCACACACATAGACACACCCCAGCAACCCACTGGGCTAGGAGGGAGGAGAGGGGTAGCCCCACTCACTGCCAGTACCAGCCCTGCCCACCATCAGCATGCAGCCCCCCCCCCCTGGAATGCTGCCCTTGGCAGAAAAGGTTTCTGCACTTCTGATTTACATTACCTTCCATGGTAGATATGAAGTCCACGTTGTTATGAACATTAGTTGTTAAGATCTTATAGAAGTTGCGCAACTTCTCATTATTTGTAAAATTCTGTAAGAGAAAGGTTTTTTTTATTATTACAAAATATTCTTTTAGGTGGGGCACTTTTACCCTTCTACTAATCCCTCTCCTATTAACATATCCATCTGTCCTGCTGTTACTATTTACACCTTATTCTCACACACCTTTGCATGTTGCTTTGTAGAAGGCAATTTGGTATGTTTTAAATTCATGTTTTACATGGAAACTTTAAAAGTACCTGCACAGAAAGGCTCCAGAAGTGGAAGTTTGATGTCAAGGGTTCAGAAGCCATCACTTGCAACAAATCAGCAGGAAAATCCTGGAATATTCCGCTGTTTTTGGCATCTTATACAAAAAAAAAAAAAAAAAAAAAAAGGCAAGAAGAGTTAACATTGCTACCTGCAGCGTGCCCACTTGTTTAAAGCATGCCTGATCTGCAAGAGCTCAGGTAGCGCTTAGAAAAGCGGAACTGATGTCAAATGACACACACACACACACACACACACACACACACACACACGAACGAGTCAACAACAGATACCATATTGGTAGTTGGTCTAAATGTACCTTCCAACTCCACAATTCTATGGTTCTATGATACTGGTGTTTATTTTGTCAGTCTGCATTTCTTAGTGCAGAAAGTGTTGATCTGATTTGTAGAGATCTTTCCTATTCTACTTAATTCACGAGGGTCCTGGAAGCTTCTCTGTGTGAAAGGAACAAGCAGAAGGTTCATGATGTTCCTTCAGAGACGCTGAGTACAGCTGGCTTAAACTGGTTCTGTTATCTCTTCTGTCAAGGTCATGCTGACTATAAAAATAGGCCAGAAGGAAGCGTGGGTTTTGCTTTTCTCTTTCTTTCTCTTTTCCTTCTGGTGTGGTGTTCTGCATATAGTGTTAAGGTTTGGACTTATTATGAGTTATTGTAAGTTTAAGTTAAGTCTGCTGCAACTGGATTTCTTATGGACAGGTCCAATCCTGAATGTATTGGATTTGTGACCATGATGCTCATTTGCCTTCAGTAGCAGTAAAGCTCTGCTATATGAAATATTAATTGTCTCTGTTCTATTTTTTTAGGAATCCTGCAACATGTATAAGTTTTTACTCTGCTGACTATAAATTGGAATCTACTCTGGATCAATACTGAGAAAAATTTCCACGACATTTTGCTCTAGGAGGCTTAGTTTGGTCAGTATCGAGTAAACATCCAGAGTTAATGCAAAATACATTGCTTTTGTTAAATGAGCCACCATAGCCGCTAGAGGGCCATGAAAATTTGTGTCCCGGGCTTTTTATACCTGTCTACCCATGTACTACCTGGAACCAAAGTGGTACATTGGTTGCCAGATGTGAAATATTTTAACATTATTTTCAACTCTCCCTCCCCACTACATAGAACCCTTTATCAAAGTGTAAATCATAAAACAAACTTCATGAAAAAACTCTAAGCATTGCGTTGAACCAAAGGTGAATTGTTCCAGAAACTTTGCTAACTCCCATCTTGGTAGTCAAGATAACACCACAATTGATTGGCTGTTGTTGCGGCAACAAGCTCATACAGTCAAACCTCGGATCCCGAACGCCTCTGTTTTGGAACTTACAGCTCTCAAACGCCGAAAACCCGGAAGTAAATGCTCCGGTTTTCGAACAATTTCGGAAGCCGAACGTCTGACGCAGCTTCTGCTTGAGTTCAGGAAGCTCCTGCAACCAAACGGAAGCCGCACCTCGGTTGTCGAACATTTCGGAAGCCGAATGTGCTTCCGAAACGGATTACGTTTGATAACAGAGGTTTGACTGTATATATTTATAATCACTTGCTTTGATATAAGCGAGATGTTATCCTCATCTGTGGGCCTGGGGTGCTGGGCTCTGAGCGCAGAAAGGGGAGCTGTCTGTAAGGTTTGGCCATTTGCTGCCTTTGCCCTCACCTGGGCAGGTGAAGCAGTGGAAGTCGTAGGAAAAGGGACGTATGCTGCTTTGTTTATAAATTATGAATGTTTGCTTGGGCACAGACAAGTCATCTCCTTGCTGCAGAGTCCGTCATGCATCTGCAAAGGCTAGGAGAACTGGCAGGCTGATTTGCTGTAAGTCTACACCAGGGGTCAGAAACCTTTTTTCAGCTGTGGGCCGGTCCACCGTCCCTCAGACCATGTGGTGGGCCAGACTATTTTTTTTGGGGGGGGGAACAAATTGCTATGCCCCACAAATAACCCAGAGATGCATTTTAAATAAAAGCACACATTCTACTCATGTAAAAACACACTGATTCCCAGACGGTCCGCGGGCCGGATTGAGAAGGCGATTGGGACTTAGGTTGTCTACCCCTGGTCTACACCTTCTCTACTAAAGCACTAGAACTGATCACTCCAGCATTTTTGGCATCGTCCTTTGGTACACCTGCACCCAACCACTCCCATGAGCCCTCCTATGTGCCAGTGGTTCAGGGCAAGCATCCCTTGTTTTTGGTTTAATACAAAGCAAATGCTACCCAATCTGCTAAATACTGCATTCAGAAGTGTCCTCCGAGTCATATTCACTTTAGTGGAATGTATTATGACGCATAGATTCAGCATTAACTCAACAAGATGACAAACCACCTATTAATTGCTGGAAGAAGAGCCACACCAGGATTTGGCTTAAGACCTTTCAATGACACAGACTCTTATATAAGAACATCAGCCCAGCTTGTTTTCCTGCATTGGCCAATCAGATGCCTCTGGGAATCCCATAAGCAGGGCATTGAGGGCAACAGCTCTCCCGCTATTGTTCCCCAGGAAGAGGAATTCAGAGGCACGCTACCTCCAAACCTGGAGGTGGCACAGCATATAGTCATCAGGGCCAGTAGCCATTTCCTTATTAACACATTAGTGCAATCCAGCATCAGCCATACTGTATCCCTTTTGCAATTAATGGAGGTGGGTTAACCATGCTGCATTGTTGCAAGGAAAGAGCTGTGTTTATTTTAGTAGCAGGGGCAGGAAGGGGCATCCTACTGGGTTCCAGGGACAGAGGAGAACAACCACTCAGACTAAACACAGGCTGAAAAATGGTGGGGAAAGCTCAGCATCTAAATGTGTGGTTTTTTAAAGGCAATTAAAAACAAGGCTTTTCAGAAATTCATAATCATTCCTCTAATCACTGACAGCATTACAGGCACTGTCCATGACACATGCGCCCTCATGTTCCTCTTGTGCTTTGCAATGCTCAGCGCTCTAATAGAAGCACCACTTTTCAGCAAAAAAATAAAAATAAAGTTGCAATCTGAAGGTTAGAAAAAAAGCAATATTCCTTCCTTAAAATGCAAGAGTTTAAGGGCGTTCCTTTTGTGGTCAACATGTAGGAACCATGGGTTTAACCATACCAAAAACTTTCTGGGGAAAACCCTCGCTGACTGCTAATTTCCTGCTTTGCATAATGATTGCTGACTTCCTGCTTTGAAGGAAGATCCACCCACTATGTAACATCATAGGTCAGTGCTAACAAAAGTGGTTATGCCATGTGAAAATTAAATATGAAAAAGACTGCAGTGTTTAAATCATTTCCCCCCCCTAATATTTGGACATTTTACTTATAACCAGATACAGGTGTGATCTGTAGCATCCCAGATAAAGAGTCACCCCTCCCAGTTCACTGTAATTTTCAAACAGAGGCTCAAGAAGTAACAGCATCCCACACATTATGAAACCCTAAATTTTGACTGCTGATCTAAACAGCTAGCAAGTGTCATCATTAGCTCTAAGGAGACAGAGCCATTACTCTGGTGTTGGGGCCATCAGTGGCTCCATCCCAGCAGGGGAGAACTTGTGGCCTATCAAGTGTTGTCAAACTCCCACCAGCCCCAGGCAGCGTGTCTAACAGCCAGATATTATGGGAGCTGTAGGTTCAGCAACATCCAGAAGGTCACAAGTTCCCAACCCTTTTCCTATCCTTTTCTTACAGTCCCCTAAAACTCATTAATACAGCACAGCCGAACCAACAGCAACAGTCTGCTCCAGCAGAGTTCATAGAGCCAGACTACAATACCAAAGAAGGGACTCTTGCACCAGACCCTGTATTCTACCTACTAATCTCCAGCGCAGCACAGGATCAGGCCTCTCAAACTTATGAGATAGAAGACTAAACATCTCCAGGACCTCAGAGCTCAATGCATTCTCAAAGTCATTATTTCACTTTGACTCGCAGAATTTATTATCACCGACCCACCCAGTCGTAAGTCTTCTGTGAACTGAAACTCTGAGTTTTTACCTGGAGTAAAGTTCAGCGGCAATGCAAGGCCATCCGTATTAGTCCAGGTGAGCAGGTCTTCCCCGCAAGTGAGGACGCTAAGCAGCTGGTGTCCCAGGCATGTCCCCCATACAGGAAAATAGTCCCCTCTATCATTAGCCTGGAAACAACAATAAGAGGGGGAAATCAATAGTTACAGATCCTAGACATTTATATTCTCCATTATTTAACTACCTAGGAAGATAGCAGGATAGTTCCTTAGATTTCCTAATGTGCCCCCAGGCCTCAAAGAGGTTGGGGACTCCCTATATACATCACCAGGATAGATCCACTTTATATATCGGAGAAACTGGGGCAGCTCAGTTGGTACAGCATGAAGCTCTTAATCTCAAGGTTGTGGGTTCAAGCCCACATTGGGCAAAAGATTCCTGCATTGCAGGGGATTGGACTAGATGACGCTTGAGGTACCTTCCAACTTCATGATTCTATTTACATCTTACAGCCTAGTCCCAAAACCATGCACATAAAGATAAGGCAGAGTTGTATGACTGTCCACATGCCAGCTAGAAAGGTGTGGAAATAAGAGGCACCAACAGTTGTTATTCCTCAACACTGCCAGCGTCCCAATGCAGAAATATTGGCATGCTCAAATATTTACCTCTAGTGCTTTATTGTAGAATATCTTTGCAACTCTGGCAAATTCAGAAGTCTCAAGGCTAACACCACCTCCGGGATAGAGAATCCTAAGCAAACAAAATGACAACACTTTCGTCAGCAGCAATGAACTGCCAATTGGTCACACAAAGGTAAATAAACCTGGATTGTAATCACAGAAGGATCTGCAATACAATCTTTAAAGAAAAAGTGGCATATTCAAGTACTTTAAGGAAAGGTTGTTCAGACAGTCATCATGGAACATGGTGGGAGGAGCAGAAAGATAGTAGTTGGAAATAAAAACCTCAATTTCCAAGTGGTACCTGATGCTAATTCCATTATTGCATGAACATTTTTCCATAACCACATTTGTTTTTCAAATGGTTGTTACCTGTCATGAGATCACTGATGATGAAAGGTGGGTTGGAAATTGTGTAAATGAAAAATAAAAATCAGGTGGCTAGCAGCTGTGAAAGCCAAATCAGCTCAAATAAATTTGTGTGGAATATGTAGGCAAATATGCACTTTTCATTAGAGGAAAGATCTCCCAGGATTCTGTTTAATATGCCTTTTGACAAGAAACCAATGTTGAATGTATATGTTGTGCCTGCCACAATAAAGATTTGTTCTGTTTGTTTTCATTTCAGCTGGTCTCTTATTCTGGTACTGACAGCCCCACATTTCTGCTAGGAAATGCTAGGAACTGCATGCTCAGGTTATAGAATACACAGAATTATCATCAAGCAGAGCACAAAAAAGCCACCGTTACAGACACTATTATCAGTACACTATTATTGTGACTTCTTTCCATTATCTTATTAACTTCTGTAACACTTTGCATATTGCAATGTACTTTACAAACCTTATCATCTTCCCAATAGCCTTTCAAGGTAAACTGCTGAGCAACAGACACCCAATGAGATTCAAGGCCTGATAGAAATTGGAACCTGAGTCTCTGATATCGTCTCAGTTGCCTAATACTCCTTCCACTTCACTGCTCTACACTTTTACTACCAGTAGCAACAAAACAGATGTTCATTAGGACGCTTACCCATTGACAGAATTGAAAATCTTATCATATTCTTCATCTGAACGATTCAGTCTGGAGGAATTAAAATGAAATGAAAAGTTGCATTAGAAGTGTATAGCTTCCCTGCATTAGTTTAGAACAGTTTTTAGTACAGTAACTAAAAGGTTAACGCCAATTTCCTGTGCTGCAATTTAAATTCATGTTAAGTCAGTCCGTAGTGCAGACTTCCTGGAAAGTGTCATTAATCAGTCACATCTATGTCCTCTAAGCACCTCAAGACAGCAAACACATTTCCCCTAATCTTAACAACTTTGCAAAGCAGGTTAAGGTGTCAGGTTGTGACTGGTCACCTGGTGAACTTCATGGCTAAGCAGAATTTTGAACCTGGGTCTTCCCAGTCCTAGTCTAAGTCTCGCACCGCTGCAATGAAATTGTGGGATGTAAGAATCAGGTGCAGTCAAACACAACATTTGCTAGAGTAGATATGAAGGTTGTCTCAGTCCTCCAGCCGGAACTTCCTGCCTTCCTGGACCTCAGGATGGGTGCAGCCTCTCCTGGTTAGTGAAGATGAACCGCAGGCCGGGCCTCCATTTTGCCTCTTCTGTCTTCTCTCTCTCCTTTTTCTGATGACGTGATCAAAGTAACAGGATCGCTAAGATGCACTCTTCGCTTCAAGCTAAGATATGAAAAAGGGGCTTTTCTCCCATAAGGAGATAGTCTTCTCATGTATATTGTTTAGTAACTTTTAAGTCTGCCTCTGGGATCCTTTGTGTGAACAGATGATTTCTTGTGAGTAAACGTTTTATACTTTACTGAAGACTGTGCAGTGACTTAATTTGAGAGGGATTAAAAAGGGGAAGACACCAGGACAATATTTATAGAGACTCTAGGGAGTCTGTGCAAGTTATCCGCTGAGCGTGTGTTTAAAAGGGGAATGTTAACTTTGCAGATACTATAGAACTTGTAAACACAAGTTGGGATAGGATATCTTAAACAATATATCCTCCCCCACATCCCTAAACATTCCCACAGAAATCGCTTCACAAATACACCCACACTGAACAGTGCTAATCTGCTTCTACCCTAAAGACTGGCAAATATCGTCCTGAGAAAAATTCTACTTTGCACTGCAGGATGTGAGCACATTATTCACACAAGCTTACCTGATTGGTACTACCCGGGCTCCAGCAGATTCAATAAACTTCACATATGAAGCCCCAATGTAAGAACTTCCAAATTTTTGGAAACTTTTAAAGTCAGTTTCCTGTGCTAATATTCCTAGAAAGATCCAGAGGAAAAAAGTTAGGCATCAGCGAGGTCACAGGAAAAACTGAGATGCCGCTGATAAACTAGCAGTAGGTGGGATATGATGATTAATTTAATATTATCTATATTTGAATCCAAGAAAGAACATGGTGTCCAATATAACATCACAATGACAATCCAGCAGCAGCAGCAGCAGCAGCGGGGCGATCACTTGTTCAGATGGTGTTAAACACAACTATATTTAAGACTGTTTTGCATGTTACTCATTTTATACTCAGAAAGCATTTATGTGAAAGCAAAGTGAAAACAGGAGTAGATTCCTTTTGTAAACTCCTTTGGGGTTTTTTTTACAAGCAAACAGTATAGAAATTGTATGATATAAATTACATACATGAAAATTGCATGTATGTCTATGACATGACTGTCTACAAATAGATTTCATGCTACACTTAAATACTTTCTATATGGAATATGGAATAGCCTAAATTTTTCATACCATATTTTAAAGTACCTGCATTATCGTTTTTAAACTGACTTGTTGAAATACGATACACTTTTGACTCCTTGAGTGCTTCACAATTCGACACACGTAGCTGAATGCTTAGATCCAGACAACAGACAAGCTCCAGCAAGCATCCTATCACACTCTCTATATCAGAAATATTTTTTTAAGAGGAATTTAGAACCAGCTTTCCGAAAGTTCACAACCCAGGCATAGCAGAACATGATACAAGTAAGCTATGCAATGCTGTCGCAAGACCCATTGCACCACAATTTTGGGGGGGGGGGAATGGCTGAAGCATTCCGGGGTGCCAGCTCATCAACTTGGTGTTGAACAAGCACTTCCTCCTTCTGGAATCCAACAACAAAATGAGGAGGAAGAGGAGTGTGTGGGTGGGTGGGTGTTTTACAGAAACCTTAGAAAGAAGAACTTTATAAATTTATGGGTAGTCACACACTCTCCAAAAATTACTGTTACTGACATAGTTTCCATCAGGGAGTATAGAAAAGGGATGGGCAGACCTTAAGTTTGTTAGATCTACTTTGCTTTTTGCTAGAATCCTTAGATATACCACGGAGCAGATCTGCTCCTAAAGTCAGGCACAGAAGACTTTGAATGAGTGTTCAGGGTGCCTCCAGTAACATTCTAAGCCCAGGAATTTGTTTTAAGTACCAGAACTGAGTTCACAGTCCTTTTGAGCAGAACTCCACTCAATTAGCTTCTTACTTTTCAGCAAAAGTCAATCTGTTGCTATTGTAAAACTGAGGAGTCAGAAATCCTTACCAATCACCTTACTGCAAATCTTCCAGAGATCTGCTATATACTCTCTGCCAACAATCCAACACAAATCTAAATAAATAAAAGTCGCTAAAAGGTAAATTTTCAGCACACAGACTTTGCTTAGTCCAAAACATCTGGAGGACAGTCTCATTAAAGACAGCGAGCTTCTTTCAGAAATGGCATTCTTAGTGTTTTTTCAAGATTTCTACAGAGGTACATTTCCCCCCAATGACAGGTGATGTCTGGGTGAATGTATTGTCTTTTGCTGCTTGCCTCGATAGGCTAAAATCGTTATTACATCAATCGAAATATTTTGAAGACTAGGACCATAACCCTGTGCAATTTCTCTAGCAGCTGCTGCTAATGAATTCACTGGGGTGGCTTACTTCCAAGTAAACATACCTACAGTGGTACCTTGGTTTACAACCATAATCCGTTCCAAAACAGGTTGTAACCCAAGGTGCGCTTTCGCCAATGGGGCCTACCCCCCAAAATTGGTTGTAATTTAAAAAAATGGGTTGTAATCCAAAAAAAGGGACATGCACTTCCGGGTTTGACGTGGTTGTAATCCACAACGGTTGCAATCCAAAGCGGTTGCAAACCAAGGTACCACTGTATAGGAACAGGCTGTCAACCACGGATACACATGCATTCTTGTATCCCTTGAAATGAACACGTTGGAAATGGCAGGAAAAATCAAAAAAGTATTCCAGAAGCTACAGTTGCCCCAGACACCTGAAATATGCCATGTTTGCTTGCTTGTTTTAATCTACCAGGAGCAACGTCTCGCCAGTGACAGGTGAATACTGGTTGATCTCGAACCAACTGCGACAAGGCGGCACCTTGCGGATCTTCCTACTCAAGCCTAGGTCGTTTGCTTGGAAAGTAGCACTGCATTTAAGAGCCGGGATTCACGGAAGACTTCATCTGAAATAACTGGGGTGATAAGAATCAAGTGCGAAAGAGCCACCTGGTCTCACAAATAATCCCCTTGGGTAATCCCAGTGCAAGCAGAACATTATTATTATTTTTTAAGCAGAAGTTGGATGGTCATCTGTCAATCATGCTTTAGCTGGCCCCTTCCAACTCTACAATTCTACGATTTAAAGGTGCCCGCCCCACCGAGCTAAAGGAGGGAGGGGAGACTTTTTGCATTTCTTTTCTTTCCTCTTTCTCTCTCTCCTTCCCCTCCTCCACGTTCCCTGGCAACAGGACTCTTTCTCTGGCTCTTTGGAGAATCCCGGGGATCCCCCGTTACAAGCGCAGAGCGCGGCGACTCACCGATGATGGGTCTCTCGTTCGCGCCCCGCAGCGAGAAGGGCAGCGCGGCGCCGCAGAAGAAGAGGCCCAGGAGGCAGCAGGCGCCCAGCGCGCGCCCGAGTCCCGCCCAGCTGGCCATGTCCGCCCGCAGCGTTCGGCGACCCGAGCCAGGCTCCGCGCGCGACGCCCGTCTTATGGCGCGCGCCTCTGCCGAACGCTCCTCTCTCCGACGCCCCGGCGCCGAGCGCCTTTGCAACGCCGTCCAATCAGGGCGCATCTCGGCTGGGCGGCCGCGGCATTCTGGGAAATGTAGTCCTCGGGCAGCCGCGGCATTCTAAGCCGCGCTTCCTCGCCGCTGCGCCTTTTCTTCCTCGTTCCTTCTTTGCCGGCAACGCAAAAAGAGGCGGAGGAGGAAGAGCTGCTGGAAATGCCTGCGTGGGAATGGGCGCGCGCGGGAGATTTAGGCCGGGGGGGGGGAGGTTGTTGGAGTCAAGATTTTATTTTGTTTATGTCAATCTTGCTGTTCGTGATATACTACTCTTTATAGATCTCGTTATAACTTTTGTGGGGATTGCTTGATTTCGTTGTGGTCGCTTTGATACGGTTTCTTATGAGTGCATTTTGGTATTTATGTAAATACTGCCATGTCTCGTAAGCCGCCTCGAGCATGGTTTTTAACTATGGAAAGGCAGCATGTAAATGACGATGATATCTGGGGAGGTTTCTAGGCAGCCAGTAAGAAAATCACAAACTGGCCTTTGTGTCATAAATAGTGTAGCACACCTATAACGAATGATGAATTTTAATAATCACCAATTGGGTGTGTCAATGTTTATTCATATTTAGAAATAGTTCCTTGAGCCTTGAGGACATAGTAGAGCTGCTGTTTTCGGTGGAAGCAGTGTGTTCGATTTGTGTTTGTAATGTACAGAGAGAAGGAATAAATGGACTTCTCCCAATAGAAGGCCATAAGAAATAACATCCACGTGGGTGGCGCTGTGGGTTAAACCACAGAGCCTAGGGCTTGCCAGAAGGTCAGCGGTTCGAATCCCCATGACGGGGTGAGCTCTCGTTGCTTGGTCCCTGCTCCTGCCCACCTAGCAGTTCGAAAGCACACAGTGCAAGTAGATAAATAGGTACCGCTCCAGCGGGAAGGTAAACGGCGTTTCCATGTGCTGCTCTGGTTCACCAGAAGCGGCTTAGTCATGCTGGCCACATGACCCAGAAGCTGTACGCTGGCTCCCTCGGCCTCGACCTATAGAGTGAGATGAGCGCCGCAACCCCAGAGTCGTCTGCGACTGGACCTAACGGTCAGGGGTACCTTTACCTTTTCCTTTACCTTTATGGTAGGTGTAAAAAATGCACATTCCATGTTAGGCATCATTAGGAAAGAAATTTAAAATAAGTCTGGCAATATTATATTGCCTCTATACAAATCCATGGGGTGAACACACTTGGGAGTACTATGTAGAATTCCAGTTGTTGCATCTCAAAAAATACATTGTAGAGTCAGAAAGTTCAGAAAACGACAACCAAAGCTAGCAGGGGTTCATAATGCTAGAAACCAGGGTCATCCAGTGAAACTGAATCAGGAAGGAAGTTATCATTCACACAATGTATTCTTCCTTACAAGGTATGGTGCCGCCTATGAATTTAAATGGTTTTAAAGGGGAATTCGACAAATCCATGGAAGAAAAGGTTATTGCTGACTACAAGTCATAATGGATATATGTTGTCTGCAGTATCAGAGACAGTATATCTCTGAATACTAGTTGCTGGGGAATAGCAGCAGCAGAGGGCTACTGCTTTTGGGCACTGCTGATGGGCTGAGGGTGGGTGGGAATTGGACAATACCAGTAGGCCAGATCCCTAATTCACCCAACCCCTGCAGGCCAATTTTGATAGATGGGCATAAGCACCTGTCAGTCACCAGATGTGATAATAACATCAGATTATTGACACTCATCAAAGTTTTAGAGTGGCAGCTAGAGCAACCTCCTCTGAAGATGCACATTCAGCAACTATCAGCTGACTGGTGCTGGGATCTTGCCTTGTAAGGGGCTTGCTGCCACTGCTGATCAGCTGATAGGCAGTTACAGAGAGTTCCTTTGACGTGCTTCTGGAGGAAGCATTTTGAGTGTAAATAGCTTCCTCTGCAGTAGAAAAACTGATCCGTTTAAATGGAACATCCCCCATGCAGACAAAAACATGCTGCTTGGTGGAAGTACTTTGAATCCCAAGCACTTCCTCCAGCCCTATTAACATAAATAGTTTGTCTTCAAATTTTGACTGCTTAATGAACTACTCTTAGTGTAGAATGAACAGAAATAGACTGTCCTGAAATAATATTTAGTATTGCAATAAAAACAAGTGGTGTTGAGAAAAAAATACACACTCACAAATGATGGGACAGCTTGGCTCATTTATAATGTTTAATTTTATATGTACAAAATTAGAAAAAAAAAATACAGCATATAACAAATTGTATCTGCTAACATGTTGCTGGTTGGGTGTTTTTTAAGGCACACTTGGTACAATTAGAGTTCCTCTATCATTTCTAAATTACACGATTTCTTCCTTTCTGTTCTGTTGATGTCATGCTACCCTATAGGATTCTAAAATTGCTGGATAAAATATAAATTAGACATCTGAAAATTAAATATGTTTCCCATTAATAAATAATTTGTTCTGTTAATAGAACAATGTTGGCAAATGCTTAAGTATTTATCACAAGCAACATAGAGTATTGTGACAGTTTAATTAAAGACTAAATTTTTAGACTGCAATCCAGTGCACTTAACTCGCTGGGGGTTACTTTTTAGTGGAGATGCATATGATTGTCCTGTTATTGCAGAATAAGCTTTCTGAGTCCAAAGCCCATTTTGTCAGATGCATGACATGGTAAGAGGTTTAGGTAGACAGAGAAAGATGTAGATCTGTCACAGTAGTTTGTGGGTAATTCACACAAAATCCAACAAAATAAGAAAAGCTTACACATCCTAAGGACCTAAAGCTACCTATTGTAGCTGCCACAGAACCATCAGAACTGGCTCATTGGCTTGTGCTGGGAAGTGACAAGGCACCGCAGCGTGACAGAGCTTTCCTCTTTGCTTTGCAGAAAACACTGTTGTAGCAAAACTGTTTCATATTAGCAGGTATTCACATCTTTTCAGGGTGCTGGTCCAAGAGGATAAGCAATCAGGGCTTACCCAACTAGGGAATTAATAAATACGTAACAGCTAAAATGTGACTTTTCCCATTAGTGCACTATGCCACCAACCCTTCTCCAGCAGCGGTAGCGAAGTATTTCACAGATAATCCACCTCTCCCCATAAAATAATTTCAAGCAAAGATAATCTTCTGAAAGCAAACAGTAAGGCTAAGGAAATCATTAGTGTGTCTAAGCAAAATACTATTCTAAGGACTATGCTGCAGTTGGTGCATATTATTTTATGTATTTACTTGTTAGTCCCTTGTCAGCTTGTACAATGAAAGAATAAGTAAAAACTGCAATGCTATATTCACTTACTTGAGAGCAAGTCCCAGTGAACCCAGTTGCAATTACTTCAGAGTAGACGGAAGGCTCAGAAAAAAACTCCACTGAATATAACAAAGATTAATTTTATGTAAACATAAGCTTAGCCTGCAAATATATCTAAATTACTAGCTATTGTTGTATAAAAAGTTTGATCCCTCTCCAGTATCCCAAAGGCACCATAATTGAAAGTAGGTTCATGATTGATAATAAGACAACTTTGTTTATGATGGATTATTTTATGGCTATTAGTCATAACAGCTGACGTCAGCTTCCATATTTAGAGGCACCATATTTCTGAATACCAGATATTAAGGCAAGAAACTGAAAAGGGCTACTTCCACACATGCCAGCTTCTAAAGGGCATCAGGTTGGCCACTAGGAAGAACAGTGGGGTAGATGAGCCTTTGATCTGATCTTAGGCTGTTCTTATGTTTGTTTTAATCGTATATCCAGCAGGCAATTCAATTAACATATAAGAAGCTGCAAAGTGCCTTTTAGTGGAAATATTCCCCTTCCTGTAAAATGGAAACTGTGCCCTTCAGACATTACTGGACTAAAACTCCCATCATCCCTGGCCAGTGGTTGTGCTTGCTGGGGCAAATAGAAGCTGGAGTTCAGCAACATCTAGAGGACTCACACATTCACCACCCTTGTTGTAAAATTTCCATTTTACTTGTTCTCTTCCTTGCCTTAAGAAAGAATGCAGTAGATAAGGCATGTCTTCTCCAGAAATATCATTCAGATATCAAAACATTTTACATTGGTCTAAAAGCAATTTCACATTTATCTAAGGCAAGTCTGCATGTGTAGTTGTTTGTTTCACTAACTTCTGTAGTCTGAGCCAACCTCAACCCCCATTTAAATCTTCTGGAAATCACCATGAAGCTATAATTGTAGTCGTCGTCATCATCTCTCTCTCATATTTTGGTTAATAATCAAATAACTGTGCTTCTCCCAGAACATACTACTTAAACAGAGTAATACTCTGAAGATAACTTTCAGATTCCATTACGAAGTTAGTCCATTCTTGGGAAAGGTTTTCAATGGAGACAGCTTCACCGCCATATTCTTTTGGGAGAATGCTGACTGGAAAGTGTTGTTGGAGAGTATGAACATAGTTACTCCCATGCATGTGGATCTGCAATAAGAGGAATTGTTTCTACTTTTACATAATACTATTCAATAAGACAAAATTCATTCTCAGAGTATTGTACAGTTTAAGTACTGTTAAGGCAAGTGGCTTAGTTAATAGGGAAACTGATGTGTACAGTCATTCATAATGAGACTACTGACTGCCTGTTTCCTACTAGGCCCAATTCAAGGTGTTGTAGGTGCTGCTATTTTTCTAGAAAAAGAGGTGCTGGAGCTCACCATGAACTTCTCCCTTGTTCTCTTAGAATGGCAATGTCATCCACCTAAGAGGTGCTGAAACGGAGCTCTGGCTGAAACAAAATACCTGCCTATATGACTTAAGATTGCTTATTATTTTTATCTGATGTTTTCAAGTTTTATTATTTGCTTTGTGATACAGATATTTTTATTGAATTATTTTGTAAACCATCCTAGGGTCTGAACAGATGAAGTACAAGTCTGTGAGCACTTAGAAAATGATGCTGTGACTACAAAGACCCAGCATAAGTTTCTCAAAAACAAGTCATGCCAAATTAATCTAATTTCTTTTTTTGATAGAGTTACAAGCTTGGTGGATCATGGAAATGCTGTGGACCTAGTGTATCTTGATTTCAGGAAGGGTTTTGACAAAGTCCCCCATTATATTCTTGCAGAAAAGCTAGTAAAATGTGGCCTGGATGAGGTAACTGTTAGGTGGATTTGTAGCTGATTGCTGCTAAAAACTAAAGAATGATCACTAACTAACAGTTCCTTGTCATTCTGGGGAAAAGTGATAAGTGGGGTGCTGCAGGATTCAAGTTACAAGAAAGGAGATTCCAACTAAACATCAGGAAGAATTTTGTGACAGTAAGAGCTGTTTGACAGTGGAACGGACTCCTTTGGGAGGTGTTGGACTCTCTTTGGTGGTTTTTAAGCAGAGGCTGGATGGCCATCTGCCATAGATACTTTAGTTAAGATTCCTGCATTGCAGGGTGTTGGACTAGATGACCCTCAGGGTCCCTTCCAACTCGACAATTCTAGGATTCAATGTGGAGCATCTATACAAGGGCTGTTGTTCTTGTGTAGGCAACCCTTTGGAGGCAGTGGGGAATACAGTGTGGCCTACATGGGAAACGTGCATGAAAATAGCTCGAATGGCACCAGCTCGTGGCATTTTGAACTATTGTATGTACCCACATTAATGAAATATAAAACTTATAGAACCCTATTGGAATAAAAGAGGTGTAGTCTCTTTTTATTTAAAAGAAAATGTGTTGGGATAATGTGTGAATTTCGTAGAAAAAGAATTAGCATTCACTCACCCGTGCTTTTATCTTTTCTGGGAGCAATGTCTTAATTAGAGCAAAGACCGGGTGAAAGAGCAAAGGCTCATTAATCAAGTGGATTCCACGAACTTTTAGTGGAAAGGCATCCTGCGAAGAGAGTGGAGAGAAGCATGACAGAAGACTAGGATCTTCATATTCTAATACCTACCTGTACATTCACATGAGCAGACCTGCAAAAATGTCAGACTACATTTGATTTTAAGCAGAAGTTTTCTGACCATAGCCACCCCTGGGTTTTCAAGTACTTAGGACTGCACTTATAAAACAGTCACAATATGCCTATCTCATAAGAAAGAAAATAAATGTGGGGTTGAGAATATGCAGGAGAATATGGCCCAGTTCAGACAGATATATCTTGCCTTATTAAGCTGAGATATGCCTGTACCTTGTGCTTAAGCACTCCATTCTCATGCTGCCCTTCCCTCATCCCTTCTTGGCATTCCTGGGTTAATTAATAATAGTTTCCTCATTACACCTGAACCACCACCAACACTTTCCACCCTGAGCAGCAGGGCTTAAGAGGCAGCAGTGGATCCACATCTCTGCTCAGCCCCACAGCTCCCAGTCAGGAGTTATGTTGGCTCCCTAAGAAGGACGTAACACACTCTGCCCACTTGTCCAAGTGCTAATAATACTAAATATCGGTAATGGTGTTGTTAGTATACCTCAAGCCATCTAGAACAGTAGAATTAGACTGTATTAAAAACACAGGAGCTATCTAATCCTCTTGTTCACCAAAAACATTGGTATGTGAAAGCCACGATCTGCTTACAGCATAACCAAAACTCACTGTGATCGCGGAAGCTATTATCTTGGCAACCGTTGGAGAGATCTGAAATGCATGAGCGAATCTCCATCCTTGAAGATCAAAGATACCCTTGACTCCATTCCGCTGTGTTTCTAGCTCTCTCACAACGAGCTCAGATGTGATAAGACTTAAACGAAACAAATCAAATGCTGTGAATGTCTTTGGGTCCCATTTTGCTAAATGACAAAAGAGAGAGGGAGGGAGATGGATAAAGTAAGCACTTTCCCAACAAAGGCCAATGGAAAGAACAGTGGACTAGGCTGCAAGAATAATGGACAAAATACATCAGTTTGCTGATTTCTCACCTGCTTTGAAATGATGTCACTTAAATAAATGCCCAACCCTTCATGGGCTACAAAAATGCTAAGCTGATTTTAACCTTCACTCCCTTTTCCATTCTTCCTTTTTCACAATTCCCCCTTGCACACAGACCACCCCCACTTCCATGTCTCCTCTATTCTAATTCACAGCCCACTTTGTCCATGCAACCCATTATTTTTACCTTCATCTCTATTCCTACCTCCTTCCTACAACTCTCCCTTGCACACAGACCCCCCTCCATTTCCAGGCTTCCTCCTGCCTCCAATTCCAGAGCCCCCTTTGCACTCACATACCCTGATGTTATATGTTACTGTACCTTAAAGATGAATAGAATCTTAAGAACAAGTCTGTCAGTTCGTTCAGTTAGAGATGGTTTGACTGAGTTGATGGATGTTGTTCCCATATGGGTGTTTGATTGTTAATAAAATATTTGTTCTAAATTTCTGCATTGAATCTGGAATGTCATGTTCACACATAGCACCAGGAGATCACCTTGTGTCTCTCACACAAGGCAGATGAAGAAAAGGGGAGAGATACTGAGAGGAAAATGCAGGTTTTAAACAGTGGCAGAGGTTTGAAGAAAGAAAGTGGAAGAGGGAGACACTGAGTGAAAAAGTGACAGTTTAAAAGAAGGATTCAATGCTGCAAGAAGGGAGCTGGGAGCAGCACTTTTTGTGTTTCCTTTTTGGTGTTAATTTCTGTGTACTATTTCTGTGTTGTACCCATCTGTGCTACTTTTGTAAACAACCACAACCCTCCCTTTCCAATCTCTTCAGACCCCTCCCACCACTTTCCATTCTCGGAGTCCTTCCTAGCTTCCTGCCATGGCCATTGCTGTTGTGAAACCTGCCTTCTCTTCTGCATCCTCCACCTAACTTCACGCAAATCCAGGATTTTGATGAAGTACTGTAAAGGTAAAGGGACCCCTGACCATTAGGTCCAGTCGTGACCGACTCTGGGGTTGCGGCGCTCATCTCGCTTTATTGGCCGAGAGCCGGCGTACAGCTTCCAGGTCATGTGGCCAGCATGACAAAGCCGCTTCTGGCGAACCAGAGCAGCACACGGAAACGCCGTTTACCTTCCCGCCGGAGCGGTACCTATTTATCTACTTGCACTTTGATGTGCTTTCGAACTGCTAGGTTGGCAGGAGCAGGGACCGAACAACGGGAGCTCACCCCGTCGCAGGGATTTGAACCGCCGACCTTCTGATCAGCAAGCCCTAGGCTCTGTAGCTTAACCCACAGTGCCACCTGGGTCCCTTTGTAGTACAGTACTTTGTAGTACAGTACTACAAATCCACCAGTGGGGGCTGTGAGACGACAGCCTTACATTACAAGAAGTCGGAGGCAGAGCATGCTACTTGCCAGTGTTGCAAAAACAAAAGCTACTTGCCAATTCTGTAAATGGCAACTTTGCTACCAGCTGGGTCCCTCTCCTTCAGAACTCCAAGGTAACCAGCTTTCATCAGACCGAGGACAGAGAAAGGCCGTACATCTCCAACTATTTCTGGGAATTCAGCTCTCCACTTGTGATAGTTTTTCAATAGCTGGGAAAGAAATAGCAGAAAGAGGGGGAGACAGTACCACAAAGCAGTCAGTTGTAGAGTATTCTCTTACATGATTCTTACGTTGTAAAATATTATCGCCCTTCCCGCTAAGTATATGCATACTTTTATCTCAGTTAATTTCACAAACTGTGTGCAAATATATTTTAACATTTAGGCTGGTTTCCTTTTGTTGCAATTAATCTCCTGTAACACTAGACTTGACCATAGATAGCTGAGTCGATTAGAGTGTGATGCTGATAATGCCAAGGTTGCAGGTTTAATCCCTGTGATGCAATTAGGTAGCAAGGAGTCTGGATTTTAATCCCTACTCAGAGATGAGGCTCACAGGTTGACCCTGTACCATTCAATATACAGCATTTCAAGCTAACCTGCCTCACATGGTTGCTGTGAGGGGGGTGGGAGCAGGCCCTCGTGCTCATTGCCTTGAACTCGATGGGAGGAAAAGCAGTGCACAATTGTGACAGAAAGTATAAGCTTCCAAAACAGGACCAGTATAAGGTTTCACCATAAGGGTATATAATCATACAATTGAAAACAAGTAAAACTTGCTTACAAGTATACAATGTTAAGAAGCAAAACAATTTCAAACAAAAGCAGCTCAGTGTGGGTCAAACCAAGCAGCAGAGGCGTGGGTCCCACAATTATTAACACGGTCACTTAAGCTGAATCTTGTGCTCGCTTACCTTGGAGTAAACCCCACTGGATCCTATTTGCATCTCAGCAAGCATGTAAAGAAATCACTGAAACCAAGCATGTGGGTTGTATCCAAAGAAGACATCCCATGAGTGCAAAGACTTCTGCCTGCACAACGAGACTTCCCTTCCCCCAAATCTCCTCTGGAAGGTTGGGGGAACCCTCAGAAACAGACTGGGAGGTGTGGAAGACAAGGGAGGAAAAGTCCTGTTGTGCAGGTGAAAGTCTCTGTGCTGATGGGATGACTTCATTGGATTCAACCCTAGATTTTTCCACACACCAATAAACATTGCCGATAGCAATACCTTTTTACAGCAAGACTGTCAAGCACTATAGATATTTTTCTGGTTGCTAGCCTGGTTCAGAGACAATGTTGGTCTTTCTTTTTGGAGGAAAAGAAAACATATCCTTTCAGAATTCAGGAGCACTACATAGCTATTATCCAACCAGAACATGATTTTTACATAAGTCTTGTTTAACAGGAAATTTACTTGGAACAATATTTGCTACTTAATAGGTTACACTCACTAGGTAAACAGGGAAATATCCATAGTTTATTTTAAGACTTATCCTGGTAGATGAAGCAACCTTTCAATTACTATTCTTCTGTCAACAATTCATTTCTTTTTCTTTCTTGTAAATGCAAAATAATAACACAAATTTTCTCCTTCATTTTTTGGTCTCATTATCAAATCTGTATAAATAGGCTCACTTTCATTAAGAACAAAGCTCCCAAGGACTGATTTGCTGATATCTGAATGCACTTGCCCCATGATCAACATGAAGAAAATCCCTTTGGGCAATCATTCTGGAATATGGAGTAGTTTTCGTTACCTTCAGAACTACGTTAAGTAGCTAAATGTGTTGAACAAAGAAGCTAAATGTACAACTGTGAAGAAGTGCCTGGAAAGAATGAAGAAATGAGCCAAGCTTCTCTTTTAATAGAGAAATCCAGCATCTTCTTTCTACACTCTCACCTAATGAATACATTTGGGCAGATGGTCTTATCTTGCATTCATATCAGTGTACATACAACCTATAATTTCATTCGAGTTTTGTCTTTCATTGTTCTGAAACAGTATCTGCGTGTTTCCTGTACATGCATACTTCTTACACTGGGACTGAGGACTTTGCTTACGGATTTTCACAATTGTACCAATGCACCCACTAACAAATCTGCTTCAGTTCACTCAGGCCATCTGTAGAATGATCTCATGATCTTAGCCATCAACACAGTTATTCTAAGCATTTTCATTTACCAATTAAAGCAGGAATGATAAGTACCCAGGGCTCAAAAGATAAATTAATGTATAGCTTTAAAGGTTTCTGTGCTTCTCATATGAGAAATGATTTATCCACATTAATCAACCTTAGGCTTTCAACCGGAGATATTTGGGTTGAAAAGTCTAGCCTCAAAGTTTGTTCCCAAATGTTGGAGAAATTCTTATGAACTTTGAATGGATATTTCCCAATGCTTAATTCTTAGCCTTTCCCCCATTTTCAACAGCATGCTTGTTTTTCAAATAACACTTTAGTGTTGCAACATAATCTTCCTTATTTTGAATAAACACTTACGACAAAGGAAACAGATTTGTTATGTTTAATGCACAAGCGTGCACAATTTGGGACTGTATTAAACAAGCACCATGATTCCTTATCTCTGGATTGTGCCGAGCTCCTAAATCAGGAATACTGTATCAAACTGAACTAAGATTGGGTATATATTGCAGGGGTACCATGACCTAAGCCAGTGATGGCCAAACTTGGCCCTCCATCTGTTTTGGGACTACAACTCCCATCATCCCTAGCTAACAGGACCAGTGGTCAGGGATGATGGGAATTGTAGTCCCAAAACAGCTGGAGGGCCAAGTTTGGCCATCACTGACCTAAGCCATATCTTCCCAAGTGCTTCCGCTGATGTGAAGTACCTTGAGTGAAGCAGCATGGCAAGGAGACTGATCAGCCAGCTCAGGAAGAACCCTTGTGGACTATTAATGGCAAGAGGGAGGCATAAAAGGAAGGGTCAAAAGTAGGAAATGTGCACAACAGGGGATAGAGTTGGTGGGTGGATGTGGTCCAACAGGAGACAGAGACAAAAGAATAAAAGGCTGACAATTGGTATTGGCAGCAGAGTTGTATCAAGGCTGAAGTCAGCCAAACCCACACAAGCAGCTGTTGTGAGAAACCCAGACCCTACCTGGGAGTATGTACTTGGAGCAGAAAGCTAGAGACAGATTGCCCTGGGAGATTAAGAGAGGAGAGAAGTTATTATGTCTATTTCACCAGGCATATTCATGGAGCACTTATTCATTTATACAGATGTTTTGTGCAAAACTGCTTTTGTACAAAACTTCTGCATTAAAAATTAATTTAGCCTATTTACAATTACCCTAATTGCAATGGTTACTGTCATCTATCTATAGGGCCAATTGGTATTTCAAGATTCCTTACTAGCCACAGTTCTGAAGGAAATCCTTTCTTGAAGGCAGTATTTCTTCTTTTCCACCTTTGACACTGAGGGTTGTCTCTGAGTAATTTCACTCACTTGAAGTTATTTTCTTATGCTGTTATTATTTATCTATCTATCTATGCAAAGCATGGGTACTATGAATGTTGCCTTCCTCAATTACAAAGCCGTTTCTATCTTTGCCATTTCTCAAATACTTAGAGGAAAGCTCCTAGATACAATAGTGATAATAGATTTTCTGTCACAGCCACAGCAGTAAAGAATGCTGGCACACTTGCGTGCATTATTGATCCAGTGAGGAGTTAGGCTGGAGACCTAATGTATCACTTTGCTAGGATCCCCATAACAGTATGAATAAATGTTGCCATTTGTAGCAAAGTATTAGTTGTAGCGCTTGTTCTATTCTGACTGTGAATCAATAACTCCACAAAAGGAGTGGCGTTTGCAAGGCAAGCAACTAACTAACATTAGCTGACTCAGGAGTAAGTATAGTTTACTTTGATATAATTCAAGTGGTGCAACTGTGTGGTTCTTCCTCCTCTGTCATATAACTAAAGCACACACCCCAAGTGAGTAGATAATCCTGCATGCTGGAGACTCCCAAGGCTTTAAAAAAACAACACTGTTGGGAGGAAGCCAACAGTTCTATGCTCCTCATCAGACCAGCTTCATATAACTCAAAAATTGTGCTTGCTTGCAAGGTTTTAAGTTACCAGAGATCCTTAGGTTGCCAAGGATCTGAGACTAGTGCACAGGAGAAGTTCTTTCTGATGGGCCACTGGAAGTAAAGAAGGTCAGTAGATGGCCTTCCAGCTACTTCTCTAGCCCACAATGCGTCAACAAACACCCTCATCCTGGACCTCTTCCATCAAAGACTTATGGGAGATAAGTTGACAGCAAGTTTCTTAGTGCAAGCACCAGTAAGGGTCTGGATGATGATGAAGAATAAAGGAGAGGTGGTGGGATGAGAAAGAGGTCACATGGGTTTGAGGGGCAGGAGAACAGAGTACTCCTCTTGTGAGTATATGCATGCATACATGTGAGGAGAAATGCATTTGTGTCTGTGTGTGCGTGTGAAAGGAAGTGTAAAGGTGGGGTTCCATACCTGTTAAATGATGGTGTTATGTGCATGCTAAAATGTGGGGAAAATGTTTGCATGTGTGCTATGAAGTTTTCTGCAGTCAAGCAGTATAAAAATTTATTTTATGAAATAAAATAAATCAACACACGGGCATCTGTGAATCAGCAAGAGCCCGCTTCCTTCCTGTGCCCTAATTTCCTGTACATTTTTCCTAGGATGAGAGAGAATCAGATAGCCTTGTATTGGTGTATGATACAGATCCTGAAGTTGAGGCTCCAGTACTTTGGCCACCTCATGAGAAGAGAAGACTCCCTAGAAAAGACCCTGATGTTGGGAAAGACTGAGGGCACAAGGAGAAGGGGACGACAGAGGATGAGATGGTTGGACAGTGTTCTCGAAGCTACCAACATGAGTCTGACCAAACTGCGAGAGGCAGTGAAGGATAGACGTGCCTGGCGTGCTCTGGTCCATGGGGTCACGAAGAGTCGGACACGACTGAACAACAAAAATTGGTGTATGAATGGCACTGCAGACATCAAATAAATTCTTTGTGCTTTTATATTATTGGAAATGCAGGTATAAGCATTTATAATATCATCAGAAGCTTAAAATACAATATGGGTTTTCAGCTGAGCCATTCAGATCCTATATCCTTCTACTGAGGATATATTCACCTAGCCACTTCATGGTCTGAAGATCACTGTTTCCTTTCTTTTTGCTTTCCTCTGTGCCTTACCCACTGGCAGCATGACTTACAAAACTTAAAAAGATACGCAAACATCTTTATTCCTCCTTCAGTTGTCTGTTAGCATACATGGCATTAACATGAGTCCATGTTTTATTCGTGACAAAGGGAGGTGCTTAATCTCCTGAATAATCCCTGAAAATTTGTCTTTCTTTTAACAGCAGAGAAAGGGCTGTAATTCAGTGGTAGAGTATCAGTGCTGCACACCCCAAGGTCCAAGGTCCAATCCTCAGCATATCCAGGTAGGTCTGGCATAGACCCCAATCTGAAATCTGGAAGAACTGCTGCTAATCAGTGAAAACAATACTGAGATAGTCACTGTAGTAGATAATGGTCTGACTCAATAGAAGACAGCTTCCTATGTTACTATTCTCTGCACCAACCAGGAACCTGCAACTGCACAAACCAGCATCCAACTTTGTGTGTGTGTGTATATATGTGTGTGTGTGTGTGTGTGTGTGTGTGTGTGTGTGTGTAACTAGTTTTCCAATATACCCCCAATACCGAGAAGGCCCTCTGCCTAGTTCCCTGTAACTTTGCTTCTTGCAGTGAGGGAACCAGCAGAAGACCCTCGGAGGAGGACCTCAGTGTCCGGGCAGAACAATGGGGGTGGAGACGCTCCTTCAGGTATACTGGTGCTTCAACTGCTCTGTCACTTCCCTCTCTTTTCTTTGCAATATGATGTGACATTGGGCTGCCCCATCACTAACATCTAATGATATGTGGCCGTTGGCAGGGCAATGTGCAAGATCAATGATGTTGCATTGCACACTGTGCTATAACGGCAAACAGAGAAGGGACGAAGAGTGACAGCAGCTCCATATTTGTTTACAATACATGTTACGTGGAGTTCTGTGATTGTGACACTGCAAATGCTTTCCCGCCCCTTTCAGAAAGCAGCCACAGGGTTGTGTAGGTGTGTGAGTGTGTGAGAGAGAGAAATCTGAAAACAAGATTAGGCCAAGTACCCACCAGTTTAACATCCTGTTCTCACAGTGGCTGGGAAACCCATAAGTAGGATGGGAGAGCACAGTGTTCTCTCCCAGTGGCGAAGGAAGGGGTATGTGGTCCGCCCTGTGTGTCATTACTGTGGGGGGGGGGGGACTGAGGTTTTTTTTTTTTTTTTTTTTTTAAATGGGCTCACAAAACTTTTTACGAGTGACGTGGTGGCTTAGGTGTCTGCAGGTTCCGTGCTGCCTAAAATGGCAGTGTGGGACTTGCATCTGCCTACTGCCTCTCCCTCAGCTGCCCTACAGCTGAGGAGAGGCGACGGAGAGACTCCAAGTGTCAGAGAGGCTCGTCCTGACCCATGGGCAGATCTCCCTGTCCCTGGCTGCAGGACACGCACCTGCACCAGGCATCCAAGCGGCTAGCTATGCCACTGTTCTCTCCACTTGGGATTCCCAGCAACTGGTACTTAGAGGCATACTGCCTCCAACAGCAGAGGCAGAACATCTCAACAGCTTCTAGCCATAATGGCTACCATTATCCTCCATGCATTTATCTAATTATCTTTTAAAGGTGGTGACTATAACTACATCTTTGATCAGGAACAGTGATTAGTCCTTTGCAGTGCTTTTTTCTGGGGGAGATGCAGGGGTACGCATACCCCTAAACATTTTGTGAATCTTTGTACTTTTGTCCATTTACTGTATTTATTTTTCCCGATTTGAACTATAAAATGGTGATTTTCTTGAGTCAAAATGAGAGTACAGTGGACGCTCGGGTTGCGAATGTGATCCATGCGGGAGGCACGTTTGCAACCCGCAGCGCTGCATCTGCGCATGCACGGGTCGTGATTCGGCGCTTCTGTGCATGTGCAAAGGGCGATTTAGCGCTTCTGTACATGTGCGAGCGCCGAAACCCGGAAGTAATCCGTTCTGGTACTTCCGGGTTCGGCGCGGTGAGCAACTCGAAAACACGCAACCTGAAGCGGCCATAACCCGAGGTATGACTGTACTCCTAAACATTTTTATAGGGGAAAAAAAGCACTGGCCCTTTGTCCCCATATAAAATCCCTGAATTAAAGCACCTACCCAGATGCTACTGGTCTTCTTAGATGTCTGCCATGCACCAAAGGAACAGCTAGCATATTAGTATCCTACCTACTGCTTGCTTCAGATAACTTTTGTTTTTTTACTGTTTCTTGCCATACTGAGAAGCACAGGCATAACCACAGATGTTTTTACAAACACAAAAAGGTACAGAAAGAATACAAAAAGGGTAAGAAAAATAGGCAATTTTAAACAGTATCCTGAAATAAAAAGTCCCTTAAAAACAAGTGCATGTGGCGGGTGGGGAATCTCATTAACTGGAAAAATACATAAAGTTGAAAGGTTCTAGCCAATACTATAATTAAGGTCCAAAGACAGATGCAGTAATCTATGAATGAGGAACTATGTTTTGCAAGACCATGTCTCTGGAGTTTTATATGCAGACATAGATGTGTGAGCTTCAGGACAAATAAACAATCCAAAAGAGACCAGTGGACTTGCCTCTCACTGGGCTTTATATGTGACTTTTTTTAAAGGACTTGTCTCTTTAAAGCAAGTATTTTACTGTTCCTCAAGAATAGTAACATTAAGCAGAAACTATGCAAAGCAAAAATATACCATAAATTTATTTCATTCTAATATTTAGCAGGCGTATCTCAGCGTGGTGTGTTTCCAGGGCCAATCCACCCATGAGGACAGGTGAGGCGACCAACTCAGGCCACAGGGTTCACAGGGGCAGCAGATCTCAAGTCTTTCTCTCTCTCTCTCTCTCTCTCTCTCTCTCTCTCTCTCTCTCCCCCCCCCCCAGTCCAGGTGTAAAGCTTCACTCACCCCTTCTTCCCTGGCCAGGAAAGGTTGGCCTCAGTTGCCAAAATGCCCTGTGTGTTTGTAACAAGGTGCCTATGAATACGAAGGTGATGCTGTTAAATAACTGTAGTGTCCATCAAAACAAAAATAAAAAAATTCCTTCCAGTAGCACCTTAGAGACCAACTAAGTTTGTTCTTGCTATGAGCTTTCGTGTGCATGCACACTTCTTCAGATACACTGAAACAGAAATCACCAGACCCTTATATATAGTGAGAGGGTGGGGAGGGGTATTACTCAGTGTCCATCCTTAAGCTTGTAAGGTAAGAAGCCCCAGAATTGGGGGGGGGGAGCCCAAAGCTGCCATGTAAAGCTGCTTTAACTCAAGGTGCTCCTAAATACCCTGAAGTATTATTGCATGTGTGCATACATGGCTGTTTCCAAGAGCTGTTCTAAGAGCTACTTTAAATTGCAGTAGTTACAGGTAGGTAGCCGTGTTGGTCTGCCATAGCAGAAACAAAATGAAAAAATTCCTTCCAGTAGCACCTTAGAGACCAACTAAGTTTGTTCTTGGTATGAGCTTTTTGTGTATCTGAAGAAGTGTGCATGCACACGAAAGCTCATACCAATAACAAACTTAGTTGGTTTCTAAGGTGCTACTGGAAGGAATTTTTTTTATTTAAATTGCAATGTGATGCTTGTTTCTGATGTGGCTAAAGCCCTCTCCATATTCTGCCACAGTTCAGCCTGGCTATGCACATTACACAGAAGTGCAACTGACCCATGTCCTCCTATGCTTTGCAGTGTGCAAACTGATTCTCTGTTGTAGTCACAACCTGAAGCTTAGGCATCTTAAGAAAGCGTGGTAGCGCTGCAAACTAAGGCAAGGTGGGACTGAGTCCCTGATATGTGTGTATTGAAAAGCAGCGTGAGCCAGGTAGGTTTTTCCGGGCGCGCTCAGCCTTGAGCAGCCGGCGTCCCCCGCCGCCCGGGTGGGTTAGACGCGCCTACCGTGCACGCGCCCGCGCGCTCCCTTTACCTTCCACGCCAGCTCGCCGTCGAAATCCCGAGCTCGCAAGAAGCGGACCAGGAAGGCGTCGGACAGGGACCAGGGCGAAGGCTGTACGTTCTCCTCCTGGGCTCGGCGCCTCAGCGCGGCCACGGCGGCCCTCACGACCGGGGAGCCGTCGGGCAGCTCGTTGAGGTTCCCTTTCAGGGCGTGCGGCTCGTCTTGGCTCATGGCGCCACCTCCCCGCCGACTCCCTTCGCCTCGGCCCGGCGCGGCTGCAACTGAGGGACGAGCGAGGGCTTCCCATGGATCCGCTCCTCCGGCCCCATTACATAATAACGAGGGCGAGGGCGAGGACGAGGAGTACCTGGCGCGGCTGCCAAATTGGCTGCCGAGCCTGCTGCCAAGCAAACCGTCGAGTCTGCGCCACGCCTCTCCATGGCAAACAGCGAAGAAGCCGCCGCTTTCCTTGGCAGCCTTCGCCCACTCGGCTCCGGGCCAGGCTGCCTCGACTCCTGCGCCTCCCCAGGCGCGACGGACGAGGGTCCCCCGGGCCTGGCGTAACGCACTGTGAGGACAAGGAGAACCCAAGCCCGGCTCCCCCCGTGAGAACCTCGTGGGCCACCAAGCGCAACCTTGGTTCCTTGCAGGACCAAACCACTGAGGCCCTGGATTGGAGGGGTGTGCGCATGGCTTCTACCTTGTATTCAAGACGGTTAAGGGAAGAGTTCAAAATGAAATGCGAGTTGGGGTCGGGGTCACCGGGATTTCATTTCCCTTTCCTCAAAAAACAAGCCTCACGCTGCCCAGCCCTGTAGCAAATGAGTGCCTCTAATCATGTGTAGAGGGGCTTTCCCTTACCCTCTAAAAAGCCCACTTCCATCTGGGAAGTTCATTGAAAGGGCCCGGTACTTCTCCCTGTACACAATAAGCATGGGATGAGGAAAAACAACTCCCTAGTACAATAATACTAGTCTTGTGAGGGAGCTATTATTCTCTGCAACAGCGTTTATATCCAGCATGGAATTCAAAGTACTTCCATCCAAACACCTGCTCAGCTGTAATAAAGACTAAAAGAGCAATCAGTTCTACTTATGAGCAAGCAAGGTGGTTAAAGAGTGGAATGCCGCCACACAACTTTTCAAGGCTAAAGGTGGGTATTAATTAGGCTAATTCAGTGCAGTAGTCAGTGCTTCCTTAAACCTTGTGCTGATTTCAACACTAGTTGAGTTTAGAATATAGATACAGAGCAAAACAAAAGACCTAATTATGTTTGTCACTAAAGCCACTACAGAATGTCACTTGGCCCTGAAAGCCTATGTTACTCTCCATCAGGGACATGGGTTTCTGGGAAATTTTGAAGTGGAAATTTTTCAGTTTGTAATGGGAAATTCCTTATGCCCTAGAACAGGCATAGGGGAAAGTGTCTCATGCTATATTCATTTTATTTATTACATATATATTCTACCTTTCCTCCAAGGAGCTCAAAAGGAAGCAGGATAGTTCCCCACCTCTGTGTGCTAGGTTTTTCAGAGCCAAGTGACAATGTATTCTAGCAGGGCATCTGTACTGGCTTTATTAGTTTAACCAGGTTCTGAGTGCTCTGCCTCTGTTAGAATATTTACTCCATTTAATTGTGTGATGTGTCCTTTTTGGTTTAAATGTTTTGTTTTGACCATATCCTGCCCTTACATAATGTCTTATGTATATAGACCCTGGCCTTTAGATTTAGATTCATAATTTGCCAGCTTTTTAGGCTCTGGGATTCATATTGTTAACCTAAAGCTGCAGTCCTGTGCATTCTTATTTAGGAGTAAGCCCTATTGAATTCTGAGATTTACTTCTAGTAAACACAAGTAGGATTGAGCTGCATCTTGGTTACATCCAAATTGTTGAACTGAAATCACCTGATGAGAAAATGGTTTAAATTCTAGTACTTTCATCTGACTGATTTATGGTTAGGATTCACCAGAAACTAATTAAATGGAAGCACGAGAATTCCTTAAGGGTGAATATGGAGAAATAAGATCAGGGCTTTTCTCTCTTTTTTCTTTTGGGGTGTGTGAGAGACAGTAATCACTGTTATGGAGTACTGGCACCTCCCCCCCCCCCCCCCCGCTGGACATGATTTTGTTGTTGTGGATAAATTGCTTATACCAAAAGCTTGAAATACTTACTAATTATTGCTATTGAAGTTTATTTTAAATGTTTGTATATTGTTTTACTGAATAAACTGATGAAATAAAAAAGAAATTAATTGGAATCCTAATCTCATGAACTCTCCAGTACCTTCCAATGTAACTATGCCTATGTAGCACTGATTCTGTAGGGCAAAGGAAGGTCACTACAATTTTTCAAAAGTGAAGAGGCTACTTCAAACAGCTTGCCTTGAAATCTAACATTAATGGTTTTGATGTAACCTTTTGGTTTTAGAGCTGTTATTTGTTTATAAGTCTCAATAGCCTTTTTGGTATCACAGTTTCCAAAAATGTTTAAACTAAGTTTTCTTCATAAACAAAACAAATCTGAAAAAGCTGATCATTAACTAAGATTGCTACATTCTACCCCACAATCTCTAGAATTTTTAGGTAGATCTTGCTTACTTGTCCTTTTGATCAGACACCAGCCATGTGGGGGGGGGGGAATGGCTCTATAAATATTTGAGTATCTTTTAATTATTGACTTTATTAGAAGTCAAGGAAGCAATACCTATGAGTTACTGATGTGCAAGATTGCTGCCAGACCAAGGGCTGGATGTGGCTCTCCAAGCAATTTTTTATGCCCCCCACCCTCAATTTTTTTGTGGTTGCACCAAAAACAAAACAAAACTAGAAACAGGGCAGGAAATATAACTTTAAACTACTCCTCCCAACTCAGTACATTGCATGAGAGATGCAAATTGTCTCCTATCAGATTGATAATCTTTTGAACAGGGAGATGACAGCTCCCATTCTCAGCTGAACTACACATGTGCCCAGTTACAGGTAGGTAGCCGTGTTGGTCTGCCATAGTAAAAAAATAAAAAATTCAATTTTTGTGTGCATGCACACGAAAACTCATACCAAGAAGAAACTTAGTTGGTCTCTAAGGTGCTACTGGAAGGATTTTTTTTATTTTTTATTTTGTTTTTACACATGTGCCCATATTTGTCTATGCATGTACATGCAAGTGTGTTCTTGTTGGGGAGTATAGGGTGACCACACCCACTAGAGTGGGCCGTGCCTAGATGAGTGAAGCCGACTGAGAGACAATCATCACAATTCTCAGATGCCAGTTCCTACATGCTTTTAATTGAAAATGCAGAAACCAAACAATGCCAAGTTAACAAAAAGAAAACAGACACACACCCTTTCTGGAGGCATGCTGCATGTCCTCTAGTAGTTCTGCCATTTGCCAAAACATTCCGGGAACCAGCAGTGTTATCTGTGCTTGTGCAAGTGGGGAGGAGGAGCTGCACTAAATGCTTTGAGCGACCTTGTTATGAGGGACAAAATGAGAGATAAAACTGTTCATGAACAAAGATACAAAGCATTCTTTCAGAGCGAGCTGTGGACCTGTGCACATGACAGAAACATTAAAGAGAGCTTGGATCTCGCATGAATTATTCTGTCAATTTATGCTTTCTCAAACAGACCATTCTTAAAGAAAGCACAAAAGAAAATGAGATGCAATGCAGCGAACAGATCCAGATTACATAAAACTGGCCATAGTGAAAAGTTTATTGACCATAATAAAACTTGTTAACAAAGGAGACCAGATCTGAAGCAGCTTACACTTCAAATGAAATCCTCCTTTCTAAGGCAGCACTTAAATGAGTAGTTTTATGCTTCATCCTCAGACAGCAGTTGAGGTACTTCCATGGAATGTAAGTTCACTCTCTTCTCCATATAAGTGTAAATGTGTAACTCAGGCATTGAATAAGCAACACTTTGAATTCTTTTTACTTCAGAAAATTCCAAAGTTTGATCTCATTCATAAATTCTTAAATTTATCCTGGTTTGGAGAACTCTTTATAGCTTTGGGTAAAAGTGGAGCTTAATTAAAACTATCAATTAGCTGCTGGTTTTCAAGTCTAATACCTTTTACTAGATCCAAAGAAGACCCCCTCAGTTTAAATAAATGTTTAGAAGAGGATCAGGACCTGCCCCTAATAAAAAACCAAGCATAGGTTTCTACAACTTTCTTCTATTACTGATTTTTCCCCCTTCCAAAGCTACAGCTCCACAGGCACAATGGATTTTTGTGTGCACAACAGAGCTTTCTTTCCCTGCCAATCCCCACCATGTGCACCCTCAGCCAGCTCCAGAGGGTTGGGAGAGCCTGTGCAGCACACTTGGCAGCATGTGTGGGCATGTGCGCGCATGCACAGAAGAAATAGAAGTCTTGTTGAATCAGCAAACCCCACTGGCACAGCATTAGATATAACCCACTCTATGTGTATTCCTCCTTCCTCCAAGCTGCTGAATATTAAGCCACTGATAAACCCACTATCCAACCTGACATAGTTGTAAATTCAAGTAGTTTTTGTTGTTTTTTATGTGGGAAATTGAAGTCAAACAGAACTATGTCCAAGTGCTAGTTAGTGCATGAAGGGGCGAAGACAACAGGGTTAGATTCCTATGCTCAGCTAGGTCACACACCCTCTTCTCTGATGAGAGAGGAAGAGAAGCCTACTCTTGTTCTCTCTCTACACCATGTAACTGGCAAGCTCCAATCTCAAAGCATGTTTGAAACTATCTTTCTGTATTTTCTACCCAAGAGTATTCTGCCTGTGCTCTCACTGCAGCTGCTTGGACAAATACATAAATGTGATCTTTGGAACATTTTGCAAGTAAAGTATTTTAAAACTTACTTAACTGTGTGTGGTCTATTTATTGCAAGAGGGGTACAAAGGATCTAGCAACCTATATTCCTAATGCTATACTGCTGCTTGACTTTTGTGAATTTAAACTCTATTCTTAGGGGGGGGGGCTCTCTCCTGCTGGACAGCGAGTTTATGTTTTGAATCCAGGCACCCAACCAATTCTTTTATTTATCCCACCTGCATGGGTCACAGGGATTCTTATTTTCCTCTTACATTTTAAATAAGCATTTGCAATTGAGTATGGAAGCCAACATGTAACAAAGTCTTGTGGCACCTTAAAGGTGAACAGATTGAACCTTAAAGGTGAACAGGTGAACATAAGCTTTTATAGACCAGAGCCTACTTCATCAGATGCATGAAAGATTCTCAGTTGGTAGATTTTCAGTTTTATTTATCACATTTGTTATATACGACCTTTCATCTAAAACAGCATCCATGGTTCCTTTTCTCCTCACAACAGCCCTGTAAGGTAGGCAAGACTGAGATATGGGGACTGCTTCAAGATCATGCAGTTAGCTCCATGGCTAAGCAGAAATGTGAACCAAGCTTCTTAGACCTAGTCAAACTTTAACCACTATACTGTAGTCAAACCTCGGTTGTTGAACGTAATCCTTTCTGGAAGCCCATTCAGCTTCCGAAATGTTCGACAACTGAGGCACGTCCTCTGATTGGTTGCAAGAGCCTCCTGCACTCAAGAGGAAGCTGTGTTGGATGTTGGGCTTCCAAAAAACGTTAAAAAACCAGAGCATTTACTTCCAGGTTCTCGACGCTCAGGAGCTGAAACGTTCCAAAACAGAGGCGTTCGGGAGCCGAGGTTTGACTCTTCCATACTGGCACTCATATTTTATGGATGTGAATTCAGTTTATAAGGGGCTTATGTGCTAGATGGCTTTCCAGCTACAGCTTTCTGCAACTTCTAATTCTGGAATGGTCAGAGATGTAGGATATTGATTGCTCAAAGTTTATTTTGGATTTCAGTGGCATACAAGTTTCAGTTCTTTATTCAAGCTTTTGCAGGTCTTGTGTCATGAGTCAGAACTACCGGTAGGAGCCAACATCAGCTTCAATTCCAGTCATTTTTTGTGTACCCCAAATAAATGGTGTATTACTTGTAGTTGTGGCTGCTTATTTACAACCTACTTTTTATGTTCCAGCCATTCCCTTCAGGATGCAGCAGACCAACCCAATTAGGGATGCAAAGGAGCAATTCCACTAGTTAGTTTCATACCTCCACAGGTTGGCTCATATACTTTTGCTGTTGTAAAGAGGAAAAGCTAGAGCAAGGACGAGGAACCTGTGGCACACCAAGTATTCATTGGATTAAAACTTCCATCCCAAACCACGGGCTATGCTGGCTGAGGAAAACAACTTCTGGGGAGTCACAGGTTCCCCATTCCTGAGCTACAGGTAAATGTAATAACAGAAATACACCTTTACCTGCAGCCTTGGCACAATCCAAGAAAATATTAGCTACTTAATTCTACTGACTGCAGAAACAGGCAAGATCCAGTAACTTAAGTGCCACCTCCGAAAGTCCAAGGAACAATACTCCAGGTTTTTCCATGGCCAATTCCAGATACCAGGTTGTATCCAATTTAGGACAAAGCTTTCCTGAGGCAAAGTACACTCTGGCAAAGCCTAAAATGTGGGGCTAGGAACTTTTGCCCAATATTTCCAACTCCTGCCCATTTGCCTTGCACAACATTGCATTGGATATAACCCAGCATGTATTGTGCAATGTAAGAGGCAAGCTGTGCCTGTGTTCTTCAACAGCTATACCTTTTAACATCCAAGTTTCTCCCCCTGCCAGAGGAAGAGAAAAACCTTCATTTTCATCTGTAGTTAAATTTTATTTGCCTAGATTTTATTTGCCAAATTAAAATTCCAAAAAGCAAAGCTGATATACACACAGGAATACATTTAAATAAGAAAAATATATATACAAATTTACAAATGGAAAAAGAGAGGCAACAGAGAATTGACTATTCGTTCTCAAATCCATGCATCTTAAGCCAGTATCACTTGCCCTGAAACCAAAATAGCTTTTGACAATTCAGACAGAATGGCCTTGTTCAGACACAACACTGAACTATGATTCAGTGTCGCAAGCACATACCTCAGGCTTGTGTGCTCCCTTCCCCACTCTTTCAGTGAAGAGGGTAATGGAAGATGTCAGTTCTGTTATAAATCAACCACAGTGCTAGCATTATGTCCAAACACTAAACTCTGGGTAATCTCAACTATGGATTAATGAAACAATTCAACTTTGTGGTGGAACTTGGGTTGTTTTAGTATAGTACAGTAGAACCTTGGTTGTCAAACAATTTGGAAGTTGAACGTTTCTGCTTTCAAATGCCGACAACCCAGAAGTTAATGCTTGTTTTCCAACGCACCTTGGAAGCTGAAAAGCTTCCGAGGAGAGTTTCTCAATTTTTTCAATGGATTTCGCCAACCGGCAATTGCACCTTGGTTGTTGAACGTTTTGGAAGTCAAACGGTCTTCCAGAACAAATTACTTTCAACATCCGAGGTTTCAGCATACAGTGAAGACTAAACATTTTCCTAAGTTTGGACATAATGCTGAACTGTTGCTAATTAAAAATGAAAGTAAAAGCTTCCTCACTGTCACACCGTCAAGGGGAAGGAGCAATTGATGAGTCCAAGGCTTATTCAGGTTACATTAAACTATAGTTTAAAGCCACAATCAGGTGCAGCTACAGTGTGCTAAATTTAAAGTTAGTGCTACGAACTGTGTGCTCTGTAGCTAGAACATTCAAACTTAGCACCCTTTTTTGTTAATCAAATATTCAGGTAGAGGTATACCATATGAAACAATATACTACTAAAGCATGAATAAAACTGCTGACCCTTGCCTTAAGACTAGGGAAATAGGTTTATTAAATCATTTATAGCTCCTGATGTACAGCCCAATCCAACACATTAGATGAAAAGTAAGCCTCATTCAGTTCAATGGAACTTACAAGTAACTTCTCTGTAGAACTGCATCCTTACTTCCTTAAAATTCCCAAGTCTTGTCTCTGACAAGATGGATACCTATTTTGCCATGAACTTTAAAGTGTACAGTATTAAGATTTAATGGCTGATGTTTGAATTGATACATTTCTAGATGCCTACTGAAATGGCTTTTACCAGTTACTAGAAGATTGCCAACTTGAACTTTTTAGAAATTATTCAGTTTTGAATTATGAAGAACCAAAGCATCCCCAATATGTGAGATATTTTGCTAAGCTGGTGAAAGATATTACATGAAACATTTCTCAAACTCCATTATACAATTATTGTGGCCCTTAAAAATTCTCAGTGGTGCAGGAGCTGCAAATCTGAAAGCACCACATGCTGCATCTAAAGTGCTCAGATACACTGGTAGCATAACCACATGGTTTGGTCATTTAGATGCAGCCCTGAGCCATATGCCTAAAGCACCTATGATGAGGCCAGAACCTCTGAAGGATACCTATATCAGTGAAAGCTAAAAATCATGACCCTTTTAACTGTACAATTTTCTGCATATTTAAACTTCTGAACATGAACTTAGTTTTTCTATCATAACCCAGGAGGTTAGAAGGCATCTAAAATTTTCCTCTATAGCTCCAACAATGAGCAAATATTCTATTTTAAATGCTTGCTAATATTTGTATACTTCTGATCTTATACTATTACATTTTGTATACTTTAATTGACTTATTGCATATTAGTGTAGGTAAAGACCCATCTTTCCTGTTTTTTCAGTATGTTCCTGACAGAGCCTGTGTTTGTGCAGCTTGCACAGCTCTTTTGTCCCTGCTGATGGATGTACTGGGTTTTTTGGGGGTGGGGTGGGGGCAATTTCCAGTGCTTCCCTTAAAGAAGAAATAATCTGAAGCTCAGAAAATGAACTTGCGGACAGACTCCAAGCTGCACTGTAATGAATATGAGAAACTTATTTATCAGCGATATAGAAATCCCACGAACCTAATATGCCACGGGCTTTACACATGAAAATAGAAAGTAATCAGAAAATGCTTAGTTCTGAACTTAGTAAAGTAACTAAATTTCATATAGCATGAGCTGTCCCCTACCTAGTACCCTTCAGATGCTTCATACTACTACTTCCATCAGTCCCAGCCAGAACAACTGTGCTAACTGGGGATGATGGGAGTTGCAGTTCAAAACATCTGGTGGGCACCAGATCTGAGAAAGCTGCACAGCATTCTGAATATTGTCAAATGGCAAGCAGGCCATGATGTGACAGTTTTCAAAATACTGAAGATTGAATCACTTTTGATTAAGCATGTCCGCAACAGAAGATTCTTAAAATGTTAGCTAATTAGTACATCATTAAGTTTTTTTTGTTGTTGTTTGATATAAAGCTGTTTAGCATTATATCATGAGTATCTAACAGGGCCAAGATAAGTAACCACACCTTCCCCCCCTTCCAGATGTAAGGTGTGCACATACAAGATTTGCTTATAGGTATGGCTGTAACAGCCAGGTATTTCTTACAGATAGTCTTTGTCTTCTGTGTTGATTAAAAATGCATCCAAATACAGTATTTACACATCTGATATTGCAAGTGTGTTGCAGTATGATTATAAAGTCATGTCCCATATGAAATTTTGAAGTTTCCATAAAAGGAGGCTCATCATGGGTAAACAGATAACATTTGGTATCAATTCTTAAAGAGTGAACAGCACAACAGAGTTGCAGGTTTGGTAGTCGTTTGCCACTTTTACTTGTACTATCATGATCATAATGACTCCAAAGTCCTGAACAAAATGCATTCACACTGTCCCCCAAAGTGGTCAATACATTTTGCAAAGGTTTCATTCAAGTTCTTTGAAAGTAACACAGCAACATTAGCTGCTTCTCACACACTGTCCTTCAGCAAATGCGTTGGTACGAGTATCAAAACAAAACAAAACCCATGTGTAGGACTGGCCAATAAAAAGGCCAACTAGAAAAGTTCACAAATCAACTTCACAAGTGGGCACATATGTGATCTATAACCCTTTGTTTGCAGAGGTATAAGTTTATGCAGGATCCATAGAAGTTCAAGTTAGATTCTTCAGAGAAGAATTTAAAGCTTCATATATAAATTGGATGATACTGTTTGTAACCAAGCTTCTTCCTACAAGTTGGGCAAGAATTAGCATTTTTTAGCGAATCACGGAGGCACTGACTACAAAAGACATGACCACACTTTGTTGATACAATGAGCCGCCCACTCTGCACAATTTCAGAGTAGCCATCCATGCAAATTGGACAACTCACGGTACCTGAACGCCGTGAATTCGAAATTCCATCATCAAGCAATTCTAATTCTCTGGGCAATGTACCGGTCAGCACCACATCATTATCTCTTGCGTCATCATCATCACTACTTAGTACACAGCTGTCAGGCAGTTGTTGCCTTCTTAACTCTCGATTTCTTTGTTGAACATTTTCCTCAACTATCACAACAGAATCATTGTGTGTCAGATCAACGACTACTGGTTCTGAAGATTCACAAGTAAGGTCAACGACTTCTTCACAAGCACCTTCTTCGAGGTCAATTGGCTCTGCCTGTGAAGCAGCCTGTGAAGCTGCTTCAGCAGCTGAAGCAGCAATTCTACTTTGCTTGCGTGTTTGTCTAGAATTAATTGTCCCTCCACACCGCTTTTTGGGCATCTCGGTCTTCCCCATCCTTTCATTGGAAATCACAGGAGTGGCTGCCAGATCATTTCCGGTGCTAGAAACTGTTGTTGCTGCAGCAGCAGCCATTTGCAAGGAGGCCACAAAGGAAGTTGATGGGGATGAAGAGGGAGAAGCAGGGGTTGAAGCAGCAGGCTCTGCAGGCTTGATCTCCTGGGCACCAGCAAGACTTGCTAAGCCAAGGCCACTGCCCTTCTTATTCTTCTTGCGCTTGGCACAGCGCTTGGCATCAGTTGGGCTCATGGTACATAGAGGCAGAAGAGGCCAAACTCCCAATTAAACTAGTATTCTAGGAACAAAAGAAATGCATGATAAATCCTGACACATGACATAGATTGCCCATATACATATTTCTAAGTGACTAGCCACAAAACACAACACTGTACCCACCCACATTGTGGTATGTGAATGTATTTTTTTAATGTTCTATTCCTCTTGAGTATGATTTTCTCACATGGTTCAACTCTCCCTTAGTCAACTGGGCTGGGCTGCAGCTGGAATGGAGGTTGGTGGTTCTTGGTGTCTCTGCCCCAATTCCTGGCTCAGAGAACAGATTCAGAACTGAACTAAGTCAGTACGCATCCCCTTTCAATGCACAAATAAGCATCAAGTCTACCCAACTATCACCAAGGCCTCAGCCTGAAGGAATTAAAATTGCCTACAATCTATTATTAGCAATAGGGCACTGGAAAATAAATTTATCTATGGAGATAGTGCAAATAAAACCCTTGCAAATGCCTTAAAAGCACTGAAATATTGAATCAAGAAAACATTCTGATTTTGAGAGGTATCAATCTTAGCAGCTCAACCTTGATGAGGGATAAGGAATATTATAAGAGTTAAGACAAGAAGCAAGAGACTACATTTTGAACTGCCCAAGAACTCATCCTTAGAGACAAGATTGGTGTTTAGCTTGTCAGAGGGCATGTTTAAAGGAAAGGTTCCCTGAAAACTCCAAACTAACAAATGTCTAGGCTGCTGATATTAATAGGACTAGAACACTTGCAAAAGCCCAGGCACAAGCAATGGTTACTGATCCATATGAAGCAGAAATATATGTATTTTTTTGAACAGAAAATGTACAAAGAGTTAAAACATAAAGCCAAAAGATTGCAATGCAGCACAGAAATTAGTTGCACAAGTTGTTGACATGTTCCAAGCTCAGAGCATGACTAGCATAAAGGTCTACATGGGTAGGCAAACAAAGGCCCGGGGGCCGGATCCGGCTCAATCGCCTTCTAAATCTGGCCTGCGGACGGTCTGGGAATCAGCGTGTTTTTATGTGAGTAGAAATGCATCTCTGGGTTATTTGTGGGGCATAGGAATTTGTTCATTCCCCCCCCCCAAAAATATAGTCCTGCCCCCCACAATGTCTGAGGGACAGTGTACCGGCTCCCTGCTGAAAAAATTTGCTGACCCCTGGTCTACATGCTACCAGTATAACCTTTTTGGCACCAACCATTTTGCCCAGCCTGGCCAGATGCTTTCTGCTACTCAGGAGTGCCCCCTTGTGACAAAGTTGAGATTTCCAGTCACGTGGTTTGTACCAGTAATCGAAATCTCCTCTGGCTGGGCAGGAGAACTGAGGTAAGCAAACTGAGCTTTCATACCATTACATGGATTGCTTCTCTCTTGTGGGCACGGGACATGTTGTCGCTTGCAAACAAACCCAAGCTGCGATGGGTTTTTTCCTGTGCTGGCTGATTATTTAAGGGGCTTCTAATGGTGATCTTGCTTCTCAAAAGTGAAATGGCTCTAGTACTTAAGCAGTGTCCCTTTTCTTCCTTTGCCTTTCATGTCTTCTCATAATAATATTTTTGCTGGCTTGCTTGGAAGAATAAAGGTTTGCCCCCTTTATTTGGCTTCTGCTGCATCGTTGCTGTTTCCCCCCAGGAATGCAGGTTGTGCCTGGGGTTGGAGAAAACAGACTGGAAATTGGGGGGGGGGTGTTGGGGGGAGTGTTCCCTTTATGTGTATCTGCCCATTCTGAAGTTTTATTTTGCGTATCTGATGGCATATTTAGTATGGAGAGAAGAGTGCAAGTAGAATAAATATTCTTATATTTGAAATAGATAAGAAAACCATTCCTGCTTATTTGTGACAGTGAGTGAGATTTACTGGATGTGTGCTGCCTGCTTTTTGAACCCAAGTCGGAAGCATGAGACAGAGCATCCTTCTAACCCTTCCTGGGGATGAGTTAGCAAAGTTTGCTGAGGACATCAAGTTGTTCTGGGTAATTTTTAACTAAAAGAGGCTGTGAGGCACTCCAGAAGGACCTCTCCAAACTGGGGGAATGAGCATTAAAATGGTAAATCTGAATCAGTGTTAACAAGGGTAAAGTGATGCATGTTGGGGTAAAGTGATGCACCCTAACATTTTGTATATGCTGAGGTTTGAGTTGACAGTGGCTGACCAAGAACAGATATGTTAGGGTCATAGTGGATAGCTCAACTAAGATGTCGATCCAGGTTGTGCCAGCAGTAAAAAAACAGGAATTATATTTTAGGGGGAAATAGGAAATGGACTTAAAACAATGCCACGGTGGCAACTGACATCTCCATCTGGCTGGCCTCTCTGGCTTTCTTAAGCAGCTAAGCAGAAGAGCTTATTCACTGCATTTATATCCCACCTTTTTCTCCAAAGAGTACACGCTTCACCCCCTCCCCAGTTAATCCTTACAATAACCCTGTGAGGTAGGTTAAGAGGCTATGACTGACTCCAATGTCACTCAGTGAGCTTCATGACTGAGTGGGGATTTTAACCCTGATCTCTAACCACTACACCTCACTACACTGGCTAGAGTACTTCTGCTACTGGGCAGCTATGAATTAAGTAGATAAATAAACATGGGGAAAGCCAAATGTCACTTAGAGAAGGCTCTGAAATATTTTCCTTGAAGCTTGAATTTGTTTATTCTGGATTTTTATTTGAGGTTTTAAACAGCTTTGAAATGTTTCTTTAAATTGTAAAGTGGTATATAAATAAAATTAATAATAGGAAACCCCACTGGGGAAAAATGGCACCTAGGCATTCTGTTGTGGTGACCGTAACCCAAGTTTACGGTGCCATTTGGTGATTAGCTTATACACCTGAGTTTCTAACACTGGATAGAGCTCATCAGAAAGACGGGAAGTTCAACATCTATTAAATATATTAGCCACGTCACCTCCAGGAATTCAGTAAAACCAGATTATCTGCAAGCAAACTCCACCCGAGGATTTTTAGTACCATTTGGTACACAACACAGTGTATATCTATTGAGTCAAGCCTGTTGTGTGCCACTTTGAGTGGGCTATACTGAAAAGGGTTACATACAATCTTATAATTAAGCTGATAAATGCCTTATCTCCATAATAGGGACTAGAACATCAGGCACTCACTGCCACTTTCCCAGCTCCAAAGCTGCGAGAAAGGCTAGAGGCTGGTTTGGCAGATGAACCCAGGGGAAGCCGGGTGGTGGTGGGAGCACCACACTTCTTTGTCGGGAAGAGGTACTGACAGAGAGGCCTGGTAAGCAACTAGCCAGAGGCCTGCTTCTAACTTTTGAGCTGGGGAGATGTGAATTGTTGGTACAAACCTTCCAGGGCCGTCTCCGTTCACAGTTCGAAGGTCGCGGGGTGGGAGGAGGGGAGAGGCTGGGGCTCCTCGGAGCGGCGAGTCTTGCCCGAGAGCAGCCCTTAGGCCCGCCAAGGAACGAGATTGTGCGCACTTCCTGTTCCCTGCCTAGACCACCACGATTCCAAAAAGCCTCCCATCGCTGTCCCCTTGAGCAGAGCTCGAGCCACACCCAAATATGTTCGTTACGGTTTCGATTCTGAGGGACTGCCTCCTTCCGGCCCCAGCCCCACGGAACCCGTAGCCTTCAAAGCAGCCCCACTGAAGGGAAGGGCCCTGCCGAGGAGCGGCCTTTCTGAAGACGACAGCCAGGGCCTACCTGTCGCGAACATCCGGTGTATAATGGCAGTCTTTCGAGAAACGCCTCCCCGACCCTCCTCTGTACGGGACGAAACTACCTCAGAACAACCTCTAGTGGCCGCTCCTGCTACCCAGAGGCCCAAAAAGGGGAACAAATCTTTTCTTAAACCCACCACAGAAACGTACGGCGCTGAAGAAATCCACACGGCAGCACTTTCTCGAGCAGCCGAAGACTCGCGCGCACCTTCCTCTCCGAGGCTCCCACACAGCTCTACACCCGACCGCTGAGAACGTTAAAACGTCACTTCCTCCTCCTCGACTCCACCTCCCCTTCCGCAATTCGACAAATGCCGCGCAAGCGCGCCGTCGCTGTTTGCTCGCGCTGTTAACATACGGGACATTTAAGGCGAGAGAGCGCGCGCGCGCCGCCGACGGCCGTTTCCCCCGCCCTCGTCTTCGGAAACACGTGATAGGAGACGGGGACGGAAAGGGAAAAGTCGGCTGCAATGTCGTCAGTGGCAGAGGGAGGGGGGAGAGCGGAAGGTCAGGGCGCCGCGGAGCGGAAGTAGGATCCGGAGCGCGTCCGCCATTGTGGGAAAGCGGAGCCCGGAGCAGGGGAGGGAAGCCGAGCTGTGTCCAGCTGGTTGCTTTCGGAGGCGCCGAGCAGACTAGAAGTGCCCGGGCTGCGGAGACAGTCAGGCGGCGGCGGCGGGGAGAGCGGCGGAAAAGGCGGCGGCGGCGGGGAATTGAGGAAGAGCGGGAGGAGGAGGAGGAGGCCCAAGCGGAGCGGGGTGAGGGGATTGCGGCTCCCCGTGAAGAATGTCAGCCACCAGCGTCGACCAGGTACGGTCTCCGCCCGGCCTGGCTTGGCCGGGAGGATGGCTCGGCCTCCCCTTCCTAACCCCGTCCCG
This sequence comes from Darevskia mixta, assembly GCA_034641385.1. Lineage (NCBI taxonomy): Eukaryota > Metazoa > Chordata > Lepidosauria > Squamata > Lacertidae > Darevskia > Darevskia mixta. The sequence continues at coordinate 2,777,542 of JAWWNH010000018.1, forward strand.
CCCTCCTTCCTCTGGGCATAGCGGGGATCCGCGCCCGCTACATCCGAGGCCGTGCGGCTCCTCCCCTGTTCCCAGGCCCGCCCCCTCCGCAGGCCTGGAGGCCGCTCGGCCTGGGGCCTCCCCGCGGAGGCCGTGAGGCGAATCCGTTGCTTCTCTTCACGAGCAGGCCTTTGCCTCTCCGGGGGCGCCTTCGCTTTTCGCGCCAGCTTTGCCCTCTGCCCGCTTTCCTGTGCCGCCTTCGCTTTTCCCTCGCAAGTGGACTTGGACGGATCCTTACGGCCAACGTTTAACCTCCTTCGTAGCGCAGTCGCCTCTCGTATCTCGTTCTTGCGGTTATGTTTTTTTTGCGTTTCATTTATTGATGGCATGTCTTCATGCGTGTTTCCGTATCTGCTTATTTTGTTTTCATGCAGCTATTCCATGTACACTTTTCTTTCTTTCGCCGTTTTCTGATCTCCTTACCCCCCTCCCAAATCCTTCACCAAATTCTCCCCATGGTTGTTTTTCTAGTCTTGATCCTCTTAGTCTCACCCTTCTGGGTTTCTCCCCTCCCTCCCTCTGTGTACACATTATTTTTGCAGCTGAGAGCAGATAATGGAGGTCTCTGGTGAACGTTAACTTGGGGAAGAAATCTTGCAAACCAGAATCCATGTCTGCACAAGTTTCATTTTAAAACCTGGAATGTCACTTTTGAAAATGCTTGCTTTTAGTATTGGCTCTTCAGCTAGTACAGGTTTTTCTTCATTCTGTCAGGATTGAGTAATTTGCAAAAGTCATTGCAGGGTCAGAGTCATAAAGTCTATGTGAAAATAGAGGGAAACAGGAATTGTTTGTAATGAGAGGTTTATTTGGGGGCAGGGACACGCACTTAATGAAGTAAAAATATTTTAACATGGTATGTAATAAATAGTATAGTCCACAATATGGCTAGCTGATGTAACAGTTCTGATTTTATTCAGCATCGAAGTGTAGCATTCTTAAGGTATAGGACTAGGGGCATGCAACAGTACAGGCAACACCCCGTTTGTGTGGGGGTTGCGTTCCAGGTCATTACGCGTTTGTGTGAAATTGGAAACTAATTGAAAAAGTCTACAAACACCCGTTCTACCCATTTAGTGACATTTCAATGATGTCTTTATAACGTTTTCAGGTTCGGCACGTGTGCGCGATCATGCACATATCGGTTGTGCCTAAAATGGGAGTGGCCTGTACCTCACTGGAATATGCTAATTGGTCCTTGTTGCATATTTTTTGCATTTTACAGGCACCTTTTTATAACTGACTTGATAATAGCAATACATGCATAGCTTTAAGAAATAAGATGGCATAGTACAGTGAAGCGTTCAGCTTCTACAAAATCATCTGATTATACTTTTTATATATACTGTTTATACTGCCACACATGAATATTGGATGACTGTTCCATTTTGTTTCTGAATGGTAAACTGTAGCTAGGTATCTTAATGTGTACAGTAATATTGGGAGTCTACCAGTAATCCCAATAAACAGAATTTAGAATGCATCAGGCTTGCAGCACTTAAGCCATAGTTCTTTCTTTTTAATAAAATGGCTTGTATTTTACCATCTTGGGGTATCTTAAAATCACCAAAATTATTTGAACTTTGTGATAACTTTAATGTTTGGTTCCTCTAATTTTTGTTTGTTTGTTTTTCTTGTTTTATCACTAACAGAGACCTAAAGGACAGGGAAATAAAGGTAAGTTGATTCTTCTGTGTTAGGTTCACTGACATGAATAGAGTAATTCAATTATTTCTCTATAGTGTAGCAGATGCATTCAACTGACAGTTTATACTGGAGTAGTAGTAGTAATAGTAGTAGTCATGAGACTGCGCCAGACAGTGAATCATTTTTTTCACTTATAAAGTGGATTTCCCCAACATTTTAGTGTGTTACATCATTCTTAATATATTGATCCTGCAACAGCTTCCATTTGCATATCAGGACTTCTCCTGTGTTGTCCTCATATTTCTGAGGAACCTTCAGAACAGATTGGTGGAGGGGAGCAGGGGAATTCCTCTTCTGCTCATGCAACAATTTAGCTGAATACCTCCCATTATATAGAGTAATTCAGGCAGCAGTCTATTCCCACTTATGTTGAACTCAGTGGGACATCTGAGTAGTCATGTGTAGATAGAATTGTGCTGTCAGAATGCTTTATACTCAGCCAAGTGTATAGAGTCATATATGAATCATACTCTGAGTAGTACGCCCTATTAAAATCAGTTAAAAATTAAACCGGAAAGCAAAATGTAAAGCCATTAAAATTCCAATAAAAGCAGATAAGCAACAGTGCACTTTATGAGCTTATAAGAAGACCATAAAACAAGAAGACAGTTAAATACCTGTCAGAACAAAAAGGTAGTGAAAAACCATCAAAAATGTTTCTGTATATGAAGGGTTAATAATTGTGCTTATGTGCATGGTATTGTAGGAATGGTTCTTCATTTAGCCTAGTAGCATGTGTGCTAAACTGATGAGTGGTGAGCATATGTGCATGAGAATTTTGAGTCCTTCTTAAACTGTGAGACATACTGGCAAATGAAACAGAAAGTGAATGTAGTATTATCAGCATGTAATTTATCTCTGCATACAGGATAGCATCATGGTATGCTTTAATCTTTAGTGTATTCTTTATCCCAAGCTTTTGGCAGCTCATTAAAAAATTGAACATCTGCATATAGCCATACTGCTAAAATATATACATGGGAGAGTTAAGGACTCCATTTTGTAACGAGTGAGATAAAACTTGCTAAACATTCTATGGTCATAGGCAGTTTCCTAGTCATAGCTTAACAAAGGGTGAAATTGTTTGGTATCCATAGGATCAATCTTTCTCAAATATTGAGAACTGTTCAGTTATTGAACTCCTAAAATTTTAGCTGTTGCACATGTGCACTTTACATCACATCTTCATTGGGATACTTTAGTGTACAGTGATCCCTCGACTTACGAATGACCCGACTTACGAGTTTTTCGAGTTACGAGGGATCAAAGCGACCGCCGCTTCCGATTTTTTTCGACTTCCGAAAGGAAGCCGCGACCGTTTTAAATGCGGTTTCCTCGACTTGCGAAGGTTTTTTCGACCTACGAATGCGTTCTCCCAATGCATTCCTATGGGGACTCGAGTTACGATGATTTCGACCTACGAAGATTCCGTCGGAAAGGATTATCTTCGTATGTCGAGGGTCCACTGTACTTAATTTTCCATAGAGTAAAGGCAAGCAAAGAAGTGAGCTTCCCAGTGGATAGGTTCACTTGCCAACATCGTATGAATGAATTTCCAATTGCAAAAGGGAATTCCCCTTTAAATCCCCCAGATGTGGTCCAAATCTGCTTTGTCAATCAGTGTAAAGTTTTTTTTTTGTTTCCATTATATCACGTTAATATCAACAAGAGAACCTAGATTGAACCTTGTCTCGGCAGGAAAGATCTCTAACCAGCAGTTCAGCTACTCCCCTACTCTGGTTCTCTTCTCCCCCCATCCTGTGCTTGAAGGCTTGTATTTTAGGTATGCATATTTACTTAGAATCAACTCCTGTTTGGTTTAGTGGTCTTTAATATTAATTACTTTTGTATGCTGATCCATAACAAAGTTCTCAGGACTTATTGTAAAGATAAAGACAACTTAAATACAGAATAAGGCATAACATCAAAAGCATAATAAAAACAAGAAAACAAAACTCACCACAACGCCAAAGTTAAAAGCATTGATTTTAAAAAAGCCCCAGATTACACAAGTTATTTAAAAGGCCTGATCTTTACCCTTGGACTTGAATAGCCTGCTAAGGCTACTTTATAACTGGAGTGCCCCTAATTGAGATGCCTGTCCTGATTGTTACTCACCTTATTTCTTTTGTTGGAGTTTCTCAGGGCAACATGTCAGCCGCCAGCATCCAAAAAAAAGATCCCATGGTTTAGGCACGTATAGATGAGTAGAGCCTTGTGCTAAAGATTAAGCACTTTCACTTGTGCCTTGTCACAAGACAAGCCATACTATTCCTAAGGTATCTCCAGTAGCTGTGTTCCCTTGCTTTTTTTTTTTTTTAACTTCAGAGAATGAGAACCCATAGTTTTATTAAGGAACATATTGAAAGTCTGTGTAGTACAGCAGCTAGAGCATTGGACTTACATGTCTGAAACTCTGGTTGAAATCCCTGCTGATCTATGAAGCTCACTGGCACTGTGTCTCAGCCTAACTTACCTCCAAGGGTTATGGCAACGGCAAAGTATCACTAAGCTTCATACAGCAAAATAGGGTGCAAATACTTTATTTTTTATAAACGGACAAATTTATTATTCCCATTTGAGTGTGCATAGAATTGCGGTCTTAGTTGTACATATGTCACTGAATAAGACATTGATTTGCTGGTAGTGACACCTTGGGTTTAGTGGTGTATTCCCTGTTCCAAAGAAGAGAGACATGAAACATAAAACTACTTGAAATACACCATTGGTAACTGTGGATATAACGTGTTTTCCTGTAAATCAAATGATGTGATTATTAAGATTCAACTTGCAATTCAAGAATTCAGTTAGAGAAGGACACAAATTTATTTTGCAGCATAAATTGTTTGGACCTTAATACATACCGGTACATGTTTCTACCTGTAAATCACTGGACGTCTGTGGTAGATCACTGGCAGATCAGTGGCTCCCCCCAAAGAAGCTGAACAACTTTGGCTCCCTTAAAAAAAGCTCAACATTTTGGCCCTTCACCCTCCAAAAATGGGCCTTCCCTCCTACCTAAAAGAAGCTCAACAAGTTTGACCTGAGCCCCACATAACAGGGCTTTTCTTCCTAAAAAAAAGCTCAACAAGTTGGACCTGAACCCCCAAAAAGGGGGTAGATCACTGCCAGTCTTTAACTGTGAGTAGATCGCAGTCTCTTGGGAGTTGGCCACCCTTGGTCTAGAGGAAAGTGTTCTCTCAGATAACCTGGTTCCAAATGGTTTAAGGACTTGCAGTTTAATAACAAATCCTGAAACATGGATTAATAGCAAATTGGCAGTCAGTGCAGTTCCTTTAACGGTGGAGTTGCATTTTCATGGCCAGTAACTTAGCAAATACATTTTGTGCTAACTGCAGCTTCCAGGACCAGTTTTGAGGGTAGATGCTGGTAAAAGGTGGTCCCTGCTGCTGTAGTCACATGGGACTCCAGTAACAACTATAGGTACAGGAGCATCCCCATACTTTGTTCTGGCTCCTTTGGATGGAATGCAGCAGACAAATGCAGAACAGACAAACTGCCTACATTCTGGATTTGGAAACTACCTAGTCAACTACAGGATCTCCATCTTTGCTACAATTCAGCTTCATTGACTCTTATCCAGCCCATTGCTGTGCCCAGGGCTGCAGAGCCCCAATTGAACAAAAGTAAAGGCCCTTCTTTCTCCCTCACCACATTCCTCTTGCTTCTGCAGTCAGATTTGGAATGTACAGTATTGTACTAATGAACTAAAATGTCACATTTCCTTATTTTGCATATATTTGGGGATAAAATCAGTGTTTTCAAAATGTTTAAATCTTTGCAACAGGAATTGCGGGGGTGGGGCACATCATCTGCTGTGAATGTGGATTTCTGGCTTGCTGGTTTACTGTCTTCTCTGTTCACTTCCTTCTTGAGGTATTCTATAACTTTGTCTGTTTCATGTGGAGTTAGATTAGATCATGATCTACTCCCAGTATAAAACAACTGGCAGTGATCTACCCATTGTCATGGGGGGGGGAGGCCAAAGTTGTTGAGCTTTTTTTGTTTTGTAACATTGAATAGGGTTTCAAAAGTGGTAGACTTACTGAATGGCACTGTTTTTTCAGAGGATCTGATGAAGCTACTTCATCTTTCCTTCCCCTAGAGTATGGGAGAAGAATGAGGGCGATGCAGGAAAGAATGGATTCTTAAAAGATAAATTGATGGAAATTGCTTTGTGGCAGGAAAGGTTTTGGATGTGGAATAACTCCTGTTGCTTTTAGGTGTGACTATCTCATCCACAGGAAGCGATGTTTTGCTGTTGTCTAGTTTGAGTTGTTTTATGGTTCTCAAGATTTTTCTCTGTAGTTAAGTGAAATAGCTGTCTAAAAAGTGAAAACAGGAATTCTTGCACCAAGAAGAACACTTAACAGGGCAGCTTGGTTAGAAGTATGGCTGAATGTATTAGCTGTCTGGGTGTGGATGCTGCAGAAATGATAGCTGGGGGGGGGGGGTTAATTGAGTTAGTGATCCAAAGTTTTGGATACTAGTTTTCAGCTGCAGTCTTTTGTTTCAGACCAACTATGTTCTTTATACAAATATGAATAACAACGTAACTAGCCAAAGTATAAATTTTATTAGGTGCATTGACTCCTTGAAAAATCTGTGTGAAATGCATGGGGCAGATGGTGGTTTTTCTTCTAAGCAAAATTAAAAACGCCACAAAGCTCTGAACACACAGTGACTACAAATTACATTTCACAAGTTACTTTGCATATGATGTGAAGGACCTGAAGGTAAGAGGGTTTTTTTAATGCTAGGAAATCCTGATGATCTCCTTGTCGTCCCCCACCCCCAAAAATTATTGCACTGTTTCCCACCCTGTGTGTGTGCAGGGCATAGTTTTCCCCCAGAAAAAAACTTTAAGCTGCCATATTCTTACTAATATGTATCCATTTGTAGTTGTTTTGACCTCATGATTGGTTGGATGAGCTACACAGTACAGCTGGACTTTGTGTCTGCAATGTGAAATTGGAAACCTAAGTTCTCATGAGTCCATCTTAGTTACTTAGACGGCAGAGTTTGTGTTTTAAATGCTCAGAACATCTCTGGGTCTTGTTTACTGTCAAGAAGCACAAAACCTGCTTTTATTGTGACTGCTTATGTGGCAGGTTTACTGCAGTGCACCTGTAGAGATCCTGGATTGTCAGCTCACAAGTAAAAAAGTGTTACCATTGCTCTTTGCAAATACATTATTTGTATTTGGTATTAGGAATTGCTCTGTGGGGTGGGGTGAGAACCCTATTGCTGACAGTGTAAACAAAACCAGATTCATGTTACATTATTGGAAAAGTAGGTCATGCCAAGGCAAAGTTCTAGCTTGTGTGTGCATGTCTGCCCTGAAAGCTGTGCATGTGCTCTAATTCTGTTACAGAGAATAGTAGGAACATAAAAACAGGAAATAGGACACACACACATATGAGAGAATGATTAATCTGTAGAGCTAGTTTGTGTTGCTTTTCCATTTCATTTGCTTGAATTTAACTAGAACTGGCTTACTAAAAATGTTTGCATGCATTTTTGCTATTTTCAGGTACAAAACTGTTTTGTATAGAGTACTCGGCATAGAGCTCTATTAATAAAGGTGTCTGCAAATTTATTTTTGAAGTGAACAATTGCTGCAAATATACTATATTGTTTCTAGCTATGTTAGGAGTGATATTTCAACAGCCAAGCACTTTTTAGACTATTCCATTCTTAACTATGGAGAGTTGGTTTGCTTGCTTTATGTAGGTTTCTCATCTGTTGAGGTGTTGAATTTTCACTGTCCCCTTAGTATGGCAGGAAAAATTGTTTAGTGTCCTAATATGTTATATTGGAAAATTATGCCAGCTAAGTATACCTGCAGAAGATTGTATGTGAAAGTGTTTAGTTGAAGTTATTTGAACAGAGCAGTTAATCTAATATTTATGCTTGCATATGAACCCAGAGTCGTCCGCGACTGGACCTAATGGTCAGGAGTCCCTTTACCTTTATGAATCCATAGAGCTCCAACAGTTTTAATACATATAACTAGACGAAAAGTGCACTCCTCTGAATTACCTTGTTTCTGTTGAGAGTAGGGCTGGGTTATCAATATTGCAATATATCACCAGCTAAACATCCCAATATATTGCAACATCTGAAATAAGGAAGGAACTACGCAGAGGCAAATGGGACAATGTCCTGGCATCTGCTACTACTTAAGGGTCTAAAACTAATAAATGATGATATTATCAATCACTTCATGGTCTCTTTCAGCAGCAGACAAGCCAAAATGCATCCAAACAAGACTCTTGGTTTTGGGATTGGCTACCAAATTGTGGTATTCAGGACAATCCACAGTACGGTGATGAGTCATAGTGATAACAAATAATCTGGGACTATCCGTTTTAGTCCCTTAAGTACTAGCAGTTGCCAGGACATTGTCCTGTTCGCCTCTTTATAGTTCCATCCTTATTTCAGACATTGTGGTAGATTGCAAAGCTTAGCAGGTGATATTGTGAGGCTTAGCTGCTGATAACATTGCAGTGTTTAGCTGGCGAGTTATCACGATGTTGAAAACTAGATATCGCCTAGTCTTTACACACATTGTGATTTGCGATATATTGCCAGCTCAAATATTATGAAACAATTATCACGATGTGAACTTCAAACCAGTTTTGGACGATATATCACCCAGCCCTAGTTGAGAGGCTTCATATACTGGTAATCTAATCTTAATATTTTCTTCCACTACACTCAAGATCATCTACCCAGCAGGTACATTTTTTAACATTTTATTTTATGCCCTATTTTCAAATTCACCCATTTGATGTTCTTCTAATTCAGTAGGGCCGACTAAGTCCTACTACAAGTTGGTCTTGGGTTAACTTCATTGATAACTTAAATAATAATATTCAGTTAGTTTGACACATCAAAGGTTTCCAGGTGATTTACAGAATGTAAAAGTGCAAAGCACGCCATAAAATCAGAAAGGATCAATGCATTACCAAAAGTTATACAGCAACCCAATAAAAGAGCAACAAAAATTCCAGCACCAAAAACACCTTCAACAGACAGCAAAGTCGGATAGCATCCATAGGCTGCTATTGTTTTTTTTGAATTCTAGAATGTTTGTAGTGTGTTGCTGCCTGCTAAAGAAATATTCTGGTTTTTGAAACATTTTCCCATCATGTGTTTTTAACAACTAAAAAGTTAGGCATAGGACTTCTAGAAGATGTCTAATTTCTGTTATGTTTCAGTTTCAGTGCAAAACGGTTCGATTCATCAAAAGGATGCAGTAAATGATGATGATTTTGAGCCATATCTAAGTAGCCAGACAAATCAGGTGAGTATTTACAAGAATACACCTTGTAAGCTAGTGAGTATAGTTTTTAGTTGGTTATTCCTTTATAATAAGCAAGTAACACAAAACGGTTTTAATGGTTTTATAACAGACCATTGTAAGTTTTCATAGTATTTGTAAATCTCTTAAACAATGCCAAATGGATTTGTACAAGTTAGGTTCTAAGTGAGCGAAGTTACTTTAAGCAGAGGGATCCACTTAAGCTTAATTGAATCTATTTTAAATTAAGCATACCTGTTGTGTGTGCACAGAACTGGTTGCAAAATCATTGCTCAGCAGATGGCACAATTCTGGCATCACAAGTTTTAATGTCCCAAGCAAGTGACACAACATGTTTTAGAGCTGTAAATTCCACATTTTGTATTAAACCCAAATTAAAGAATGAGAACCATACTGGATCAGGCGCAAGACACACTTTGTCTAATCGCCTGTTCTCACAGTGATCAACCAGATGCATGTGGGAAGTCCAGCAGCACATGAGCATGACACCACTTGCCCGCCTATGATTACCAGCAAATGGTATTTCAGACACTTGCTATCTCAGTGAGGTAGAATGTTGCCCTCATGGCTAGTAACCGTATCCTCCATGAGTTTGTCCAATCCAGGCATCCCCAACCTTCGGCCCTCCAGCTGTTTTGGACTACAATTCCCATCATTCCTGACCACTGGTCCTGTTAGTTAGGGATCATGGGAGTTGTAGGCCAAAACATCTGGAGCGCCGCAGGTTGGGGATGCCTGGTCTAATCCTCTTTTAAAACAATCCAGATTGATGGACATAGTTACATATTGTGGAAATGAATTCCTTATTTTAACTACGTGCTGTGAAGAAGTACTTTCTTTTGTGTATCCTGAAACTTTAAACAGTAGGCTTCATTGGATATGAGAAAGAAGGCCTTCTCTCTACTCAGCTTTCTCCATTCAATGCATAATCTTGGCACACCTCTGTTATGTCTGCCAACTCTCCTTTTTTGTCAGATGTCTTAAGAGTTACTGTTTTCCTCCTAACTGAACTTTGTGCAAACTATAACTGAAAAGGGTTAATGCTGAAATGAAGTGATTTTTCAAGTCCCAGGGTGGTGGTCGGTAGGCCCTAAATGACTACATCTGTTTGCATAAGACTTTTCTGGATAACAAAAGGCTGATTTATTTAAAATATTTGAAAATTGACCTTCAACAGCATTTCCAGGATGACAAGATAAAATACACAAATCTGATGCCCTACTCCTGTAGCAGCCTACAGTGCTACATCCCATACTATTTCCTTCAGCAGTTGGGATTGGGGTGGGATGGAGAAGGAGTTAATAGTCCGGTCATTTTTCTTATGATTCAGCCTTTGGTTAGCTTTTGATTTTCTGCTCCCTTTCTGAATTCTTACATGAGTTTCAAGTCCAATAAGGATTCTTCCTGTTCAGGGAATCTTTGCTTGCAGAAGATGCATGTTGAGAGGCTTTGGGGCAAGGTATTTGGAAAGAAAGTGCAAGAAAGTGGTATTTCTATCATTTTGTATGTGTGTACAGTACTGTGATGGGAGAAACAGTTTATATCCTTATGCCCAACCTTTATACAGTTGATAGTGGTTTTGTATGCCTGAATTTGCATGGTGAGTAAGAAATGCAAAGAATGTGGTGCTTTTTATTGGGCCAGTTCCTTTTGGTGTCAAATGGCCTTGCTAGGAAAGTCAGTTGCTAGGAAAGAAGCTACATTACTTGATCAAGCACTCAAACAACCTTTTGAAAAACAGACACTTGTAGATGAGTGAGCTGATAAAACCTTTTGGGTTTGATCCATTCTTGAATTTGAGTTCTGCTCTGTACTCGGAAGTGCCTTGCTGATTTCTCTTTGCCTCTGCCTTTCCCTGAAAAGCTGTTTTGGAGGTTTGGCTGATTCTCTGGAAAAGTGTGGCAGTTCCAGGGGCAAAAAGCACCTCTCTCCCTCCACTGGAAAGCTTCTGCTAGGTACTGGTTGCTTTTGCAAATGGAAGGATCCAGCTACGCCAAGGGTGACATAGTTTATGCAAACTTTGGAGTTTAATATTATTTATATATACATAGAGCAGATAATTGCATTTTCTATTTTTTGTTATTGGGAAAATAATAGTGACAAGACTCAAAATGCCGAACACAGAACATTAAAATATTGATTCAAGATTGAACAATCAGAGCAAGCTAAGTGAATTAGGAATTGGATCTGAACCAAATAAATCAGCAATTTTTTTTTTACCTTGCTTGCAAATGCTAGTCATGTGTGGCACATGGGCAGCCCAAAAGGAACCCTCACACTTATAAAAACTTACTTGTTTGCTCACATAGAGGTGTTATTTTATTTTCTACAACAAATGTAGCTAAGCTATAGCCTTTCAGATGATATTGGACTATCATCTCTGACCATTGATCATGCTGTCTTTGACTGGTGGGAGCTGGGGGTCCAAAATCATATTGAGGGCCTCAGGTTAGCTACCCCTGGTTTCAAGTGAGCTAGGTGACTGGGTTTATCAGTCCTTGAAGTTCCTTTTCACAGTGCAGGGTGAACTTATTTACAGCTTGGCAAGGAACATGATGAGGTTAAATATATACACTTGAACCTTATCTATACACCAGAGGCAGGTTTCTCGGGGGAATGTTGGTACACATACATGTTGGGCTAATGGTCATGGTCAGTACTGAAGCTTTGATCAGCTGTTCAGCGTAGGAGAGAGGGAGGGAGGCCTAGAAGTAGGACAGGAAATTGCTTATAGAAATAAAAGAGATAAAATGACATCCAGATAAAAACAGGAAAAGCACTCCTGTTTGGAGATGTAAGAGAAAGTTTTTAATTGCTCTAAGCACTTTTAATTGTGTCATATTAATTAAAACGATGTAGGCTGTAATTACTTTGGTTTTGTATGTGAGATTAAAGATGACGAAGGTATCTCTCTTAGATCTTCTTGCTTGGTTTTTTTTTCCTCCTGTTTAAAATTCTAACTAACTGTGTTGGAAATTTGCTTCAGATGTCCATAAATGCATATTTATAGGCAAATAATGTAGATGTAGCAATAGAATGATTCTTACACTGATATTTTTTCCTGCAGAATAATAGCTATCCACCAATGTCAGACCCATACATGCCTAGTTATTATGCTCCATCCATTGGATTTCCGTACTCTCTGGGTGAAGCTGCATGGTCCACAGCAGGAGATCCTCCAATGCCATACTTGACAACTTACGGACAGATGAGCAATGGTGAACACCACTACATCCCTGATGGTGTCTTTAGTCAACCTGGGGCTTTAGGAAACACCCCTCCATTCCTTGGTCAGCATGGATTTAATTTTTTCCCTGGGAATGCAGATTTCTCAACATGGGGGACAAGTGGATCTCAGGGACAATCGACTCAAAGTTCTGCTTACAGCAGCAGCTATGGCTACCCACCTAGCTCTCTTGGTAGAGCAATAGCCGATGGACAGGCTGGATTTGGCAATGATACGTTGAACAAGGTGCCTGGTATTAGCAGCATTGAGCAAGGCATGACTGGACTGAAAATTGGCGGTGATATGACAGTTGCTGTGACGAAAACAGTTGGTTCCGCTCTGAGTAGTACAGGTATGACAAGCATTGCAGCAAATAGTGTGCCTGCGGTTAGCAGTTCAGCACCTAAACCAACCTCATGGGCTGCCATTGCTAGGAAGCCTGCTAAGCCTCAGCCAAAACTTAAGCCTAAAGGTAATGTGGGAATTGGGGGCCCTGCGGTACCACCTCCCCCTATAAAACACAACATGAATATTGGAACTTGGGATGACAAAGGGTCTGTGGTAAAAGCTCCCCCAACCCAACCAGTACTGCCTCCTCAGACTATAATGCAGCAGCCTCAGCCATTAATTCAGCCTCCTCCAATGGTGCAAAGCCAACTGCCTCAGCAGCAGCCTCCGCCTCAGCCGCCACAAGGACCTCAGCAACAGGCTCAGCCTCATCAGCTGCAGCAGCAGCAGCTGCAAAATCGCTGGGTGGCTCCTCGCAATAGGGGTGTAGGCTTCAATCAGAGCAATGGAGCTGGCAATGAAAACTATGGTATAGGTGTTATACCAGTTAGCTCTTCACCTTCTGGTGTAGAAGTGCACCCAGTGTTGGAGAAACTAAAGGCCATAAATAACTATAATCCCAAAGACTTTGATTGGAATCTGAAGAATGGTCGTGTGTTTATAATCAAAAGCTATTCGGAGGATGATATACACCGCTCCATTAAGTATTCTATCTGGTGTAGTACTGAGCATGGTAATAAGCGCTTGGATGCTGCCTACCGTTCACTGAATGGAAAAGGCCCACTCTATTTACTTTTCAGTGTGAATGGCAGTGGACACTTCTGCGGAGTAGCTGAGATGAAGTCTGTGGTGGACTACAATGCATATGCTGGAGTCTGGTCTCAGGATAAATGGAAGGGGAAGTTTGATGTTAAGTGGATCTTTGTTAAAGACGTTCCAAACAACCAGCTGCGGCACATTCGCTTGGAAAACAATGACAACAAACCAGTTACCAACTCGAGGGACACTCAAGAAGTACCCCTAGAAAAAGCCAAGCAAGTGCTTAAAATAATTGCTACTTTCAAGCATACCACCTCAATCTTTGATGACTTTGCACATTATGAAAAGCGTCAAGAGGAGGAGGAAGCCATGCGTAGGGTAAGAATCTAATGTTATAATAAACTTTTTTCATGCTTTTTGGAGTTTGGGGTTTTTTAAAGAGAGCTCAGCTTGATTTTTTAATATTAAAATGAAAAGGAATTAGAAATGGGTTTAGATGGTAAAGTTCAAGGCATGTAACGTACTCGGCAACACTTCCTTGCAAGCACATTTGCAAATACAATTTCCCATTCTTCATAGCATTTTAGTTCTGCATTAAAACCTTCAGCCAAGTAACAACTTCGTTGGCAGTAGATTGAGAAAATATGTATTTTAATGGTTTCAGTAGCAAATTGTACTTGTTCCTTAAATCATTTCGTTGCCTGTTTTGTTTTGTGATATTTAAACAAAAATATGTACAGTATATGGAAGTTGTGATGTCTACATGCTTCAGCTGTTGTAATAGCTACAATTGTTTTAGATGCATAGAAAAAGCCACATAACACAGAAATTGAGAGCTTGTTTTCTGTTAGGAATTTAGACTGCTGTCCTATGCTCATTTACTTGGTGGTAAGCCCCATTGAACTCAGTAGGACTTGGTTCTCATAGAGATGCATAGGAAAGAAAAAGAAAATATCAGCATGAGTTTAAATGTGTTTTAACCCTTTGTAGTTTTTTGTGTGTGAAACATTTCTTATCAAATGTGCCTGGCAGGACAAATAGAAAGGGCTGTATTCAGACGATGTGTTTCTCCTGATGGAAGGCACTTTGATGAAGGGGAACCTTCCAGGGGTCAAGGTAAAATTGTGTTTTTCCTGGCCTCTCTGCAGCCCTTCAGCCTGCTTTGCAAGGTTGAAGAACCCTTTAGAACAGCTTCAGTCCTTGTGCTGATAGAAGGCTCTGCTGGATGAAAGAGCCTTTCATATGCAAAGGGACATCATTTGGCTATAACCCAAACAACATTTACGCAGAATTAAATTAACCCAACCCAGGGCTGATTCTTGTGATGACCTAGTTATCTTAGGGGAGTTGGGAAGAGACCTGAAACTTCTCCCTTCTTATGTGGGATATGCCAGGCTTTGATCCTGGATTCTTCTTCATGCAAAACAGGCACTTGCCATCAACCTGTGGACCCCACTTTATTCCATAGGTACTTATTGCTGTAAGCATATGCCAATCCAAGGTATCTTGTCCTATACCAAATGTTATTTACGAAGACCTGAGTGTTTTTGTAATTTACAATAAAAATTAAACACACAGACTCTTAGGGGCAGTACAAAAGGAAAAATGGATGAAGAAAGAAGATGAAAATAAACAAATTCAGGTATCACTCCTTACATCAGAGCTTTCCAAACTTTTCATGTTGGTGACACACTTTTTAGTCATGCATCATTTCACAACACAGTAATTCAGTTTTACTCTTGTTAGCTACAGACCCTGCTAGCTGCTGATGGAGTCAACTTGCTGGAAAAGGCTGTGTACAGTGTATGAACTTGTAAGCTCCTGTACTGTACAAATGGAAGGAGGAATTATTGTAAATAAGTAGTAGATGGATTCTCCTTTAAGAGCAGGAGAAATATCCTAACTCCTGAATGACTGCTTGGCATGATCTTGTGTCCCCATTCCACGTCTCCTCTGTGCACCACAGAAAGCTTTTTATTCCATAGGAAGCTGGTGAGAAGGATTCTATGTCATTGTTTGTAGGATGGGAGAAGTTTGGAGAAGAAAAAATAGTGTTACAAGTAGTTAACTAGGGATTAACTAGGAGTTCTGAAGAAGACTTAAAATAAACTTGCTTGTAATCAAGGAATTCAGTGGCAGAGGAGATGTTGGGCAGAATCTGTTCAGTTCATAATCAAAAGTGGGTTTGAGAATTCTGATTCGGGTGTGGCTACATTGTAGGTAGGTATAAAAGCCAGCCATTGCTAAATTCACATTGAATGGCAATGGTTAACAAAGCAAATGGGACCAGCTGAAGCTCAGCTGAAGTTGTGACAGAACCTTGAACAGAAGAAAAGGCTGAAGAATAAAAAAGTCTCTTTGACCCAAGTTGTCATTTCTTTTATGCTTCTCATGGTTGCTTTTTCTTTGGTGGGATCTGCAGAGTGGAACTAAATAAACAGTTTTGTTTTAAGCCGAGGTAGTTTTGCAGTGTTTGAAGAGAAGAAAAAATTATACCTACATATGAAGAGTCCAGCCACGCTCCATAAATAAGCGGGATTCCTTGGGTAGTCTAGTAATGATGCTGCATACAAAATGGCAACTTAAGTGTTTATACTACCGTATTTTCCGGCATATAAGACGACTGGGCGTATAAGACGACCCCCAACTTTTCCAGTTAAAATATAGAGTTTGGGATATACTCGCCGTATAAGAAATACGACCCGGCGTATAAGACGACCCCCGACTTTTGAGAAGATTTTCCTGGGTTAAAAAGTACCGGTAGTCTTATGCGCAGGAAAATACTGTAATTTGTTCTTCTGTTTACAAATTCTGTAATGGTTCTTTACTTTGACTTTCATTTCAGGTGGTTGTGTTTGCTTTGTTTTTCATGCAGTTCTTTTTACTAAGATAATTACACTTGCTATTAAGAGATGCATATACAAGCTAGTTCCAGTGTTCTATTTACAAGATGGCTTTTGGAATTATTCTTGTGGTTGTAGACACCTGAAATCAGATGGGGTACATCATCAACCAAGTTGCTAAGATTATTGCCTATTGTCCTCATGTAAATAGCACATTTTACAAATAGGTTGATCTGCTGAGTTTCTATTCATTTTAAAGGGTGTAACTGGATTGTTGGAACAGTACAGAAATGTTAGTGCTACTAATTGTGTTTCTATCAAACTTGTGCCTATCTTTATATTGCACTGGCTTACAGTAGTGCCCAATATGTTGGGTTTCATGGGCATGTTGGGAATTTTGAATGTATTATAGATGCTCTCATAAAATGGCTGACATGGGGTTGTTCCCATTCACAAAATGGCTTTCATGCTGGGTGGAGCCAGACACAAAGGACTCATTTCACATTAAACCAATCGAGATACCGAAGCTTGCACATGCAGCCCCAGAAAAAGAGAGGGAGATGAACAGGCAGCCTCAACAAAAGAGAAACTATGCGTGGACAGACCCAGAGAAGGAAGGAAAACAAGTACACATTGCCCCAGAGAGAGAGAGAGAAACACAAGAGTCCCAGAGGGTGAGGTAGGAAAGCACACGGTTCAGGAACCAATAGAGGAGGGGAATCATGCGCATAGTCCGAGAGAGGCAGAAACACAAATTTGCTTTGTTATATCTTCCTTCTTGCCCCCTCAGTCACCCTTTTCTTTGTTTCTAAACATTTGCACAGGATTCTTTCCACTCACGTGTCTCAACTCAATGTTTTGGTGCTGGTCAGCCTGGAAAAGTTCATAGACTTAAAACAGGCCATAGAAAGTACCGGTAGTAATACTTTTACTGCTACTTCTTTTTTCAACGCACTCTTCAACGCACTCTTTTTCAATCACACTCTTTACAGCTTGGAAGGGCAGGCACTGTGTGTCACAGAGACATTTAAAGCACCCAGTGGCTCAATGGGTGCAATTGGAACTAAAACTTCTAAAAACCCATTAACTGTTATTTATCCATTATGTATGCAACACATTGTTTTAGTCCTTTGTGTTCTCGGCAGGGCATCAAACTATTTAAATTTTCTGAATTGGTTTGATTTCACAAGGAAAAGGCTAAATATTTGCAAAATGACACTGATTGGTATCTGCAGTAATCTGATTAAAAAGTGAGTTAATCTTAATTCTAGGTGACTATGCTGAAGAAACACCTGCTGTATGTACATAAAACTTTGAGCAAGGATGAGAAGAAAATTTACTAGATTTTGAAAGAAATATTTGGGAACTTGGAATTGATGACAGTTGTGAAAGCAGAGTTTAGAAAGATGTCTGCTTAATACACATTCAAAAGTCCAGTGTTCTTTTGTTTCCAGGTTGATATTCCCTATTTTTGTTAATGTACAGTAATATTATCGCAGGCACTAAATATGTTTACCATGTGATCCATAGTTGTAAGTTAATTTTAATGCTAGCTGCTTGTCTGCTACGCAGATTGTTTACCTCAGAGTTAAGTGTTTGGTGATTTCTCAAGAAAGGCTTCTCATAATAAATTCACATATGTTAGTAGAAGTCCTGAATGTTCCAAAGATTTGTAAGGGAAGAGTTTCAAATGAGAAACATTTTTTGTTGAATTAAACTTCTGCTGTGTGATATGATTAGTAGCTGGTATATGAATATAAATTTCAGAAGCAAAAAGGCGCAGTACTGGGAACAGTGGGAGAATGAAGGTCTTTACTAGTATGTAGTAAAGAAATAGTGCATTGATTAGCTTTTGTGAAATTAGGATTCTGAAAATAAGAGCCCAGTCCACCATTTACCTTCATTCCTAATTGTTTCTCAACATTTTGCAAGGGATTTGAAAAGTCTGGGTTGAAGCATCTGGGCTGACAAACAGATGAGAGCATAGCACTTGTAGTTATTTGAAGCATGCACTTCTTTAGAACAGGAGTGAGGATCCTGTTTCAGTCCAAGGGCCAGATCAGAACTTGCTCACCCTTCTGGGGGCTTCCTAAGAATGGTAGCATGTTAAAACAAAAAAAAAGCACCCACCCAAAGAAAAAAATGCACGTACCTGTGTCCCCCCTCCCTGCATCACAAAAACCTCCAACAGGTACACAGTGAACAAACTTATTTTCTTACACATCCATAAATTCAATCACACACTCATACATGCAGCCACATGTACACACATGTGGCAGGAACATGCACACAATATGCATTTTGAGCCCACTCCAGTACTAGGGTCGGGGTGGCTAGACAATTATATCTGCCTCTTCAGTCAAAGGGATTTTATTTCCCCATCTTGGCACTAAGCACTACAGTATTACTTTCAAAAAATAAATCTTCTGACTGCTCTTTAAGAATAGTAGGTAGCATTCCGCCCATCCAGTGCTGGAATGGAAGGTGGGGTGGGGAGAAGGCAGCTTGTCTCCCATCTAAGTTGAGAGATCCCTCTGCTGCCTTTTCCTCTCAAAGAGGTCTTATCTCCAATCTTAACACTGTGGTACTTAGATCAAATAAGAGTTCTCTTTAACTCTTCCATGTCTGACATGATAGTAGGTTTGCCCCCAAATGACCTCATGGACCAAATAGAAAGCCTAAATGTTCCCCACCACTGCTTCAGATTAAAAATGTGCATACTTCCCTGAACTACAAAGTATTTTCAAAATGTTAAGTAAAATGTCACTAGTGACATGTCAGCTAATATCAGCAACTTTAGGTAGTAGGAGCCTAAAGTTTGCATAATTTTCTAGGGAAACCTTACTTCCAAACAGTTAATAAATTCTGTAATCATGTTTCATAAAGGGTACTTGTTTTCCATCAGTAGCTTTGTCATAACATCACACATACTACCTGGAGTCCTTTGGGAGTAAAAGGATATCAGTTGAATACGGTAAATAAGGCAATAGTGTATAACTGAAACATATTGTTCAGCTTACCTTTGGACCACATCAGCAAAGCTGAGAGGGGGATCCTGTCATCTGGGCTGTCCAGGGCCTCCATACACACTGCCTGGGCTTGCGCCCTGGGGAAGTCACTTTGGTGCTGCTAACACAGTGGTTTGACTTATCCCATGGAGGCACACTTTGTTATCTCTTGAGACAGACGGATGCCAACAATGTATAACACTTTATATCAGTAATTGCTATACAAGTCTTCGTGACTTTAGGTAAAATGTTCTAGAAGACCATGTCGGTACTAGATATTTACCATTTGTAAATTATCCTTCACATAGCTAGTATCTACATGTTACTAAGCTACAAGGGTTCTGAAGTGTCACTGATCACCAGACACAATGAAACTTAGTCAGAGATTATCAACTTATGAGAGTTTTTTTCCTGTGCCCGATAAAGCACTTTGGCATCATCTTGTATCTTTCATTTAAGTTTCTGTGGTGAAGTAGAATTGTAAAGATTTGTTGTGTTTGACTTGTGTCAAAATGTGGTATTATGCTAGTGGAAGTGTTCCTTATATTAATTGATCCATCTTACCCAATGACACCCCCTCTCCCCCCCCCAAAATCCTCTTGGCTTGGAGACCCTTGGGAACATTTTGGAATATAACACAGAGGATGCAAATGGTGAAAGCTAGATGTCTCACCTTGCAGTAGCAGGAAGTGTTTCTGTGGGGATGGAAAGCCAGCTTTGGATGCATCCCTTAGGTTGAATTGCACTTTTAATTCAGCTAATTGCTGTACTATTTCTGTAAAGCTAATGTCATGCTTTTATGAAATATTTGTAGTCGCATAGCACTTTTACCGAATAAAAGTCTTCTATGACAGAGCTATACTAATTTTCCTTCCTTCTGTTCTGCAGGAGAGGAATAGAAACAAACAATAACTATATGGCGATGGTCCTGCTAGAATTACAACACTAATGATGTGGACTCTGGAAATGCCTAATATGTCTAAGAAGAAGTTATTAAAGCTTTGTTCCTGCTTAAGGTGACATCTTTGAACACTTTAACACAAAATTGACTCTTCTTGTAATGGTTCTCATCAGTGCATCTGCCCTTATACTCTCTCACCAAACACACTTGAGAACTGTAACTTCGTCAAGCACTTTCTGTCCTGAAGCTTTTACCAGTATCTGCTGTCTTTTGTAATTATGCATCCTAGCTAAGGCACAGGAGATGGAACGAATGCAAGGATTCATTAACTCTTTGAATTTGTTAAATACTAACAATTAACCATCATAAGTGGTTCAATGATGTGAGATTCACATTGCTTCAACTTATTTTTCTTTGATGTAGTTTTTTAATTGTCAGTTTTTAGCTATTCAACAGAATTTAAAGCAAAATCATGCCATATTTAGTCCTGGAGTAAAACTCAAGTCTAAATGTTCATGTGAAAATTATTGTAGTAAACTTTTAATATGGCAAAGCAACTTTGAGCTGCAGTTTAGCCAAATGAATTATAACATGAAATTATATTAGAATGACATTTCCCTTGTTTCAAACTGTTTGGTGTAGAGAATATTAATATATGCAGCTTGGTGGGCCGCACCAATTAATGCACATTTCCTTTTTTTTTCCTGTAACATGTATACCGAAAAAAGTGCATTTGTCTGAGGAACTGTTTGTTTGCTACCACTCAATCTCAGTTTTGAGTACATGTACCTCAGTCTAAATCAGACTTTTTATGACCTTTATAACTATACTTAAAATCTTTAATTCCTATTTCTGGGTGTTTGCAAGCCTGAAAAGATTGCTATCATGGAAGTGAAAATTTACTCCTCTAGGTGATTCACTAGCTAAATAAACATAATTCTTGTTTTAGCAAGCATATACTCTGTTTCTCAAATTTTGTTTGTTCCCAGCTCTGAATATTATAGTCTGATATTCTTTCAATTCAAAATACTTTGGGAAATAAACGTTTATCCATGGTTTCAGTTTGTATGCTCATGGATGTGTTTACATGTTATCTGTTAGAGCTATATAATAAAAGCCTAGGTACCATATTCACCTGAATATTTTCTATGCTACTTTTTAAACTTTTATTTTAAAATTTCCACTTGCACACCAACATTAATGCTGCCTTGAAAGTGAAGCAACTGTATTGGTTTCATGAAATACTGAAGAGTCTTAAAGCTTTCTCTTTGGAAGATCAGTATGAAATCCAGATATGGGGGAGTTGAAAAATAGCTATTGTATGAATGCTTGATGTATCCGTCAAACCCAAATATTTACATCATGTCTAGATTCTTTCACTGGCAGTCTGTTTCTGAAGCTTATTGGGGAGATCAAAACTCTGCTTGATCCCATTATTTTTGGCTGCTCTGTTCTTATACATAAATTGGTTGAATATATGGCTGTTTTGGCACAGTGTGACAGTCATTTTGCCATTAAATTTGGAAACATCATTGGGTGATGACTATCCAAGCCATACTCAAGAGTAGACCCCTTGAAATTGATGGACTCTGCTCTGCTCTGAGTATATAACATTGGTCATCACCCCCTTGTGTTACTTAACTAAAGGTTCCTCTATATACTTGGATGGAATTCCTTTGAATTCTGTGCAACTTCCTTCCAAATAAGTAACATTTGGTTATTAAAACACCTGCAAAAAATTGCTTCATTGCGATTAGTATGAGGATGAAAGGCTAGCATACTTCAAAAGAAACCCATAATTGTTCATATCCTCATATTTCAAAAGATGGTGTGTTATTAAAATTTGTGTGTGATCACTATGGAACACATGATTAATTCAAACATACAGTAGTTCATTTTTGGTGGCCAAGTACAATGCTATCATGTGGACCATGTGTTAACTAAGTGGTAAGTGGTTTGAAGAGTGGTTCTCTTTGTGGTAATTAACAACACCAGCCCCAAATTCCAAAGAAAAGGATTGTCTTGGCAGTGTCAAAATCTTTCTGAATCCTGTGGCAAACTCCATTCACAAAGAACTACCAAATGGCTGTGTTGCAAAGTGACCATGTGTATGAATTGCAGCATATATAAAACACACCTTTCTTGGGGCATACATTCAGTGTTGATCATGGCTAACAAAACTTTGGTGCAATACCAAGATAATTATATTTGTTATTAACTTGTCCACATAGTACACAAGAGTTTTTTGGCAATCATAGTTAACAGTTAGCATTTTCAATATCCTCTATACAGTTGTACCTTGGAAGTCGAACGGAATCCGTTCCGGAAGTCTATTCGACTTCCAAAACGTTTAGAAACCAAATTGCGGCTTCTGATTGGCTGCAGGAAGTTCCTGCAGCCAATCGGAAGCTGCAGAAGCCCTGTCGAATGTTCGGATTTCAAAAGAATGTTCGCAAACCAGAACAATCACTTTTCGGTGTTCAGGAGCCAAAATATCGAGTTCCAGGGCGTTTGGGATCCAAGGTATATCTTTTTATTTAGCTCATAAGGAAAAGATAGAGCTGATAATGGAAGCAGAACATTGATCCCCATTCATGTATGTTAGATGCACACAGGGTCTACTACTTTAATTTGAAGAAGGGGTTGTGTTTCTGGCATATATGATGTGGAACAGATGTTTGTAAATCCTCTAGACACACAGCAATTTCTTTATCCCACTTGAATTGCCTTGCAAGATGTGTGAATAAGACCATGATGGTGGCTTCTCAAAAAGAAAACATGAACAAATGCATTGATGTGCGTTCAATGCTTCTGCTTCTCGGTGGTTAATTTGGAGAAAACGAATGGTCTGCTTCTGTTTTTGCACTGGAAAAGCTGATTTCCAAAACCTGAAAATTAAGCAGATGCTCTTAGTTGCTGAATACTTTTATTCTGCTGTTCAGTCATTAGAAGGGGAAAGGATGCCTAGTCCTTGGAAGCTCTGCCACTGACCACTGAAATGCTTTTCAACTGCTTTTCTGGTTTCTGAAACCTAACTGGAATTACTCCCATATTTTCAAGCCATATTTTGGAGGATTAGAAATATTTTAATTAAAGATTCTCATGATGCTGAATTCTGCACTCAGTACCAAATTGGCACTTTTTAAAATTTTGCACAAGCACAAAGAAGTGGGTGTAATTTCATCACATGACAATTTCTGTGAGTGGGGAATTTCCTGGAGTGAGATTTATCCCTGAATGTGAACCTTGGGATGCTTTAGATTTCTGTTCCAATTTTTTTTTTAAGTTGTGTGTTGAATTGCTTTGTTTTGTTGTATACTAGTTATTTAGATTTGTTAAACTTCGGTTTGTGCTGCAATGGTGCTTTTATGTCTAATGTAAACTTAATTGTTTACCATCCATTTAAGTAAACCTGGAGCACAACATTGGCTTTTTAAATTGAATTTAACTTTTAAGACTTACCAGTAATTGCTGAATAAATGTATTTTGCCATTAGACTTTGGGATGCAAATGTATAGTGAAACCATCCCAATTCATGCTGCCTTGTGCTATGTAACTATAGCCACGCCATAGAGTTCACATTCCTACTCCATCATTGAGGCAGTTGGAAGATTCTTACTGTAATGTGAATGTTTGCAAAGCCTTGCAATTTAAATTATAGGGGCATTGTAATTTTAATACAATCAGATGCTTACATCTGTTTCCTGATGTGTTTATTATACTGAAATGTGCTGTAGATCTTTCTAGCAAAATGATATAATCTCCCATTACTTCAAAGTCTAGATACTGCAGTTGGCTTCTAAAATCAGACAATTGGTGCAGGAGATTCTGCAGAAAGTACAATTACTTTTTTTTACTCGCCCTCTATATGTAAATACTTGTTTCATCCAAATGTTCTCAGTAGCCATACTACTTTCTCAACTAAACATTAGTATGTTTTTTTAGAGTTGAGTTTCCTCATGATTTTGTGGCAGTAGCAAATTATACATAAAATTCCTGGTTGCCTCTTCATGCTCTTTTCTCCTTGCCCTCACCACACGAAACAGGAGGGAAACCAATTGTGGACGAGAAAGGGGAGGCAGCAGAGACAAGGATATGGTCTCCACATGGGGCTTCCTTCTTCCCTTTGCAAGGCAGCAGCCAGGTATTGTGATTATATACAATTTTGCATATACACACTGCATCTGAAACAGCCCAATATTTCCACAGCTGTCTCAACAGACATATTAAGAGTTTCCCCCCAGCCCAATCCAGAAACGCATCACTTCTCAATGTTGTTTAGAGAATAAAGAGAACTACTCAGTTTTAGATATTATTGAGGGCACATTAGAATTTCCTGGATTTTTCTTTTATCTATAAGAGATGCAAAACCTTATTAAGGGCAGTATTGGACTCTACAATGGTTTTTAGAGATAAATACACATAGGGATTTTCCCAGAGCCATTTCTATCATCTGCCTGTTGCAAGCATCAAACACTTTACTGAAATTGGCTTCCTTTTCCCCTTCACGTTTTTGAGTGTCTAGTCCTATTTAATGGCCTGAATCATGCACAAATCTTAACACAAATCATATGTTTGATTTTTTTAAAAAAAATCTCATGTGTCCTCACACCCAAAAAAATGTATCTTCAGCTTATTCACAGCAAAGTCTCGGAATGTGGCTTCCATAAGAGTAAAATCAGAGTCCTAATTACTGTGAGGAAGAATTACAGCAAGAGGAATAGTCTTATCTTCAACATAAAGCCAATGAAAAGTTAATGGCTGGCATCCAAAGAACCACAAAGTGGCTTGTGTGTGTACACAGTGGGCCACGCGTTTTTTCACATACACCACCACTCATGAAGGTTGGGACCTCTCTCTGGTAGTATCCGATTTTATAAGGCCTCTACAGTCAGAAATAAAAAGCCAGCACATAAATGAAATCCTTGTGTGTTAGCATATCAAGGATGGGGAACCTCAGACCCGGGGGCAATGCAGCCTTCCAGGCCTCTCATATCTGGGCTTTTCCTGAGGCCCCACACCCCACGAACCACCTTACTTTGCATCCTCCTCAAATGCCATTCAATACTGCTTGTTTGCTAAATGGAGAACAAAGGAGTGGGAGAGAGTGAAGAAACCACAGAAGTAAAAATTGCAATTGCTCTGCCCCCTTTTGCATCTGACCAATGGCATGTGGCCCCTGGAATGATGTCCAGAAGGAAACGTAGCCCTCAAACTGGGAAAAATTATTTGCTCCTGGTGGATAGGATCCCTGAACTCTTGCAATAAAATTCTTGATGTTTCTTTTCTCCACCTTGAGCTGCTTTGCATGAAGGAACTACCGTATGTGCTGCACTAGATAATGTGCACTAGAAAATATTCTCAAAAATAATGATTTAGTGCTACAAGAAATTGGCTGATCTGCTGAGGAACATGTAGTCTATTTACCCAAATGAAACCATGCACTGATGTTAATCTAAATCAAGTGTTAATAGGCTCCAACTGCGACTGAACGCAGAAGAAGGAATTCTTCTGACAGAGTTGCTTGTGTTTGATACGCAGCTTGTTGCTATTCCAGTGTGGAAAATACACACACACCACACACCTAATTTCCCTGTAATAGTTGGGATGGCTGCTCTTCCAATGAGTGGCATTTGCCAGATCGTAATAAATACTGAGGAAATTCCAGTTGTCACGGATAGAGTATTTATAGCTCAGGACATGATGGAATTTAAAAGCATGAGAATTTTAAGGAACATTACTCATGGAGTAAATATAGTTCCAGTGATAGACACTGCATAAAAGGAAGGCAAGAAGTAACTTTGTCTTTTTGTCATCTCTCTGGAATAGAACAGAAATTACTAATCACTTTAGCCTTACTATGTTGTGGGTTTCAAAGCACATCTGAAAGCTACTTAAGCACTATCGGATTTAGTAATTACACTTGTAGACTCCCAATGGAATTTATGTAGGATAGCTGTTATAACATAGCTTTAAAACTCTTCTATGGGAACTTATCAGGGATTCCTCTGTGGGAAGACAGGTAACAAAGCCAGGTCTGACAGACACCTAGCGTTGCAAGCATTGTGCTGATGGTTTACTCAGCGATATCTCTAAATCTGCCACAATACATTGAATCTCCCTAACAGCAAATCCTTGCTGATCTAATTGACTGTGGGTGTCTTACATAGTTTCATGTGAGCATAAAGACTGTTCACAAGTAAACCAAAAAAATCTTAGTGCTTGGATGTCACTCACAACTTCTGAATGTTTAAGGTTGCACTTCAGTAGTCTGTCCATAGCATATATTTGGATACCTGACTGATGTTAGATCAACGCTGATATGTTTGTTCTCTTAGTACGTATTAAAACATCAAATGAATAATCAAATTAACAGATCACTGCAGCAAGAGAATAGAAGGGATAATTAGGGATATGGCAGAAGATTGGTGGACAAAGTTGTGCAATAGAATTCCTTTATTCCTTTATTCTGTTAGAGCCCTATGTTGTGAGTTCTTCCAATTTAGATTCTATTGAGCATCTAACTCATGGGTAGGCAAACTAAGGGGACCGGATCTAGCCCAATCGCCTTATAAATCCGGCCTGTGGATGGTTCGGGAATCAGCGTGTTTTTACATGAGTAGAATGTGTCCTTTTATTTAAAATGCATCTCTGGGTTATTTGTGGGGCATAGGAATTCGTTCATTTCCCCCCCAAAATATAGTCCGGCCCGCCCACAAGGTCTGAGGGACAGTGGACCGGCCCCCTGTTGAAAAAGT
Organism: Darevskia mixta; assembly: GCA_034641385.1. NCBI lineage: Eukaryota > Metazoa > Chordata > Lepidosauria > Squamata > Lacertidae > Darevskia > Darevskia mixta. Next base: position 2,804,419 of record JAWWNH010000018.1, read on the forward strand.
TTGCTGACCCCTGATCTAACTTGTGTAGAAGGGGAATGGTTCAAGTTGGGGAAAGTGCAACTTCAAAGATACCGTAGGTGTAGATGCATTCCTATGGTGTAGGAGTGTTCATTGGCTCAGAGCTTTATGAATGAAGTGGTTAAGGAAATGGAAATTATGATAAACTAATATGGATTGGAGGCTGCGGTGTTTCCCTGAACACTGCTCTGCTTGCACAGTCTGCCTCCACCTATTACCCCCAATTTCCTTCTCACACCACAGCCCCTGCCCCATATCCTAGGCCTTTCTGGTGGGTCTCAAGAGAGACTTTTGGCAGTGAGCAAGGAATTACAATAGGAAGGAATTGTGCATTATTTTTATGCAAGCATAGTTGCACCATTGCTATGCTGAATGCAGCCAAAGTGTGGAGCTATATTTTAACCTTATAATGTGCTAAAAGGCAGTTATATGGGATAAAGGAAAGACAATGCCACTGGGATGGAGGCTTAACCTGTTCCTCATTTAGACTCAAGCCTATCTTCCTATCTTCATTTTGGACTGTGTCTTGCAGCGTATTTGGATGATTAGAACTTGCTCTTGCAGATAAAGATCATCTAGTTTCTCTCTCTTATCTAAATCCTGCCAACATCTTGGTGAATCACTGAGAACTTAGTGATGTTCATTATTCCACGGTCGAGTTTATAAAACATACACTGTCATTTTGCTAGAAATGAGAAGTGAAAGGCAGGCCAGGATGCCTCATCATAGTGAAAAAGCCTAGCAAATGTATGATAGCTACCCAGCCTAACTTTTGAACATTTTCTGTATGTGCTAAACCATGAATGGGGAACCAGTGGCAATCTCTAAGTTGCTGGACTGCAGCTTCATTGGCCATGCTCTCTTGGGGCTAATGGGAAATGGAATTGAGTAAGAACTGGAGGGCCAGAGGTTCCCCATCCCTGGACAACACAGATCCTTGGTAGATCAGATCTTTATCCAGTGAGATGCATCAAGTTGTTCCTTGAGATCTGACCCCCATACACACCTAAGTGAATCCTGGGGCGAAAACTGCATTTATAAAAGTAGGGAGCATGTGATCCATACCATTTCCCTCTGGGTGCCCTGCATAGGAAGGCACTCAAAAGGCCTTATAAGTTGTATCTGTTGTATCTCCAGTTCTTTTGTTACTTCCACAATCTGTCAAACTCTTAACCAGTTCAAGCCAGTTAAAATGGTTCAGAGTGATAGGCTGTCCCTTTTCTATTGATTGTACAATTCTTCAGTATTTCAAGAATGAACATCGTAAGAGGGGAAATTCAGAATGGTTCTTCTCCCACACACACAAACAAAACAAAACAAAACAAAACAAACACCAACAGGAATTAAGGGCATTCATGTTCTGAAAGGCTGAAAATAGTTTTACAAAAAACTTTAGTTAACCAGCAGATGGCAGTAGAGCAGGATTTTCAAGCTATTTCAGAGCAAGCCACATTTTGTTTGTCTAGATAAGGTGTTTTGACACACAAGCATTTTTCAGCTATAATAGCAGCTGTAGAAAATGGAAGAAAAGCAGTAAATTTTAAAGATACCCACCCCATTTTTAAAGGCATTATCGACTCTTGTCATATGCCACAATGAGTTAATATGACAATAGGAGACAACATACTTAAGTTGTGTCAAAGTAGAATCCTATGACTCCTTCAGTTCAATGGGTCTTACTTCCGAGTAAGCGTATAGGATTTCACTGTTAAGTCACAAAGTACTGATTTCATTTATATCCCGCCTTTTCTCCAAGGGGTTCACGGGGGTGCATCTGGTCCCCACTCTCTTTATTCTTACAACCACCTTGCAAGGTAGGTTAGGCTGAAAGTGACTGGCTCAAGGAGTCCAAATGGTTTTCTACTTTTAAATAAAGGCACTATTTTTAATAGTGATATGTCAAAGGAGGAAAAAGACCACCCCACAACTCATGTTCCGTTTTACACAGAATTCTGCAGTCTGTCATTTTGGACGATTTCCCATGGTGTTCTTGAAGACAACGAGCACAGGCTACACACATAACAAAATTATTATTTTCTCTTCGGTCATTGGAGGAGATTAATATCAGGCTACCTAGCGGCAAAAATGTTAAGGGTGCTTCTAAAGTTTTACGTAGTCTCGACACAGCATCCTCATCGAAATGCAATCCCATATTTTTGCACTCTCTTTCCCCAATTTAATCCAAGCATATATTTTCTGCATTTGTTGTTGGTGTTGTTTTACTGGATTTCCAAATTAAATGGGGAAATAGAACAGAACAGCATTTGGATGAGAGGATTTTGTGTGGAAGCTGGGCAAAACCTGCATGCAGAAGCAGCACCGAGCCCACAATAAACTGCCACGTGGAAGGACCCTAAGTGTTTGATATTTTACTATTTATTTAAGGAATGTATACCACCACTTCATAAAAATATATCAGTGGTATATAAGTATAAGTGAATAAAACAGAGTGTAGCAGAAGCCAGTTGTGTAAGAGCCATACCAAGCTCCCTATCCTCCATCCAGGCAAACAAGGCATCATCCTGTCCGAGATGGAAAGAAGATAAAAGTCCCTACCAGAGAAGAATGGCAGGTCAAGTTGATGGATTATATCAAAATGGCTAAAATAACTGGAAGAATCAAACTAGGAACTAGGAAGACCAAAATTTTAATAAGGAATGGGGAAAATTTATAACTTATCTTAAAGACCATTGTAAACAGTTAAAATTGTTAGTAGGATTGGAATATCGCTTGTAGTGACACAATTTTGGACACAATGGAGAGGTGAAAGATTTGGATTATCATAAAAGATCCAGGAGGAAATGATTAGCAATGGGACCCACAAAGGGGCAGAAGGGAAGTCCAGGAGATTCATTGGAATCTCATTTTTATGTTGTATGTTGGATATGTGACTGTAAAATTTTAATCTGAAAAACCAAGTAAATACATTTTATCAAACAAACAAACAAACAAACAAACAAAAACAAGGCATTGCCATAGTCCAAGAATGCAGTCCATCAAAAGCACTTGAGGAGGGTGTGGAGCAGGACCAGTGAGACATGCCGTCTGCAGAGGGGGTGGGGGGTGGAGAGTCTTCCTGGAGAGCTGAATTTGGCCCCTGGACCTGAGGTTCCCCATCTCTGTCTTGGTGGAAACCATTCTGTCCACTAGTGTACCATCAGATCAGGAATTACTCCAATATACTGATTCTGCTCTTTATGACAAAGCCTTGGCCCAGATTGTTTTTCAGACATGCATCCTGCTCTACTTTGGTCTCCATTTTGAAGTATTGTACTGGAACAACAAGTGGGACCCTCTCACAGAGAAGACACAAGAAACCCAGGAAGCACACCTAGTCGCCTTAACAAAGACCTATACTATTATAGCAATGTCACCTATGCTTGCCAAGGGGATACAAACTGCAGATTTATGCAAGTATTTAATAGTAGCTTGCCAAGAATGTCAGCACCCTTTTCAAAAGGAATCTTCTTTTGTGTCTTTTGATATTTAAAGAGCTGTAATTACAATGGCAAAGCTTTGAATTCTTCTCCCCCATCCCTTTCCCTTTCCCCCTTATACACATTAATTTATGGGGACCAATCCAACATTACAGACAAGCTAATGAAAGAACCACACGTTCCTTTTATATTTTGTTTCTTTTATAGTTTCATTTGTGTGGATAAATGCAAAAGAGTTAATGCTATAAATAAGTATAATGGTGTATCTCTCTCCTCAATTGCTGGTTGTTGATGCTGAAGTCCTGCATAATAGGGGGGGAAATTGAACTGAATTTAAATCTTCATCTCTGCTCTATTTTTCTCTTATTTCAAAAGATTCATCTACTCTGTTTAAGCGTTATTCCCGGTTCTTTCCTTTATACTAGTGGCTCATGATACTATTTCCTTCTTTTTGTTTGTGTATTTTTAGCAGCGTAATAAAAACCGAACTTGCAAGGCAGAATAACCATATTTCCCCCTATTACATGTATCGAAAGTAGGTTAGTGTATCCAAAATTACATTACTGTGTTTCTTAAAACTGGTCAGGGCTGGCAAAAGAGGATCAGTCATATTTCAGCGAAGAAGGAAATTCCTGCTCTGACACCCTCACTTCAGAGAGTGCAGTCCTTGCATGAGGCACTACGGCCAATTGAATTCCACACTGTTAACTGCTGTTCTGTGAGGTGAAGATCTTGGGTGCCAAACGACACACAACTGAGCCTCCTAATAATAATATTATAATAATAATTTATTATTTATACCCCGCCCATCTGGCTGGGTTTCCCCAGCCACTCTGGGCGGCTTTCAACAGAACATTAAAATACAACAATCTATTAAACATTAAAAGCCTCCCTAAACAGGGCTGCCTTCAGATGTCTTCTAAAGGTCTGGTAGTTGTTGTTCTCTTTGACATCTGAAGGGAGGGTGTTCTACAGGGCGGGTGCCACTACCGAGAAGGCCCTCTGCCTGGTTCCCTGTAACTTGGCTTCTCGTAGTGAGGGAACCACCAGAAGGCCCTCGGCACTGGACCTCAGTGTCCGGGCTGAACGATGGGGGTGGAGACGCTCCTTCAGGTATACTGGACCTAACACAAATTAACCCTTTTAAAATAACTGCAAATGGTCCCAGATTTGCCAGGCCATTTGTTAACACTTTCCCCTCTTTGTCATTATCCAGCTTTAAATCATACCTCAGAAAATTGCTATTAACTCTGGTGGGTAAAACACCACCTTTTAATGTGCCTTTTTTCCAGGAAAGGTTTAAACACACACTCAATAGCAGGCATAGGCAAACTCCGGCCCTCCAGATGTTTGAGACTACAATTCCCATCATCCCTAGCTAACAGGACCAGTGGTCAGGGATGATGGGAATTGTAGTCCCAAACATCTGGAGGGCTGGAGTTTGCCTATGCCTGCTCAATAGGGTTGCTGCAGGAAGCCAGTTACCGGTATGTTTCTCTCACACATATACACCAGGGCTGCTTGAACTTCAGAAACAAGTTTAACTTTAGATGCAACCTACAGCTGGTTGTAGGGGCATTTCCAAGCAACCTTTTTTCTGAGCATTCATTCTGATTTGTTTTCAAGGAAGGTTAGATAACATTGAGTCAAAACAAGTATTATTCCACACTTCCCAGGGCATTTCCCATTCACTTTCCTTCTTGCAAGAAGTTTTTTGCTGCGTGAGCTGTGATACTATGGTCAATTTCCATTTCCCATCATGTGAATACGAGGCAAAACTGATGCAGGTGCAATTGGCACATGTGGTGATTGACATGCAATGCTCCCAGTTTTATCTTTGTGGGCTCATTGAGGGAGAGCTGGTTTTAGACCACCTGGAATTACTTTTTCGGGTTCCTCTATATATTAGGTCAGTCCACTAGAATTTTAAGTAAGTTTTTCTGATGCTATGGCTAATTTTGACTGATTTCATGCTTCACCCCTATTCTATTCCTCCTGCATCCCTGTTGTGCATTGCTTTATAACAACTGCATTTAATGGTACATGAATGATGAAAATAACAAACAAACAAACAAACAAACAAACATGCTCAGGATCAAAACAAGGAAAAATGCAAGTCCTTTCCTTCCTACCGCTTTGTTTCCATGTCACTTTCAGAATACATTGATAAATGCCATCTGTGTTTTAGGATGCTGTGCTGGCTGGGGCCAATGGGCGGCATAGCTGTCAACCCTCCCTTTTTTTGGTGGGAAAGTCCCTTATTCCAATGCCATTTCCCGCTGCTATCCCAGATTGTTGATATCCCTTAAATTTCCCGGATTTCAAAGGAAGCAGCTCCTCTCCCTCCCTGCCGGCCAGGGAGGCTCCTCAGCTGCATTGCTCGGCTGCCAATAAGGAGTCTGAGACCGACTGGGGGCAGAGCTTGCATGCCTTGTGCAGCCAGACCCTCACGCTCAACCAGACAGACAGCCTGCCTGCCATCTATGTGCTCGCTCTATCGCTCTCCTGTTCACGCGCAGCCTCTGGAGCGCAGGGTGGCGAGGCTACTTGGTGCCATTGCACCGCCCTTGCGGCATCCCTTATTTTCAAATCTGACAGTTTGGGAAAATCCCTTATTTTCAAATCCGAAATTTGACAGCTATGATGGGCAGGCAGTAGGTTGGCAAAAGCTGATGCCAACAGGCGAACACTAGACTAGAGCTAGAAGCCCCATCAAGTTCTTTCCTGCTCCCCTCTTCTCTTTTTCTTTCTTGAGACCCAGGCAAGTCTTTCTCAGGCATACTCCAGCTCCTCCCAACCCAACCCCTGATAGTTTACTTTATTTTGTTTGCTTGTTAAATTTCTAGTCTTTCCTACATTGACTGATGGTCCCAGAGCAGGTTACATCATAGCAACCTAAAACGTAAAGCCATGTCATCAAATTCATAGAAAGAACAGGAGCAACTTATTAGATGAAAAGGAAGAGGATTGTGATAAACAGTAGGAAGAACTTCCTGATGGCCCATGCTGCTTGGCAGGGGAAGAGGCTTGCCTCAAGAGGTGGTGGCCTCTTCTTCATTAGAGGTCTTTAAGCAGAGGCTGGATGCTTAGGGATGCTGCAGCAGCTAATTCCCTGCACCATCAGGGGGTTGGACTGCATGACCTTTGAGGTGCCTGACTATGGTTCTGTGAGAAATAACATGAAGCTTTTCAGTTTACCATGAATGTGATTTCTGCAAATATTTCCTAATAAACATATATACTGTTGAGTCTTTTAACTCCACCATTGGTAGGTGATTAATTATCTCCTTCTCAGTGTACGAGAAAAAAATAATAGAGAAGTAACAAGGCTGGTAAAAAAAGTGATATTGCTTTTTGGGAAGCTGGTGTGATCCCCTCCTCTCCCTGCCCCCACCTTTGTCACCTGTTTTATGCAGATGCCATCCATTGTCTTTGACAGTCAATTCACTTGTGAAACGAAACAGTTCTCTGTCTAGACATTGCTGTATTATTTGTAGTCACCTAGGTGAGAATCAGGCCATTTTCATTAATGTTAATTAGTATTTAATAGGTCTCATTTTTATAGTCTAAGGGTTTTGGCTATTAAAAGATTAGAAAGAAGTACCTTTTGTTCTGCAGTTCAGAAGCTCAATTTTTTAATATACAAGAATTGAAGGGTAGACTTGAAGCAAAAGGTTAGCTCCTTCTTTGAAGTAAACAACAAATGATACAATGCAGAGAAACTGTTCCACATGATGGATCTTGCATTCAAACATGGAAACCCTGTTGCACCCCACCCACCTGTCTACTATTTTGCACAAGAATCTTGCACAAAGAGAAGTTCACTAAATCCAGAGAATATTGTTTGCATGTGTAAGCTCTTTTCACAGTTAATTGTTCTCCTACATAAATTTCACATTGCTCTGTGAATTGTGTGTGTATCACTGTTCAGAGAAGCACAGGCTTGTTTATTATCTTGGACTCACAGCCTTGTGGAGCACAGTCTCTATGGGAGTGAAACAAGGTGATCCTGAAAGCACTATTCATATTGTCATTTCATGCTTTTTTTCTATATCTAATGGCCATTCCTTTCAGCCTAGCTAGCTGGGTGATGGATATGATGGGCACTTGCGGCTTTTCTAAGGTGGTGAAGTCCATTGATACCACAGGACTTGAAAGCAGAAAGAGAAAACCAGCAGTTCTGGATTTCAGGAGAACTGATTAGTTACTTTGGTTTCTCTTGCTTCCCCCTCCCCCTCTCTCTCCTCTCCTCTTTTAAGTGAACTATAAGTAATTTTCAACCTTTCCTCATAAGACATTTCTCATTTTTGGATATTTATACTCTGCCAACATGGCAGCTTTTATAATCTCTCCCCTGAATCCTTTCCAACTTAGCAATATCCTTCTTGAACTGTGGTCCCCATCCAAAGTGCTCCACATCTGGCCTCAACAGTGCTGAGTTAAAGATTTCTGAGTCCAGCAAATGCTGTTGCAAATGGCCTATTGAGTTACTATCAGGGTCTATGGCTTTGTCATAAATCTATTAAAAACTGCAACCAATCCATCTAATTTATATTCTAAATAGGTCACTTGGGTTTCTTAACTGGGTCTTGTCCCTGTTTTCCTATACAGTAATAGAGATGTGTCGATTCCTGATGTAGTAGGTATAACTCCTATGTCACTCTTATCTAATTTAAGTCTCTCACTTGAAACTCTGGATTCTGCTATTAATAATTCCTGGTCCTCCCATTTACCGAAGATACATGCAAATATCTGCTGTGCTTGCAGGCTCAGTGACTTTGAATGTCAGCTCACTGCTTTGTCTTTGTGTGGTCACATGCACTCCATACATTTAAAGCACATTTAACACACATTTAAAGCAAATATGTGTCTCTCCCTCCCCCATCTTGGGAAATGTAGTTTACCCTTAAGAGAGCCATAATTCTTATCACCCTTAGCAAACTAGGAGTCTTCAAGGGAAACATGTACTTTAAACTCACTTAAAATGAATAGTGGAGTCTCCCTTTGCTCTCCACAAGCCATTCACCACAATACAGAACAATCAAGATAAAACTGTTTACAATGTATACACGCACACACATATATATATTCATAGGCTGACTTTGGGGACAAAGTTCTGTTCCTCTATGAAAGAGTGTGAATCCAGCTGGCATGGGATGAAGGGCATGTTTGGTCAACACTTTTGTCTTAGAAATAATCAGGGAACTGTACTTGACCCTAGCAACTTCAATGAGTTCTTTTGTCAGTTTCCAAAGGCTGTTGAATGCTTGTACACAGACTACTGGCTTAGAATACTGAAGGCTTGTCCCCCCCCCCCCACCAAGGAGCAGGTAGAACTCTTCTCTCTAAACTCATCCTCATCATACTAGCATCAGCGACACATGCTGGTCTGCTGATGTACCAGTCTGGGCAGATTAGAGTTTAGAGGTCTGACTTTAACTACTAGGGTTGGCATGCTATAAGCTGTTACTTTACGGATAGTTTCTTTTGATTGTGTTTTTAATGTATCATATATTTGGTGTTAGCCACCCTGAGTCTGGTCTTGGCCGGGGCAGGCGGGATATAAATAAAATTAATTATTTATTATTACTACTACTACTATTATTTTTATACCTTTGTACCTCGGAAAAGAAGAAGAAGAAGAGGAGGAGGAGGAGGAGGAGGAGGAGTAGTTTGGATTTGATATCCCGCTTTATCACTACCCGAAGGAGTCTCAAAGCGGCTAACATTCTCCTTTCCCTCCCCCCCCCCCACAACAAACACTCTGTGAGGTGAGTGGGGCTGAGAGACTTCAAAGAAGTGTGACTAGCCCAAGGTCACCCAGCAGCTGCATGTGGAGGAGTGGAGACGCGAACCCGGTTCAGCAGATTATAAGTCTACCACTCTTAACTGCTACACCACACTGGCTCTGACTCCTATCCCCTGCTTGCTCGGCAACAGGACTCAGATGGGGCTATGACAGATGGGGAACTAGATCCTCACTTTCCCCATATCCATGGGCCAATTTCCATGAGAAGAGAAGACTCCATGGAAAAGACCCTGATGTTGGGAAAGATTGAGGGCACGAGGAGAAGGGGACGACAGAGGACGAGATGGTTGGACAGTGTTCTCAAAGCTACCAACATGAGTCTGACCAAACTGCGGGAGGCAGTGGAAGACAGGAGTGCCTGGCGTGCTCTGGTCCATGGGGTCACGAAGAGTCGGACACGACTAAACAACAAAACAACAAATCTTTCCTCTAACCTGTCAACTTTTTTTAGTGGCCATGCGAATCTTTCTGAGATAGTTGACTACTTCATCAAGTGAAACTACTTTCTTAAAGTATGCAGCTAGACTTCATTCCTACATATTAGATGATATCTTGATTAAGTTAGCTTTTATGTCTCTCTCTTGACAGTCTTTTCTGTGAGTAAAATAAAGGGCTCTGTAAATCAGCATCATTTTTGGTCAGTCAGGACATGCAGCTTTCTCTTCCCCTTGATGTTTGATGAGCATCTCGGCTGCTTAATCGTGAGCAATCAGAATGCCAGCCAAAATCTAAATCAGATTGTCAATGCAATTACTTAAAAGTGGTGACTTCTATCCATACAAGGGACAAAAAAGTGTATTTTTATTGTCATTTATGACTTGGATGGAAGTAATTACCACTCCAGAGTAATTTAATACTCTTGCATTAATTCTGACATGTTTTAGAGCGGTGTTCAGGGATGCTTGAGGATGTCTGTTTTCTATGAAATACCATCCTGCCAGATGATTTTAAACAGCAATCTAAGGTTTATTACACGCACGCGATATAATAAAGATGGATCAAAATGTTTATGTGGAATAAGATGTGAATGTGTAATAAAATGTCTGCATTTTAGTGTGCATTTTACTTTGTTCTAATTTGGTGATATATTTGATTTAATTATTGCTTGCCTAGCATATTTGCTTTTCCTGGTGCCATCTAAGGACATATCTGCAGAGAAATTCCAAGAGTATTTGTTTTGTGCTAGAACTGCAGGAAGCAGACAAATAAGGGGCCTGATAATCCTCATGCTGAAAATATAGACCTTGCTGTATAAACTCAACAGGCTGCACCAGCTCCTCTCTACAAACTGTCGGCCAGAGTGAGGCAAAGTGAAATTGCATTCATACAAGTTGATAAAACTTTGTGGACAGTGGGTTCATGGGAGGGAAGCTGGGATCATGTCCACAGGCCCTGGCCTTTGCACAGTGCATGAACAAGAAATGGTGAATGTGCTGGGGTAGCCAATGTAGTGCTGGGCGGATTTTGTTGGACTAAAACTCCAATCTTTGGCATCTTTGTCTAGCAGCAAATGGAGGGCAGCAAATAGACTATCACTGGTGGTGTGGGCTCCCTCTGCATGATCTGTTTTCTGCAAAAAAAATGCAAGGTTCACATCCTGCACACAGAGTCATTGCATGTACAGAAAGCTGTACAGTATTAATATGGAGGTGGGTAGCAGGGCTAATGGGCACAATCCTGATCGCCTTCCCTTTATTCATTATCCACGGAATCTGGCTTACAAAACAGAGTGGAAGTGAGTGTTATATGCCCTGCCCTTTTCCCTGACAGGCATTCAAGGCAGCCTATGGATAAAACATAACTGCTAAAAACAAAGGGGGGGGGGAAATCATCAACAAACAATTAAACATTGATAGAATATATGCTACTAAAACTATACAAATAGTTACAATAAAGAAGAAGAAGAGTTTGGATTTGATATCCCGCTTTATTTAGAGACTCCCCTAAGGAGTCTCAAAGTGGCTCACAATCTCATTTCCCTTCCTCCCCCACAACAAACACTCTGTGAGGTGAGTGGGGCTGAGAGACTTCGGATAAATGTGACTAGCCCAAGGTCACCCAGCAGCTGCATGTGGAGGAGCGGGGACCGAACCCGTTTCACCAGATTACGAGTCTACCACTCCTAACCACTACACCACACTGAATGGCACCAGACCTTTCATCAAAAGCAGTCAGTTCCCAAAAGCCTGGTGGTGGAAGGACAACAAGGAGGGAGTCAGTCTAACTCCTTTCGGAAGGGAATTCCAAAGTCTGGGAGCAGCCACTGAAAAGGCCCTCTCCCACATCCCTACCACATGTGCCACATTTAGGGTGGCGGAACTGAGAGAAGGACCTCCCCTAAAGATTTCAAAACCCAGGCAGATTTGTACGAGGGAATGTGGCCTTTCAGATAGCTTGGACCTAAAAGCAACAACATTAGATTCATATTAGATTCATGTTTTACTCCTTCAAACACCACTAGGCACACATATCAGGGGTAGTTCCCTAGTCCCAGCCTGCCTTGGAATGTGTGCTCTACATGGATGGTAGGAAGGAATTTGATGCATTGTTGGGAGGGGGGGTTTGAAGTGAGCCTCCATGGCCCTGCAACACCCCCCCTCCTCAATATTCCTTGAACCACCATCCCTTTTATCAGTTGATAGAAAGGAGTATTTCCTGGTACCAATGAAATTTTAAACTATGATAAAAATAATAATGTGGAATTGATTTGGATGACCTTTCAGGCATCATTGGAATTACAGATGTGAGTCCTGCCAAACTGGTGAAGTCAGTAGGACTGCCAGAGATGATCTTAGGGCATTTCTAGATTGTCACTGTTTTGGGGTGGAATTCAATCACATACCAGCAAATCTAGGCTGCACAATTGTAGCCAGCTGAGACATCTTGTGCAACAAACCCACTTTCCCAAAAGATCAGAGCACTTGAGATAAGGAAAGTGGTGGATAGGTACCAAAAAGTGTGGAAGAACACTTGTTGTGATGCAATGTCATCTAACCTCCCCACAAACAAATATAAATAGCCAACGTTGTCTAGTCTTTTCCCACACAAATCAATCAGTTTATGAATGCTCAAGGATCAGCTTTTCTGCAGCACCTTCTTTGAGAGTGGCCAAGTGCTTTATTGAGTTAGTTGTTTTGCTGCACAGGTGCCTTTGGGTGGTTCATCTGTACTCTTGACTATGGCTACATACACACAACACATTTAAATACTCTCGCCAAAGAGTCCTATGAATTGTAGTTTGTTAAGCGTGCTGGGAATGGTAGGGGTACTGGGAACTGTGAGGGGTAAACTATATTTCTCAGGATTCTTTGAGGAAAGCAAGGTGTTTTAATTGGATAGTTTGTATACAGCTTTAGACATAGTATGGGCTTGGTTGTGTAGGTTGATGTTTTGAGTTGCATCTCACATCAATCCTACTCTGAAGGGGTCTTCAGGCTAGGGCTGATTAGAGTTGAAGTTCAACACACAGGCTGTGGAAGGCTGATCTACTGTAGGTTGTTGGTAGTTGGTTGTACGGTATGGTGGAAGATTGAAGATTGAATGCAGAGCATTTCTGCTTCATCTTTTAATATGTGCAACATCTCCACAATTTCTCCCAAGGGTTCTGATTTTCCAATATTCCAATTGAGCCCCTTACAAATTTGTTTACCCAACCATTTCTAAATAGCCAAGCGTTCAGGCTTCATAATTCCTCTTGCAGGCAGTCCCATTAAAATCATATGGGAATATTAATTGTGCAGGCGAAGCATGAGGCAATTTGGAGTCATTTAGGGAAGCGCATTAGCTGGAAGATGAATGGGCAGTGAAGGACCAGCAAGACTCCTTTAAACGGCTGCTGTTGAACTGGGACACACTGTAAACAGAGACTTTGCAGGGAGCCTGAAACTGGAGTGCGGCTGCAGAGCAAAGTTTCAGAGGAAAATGCTGCATTGCAGCTCTCCGTCTGCTTTGTAGCAGATCTGTGCTGGCATCGAACACACAGAGGAGTGGCTTCTCACAAGCAAGCTGTTTTCAGCTTCGTTATGCAGCTCTGCTGCCTGTGCTATCATCACCCTTAAAAAGTGTGTGTGTGTGTGTGTGTGTGTAGAAATCACTTTTGGAAATGAAAGCAAAGAAGTCAGGTGCCTCATCTGCTGAGTTCCTTTGGTGCTATAGACCTGATATCTCCCCAATGGGTAACATTTCGTCTTTATACAGATGTAACACTTTTTGACATCTATGTTGCTTAATTTGAAGAGCTGTCTATCCTTGGCATTAAAACCCTCAGCTGAGGCTTTATAGAAGTCTGGACAGGTAGCGGGGTGGGGTGGAGCAGGGAATATTCAGGACTAGTTTGGCCAAAGGGCAGGACACCCATCAGTGTGGCCACTAAAAGATGTGGAGAAGAATGGCTGGAAGAAAATCCAGGCTTTCCCAACACAAAACCTTGACCACACTTTGGGATTTGGGACCTAAGGCAGTGGAGTGTTCCAGCCAGCCATGTATTCCCCACCCCCCAAGGTAGCAGAAGCTGCTTAGCCAATAGGGGTGAGGAGCTGCAATGCTAGCTTTCTACCAGGGGTGTCTCTGTTGCTTAGCAGGTGGCAGGGAGGTTGGTGCAACACTGCTAGAGGCAGTATGCTTCTGAATAGCAATTGCTGGAGGTTACAAGTGGAGAGAGTGCTAGTGTGCTTAGGACGTGATTGCAGGATTCCCATGGGCATCTGGCTGGCTGTTGTGAGAACAGGATGCTGGACTAGATGGGCCTTTGGTGTGATCCAACAGGGCCCTTCTTACAGAAACTAGACTCATATTGGGGTTATGTACTATGTGCTTTCTATTTTGCTCATCTCTCACTTAGAATGGTGGCAGGTGATGTACAGAATCCATAACAGTCCTTGCCACTCTTTCATGAATCAGATTATATTAGGATTCAGTAACCTTGGGCTTGGGGAAACATTTGGAAATCTAAGAAAAATATCCATGTCCCTGAAAATAATTGGGTGCTCCCCACAAACCAAAACCAGAAAACACTTGCATGCACCTGTTGTTGTTATTCAGTCGTTCAGTCGTGTCCGACTCTTCATGACCCCATGGACCAGAGCACGCCAGGCACGCCTATCCTTCACTGCCTCTCGCAGTTTGGCCAAACTCATGTTAGTAGCTTCGAGAACACTGTCCAACCATCTCATCCTCTGTCGTCCCCTTCTCCTTGTGCCCTCAATCTTTCCCAACATCAGGGTCTTTTCTAGGGAGTCTTCTCTTCTCATGAGGTGGCCAAAGTACTGGAGCCTCAACTTCAGGATCTGTCCTTCTAGTGAGCACTCAGGGCTGATTTCTTTAAGAATGGATAGGTTTGATCTTCTTGCAGACCATGGGACTCTCAAGAGTCTCCTCCAGCACCATAATTCAAAAGCATCAATTCTTCGGCGATCAGCCTTCTTGATGGTCCAGCTCTCACTTCCATACATCACTACTGGGAAAACCATTGCTTTAACTATACGGACCTTTGTTGGCAAGGTGATGTCTTTGCATGCACCTGAAAACAAACAAAACATGGACAAAAAAGAAAGAGCAGCAATACTCCAAGCCAAACATCTCATTTTTTTTTAAAATGGGAGAGGCTGTGAAGCCTTACCAGTTGCCAGGTGTCTGAGGGTGCTATGGTGCCTATGTTGTGGGGTGCCTGGTTGTTGTAAAGAGAGGAACAATGTTTAGATCAAATTTCTTTTCTCACGCATAGTAATATTTTGTATATATTTTCACACACATTGCAGCTGTATGCTGAATCAGGCTTCCAGTGTCAAAATGGAAAGGGCTTTATCACTGAGGGTCAGAAAGGATGACAGGCGCTCTTGGCTGATTAGGAGCCCTTAAGAGGCCCATGTGAGTTTGACTTCTCATTTGAAGCCTAATGCTGAATCCATTAAAAAGACTCCAGCAAGTCTGTTGTGAATATCAGGCATTCCTGGGAGATGTCTGCAGCTCCGTTAACAAGGTTGAAGTTACATGGCCTCAGGCTATATCATCAGTTGGGCTGATGGTGCTGGAGATGGGCAGAATCTAACCATTGAAAACACTTTTCTCTCCTGCTTCTAAACTTCCCTTTAGAAGTGTGTCATTGTCACTATCCGATGACAATATTTACAGAACTGTTGAGAAACACATCCAAAATATCCCAAACCCATTTCAGAGGTGCTATACAGCTTTAATTGTCATTTTAATTAAGCAAATTATCTGCTAGGCTTGACAGATAACAATTTCAGTGTTGATGTCTTAACACAGCAAAGGTAAGAAACGGTTTGCTATTCTCAGGATTGAAGGACTGCAGAAAATCTTGCTCCAGTCCTGAAAATATTGGCAGTTGAACACTCCCACTCCACCCCCTTCTAAAGTCAGTGATATCTCAAGTGAGTTATAGTGCAATATTAGGATCCTCTTTAGGCCCGTGTAGGACATTCAGTTGTCTAGGGATTTGAGTAGTTCAAGAAATATAGGATTCTACATTTGGAACAAGGGCTGTAATTCAGTGGTGGAACATCTGCTTTGCATTCAGAGGGTCCCAGATCATGCAATCCCTATCCTCTCCTGGTAGGACTGGGAATGTCTCTTGTCTGAAACCCTCACTGCCAGTCAGCGTAGGCCAGGGGTGGGGATCCATCAGCCCACATACCTAATTAGGCCCACTAGGCCTCCCCATTTGGCCCACCAGGCCATCAGCTATTGTTGAGTCATGAGAAACCTTATTAAAGGGGTCTTGTGGAGTTCTATGCAAAGTGCTGTCTGGTAGAGTGCTTTGCCAAGCACTCTGCAAGACCCCTGAAGAGGGAAAAAGGTCACCTGATGCCATTGTGATGTCAGGTGATTGACAGGTGGACAGCTCCACATACCTTTCAAACTTGGCCCATGAGGGGTAGGAGAGATTTAGTTCCCTGCCTTTGGTGTAGATAGTACTAAGCTACATGGACCATTGGTCTAAGGCAGCTTCCAATGTTATACCAGGTCAGATCTTGCCAGTCAAATGCAGGATTGTCTGCTTCAAGTGTGGATAACCTTTGGCCCTTCAGATGAACTGCAACTCTCACCATCCTTGGCCACTGGGCATGCTTGCTGGGGCTGATGGCAGTTGTAGTTCAGCAACATCTGGCGGGCTAAAGGTTCCCTAAACCTAGTCTACTTCAGTTGACTATGACTCATCTGGGATTCAGGCAAGAGCCTCTTTCAGTCCTACCAGAGATTCCAAATTGGACCTTCTTGCAACAACATGTGCAATCTGCCACATCTGAGCTGTATGGACCCCCCTTTTCATCATTTATGTGCCCATGGAAAAGAGAAGTCTTGCTCTCTAGAGCTTGCAGCACATCATCATTGCCAGGGCAGGAACCCAAAAGTGTGGCGTTTGGTTAGATTGGTCCCCCAACCTCCACAACCAATTTGGTATCGCTTAGCAAGCAGCCAAAGAAGGGAAAAAAGGGCAATTTGACAGAACTATTTTCCATTCCATCAGAAAGGATTCACGGCTTAGAGATTTAAATAATAAAAGTTAATTACAAAACCAGGTGATTAATTTAAATGGGAAGCTTTAACAATTCTTATCTGTTTTGCTTAGAAATCTCTTGATATTGTAAATGCTCTGCAACAAGAAGTCTTAACTGTTGAATGTGCCTGGATGAATAGAAAATTCCAACTTTGTTTTCGTTTTCTCTGTGGAACTCCCTTATGTTATCCCTGCAAAATCAACCCAACCTCTGCTAGCCTTCATTCGGATTTGGATTATTTAAAAACAGGAGGTTCAGAGAGAAGGTATCAGATACAGTTATGCATTGTTTCCTCTCCCCTTTCCCCCATTCTACTCTTGCCTTTTGGTTTGAGGTGCTCTCGTTGAGGTGCTCTCATTGCCTTCTTGCCTTCTTGTTTTATCCTTATGTACATAAGGATAAAGCATCTCCCAATGCTTTTGGGAGATGTCATCCTTTCCAAGGAGTAGGGAACCTCAGGCCTGGGAACTGAATTTGACCCTCTAGGCCTCTATGTGTGGTTCTTAGGACTCTTCCCAGCCAACGCCCTTCACTAACCTCCCCGAGTGTTTGTGCTGGGCTGGAATGTGTCTTTGAACTGTGATAATGCCTCTTGCTTTTCAGGATGGAGAGGGTGTGTTTAGAAACCTCTGGCCTTTGTGTGGCCTACTGTTCAAAGTAAACTTCATACCTTGCAGTGCCCGCTTTTGCATCTACTCTCACTTGCCACTGGCATATGGCCCATGGAAGTTCATCCATGGGGAAACGTGGCCATCAGACTGAAAAAGGCTATCCACTCCTGAACCATGCACTTCCCAATCTTGTGACACCTCCAAACTCCAAAGGATGTCATTGTCAACTGTTGCTGCCTTCTACCTTGCCCCCATGATGATTTGCCTTAGCAGAAGAAATTCTTACTGTGAAGAGGAAAGGGAAAGGTTTTTCGGGAAAACTATATGGATCGCTAATTGGGAGCTGCAGCTTGCTAAAGGCACAGGGAGTTCAAAGAGGGGGTAAACTACAGTTCCCAGGATTCCATGGGGAAAAGCCATGTGCTTTAAATGTATGGTGCAGATGTGACTCAACACTGCTAGTGATTGCAGGATGTCTCTGCTGACTTGGGCCTTGTATCAGCTGGAGGAATTTATTGGGTAAAAATATGTCTCTTAATAGTTCTTCATCAAATGAATACAAATCATCACCCAACATGCCTGCTAATGCTGTGAATGCTTCACCATATAATGCCTTATACTTGCATTTCCATTAATGCAGCTAACTTGATGGTCACTATGGAACATTAATTATTGGAAATCCATAGCCCTATTGCACTTTTACAGTCTGGCTTAAGAGCATTCACTAATAACCACGCTGCTCAGCATATCAAGATCTACATCAGCAGAAACGGGCCTTTCTAGTGTTGACAAATTAGTAATATGAACAGATGACTTAATTAAAGCCATTGGAATGCAAAGCTCAGTGCTGAACAAGTAATTGGAAATGTTGTATGGGAGGGTGGGTGAAGCATTCCGCTGGGTCAGTTGAATACATCCTGGCAGTCAGAACAAGGAGGACATTAGCATTTTGAGGGCTTCTCATACCATGAAGACTTATATGTAATGTAAGGGCAACCCTCCAACATTCTCATTTGTGGACCCAAAATAGCCATTCTCTAATTTCAATTCTGGCTTTTCCTTCAAACATTGACTGAAACCATGTGGAGGCTTCTCACAACCAAATCCACATTGTCTGAGGCACCAGCTTCATTCATCCAGTTCTCAGATACCGGTACAAGATGGAACATCAGATAGTGAAAGCCTTAGAAAAATGTGATTTGTGGCTAGCAGTGTTTGGGGACCAACTTTTGCTCTTTTCCTTATCTGTTGAATGCGAAGGTGTGTTCAACAGAACTCGAAAGGCCAGTTTAGTGTGGACATGTTAACTTTTGGCTAGCAAAAGATACCCCCTGCAGATTAAAATAATATGCTCAATGGATGGTTATATGAAATGGCTTTTGGGTGTAGTTAGGGGATGGTTTTATTTCCCACCAGCCCTGCTACCCAAGATCCCTTTGAATGGAAGTGCTAGACACTGAACCTACAAGAGATAGTGCTTCCAAAATAAATGGAGCTATACTTTATGTGGGCCTCTCCTGTGGAAAGGACACACTAAAGGCTTTGGGATCCATGATCTCAAAAGGGGAACAAGTTCAAACCAAGCCCCAAATGAGGATTAGAAAAGCAAAGTGCAGTGACTCATGATTATTTTTATGTGGCTCTTTTTCAAGGCTCTTGGCAACTCTTCTTAATTTATTGAGTGCTTGCTGTCTTTTTGATGACATAAAGTATGACATTTGCATGGTGTTTTCTAGGGCACTGATAGGTTCTTGAACTCGTTAATCCAGGACAACCATTCCCAACCTGGTGCTCTTCAGATGTTTTGGACTACAATTCCCATCAGTTCCAGATCTCATGGCCATGCTGGCTGGGGCTAGAAAATTGGAAAGATGATGAGGAATCAGCTTTGTAAAAGTGGCATGACTAAAAGACGCGGGATGTGGGATGTGGTTCTGATATCCTCAGTGTCAATTCCAATTTCAAACCACATCCAATCTGATACTTCTTCATACTGCTATGAAAAAAGTATGTGATGAGAAAGGGCCTGATTTGTTTCAGAAGCATGCTTGTGAGTTTAGCAGTCATGGATTATGGAAGTATTAAGAAGATAAGATGAGCTCTACTGGATCAACCAAAGACCCTTCTAGTCCACCACCCCATTCTTACAGTGGGCAATCATTGTCAAAGGAATGGAAAAAGTTACCTATACAGGTATATAGGGGGAGAAGAGTTAATTTAAAACAACATAGAGAATTACCTTGTCTTCTAGTCATCCTTCTCTGTCTGCAGTTACAGGCATCTTAGTCCCACAACATAACTGGTGGCGCAAGGTGGAGAGGGACTTCTACCGCAAAGGGTGGAGCTACCTCAAGAGGGTTCAGGAGGTATAGGGATGCTCATATCCCGATGTGCACCTACATCCACATCAGTTAAACACAAGGGGGGAAGATCACTTAGGCATATAGATCACCTTTGCTGTCCTTGGACACATGTAGTTTATGTACACTTTATCTTAAAACACCTGGCCCACCTGTTATTTATAAACATTTCAACTCCTTAAGAAAACCAGAACTTAGTGAAATGTTTTATGAAGCAGGGTGTTTTTAAAAAACCAAAAATTAAAAATTAAAAAAAGGATTCACTCTACTGTCCCCATAATGGGAAAAAGCTGAAACTAAGACCCCGTATTTGAACACTCATTTCTTAGGCAATCAAGTATAAAACTCGGAATCTAACTGCATTATCCAGAGTCAGACACAAGAGGGGGCCTGAAGAACACATTCAATTTGGGAATTTTGTCCGGAAGCCTCTGTGTCTATGCCTTTATATACAACTCAATAGAGCCATACATTACAGCTCTGGTAACATGTATCCTTCACAAGAAGACGCATACTGTGGAAATATTATTCAAGCCTTCGTATTTTATGTCCAGGCTGCTGGGGTTGGTTAAAGAAAAAGGGGAATGAAGAGGGGAGGGATGTGTGCTAAACCCATCAAGATATTATGTGCTACAGGAACCTGAAATAACGCTGTAAAGATACAGTATAACATCTCCCAAATTGAAATACATCACACACTTCCATATGTGGTAAATATTTAGTGGTAATTTTCTTTTCTGCAGGCCTTCATTGCAGTCCTGCAGACTTCAAATAATATAAATCATCCAAGTTTTGTGCGATATTTCACTGTGAGCCTATGGTTTTGGAAATATGGTCTCTGACAGCCTTCTTTGCCACTGACTTCCTGAAATAATAAATATTTATTTTTTTCATCCATTGCAGCTCATTCCTGTCATCACAAAACATTTGATCAGGTCATGTGTAGTGTGCTGGTCCCAAGGGATATCCAATAGGCGAGGTCTAGTCCAGTCCAAGGTCAGTCCAAGCCAGAAGTCACGAAGCCGAAGTCACGAAGCCGAGGTCAGGAAGCCGAAGTAACAAAGCTGAGGTCAGGAAGCCGAGGTCAGGAAGCCGAGGTCAGGAAGCCGAAGTAACCAAGCTGAGGTCAGGAACGCAGGAACCAGGAACAGGAACTAGGCAGCACCGATGTTGCTCCTGCAACTTGGGTCTGGGACTGGCTGGCTTTTATCTGCCCCGAGGCAAAGGGCGGCTCCGATCCTCAGGTGCCTCGCCTCTCCTGGCTTGGAGGCGAGCACTCCTCCTGTGGGAACTTAGTTCCCTTCGCCTCTCTGCCCTTAGCCTTTGCAGCTCAGGAGAAGCTGGAGGGTTACCGGACCCAGAGGCAACCTCAGCTTCCCCTGACTGGGTGGGGAGTGGAGCACCTGCAGGCAATAAGTCCTCCATCCCATTAGAAGCCAGATCAACCTCAGCCGATGCCTGCACCTGAGGATCCAGCACAGGTGAGTCCCCTTGAGACTCAGGCCCCAGCCCTGGCTCTGCTGGTTCTGGAGGCAGTGAATCCTGTGCAGGCTGGGATCCCTCAGGTTCAGCGTCTGAGTCTGACTCCCAGGTCATCACACCATCCCCCCTCCCAGGCCCCCCCCTCAACCGAGGGGCCGGACCAGGCTTGCTGGGGTAAGTCGCATGGAAATCACGGAGGCAGACAGGCGCGTGGACGTTCTCCGCTGGTTCCCACGACCGATCCTCGGGCCCATACCCCTTCCAGTCGATGAGGTATTGGAGCTTCCCCCTGCGGTATCGGGAGTCAAGAATGTGCTCCACCTCATACTCGGGCTCCCCCTGAACCAAAACTGGCTGCGGTCGTGGATGGTCTGGGTGGAACTCGTCTGGCGGGGCGACCGGACTGAGTAGGGACCGGTGGAATACCGGGTGGACCTTCAGGGTCGCGGGTAACCGGAGACGGAATGCCACAGGTGAGACACGGTCCACGATCGGAAATGGGCCGGTGAAGCGGGCATCCAGCTTCCGCGAAGGCCGAGAGGGGTGCAGGTGGCGGGTGGAGAGCCATACCAGGTCTCCGACATGGAGTTCCGGCCCCTCCTGCCGGTGACGGTCGGCCTGGGCCTTATACGCGTCCTTGGCCTGGCTCAGTTGCTCCGTCAGAAGCTGCTGCTGTGACTGGAGCTCTTGTAGCCAGTCTGTCACTGCGGGAACTGCGGATGCCGGCAGTACGCTTGGAAACAACCGCGGGTGGTACCCATAGTTTGCCTGGAACGGGGTCTGTTGGGTGGAAGCGTGCACTGCGTTGTTATATGCGAACTCGGCCAATGCCAGGTGGTCGACCCAATCGTCCTGGTGGAAGCTGCAGTAGCACCGGAGGTACTGTTCCAACACCGCGTTTGCCCGTTCGGTCTGTCCATCCGTCTGTGGATGGTAGGCCGAAGATAGGCAGACCTCCGTCCCGAGAGCCTGATGTAGAGCGCGCCAGAACCGGGAGGTGAACTGGGCACCACGATCGGAGATCAAACGTTCCGATAGGCCATGTAAGCGGAAGACGTTTTGTAGGTACAGTTGCGCCGTCTCCTTGGCTGAGGGTACAGACGGGCACGGGGCGCAGTGCACCATTTTAGTGAAGTGGTCTGTGAATACCAGGAGGCAGGTACACTGACGGGATGGGGGTAGGTCTACCACGAAATCCAATGAGACCGTGTGCCATGGACGAGGGGGAACTGGCAGTGGCTGTAGCAGTCCCGCAGGTCTCCCGGTCGATCCCTTGGTTCGCCGGCAGACCTCGCACCCCCCAATGTACCGTGCCACGTCGGCCTTCAAGCGGGGCCACCAGAACTCCCGGCTGACCAGGTGGGTGGTCCGATACCTCCCGAAGTGGCCAGCTGCCGGGGCGTCGTGTGACATTTGGAGTACCTCGGCCCGCAAAGGCCCTGGTGGGATGTACAACCGACCACGGTGCATCAGCAAACCCTGGTGCACAACCAGTTCTGGGTATCGAGGACATGATCCACTGGCCAATTCCTGAATCCGTTCCTGAGCCCACGCGTCGACCCGTTGCTGCTTCCGCACTCGGTCCAGCAGCGACTCAGTCTCATGAACAGCCAGGAAAGCTGCTGGTGGGATGATCGTTGTTGGGGCCGCCTGCTGCACCGTCTCTGCAATGTCCTCCGGTTTCCGGGACAGTGCATCCGCCTTCTGGTTTTGGGAGCTGGGGATGTAGCGGATCCGGAACTGGAACCGGGAGAAGAACAGTGCCCACCGGATCTGCCGCTGGTTTAGCCTGCGAGTGGTCTGGAGGTACTCCAGATTCCGGTGGTCGGTTCTCACTTCCACCGGGTGTCGTGCCCCCTCAAGATGATGGCGCCAGACCTCAAAGGCCACCTTGATGGCCAGTAGTTCCCGCTCCCACACGGTATAGTTACGCTCCGCCGGAAGGAGCTGCCGGGAGTAGTAGGCGCAGGGTAACAGTGGCGCATCTGGTCCGTGTTGCTGGGACAAGACGGCACCGAGAGCCGTACTGGAGGCGTCAGTCTCCACCACGAAGGGACGAGAGGGATCAGGATGCTGCAAAATTGGCGCCTTCTGGAAACAGGCTTTCAATCCCTGGAATGCCACCTCAGCCTCCTCATCCCAGGCGAAGGGCGTCTTGGGGCGCAGCAGTCGGGTCAACGGGGTGGTGCGATGAGCATAGTCCGCAATGAATGTCCGGTAATAGTTGGCGAACCCCAAAAACCGCTGTAGGTCCTTGCGGTTCCGTGGCGCCGCCCACTCTCGAACCGCAGACACCTTCCCGGGGTCCATCTGTACACCGTCAGGGGAGAGTCGGTGTCCGAGGAAGTCCACTGACCGCTGGTGGAACTCGCACTTGCTGAGCTTAGCGTACAGGCGGTGCTCCCGCAAGCGCTGCAACACGGTCCGGACATGACTCTCGTGGCGAGCTGGGTCACGGGAATAAATCAGAATGTCATCGAGGTACACCACCACATACTTGTCGAGCAAGTCCTGGAACACGTGGTTGATGTACCGTTGGAACACGGCGGGCGCGTTGCATAGTCCGAACGGCATGACCAGGTACTCGAACTGCCCATAACGGGTCCCGAATGCGGTCTTCCACTCATCCCCGGCACGGATCCGAATCAAGTTGTAAGCCCCCCGGAGGTCCAGTTTGGTGAACATCTGTGCCCCTTGCACCCGCTCCAGCAACTCTGCAATTAGGGGCAAGGGATACCGGTCTGGGATGGTGATCTTATTCAGGGCTCGGTAATCATGGCAGAGGCGAAGCTCCCCACACTTCTTCTTAACGAAGAGTACTGGAGCGGCGGTGGGAGAGGTAGAGGGCCTAATGAACCCCCGCTCCAGGTTCTTGTGAAGGAAGTCCTGTAAGGCTTCACGCTCTGGCTCCGAAAGAGAGTATAGGCGACTCACAGGCAGAGGCGCCCCAGGCTGGAGGTCTATGCCGCAGTCAAAAGACCGATGAGGAGGCAGCCGGTCTGCCCCCTGTTCCTCGAACACGTCTACGTAGTCCCGGTACACGGCGGGGAGCGTTGACGCAGCCTCCCCCATGGAGGCGGCCGAAAGCATCTCGGACTGAGCAATCGAACCCGAGTCTGGGAAGCGTACAGTTCGATTGACCCAATCGATCTGAACATTGTGAGACTCCAGCCAGTCCATCCCCAGCACCAGGGGAAACCGGGGCATGGTGGCAATGTCCAGGGTACGCACCTCCCGGTGCTGCTGGTGGCACAGGACCAAGGGCTGGGTCTCCCGAGTAACGGCGCCTGACCGCAAGAGCCGTCCGTCGATTGCCTCCACCTGCACCGGTTCTGGCTTGTTCTGGAGCGGCACCCGATGCTGAGCGGCGAAGGCAGAGTCCATATAGGAGCGGGTTGCCCCTGAATCCACCAGAGCGTGGGTGAGAATCCAGGGCCCGCCTGGGGGGTATAGATGCACTGGGATCATGAGGTGTTGCAATTCCACTGGTGAGGGCCCATCATGCGATGCTTGGGACCCCAGATAGCCTGGGCCATTGGCTACTGGGGTTGGCGGTTTCCCTGCGGCTGGCGTTTCTCGGGGCAGGTTCGGGCGTAGTGTCCACTCCCCCCGCAGTAGAGACACAGGTTTCCCTCCCGACGTCGTGTCTTCTCCGAAGGGGAGAGGCGAGGCCGTGCTGCCCCGAGCTGCATCGGCTCCTCCAGTGACTCGGCTTTGGCCGTGGAACTGCTGGGGAGCACTGGAGTCGGGAGCCCAGAGTGCTGGCGGGCCCGGGCCTGGCGCCGGTCCTCCAACCGATCGTCTATCTGTAGACTCCGTTGGATGAGGGCCTCCAGCGTGGCGGGGCGATCCAAGGTGGCCAGCTGGTCCAGTATCTCGTCCGAAAGCCCCTCGAGATACTGGTCCCGAAGTGCGGAATCGTTCCAGGTCAAGTCCTGCGCCAACAGCCGAAATTCCGTGGCATAGGCGGCCACTGTGGACTTGCCCTGTTTCAACCGCCGAATTGCCCGATTGGCTTGACTCGCCTTCTGAGGGTTGGCGAACGCGGTTTCAAAATGGTTGCAAAACCCCGTATAGTCTGTCAGCAAGGGGGAGTCTTGCCGGAGCAGCGGCAACGCCCACTTGGCCGCCTGGTCCTTCAGCAAGCTGATCAGGAAGTGCACCTTGGTGCGGTCGTCGGGGAAATCCCGGGCTCGCCCCTGAATATACAGTTTGGCCTGGGCGAGAAACATGGGAAAGCTGCCCGGGGACCCATCGAACTTTTCTGGCAGGGCCACTGGGTACTTGCCTGGAGCTGGGGCGCCGGCACCAGGAGCCGGTAAGGCGTCCAAACGCTGCTGAAGCGCCGTAACCGCATTGCTTAGCTGCTGCACTGTGTGGGTCAAGACCTGGTTCTCCTGGGCCAATGCCACCAGCGCAGCCGCCTGGTCAGTCATGACGACAGGTTCCTCCCGAACGCACCCCAACGAAGGGGGAGTGCGGGTGTGGCAGGAGCAAACTGTGCTGGTCCCAAGGGATATCCAATAGGCGAGGTCTAGTCCAGTCCAAGGTCAGTCCAAGCCAGAAGTCACGAAGCCGAAGTCACGAAGCCGAGGTCAGGAAGCCGAAGTAACAAAGCTGAGGTCAGGAAGCCGAGGTCAGGAAGCCGAGGTCAGGAAGCCGAAGTAACCAAGCTGAGGTCAGGAACGCAGGAACCAGGAACAGGAACTAGGCAGCACCGATGTTGCTCCTGCAACTTGGGTCTGGGACTGGCTGGCTTTTATCTGCCCCGAGGCAAAGGGCGGCTCCGATCCTCAGGTGCCTCGCCTCTCCTGGCTTGGAGGCGAGCACTCCTCCTGTGGGAACTTAGTTCCCTTCGCCTCTCTGCCCTTAGCCTTTGCAGCTCAGGAGAAGCTGGAGGGTTACCGGACCCAGAGGCAACCTCAGCTTCCCCTGACTGGGTGGGGAGTGGAGCACCTGCAGGCAATAAGTCCTCCATCCCATTAGAAGCCAGATCAACCTCAGCCGATGCCTGCACCTGAGGATCCAGCACAGGTGAGTCCCCTTGAGACTCAGGCCCCAGCCCTGGCTCTGCTGGTTCTGGAGGCAGTGAATCCTGTGCAGGCTGGGATCCCTCAGGTTCAGCGTCTGAGTCTGACTCCCAGGTCATCACATGTAGCCCCTCTTATAACCACGTCCGTACAGAGCATTTCATCAATATCCCAGTTAAGATATATTGTCCTCCACCCAGAGTATTTTACTCAATCCTTCTGATAATGCGTTAAGCTACAAACTTGTAATTTATAATGATATCTACTTGCATTTCCATGACCTTGACTTCCTTCTTTACTTAAGAGATCTGAATACTGGCATAGCCACAGCTTAAGGATTCTGTCCAGAAATATAATCTGCTAGCATATATGTTTGGAGAGGAGATACTGTCATAAACTTGTATAAACTGATGACTGAATTTTCATTTTTTTTGAACAGTTTTAATACAATAGCCATAATGCTGCTTGATGAAGAACTGCAAATATGGTTCCTGACCCAGCACAGTAGCTGGGTCTGAGTCTGATCTTGTAGGATCAGCTGATCGTAAGATTTGCAGAGTCATACTGGAACAAGGAAAAGAGTTGAAAACTCTATCTCTTCACCTACCCTAGGCAGATGAATGGAAATATTACCTGTGTTTGAATCTGACCTGGACCACAAGCATGTGTATAAAATTAGAGCAAGACCATTGTCTTTTGATTGCACAATAGATTTCAGGATAAACAGAGCATCTCTGGGACTAATCTTCATTTCACACATCTATTAACATTCACCATGAAGAACAATATCCAAGTTCAGAAATAGAACTGGATTAATGGAATAGCATCTGATTGATGGGCACTATTTATTCCTGCAGTCCCTGGTCATGTTATCATGTGTTCCAGCTGTTCATCATCCCTGGTTGACCATTATGGGGTTTGCTTGGGGATTTATTTTTTTTGCATCTGGGATGGAGCTGAGAGGTTGCAACTGCAAGGGCTGTCACCAAAACAACGGCAAGATGGTGAATTGTTGTTGTTGTTAAATTTTCTGTTTTACAATTTAGAACATTCATGTAAACAACCTTAAAATATCAAAGATTTCCCTTCTTCTTTTTCCATGGTTAATTTTGCATAATATAAATCCCTGCCTATTTTATATAAGCTAAACCATTCAGTATTCCATTATTACATCCATCAAAACTTATTTACACTGTTGAATTTATCTTAATGCTGGCAGCATTTTCAGCTGTACACAATTATTTCCCATATATTCAATAAACACTTTCCAATCTTCTTTAAACATATGTTCTTCTTGTTCTCTTATTCTGTATGTTAGGTCCGCAAGCTACGCATATTCCATCAGTTTAAGTTGCCATTCTTCTTTAGTTGGGACCTCGCTCATGTTCCATTTTTGGGCTAACAAAGCACAGGCCGCAGTAGTGGCATACATAAGTAACCTTTTTTGATACCTGGGAATTTCCCTCTGAATTACCCTAAACAAAAAAGACTCTGGTTTTGTTTTTTTGGAAAAGTGCTTTAAAACATTTTTTTCAATTCATTATAAATTTCCCCCCAATACTCTTTTACCCTATTACAGATCCACCACATATGTACCCTCGACCTCATTGCATCTCCAGTCAAGATGGTGAATTAAAAGAGGAAATCAGATGGTGCAGATGGAAGAGAGAAGAGTATTGTGCTAGTAAATATGGTGGCATAACCTAGAGGAAGAGAAAGACCCAAAGAAAGGTGTGGAAGGGACAAGAATGGAGGAGGGTACTGGAAATATTTGCTGGCCTTCCTAGTCTTTAGAGATTGTAGAGCTGGGGACGAGAAACATTCAAAGCTTCCAAAATTTAAGGATTGAGCACAGTGGTCAGTTTACTCCTGTAGAGCAAGGGTTGCCAACCTTGTGGGGCCTGTGGACATATTTGCAAACTGGAGAAATTGCCATAGGCACCACAAAGGCACCACCAAGCACACACCACAACCTATTCTATTGGCTACAATAAAACGCTTCTTTCAAGCCAAATTTTAATGAGGTGGTGGCAGGCAGGGAATTCTACTGGTACCAGAGAAGACTTCTGTGGGTGAATTTGTCCCAGTGGCGATCTGCTATAGGTTCTTACTTGAATGGGAGCAAACACAGAACTAAAGAGCTGTATCATTGCAGGAGCTCTCAGCACTGTATTAGACATGTAACTGAGCACAAGGCATGAGATTGAAGTTGTTGAATTGTTAACTGCATAACTTTTAGCACTCAATGCGTAGGGAAAAGGTGTGTGTGTGGAAACACATTTTTTTCCTTTCAACATTTCTGGAAGAGAACATGAAGATTTACTTTTGAGACAAATGGGGATTTTTAAAAAGAATCTTTCTATAGCAAAGAATCAATGCATGTGTACAGCAGCAAAGGTCAGAACATCATTTATTTCTCAGCACATAGTCAAGGAAAATGGTCTTAGCATTTTCAAGATAATGTATAGCTCATAAAGGCAATCATTTCCTCGTTAGCACATGCTGGCTTTTCTGCCTAAACATGGAGCATCACCTGACTTGTATAAAAGCTCCAGCCTTACACCCCAGCCATATAACCACCAAGATAAATGCATACATTTCAAAGGAAGGAGGAGTATCAAGCACAACATTTGCATACAGGAGAGCTTTCTAGGTTCAGTCTCCAGGTAGTCGTTGAAGGACCCTTGCAGAGTAGCTGCCAGTCAAAAGGAGACAATGCTGGAGAACAGCGTGATCTGATATATGGCAGCTTCATATGTCTCCTACTGTCTTCATGTCATTCCAACTATACATGCAGCATCAACATGTGCTATTTATTCTCTTGATCATGAAAGTGGAGAAGAAGCAACTGCACAAGCCTTTCTCTCATTCCCTCACTGTGCTACTTCTTCACTTTCCCCCACAAAGTCTGGTGTGTCAAGGTCATAGGGGTGAATTCAATGAAGTCATTGTATTAGTGGAAAGACTTCTGCTCATGTGACAGAACTCACCCCCCTACAACCCAGGATCTGGTCCAGAGAGCTAGGGGAGCCCCAGAAGAGATTTGGGGACATGAGAAGGTCATTCAGTGTAGAATGAGATTAGGGAAAGGAAATTATTCTGTGAGAACAGAAGTCATTCTACTCATGCAATGAGTTCATTGGATGCAACCCATGGTTTTAAGCATTGCTCTCTACATTTTAGACAGTGAGATTGAGGTGTGTTCTCCAATTCAGTTATTTGTAAAACTACACACCTCACATCAAGGTGCTTCTTAAGCTGCCCAATGTGCACTGTGATCTGTTCAAGTCTGCTTTGTTTCCTGCTGTTCATATTTTGTGGGAAAATCTTTAAATGGCTTTAACCATTTACTTTTAACAGAAGTAGATAAAACTTGCAGGTACAGCAACCCCGCCACAGTAAATAATGCCTGGCAAATCACAGGTAAACAGGTCAATGGATTTTCTCTAGGGCACTTTTAAAGGTCTTTTCCTTGAAATTTTAAAATTTCAAATCAAGCTTTTTTGGGGGCAGAATTGGATCTTTTTTGAGGCATGGGTGCCACTTCTGAGGGTATGAATCCTGCCAAATTTCATAAAGATTGCTGACTGGGTTGCCCCAGCTATAGTAAACTTAGAGACAGTTTTACTTTTGGTTGACACTTGCCTACACAAACTGATGTCTGAATCACTGAGGTACCACAATGCATTTCAAGAGTCACCACTCTGACTAGTGTTACCTCACAGGGGTGTAGGAAGTGGGTGGTGGGTGGGGGGCGGGTTGCCCCAGGTTCCATCATGGAGGGGGTGACAAATTATTAAGGAACAATTACTGCCCTACTAGGGTGGTTCATAAAAAACTTTTTTTTAAAAATGCCTGCTCCAAAGGTCTTATCTTACTACACTAGGGATTATATAGCTATATATGAAATTTCATGCATCTCAGTTAATATCTTGACCCTCCTCCACGAAAATAGCTGTTTACTTGGCTGTTTTCCTATGTCGTGAAGGTTGAAATTTCAATTCAGTGGAGCACTTACTGTTCCCAACCCTAACCCTGCGGAAAGCCATCTAATTAGACTTTAATTTGATGTTGACATGTTTTTAGGAGGTAATTTAATTATTGTTTGATTTTATATCAATGTTATGTATCTGATGTTAGCCGCCCTGAGCCCAACTTCGGCTGCGGAGGGCGGGATATAAATGAAAGTTTATTTTTACTTATTATTATTCCTTTGTAAGAAAATATGAAATAACGTAAAACCATTTTTGCAGCCAAAAATAAAAATAAAAAATCAATGTGTGTGTGTGTGTGGGGGGGGTGACAAGAAATTTTCCGCACCGGGTACCACCTGACCTTCCTACGCCTCTGTTACCTCATACAGATCCTCTGATAAGCCCCAGCAGGCAGCTTTCCTTTTTAAGATTTTTGCTGTCCCACGCTGTGTACCCTCTGCAGCCCTTTGTCTAGAGGGAGGTCAAGACAAGGTAGAGACTGTTGCTTGGACGAGATTTCTTCTATGCTGGTTAAACATCTGCCTTACAACAGAAAAAGATCCCCTCCTCAGCAAAGTTTTGTTAGACCCCTTTCTCTCCCCAGGGCTACAACAGTTTAACACAAAGGTACAGCAACTCGGGCTGTCAATGGAACTTCTGCGTTCAATGTCCCTACCATCTGCCAAGGTTATATTAAAAACTAGGTTGTGGGACATTGAACGCCAGGAACTAACAGTAACAGCAGAGAAAAACATGCTCCCCTCTTTACTTTCAACTTTTTTGAGCACATGAAACTAACCACAATTATCTCGAATTTCTGCTTAACCCTCAAGAAAAAGGGCACTTTAACTGGCCAGGTTCAACTCAAACCCATCAAACCTCCTATGGGGAAGGTTCTTGGGCATGGTGGAAGGAGGAAGAATCTGCCCATATGAAGACCACCTGGTGGAAACTCTTACACATATGGTTCTTAAATGTAAACTTTATGCTGATCTCCGCCAGCAATTCCTAGACCACCTCTGTATCCCCAAATGGAAATCAGAGTTGGAGGTCATACATTTTCTACTATTGGGGAATGATCAGGAGCTCATCAAGTTAGTGGCCAAATATCTTTATTTGGTATTCTGTTGTCTGGAGACCCAGAGATGTGACAATAGTCTGCTCTGCCCCTCCTTTTTTGGTAAATGTTCTGTGCCACAGGGGAAGCGGTAACTCTGTATTGATATGTTACGGATGTTTGTATGTGATGCCAATAAAAGGTTTGATGATGATGATGATAAGCCCCAGATCTCTCTGATGCACTCATCTGATTTGTTGACAACATTCCTTGAAGATGTAACATGGTTTGCCTAGGACTGAAACTCAATCCAAAGATGTTACATCTTTAAGGCATGTTGTCAACAAATCAGATGAGTCAAGTTCATGGTTTCAAATACAGTGTTACATACGCTTCAGGTTACATACGCTTCAGGTTACATACGCTTCAGGTTAAGATCTCCACTAACCCAGAAATAATGCTTCAGGTTAATAACTTTGCTTCAGGATAAGAACAGAAATTGTGCTCTGCCAGCGCAGTGGCAGCGGGAGGCCCCATTAGCTAAAGTGGTGCTTCAGGTTAAGAACAGTTTCAGGTTAAGAACGGACCTCCGGAACGAATTAAGTACTTAACCCGAGGTACCACTGTATTGCTTCCTACTTTGCAGATTTGTCAGATTTTCTACAATGACCTGGTTGCCATACCTTGTAAATGAATATTTTGTAGGATATCATCTTTAGCTTTGCATGTTTAGACAGTTTAAAACAAACAAAATTAGTGTTTACTACTTTTCTCCTTTCTTGACACATAGGGACAATATGATGGTGCATTTCAGGATATTTGTACCAATAAACTCTCATACTTGTCATGTTTTTGTCTTTCTTCGTGGCAAAGCAGACACAGTGAGGAAATGCTAGAGATCCATTATTTATATTATAATAGAAAATCCAATTCAGTTTCTTAGATCGGAAATTTCTTACCAGTTGTTCAGTGAAGCATTAATTGTCAATGAGCTGTAACAGCACTGGAATTTCTCAAAGATTCTCTTTCCCTCCCCAGTTTAAACATTCATTCATTCATTCATTCATTCATTCATTCATTCAAATAAAAAAGGGGGTCACACCCACTGACTCCATCCAAGACCTCCATATGTTCAAAGGTCCCTATGCATACAGAACCTACCTATAAACACTCAAATGTACATAGATCCCTGCATGAATAACCCACTTCCTGATCAAGCTTTGTGTCGGAGTAAGGATTTGAACCTGGGGTCTCTATGGTTTTGGACTGAAACTCTAACCATTACACCACACTGACTCTCATATACCTAATGGATGAGACATATGGTATGTTTTGCAAGTCAAGAGCTAGCGTTTAATATATTTCAAATTACTAATGCATTGCAATGGTCTCCTAAGTGCGGGATCCATCCAGCCCCTTTACTCTGCTTTTAGATTGGCAGTTGGCATCCATCTGTCTTGGGAGGCAATGGAGGACTGTATCTTTGGAGGCGAGGTCAAGCTGTTGGACAGTTGCAGTGCCTGCTGTGGCTGTAGAGACCAATGCGGGAGAGACATGTTTTGTTGCAGCTGGGGCAGATAAAGGCATCTGGTTGAGCTGCTGCAGACGTTTCTTCTCTCTGCACTCCTACCAGAAGTCATTCCTCCTCTGGTCAGTGCTATGGCTACATGACTTGACTGGCTGTTGCCAGGCACTGAGGTAGTTTTCAAGGGATTCCCACATGGCAGGGTTGATGTTGCCAGCGTTCATGTCACGTTTGCAGACATCTTTGTAATGCAGAGATGGTCTGCCAAGTGACCTGCTGCCGGAAGCCAGCTCCCCACAGAGCACGTCCTTGGGGATTCTACTATCTTCTGTTCTATGGATATGACTAAGCCAGCATAGACGTCACTGAGACAGGAGTGTGAACATGCTGGGAACATGGGCTTGGGAAAGCACATCTTTGTTTGGAATTCTATCCTGCCATGTGATACCCAAAATCCTCCTTGGATGACCTGGTGCCCTCCATATATTGCTTTGGTTTATTTTCATCCTTTGGTTTATTTTCTTGTTTTTCTTAGATTCTTGTTCACTGCTACTGCCTTTTTACTCTTAGTACTGCTAAAGATTACACTTGGTTTTAGGGACGCGGGTGGCGCTGTGGTCTAAACCACTGAGCCTCTGGCTTGCCA
Organism: Darevskia mixta; assembly: GCA_034641385.1. Classification (NCBI taxonomy): domain Eukaryota; kingdom Metazoa; phylum Chordata; class Lepidosauria; order Squamata; family Lacertidae; genus Darevskia; species Darevskia mixta. The sequence goes on from JAWWNH010000018.1 coordinate 2,837,885, forward strand.
ATCGGAAAGTCGGTGGTTCGAATCCCTGCAACGGAGTGAGCTTCTTTGCTCTGTCCCAGCTCCTGCCAACCTAGCAGTTTGAAAGCATGCCAGTGCAAGTAGATAAATAGGTATCACTGTGGCAGGAAGGTAAACGGTGTTTCCGTGCGCTCTGGTTTCTGTCATGGTGTTCCGTTGCGCCAGAAGCAGTTTAGTAATGCTGGCCACATGACCCGGAAAGCTGTATGTGGACAAACACCAGCTCCCTTGGTCTGAATGCGAGATGAGCGCCGCAACCCTATAGTCGCCTTTGACTGAACTTAACCATCCATGGGTCCTTTACCTTTACTTGGATTTATTTACATTTCTCATTTTAATCATTGGAAATTGTTTTGTGCTGACTGCAAAACTGCAAGCCATGTTGCATATTTGTTAGGTGGAGTATAAATGCTGAAAAGACTAAGTAAAGAGTTATATCATTACACACACACACACACACACACACAATTTAAAATTCATCTATCATACATAACCACAAATGTTCAAAAACTGACTCCCAGCCAGGGCAGATCACAGCTACCAATTTTAATACAGATTTAACCCTAGAATAATTTTGTGAAGCACCTAATATGATTAGACAAGGAGAATTTAAACACACAAGTGGAGAGCAGGGAAGACTTTGTAAATATGATTTTAAAGAAGGACATGGAAAACCAATATTGTAATTGGGTTTAGCATTTAGCTAGTTGGAGCCCTGGAGCCTCATGAGAAAATTGCTGATTATTGATAAAACAGAGAAGATACACTGCAATTTAAGAGGACTACTGAAATTTCTTTAAAATGCCTGGTCTTCATTATCCAGGAGGGTAAAAGTACCCCAAATGAAATCTGCTTTGGTTTTAAGACATTTTTGGAGGGCTATTTTAATTTAATTAATGAAAAATCATAGGTTAATTGCCTCATGCTTTAATGCGAGGGTATTATGCATGCAGGCATATTTTACTTATATCTCAACTGTTTGATGTACACAATCAATTCAAAAAGGGATAATGAAGGAATGTTCCACCCTGTGTAGAATAGTAATTAGGGACTCCAGCATGGCCTTTTCTATTAATTGCACAGTTCTGTAAACATGTTTGACATAATGCTGAAAAAAAAGCATTTGTCAAATTTCCATGGCTTTCTGATGTCTGTCTTGTTCTCCTGTTTGTTTCTGGGTTTTGCTTTGTCTAAAAAAAATTGTTGGGCATTAATCCTCTGTGCCTCAAAAACAGATTCCAGACAATTCTGACGACATCAGGTAACTGTAAAACACAATTGACATGTAGCAAAAGCTTCGACTTTTGTGTCAGTAGATGATGTTTTTTAACCTATCAAATCCAAATGCTTAAACCCAATGGAGTGCTAAGTAAGGGTCCCTTCAACGCAAGGATTCCTACTTGTACAGTGGATCTTCTCCCTCTCCTCCTCCTATGTGAATCCTCAGATCTGGTCTGGAGGGTTGTGGGAATCCCCAGAACAGATTTGGGGCAAGGGTGAGGGAAGAAGAGGAGAAGAAAGTCCTGTTGTGCAAACAGGAAAACCCGTGCTAATGGGTCATTTACTTAATACAGAACTGGATGCAAGATAAAGCACTTATGTTAATATGTTAAAGACCATTTTTTTAAATAAAAAAACCCACCCCTTTATTTGGGCTAGCTCCAGCCTTGATGGAACTGTTAGCAAAATGCCTTTGTTGGGTTATCTCTTACATCAGTCACCCTTCTCATATGTCTGGGTGCCCCCATCTATATGGGCAAGCTTTGGTTGGCCTTGACTAACCAGGACTGAACAGTACTTAGCAATCTGATTATCACTTGGTGACAACATTTAAATATCCCACAATGCCCCCAACACAGCCCAAGGGGCTTACAATCTAAAATAGATACCAGATTTTAGAAGGTGGTGATGACATTTATTCTACTCAATAATTACACTATATAATAGTATTTTTTTTTACTGTAAATCACCTTGTGATCCTCAGCAGAAGGGTCACATATAAATTTAATGAATAATACTACAGTAATACTAATACAATATAATGCAGTTAACTTGGACAGTGTTCTCGAAGCTACTAACATGAGTTTGGCCAAACTGCGAGAGGCAGTGAAGGATAGGCGTGCCTGGCGTGCTCTGGTCCATGGGGTCACGAAGAGTCGGACACGACTGAACGACTGAACAACAACAACAATGCAGTTAACATACTTTTTCCAATGCAAAACTGTGACGTATATATTCTGGGACACTCTCCCAGGCAAGTCACATGACCTGTGCCTCGCCCTCGCCCTCAAAGAGCACTTTTTGTCGGGGTGAGATCTTGCACAGCGCCCAAAATCATGTGGTTTTGAGTGCCATGCAAGATCACAGCCCTGAAAAAGCACTGCAAGATCACGACACACAAAATGGCCACCAAGATCTTGTGCAAACAAATGGGATGTCCCTTTTTTCCAGAGCACTTGGAAAGTATGAGTTAATAATACACATTGTTTTATTTGCAAAAAAAAAAAAAAAAAAAAGTTCTATACCACCAAAAGTAAGAAAAATATAATGGTAGTCAAATACGTTCAGTACGAGAGGCTCAGACATGCCCAACCAATTTATTTTGTCCTTACCATTAAAATAAATATCTTGGCAATGCCATCAACATTTTTGCATTTTCATGAATGGCCTTGGTTCTCCAGCCCAGTATTTTTCCTAATGCTGAACATAAGGAGGAATAGGTAGCATCACAGGAGGATTGTAAAATAAATATAGAGGTATTATATGCTGTGTTTCTCTCTAGAATGAATAGGCCATATCAAATAAAAGGAGCTAGTGTGTGTGGGAGGGAGGGTTAGCAAAGAGTCCTGCAGGACTATAAAGACTGACCAGTTCATTCTGGCATAAGATTCCTTGGCTAGAGCCTAGACTTCTTTCTTTTATGAATAGGATGAATAAGACATTCTCTGTCTGCTCCTGGGTGAGTTTCTCCATGAGGTTGTTTGATTTCCGCTTCATAGGTTTCAATCCAGTGCTTCCCATGAGGGCACAGTCCAAAAAGAGTAACCAAGTTAGTTTGTTGAAGTGAAAGCAACAGAGTCCTGGCAGCACCTTTAAACTTATTATAGCAACATGAGCTTTTGGTAAACAAAAACACTCCCTCAGATACATAGCAACGTACTGCCTACACCTGATAATGTAGGCTGCTGTTTCCAAAATTTCATGCTAATGTCTCAAGAATCATTCCCTGCCATTTCAAGGTGTGTGTGTGTGGGGGAATTCTCTCTTGCTTGGCTATCTGTGTGAAATGGAAGACACTCTTTAGTCAGCCTTTGCCAACCTTGTGCCTTTAAGATGTTTTGTCTGTGCTGGCTGTAGTGATGTAGCATGGGGGGGGCATAGGGGCGGTTGTCCTGGGCACAAAGGGGGTGCAAAATATCAGCAGCTCATGCTGCCTCAATACAGCTGTGTGCTTCTGTCACTGGCATAGCTGTCAACTTTTTCCTTTTTTAAAGGGAAATTCCCTTATGCCGAATAGAATTCTTCGCATGAAAAGGGAAAGGTTGACAGCTATGGTCACTGGGTTCCCTTGCTTCTCCATGCAAACCAGGAAGTGACCATTCCAGACAATGGGACGACTCTTCTTTTCTTATCTCTGTGGTTGTGATGTCCTGGGTGACGTGTGCAGTGGAAATGCGGAAGACCATTGTAATTTCGAGGAGTTAGCTGACATGTTTCCCTTTAACATCCCTGGTTTAAGATCTACTGAGTTATAGTATAATTTGTGTTTCACACACCTGTCGGGAGTTTCTTGGGTCTCCTGTGTTGTAAGTGCCGATTGGATACCCAGTTGCAATGAGTGGGAGACTCTCAGCTGCTCCGCATTAGTCGTACCCGGGATCCTGGGCTGACCATGCATCAAAGTTGGCTATAAAAGCTGTGGGCTGAAGGAGTTCAGTGAGCTTCTTCACAGATCAAGGTACCCAATGCTGTGAGACTGACGGCCAGGATCTCTCTCGCTGCTCTACCTGGGGCTCCGGGCAGCTGAAGGGGAGATTGTGTAGCTCCTGTCTGGTATGTTTTATTTTGTATGCCTGCTGTTTATTTGTTGACCTATCTGCAAATAAAACACTGCTTTTCTTTCACCCACTGGTGTGCTTGTTGACTCCAGATCCAAAAAGAACCCTGCCCTTGGCAGAACAACATGGATGCCATTAGGCAGTTGAATGAGCAGGCATACCCTGTCCATTTCCCTCCCACCTACTCTCACCCTCTGTGTGGCTCGGGAACTGGCAACCCATGCTAAGCCACTGGATGGCTGGGCCTGATGGCAGTTGCAGCCCCAATCATTTGGAGAGCACCAGGTTGCAGAAAGCTCTTCTATGCTGCAATTCTTACTGTCAGTAGAAACCTTCTAAGGTCAAATAAAATACCCATTAACTGCTGACATCCAGTCTTTCTGCATTGTTCCCACTTTCAGACGCATCAGCAACCAAGTCTGCATGCACCAGAGGTATGTTGTCTGAGGAGGTATGTTAGGGTACGGCTTGTATGTAACACTTCCACCATCTACCAGGCTTCGGCCTAAGATGCTTCCCTTATGGCTCTGCTTGCAAGGGTGTAGCACAGGAACCAGTGGGAGCACTTCCTGTCCATCACATCTCATCCCACCCCTTACCATATTTCTTCCACTGGAGCAAGAAACTGGGTTAGCGGCGATAAACCCTAACATCAGTTTCAAGGTTGCAGCTTGTTATCAACAGAGCAGTAAGTAAGTAGTATGTGAAGTTGAAAACTATTCATTATTTAAACCATTAAATTATAAATATTTAACTTGCAAGGGGGCAGAAGGCTGTGATCCAGTCTGCAGAGGGTGGTGGTGGGGGAAAACGGCAAGGGTGAAACAGAAATGTTGAAGTGTCCACTTCAGAAGAGCAGGTTAAAACACTTGTGCTTGAGGTTCAGCTATATGAGATGAATGATTGGAGATTCTGCCATTTTCTCCATAAAAACAGCTGCAGTCTGCCTCGGCCCACAACCACATTTAGAAAATAATTCTAGGTGCTCTTTAAAAACCTTTCCCTCTGTGCTTTTATCCAGATAAAAACTCCTCTCCTTTAAGCTGTTTGTGCCATTAACGAAAACTTACATGTATCTCTAAGTTTTCTCAAATGGCCCTGGGTCAAATTTCATTAATGGTGGATTTTCATTGAGAAAACAACTGGAAGGAGAAGTGTTCAATAATCCTTTCCCAGTGCTGTGGTCTTGATCCAAATCCTGCCATCTACTCTAGTTCATCCCTTAGGGGGAAAAAGGATTCAATGAGAACAAAAACATTATTAATATTACTATTATTATTAAAAATCATTACCTGCCCTTCACCCTAAAGTCCCAGGGTGGGTTACAACAATTTAAAATACAGCGTTAAGAACAGTTTAATATATATATATGTATAATTACAAAATCCAGTCATAATAAAGTGGGTCCTGAAATATACAAATCTGGTGTTAAAGGCCATCATAATCAAACAAGGCTATTGAAGGAAATGGTGTTGGTTGCTAGATATAAGGAGGTAAAAATCACTCAGCAAAAAGCTGTAAACAATGGATGGTGAGCCTGTGCTATTGGACTCCCAACTCCCCTCGGCTCTAATCAGCATGGCTGATGGTCCGCAACAATAGGAGCTGCAGTCCTGTCTAGCACATCTGAAGGGCATCATGTTGGCCGTCCAAGAACTGGAAGGACCCAGGTTTCCTGCTCCAGCTGTAAACAACCCCTTGATTTCCAACATTCCATATACTGCATGGTAGCAGAATTATTTCCCATTTTTTAATCTCTGGGAAGTAATAGCATAAATCCCTTTATTAAAAAGTGCTTTATGCTATGTGCCGCTATTACTATGGAGATATTCATAAAGGGTTTTTTTACACTTAGAGTAGATCCATTTAAACCAATAAACATGGCTAAGTTTGACCGTTTCAAAATATCTGCTCTCAGTATATCTTAGTTGAATGCCACCCATGGAGCTGAACCTCACACAGCACGAAGGAGGTGGAAGTATTAATTCATTCCTTGGTAGAAACACAGAGTGGAATTCTTCATGCTATGATGAATGTTCCATCTGTGAAAGCATCTGAGCTTACCATTCGGAACAATTATTCCTCTCCTCCCCTCCTGAGCTATTTTGGCCATTCTCCTGACACCACCACCTCAGTCAATTTGGGGGATGTGGAGGGCATGTTAGGGGAGTAGGTGCAGGAGGCAAAGCCTTGTTGCACAGGCAGAAGTTGTTAAGCAGGGCTTCCACTGCCAGGACTATTTTGGTATATTCCAACCCGAGCCCCTAGCGAATTTGCCATTCCATTGGAACTTAAAACACAAAAACCAACTTGGACTGATGTGTTCTCACCATTGCCAGGTGTTCTAATTGTGCCACCTTTACTGGTAAAATTCCATCTGGCTAAATTTCTATATCATGATTCACATTCATAAGAAAGGTAATCAAAGCCAGTCTGACAACCACCTGAATAGCCATACTAGCCAAATCATATGCCATTCTACCCAATGGAACATGAGTAGTGTTCTGTTTGCACAAAGGGATCTCCCTTCCTCTCTTCTTCCCACACCTTCCCAAAATCTGCTCCAGGGGGGTCTCCCAATTCCCCGGAGCACATTTTTGAGGGTACTATAATGAAACAGTGCATTTGAGGGGCTGAGGTGGTGGAGGACATTTTCCGGCTATTTCAGGGGTAAACCACATAGTGCCTTCCAGATATTTTGGATTACAACTATCATCCATGACTATTGGCTGTTGCTGATGAGGGTGGTAGTCCACAGCACCTCAAGGGCATAGTGTTGGCTATGATTGATCACTTTTATTGTCTCCTTTATAAGAAGTCCAGGTACATTTCCCCCCTTCAACTCCCACTTTACTTTGAATTTTGAGCTAGTCATCAGAAAACCCAGTTTGTGTGTGCGTATTTTAAAAATATTATTATTGACAAAGACAGACAGGTTGTGGAGGAAGTTGCTTCATTTGCACTGTCAGCAAAGAAATAAAGGCAACATATGAATATTCAAGTTGTTTATGCAATTATTTGTTTTTATTCATTTTTATACAGATTTGTACATTTTGTGCAGTCTTGTTTATCTTGTTCTCCTACATATTCATTTTTTGTATCCTTGATTTTGTCATGACATGGTCAAAACAATAAACTTAAATGAAAAAGATATTTAGAGCTGTCAGGTGTCATACATCAAGCTTAGATTTCTAGCTTCTTTTTATATGGAAATTCCTAAATCTCCATTCAAACTGAGCAAGGAGTTGGATTTAGCCATTCTCTACTCTGAGATATTTATTAATGCGTAAGTAATATTTTTGCAACCTCAGAAATGGAAGAAAACATTCCCTTTTCAATCAAGTTTGGCCTCAACACATTTTTGAGATGGTTAAAATATTGCTTACTAATTAATAAATACCCTAGACTGGAAAATGGACATTATCCCAGAGCATGATGTGGAAAGATATGGTGACACCTTTCAGAGAAAAGTTTACAATTAGACTACAAAATAATACAGTGGAACCTCAGTTTTCAAGCATCTCAGAAGCTGAATGATTCAGAACTTGAACGCCGAAAACCCGGAAATGAATGCTTCCATTTTTAATGCACCTCAGCAGTAGAATGGCTTCTGAGGCGCATTTCTCCATTTTCGCAATGGAATTTGCTGACCACCCATTGCGCCTCGGTTGTTGAACGTTTCGGAAGTCGAATGGTTTTCCGGAATGGATCACGTTCGACAGCCAAGGTTCCACTGTACATCTTTTCCAAGCAAAGCTTGCGTTGATGACGTGCTAGTGAGGGCCTTTGATTCTGACATCAGTCCTGGTGTTTCTTTTTAGACCAATAAGGCACTGGATAGTTTGGAACCCTATGTCACATCTCCATGCATGGATTTGACCTTCTGAACCAAACCCATATACTTATAGCTTGTGCATGTAGACTCTTCAGAAAATCAGATGTGGCAGGGGTCAGGGGGCAAGATCCCAACTGCACCTCCTTCTATGCATTCATTGTACGTACTTGAGTCGCATTTGTTAAGCTCCTTAATGTTGTCTCTTGATGTATTTTGATTTTTAAACAACTGGCTTTTGTGGTTTTTAGTTGTTTTACTTGCGTACAATGCTTAAAGGTACTTACTGTCTAATTATCTTCTTAAAATGTAGAATTATTATTATTATTATTATTATTATTATGGATTTTTTAAGCGCCTTCTAAACAACCATCTCAAGGCAATGTATACCAAAGATAATTAAAAACAGTTCAATACAGCAAATATATTTAAAACTAAATGAAAGCCATATAAAGTATACACTCCTGGTAAAGACCCACTTATTCAGCTAAGAAAGCCTGCTGGAACATAACAGTCTCCAGTTGTTTCAGGAAAGTGCAGGTAGTTGGGGGGGGGGGCTGTCGTATCACAACAGACATGCTGTTGCACAGAACAGGGGCAGCCACACTAAAAGCCCTGCTCCGAGTTATTACAGAGCAGCCTTCTGAGATCTTTTGAACTTTCAGGGGAAACTCTTCCTCAGCCTGCAGCAATCTATAGGGTGTAGAACAGATAAAGCAGTCTCTCAAGCAGACTGGTCATAGAATCATAGAACTGCAGAGTAGGAAGGGATCCTGAGGATCATTGATTCCAACCCCCTGCAATACAGGAATATGCAGCTGTCCCGCACAGGGATCGAACCTGCAACCTTGGCGTTATCAACAGCACGCTCCTGAACTGTTTAAGGCCTTATATGTTATATATTAGTGTTAGTATTAGTATTAGTGGTATTGTTTCCCCCCATTATTTTTAAAAAATATATATTTAATATATAGTTTGTTTCTGAATGTGGAAATTGCATTGCATTCTTATATGCAAGCCTAGAAATTTCTGTTGAAATATGAAGCAGTATATTAGTTAAATAAACAATCAAACAAACAAACAAACAGTTTCATACTTTCCCCTTGAAATAAATGCATCTCACAAGTGCTTAATGTTGGGTGGATTCTGTCCGATGTACATCAAGCGTCTTGGTTATTCTAAGAGGCTGTATAAATAGGAAGTCCCAATGGTGCCACTGGAAGCAGCCTGGGTGTATGGGTGGTATTTTCATCACCACCATGTTGTAGGAGAAAAGAGTGAACTCTTCATATCTGTGCAACCTGATGAGCATCTTTGGCAATGCTGTTGACCCTGCACAGAATGCACTTGGCAATCCCAACAAGGGCCAAAAAGGTAGAAATTGGTTCCGGGGAAATGGCTAACGGTGTGAGCTCAGAGGGTTGTCTTAATTGTTTTGGGGGAAGGAGAAGAGAATCCATGGGGCGATGGGTAGAATGTGAAAGCTCTGGTGGTAATTAGATAGGTTCGGCCGTCTTTATGAGTGGCTTACGTTTCCTGATTAATGTCCCACTTGTGCACAGATGTGATTTAGCTTGCTGCTGAATAAACACAACATGAGGATGGCAAGGTGATAACTACCATGCTCAGCAAAAAGCGGGAGCCTATAAATATGCCAGTGGGTCAATAGAAGTGATTTCATTCTTCCTTCACGGGACTGCTGATGAAGTCTGACAGGGCAGCTCTACTTCATTAATGCATCACAATGGCGAAGAAAGCCTGAAGGGCAAAGGAGGGGGGCAGAGAAAAGAAGGGAAAAAAGAGAGAGCCACTGGCAGCAGATTGCAGCTTGGCTTGCAGCTGTCGGAGAATAGCCAGGGAGAAAATGAAAAGAGCTGCAACAATGGAATAAGGGAGATGTTATTGTACGATAGACTAAGCACACACCACCGCCCTGCTACAATGTAAGTTGCAAACTTTCACTGCATCCTTTTGAGATGAGAAATGTGAAAGGAAATGTTCACTTGGATTGGACCAATATATTTTTTTTTTAAAGAGGGTGAGGAAAATATCAAGATACAGTGGGACCTCGACTTACGAGTGACCCGACTTACGTGTTTTTCGACTTCCGAATGACTTCCGGAAGAAAAAAAATGGCCGCCGCAACCGAATTTTTCGACTTCCGAAAGGAAGTCGTGGCCGCTTTGAATAGGATTTTTTCGACTTACGAATTTTTGAATAGGATTTTTTCGACTTACGATTTTTTTTCGCTCAATGCATTCCTATGGGGATTCGACTTACGAGTGTTTTCGACTACCGAAGATCGCGTCGGAACGCATTATCTTCGTAAGTCGAGATGAGCAGCTTTTGATTCAGGATGGGTAACTGGCACTTGTTACATCAGCAGAGACCCACGCTGTATACATTTGCAGGAGCGAATATTCAGATTTAGCGTTTAGTATTGTACTTCTGCTACTTATTTAGGGTATGGTCTGAAGGCATGCGATGGTACCACTTTCCTTTACCTAAGCAGGTTCTGTGTTTGGTCAGAGCCTGGATGGGAAATCCCCTGAAACTGCAGGCATTTTACCTTGGGTACCATAATGGAGGAAATGTGGGAGATAAATGGATTTTAAAAAATGAATATTTTTTATTTAAAAACCCAGTCAAAAATTAGTCTCTTCTTAGATCCCTGCCTTTGAAATAGTATGTACCAAGCTGCTCCCAATTCTTAATGTCTCCTCTTTCCACTTCTGGAAGAATCCGATTGCAAAAGGAAATATTTAAATTGCTTTGAAAATTTCCTGTGTGCCTATGTCATCTAGGACGGCCACTTACACATTTCCGGGGGGAAAAAAGAAGGTGAAAAGGGACATCACTTGGCATAAAATGTATATATGCTAATTGATATAATTCCCCAATGAGGAAAGGTTATGACATGTAGGGCTTTGTAGTTTAAAGATAAAGCAAGTAAGGGACGATATGCTAGAAGGTTAGAGCAAGTGGATAAAGCTACTTGTGGACACTACTTGTGGACATCCCATGTTGCTGAATGATGGAAGATTCAGGACAGGTAAAAGAAAGTACTTCTTCACACAGTGCAGTTAAATTATGGAATTCGCTCCCACAAGAGGCAGTGGTGGCTATAAACTCAGATGGTTTAAAAAGAAGAATCCCCCAGAGCTGATTTTGAAGCTTGTGAGGGTTGGAGGGGACAGGAGAAGAGAAAGCTCCATTGCACCAGTTGAGCTGCAGTGTTGAATATAGCCCTTGGATTTTGCAGTGTCTAAACACTAGGTTATGGATGTAACATCAAGTGACAACAAAGTACATACAACTGACTCGCGCTTCCTCTTTTTACACTTTATGCGTTGTATACAATGCGCATTTCGAGCTCTCCCCAGCAGAAATGTGTATGAGCTAAAATTCATCTCATATTGATCTAGAACGCATTTATCTCACCAGGGGGAGCATATGTAACACAATTAGAACACTCACAAGAACTACACAGATTTGTATCCTTTTAATGACTGAAGCCAGTCTCAATAAGCAACTCAGCTAGATTACTGAAACGTGCTCTCTGTGAGGCTGCCCTTGAAGAGTTTTCAAAACTGAAGCTGGTGCAAAATGCAGCAGCTTTCTTGTGTACATTTCCCAGACAATATTGAACCAGTTTTGTATCAATTACAGTGGCTCCCAAGTTGTTTCGAACCCCAGTTCAATATGCTACTGCTTAGACTGCTCAGATTTTGTATCATTAAGGACTGGTGCCTTACTTTGCTTGCAAGGGAGTCTTGTTTCTGTACAGCCCTTAAAAACGTGAAGTGCTTTATATCATCATCATCATCATCATCTAATACTTCCACTCCTATAGCTGTGAATGCTTAGCGGTAACAGGATGCGCTTTTGTCCTATTACCATATAATTTCACTTTTCTTCCCTATTCTCCTGAGTACAGCAAAGTGATTACAGGAGAGAGAGAAAGAGTCAGGCTGAATTGCTAAATATGATTTTATTAACAAATGTTGTATCACGTGTGAACTATCTTGAAAAAATTTGAACCCTGGCAGGCAGGATATAAATAACTATAATCGATAACAAACACATATCTGGTACAGAGCTTGTATGAATGAAGACAGAGTCAACTGTTGTGGCATTTACTGAGCTCCTATTATCTGGGCAGATAGTTAAGGCCTTCTTAGATGTTCATGGAGGAGGCAGTGAGAAAGTGGAATTAGACATGTTGCTTCCACTCATTTATTGAAAGGTCAGAACAGAGTTAATATAAATAAATCTGCAGAGATTTATTTCAAATTTTCCCAATGGTGCTGGATTACAACTCCTATGAGCCCTATTGGCCACACTGGCTGCAGCTGATGGGAATCACCAGTGCTATTTTTCTAGAAAAGGAGGTACCAGAACTCACCATGAACACCTCTCTCATTCTCTTATAATGACAGTGGTGCCCACCTGAGAGGTGATGGAACTGAGTTCCGGTGAGTTCCAGATGAAAAAATAAAAGCCATAGGAAGCATAGTCCAAAACATCTGGAGGGCACCATGTTGAAGAAGGGTTGTCAACGTACACATGTTTGCATCCATATCATGTAACAGCATAAACTTCCTTTATAGTTTAAGCAATGCGAACTTGTGCTACTGGTGGCAACTATCTATGGATCACTTCTTGCTAAAAATCTGTTCTTTCAACACATTTTGTGACCAACACTTTGGCACACAAGTATTTTAATCAATCTTGCCTTTGTTGCGGCTAGGCAATTTCCTCCCATGTCTTGATAATTGTACTAGATATTATGAAGGCTGAGATATTTATCTCAGTGTAATTGGTAATACATGGCATAGTTTTCGCTTATAAGAGTTGCTCATTTAAAGTTCACGTAAAGTCTCTAAATAATCAGGTCTCCTGTACAAAGTGATAGAAAAGTTTACGGTTAGTAGAATGAAAATCCCGGGACTGTGAAAATCACTCCATAACGCCATGGCATTCGAAAATTAAATTTCTGCAATAACGAATTACGATATAATGAGGTCACATTAGAGGAATAAGAGGCCCAGATGCCTCAATGATTTAATCTATCTCTTCCTGTAGGCCTGCACCTAATTTTAATGAGTATTTTGATAGATAACATATTTAGTTCAAAATAGGTCTTTGAAGACAGTTGTGAGTGTATTACATTTTAAAGATGCTGTGATAGAAATTCATTTCATTAACTAGCTGATAAGAAAAAATGACTCTACAAATGTATTGGTATCTGACATACTATTATGACCCATCTGCTCTAGTAGAGTAAAGTGACAGTAATATATCTTTATTGGGCTGTTGCCTTGAATGCTGCAGAGGCTCATTTTCCTTGGCTAATGAAAAAGCAAGTGACGTTAATGAAACAGGTATCATCTGAGCCTTAACTTCAGGGAAGAAGATGCAGGACAACAAGGAGAATAAAATATTCCAAACGAGAATAACCAACAGGGGTTATTTGAGGAAATGCATAGAAAATAACAAAACAGAACTAAAAATGGCTTTCTTCATTTTTTGGAGTCGCACAGTTACGACTTCCTGCCCATACCTAGTCATGTTTTATATTGAGATGATTCATCAACATTTAATAAGCACTCTTTAGAAAAGCACTCTTTCACATTTTTGCAACCTGAGCTGCAATCCTTATTTATTTATTTATTTATTTGTTTCATAAAATTTATACACCACTTGATTGTGGTGCTTTCCCCCCTAGAAAAATAGGTGCTGGTACTCACCATGAAGTTGCTGCAGTAAGTGCCACAATTTGAACAAAAAAAAGAAAAGAAAGAGGTGCCACGTAGCCTTGAGTACTCCCTGAAACAAAGCACTCGTTGATAGTAAAAAAACAACCAAAAAAACTGTTTACAAAAGGATAAAATGACAATTCTATCTATATTCAGGTCCCAAGAAAATTGGGGGCTTAAAAGATAAACACCAAGAGCCAGTCCAAATGAAAAGTTCATGTAACTTTCAGAAAACGTTAAAACCTATTGCGACTTCTACATGTCTTTAGGGTTTCAGTTGGATCTTTCCAATGGGCATTTTTTGGACCCTGGTTGCTGCTTAGAATATATTATTGTACTGTATAACGCTTGCGATGTTTGCAGGCAGTCTTGAGGTGCAGTGCCAACTTGGTTTGCAGAAGCATTAGCTGAGGCACAAATAGAATTTCCTGAGAGTCACTCAGCCTCCAAGGGAAAGAAACAAAAGGGAAAGAAACAAAAACTTAGAAAACATGATCTTAGGTGTCAGAATACTATTGAAATTCGTAGCAATAGGTTCCATGACTTTTAATGGACCAGGACTTGCAAGGGTGCACACATAACATGCTAATATGACAAATATAGATGAGACTCAGTGTTTCCCAGTATAGGCCTATTTGACTTTACCAGCTGAGCTGAAAATGTTTACGTCTGAACATTCAGATGAGAACAGCATTGAAACTGCTTCCTACTAGCATCTGTTTAATGGTAGTGCTATAATGTCATTTCTAATTAAGATTGGGAGGGACAGTAGTTAGTCAGTGGTGGTAAATTTAAAATCCAAGGGAAAAGACTGTGCAAACTTTTGGAACAATTCCCAAAGCAATATGGGGGCATTTCCCCCTCCTCAAAAAGCTGCTGTTGTGCAGATCTCCTGTATGTTGTTGATAGCAGTGTGTGTACATATGTGATAGAGTAAACTCTGTTCTAGTAGTTATCATTACTGATAGTAATCCTGCCTTCATATTTCATTGTGCTCCATATTATAAACCTAATTTACTTTGCGCCTATCTGCGGTAATGCTTCTGAGACTTGCCATTCATATGGTAATGCTGTAAGATCAAGTTGACAGAAGAATTATGCTCATGCTTGAGTATTTGTGTATGAGTGATGTTTGTTTGCTGAAATGGTATGTGCTTGTTTAGGCAAAGAATCTGCATTATCTAGCTAACTGTCTGGTAGAGTGCTAAAAGCCCTTTGCATTTTAGTATGTCATAAAAGTGACAATGTTTCGAATCCTAGATTATATTGATAAACAGATTACTGTATATGCTTTCTTTCTTGCTTCCCTTCAAATCTGAGAGAGCTTCAGTACTGAACTTGAATGAACTGAACTCAGCACTGACCATTTTCTATCGCAGCTCAAATATTTGGTCTTGGGATGTGTGCAGAATTACACATCTTCTCAATTTTGTGACGTTTTGGTGCTTGTCTTCTGAAAGCAATTATTAAATAAGCCTTTGCTATTATCAATGCTTAATATTAAGGGTGCAATCGAATACACATTTAGGGTGCTTCCAAACTAGTGTTCATTATTTAAATAGATGCTCCTCATGCATGCATTTTTTAAAATAAGATTATATTACAACTTTTTCATAATGCAATCAGATAAAAGAAACTGATGTAAATAAAAGCAGAAACAGAAAGAGAAAAGAAAACACCAAAGGAAAACAACAAAGAAAAGAAGAGAAGAGAAATAAAAATGACTTCTGATTTTCCATCTCCAAGTTACATAAAAGAAATTATTCAAAATATTCACTCTAGATTGATAACCAACTGATCTACTTTCATGCATGCTTTTTTATTAGGGTTCCCGCCCTCCCCAGAATGCCAGCCCATATTTTATCCCACATTTAATGCAAATCTTTCTTTCGAGGGGAAAAATCAATAAGTTATGGTTTCTTTAACCTGTTGCCAATAAACTTTGTGATACAGTCAAACCTTGGTTCTTGAATGGAATCCATTCTGGAAGCCTGTTCGGCTTCCAAAACATTCGACAACCGAGGCGCGGCATCTGATTGGTTGCAAGAGCTTCTTGCACCCAAGTGGAAGCTGCGGCGGACGTTTGGGTTACGAAAAACGTTCGAAAACAGGAACATTTACTTAAGGGTTTTCGGCTTTCGGAAGCCAAAACGTTTGAAAATGGAGCCGTTTGAGAACCGAGGTTTGACTGTATCTGGTTGGCCCTTTATAATATTAAGCCCCTATCTGTAACGACCGTTATTTCAGAGTAAGTCCCACTGAAGTCAGGGAATCAGAAGTCAGCCCCATTGAGTTCCATGGGAATTACTTCTAAGTAAAGTTATAATAGGGTTATCCTGCATGTATTGTTAATGCTAACCAGGCTGAAATGCTGTTGAAACCAAGTGCTTCTAACAGCAGAATGGTCAGCTAGAGCACAAAGCATCATAGGGATATAGTGAGGAATATCGGCCAGTGATGGCTTCCAAAGCAGTGCCAGGAGCCTAAGAGTAGAGCACATTTCTGCTCCACTGATATACATGGTTGTAAAAAGAACAACATTCCTTATGTACATGTTTGCACATCATTATTATACCTATATAGGGCGGGGCGGGGGAGCTCATAAAGTCCCATAAAGTGTTTGCTCAGGATCTCCAGTTGCTGGATAGGTTTGATCTTCTTGCAGTCCATGGGACTCTCAAGAGTCTCCTCCAGCACCATAATTCAAAAGCATCACTTCTTCGGCGATCAGCCTTCTTTATGGTCCAGCTCTCAGTTCCATACATCACTACTGGGAAAACCATAGCCTTAACTATTCGGACCTTTGTCGGCAAGGTGATATCTCTGCTTTTTAAGATGCTGACTTGGTTTGTCATTGCTTTTCTCCCAAGAAGCAGGCGTCTTTGAATTTTGTGACTGCTGTCACCATCATTGTATTCATGTAGACTCTGGAAAAACCCTTTAACTCATGAGTCATCCCTCTAATTAATGGAAGGACACAAGGATGGTAACAAAGGTTCGTTCTCATTCTACTCCATCACAGGTTGATTAAATTGGGCATTGTTTTTGTTTTGATCTAAAGCCATTTTTTGTTTCTTTTAAAAATACCATGTTAAAAATAATAATTGGTATTCTTGGCACATGTTTTCTACCAGCAACTTGAAACTAGAGCATAGCAGCGCTCTGGAAGAAGGCTGGTTTTAAGTATTTTGCAAATCTGCATTTTCAAAATGACATCTGCTTTGTCTGAGGCTCAAAAATTTGGAGGGAGATTTGTAAAGGGGAATACAATTATGTCTCTGGGTTTCTATAAAGGAAGATTTTAAAGGTTGTGAACCCTGAAAATGGGTACAATGCAGAAAAAATATCCAACTCAGACTTGTTCTTGACACATTTTTTTTATTTAACAGCACCACAAGACAGCAACTATTTTGAATACTTGTGTTTGCATCTTTAAAATATTTTAATAAAGTGTATTGTTACATGCATGTATTTAACCAAAGACAAATACAATCCCTGCTTGACTTGAAAGGAATTCAGGCTAGCAAAATACACAGCACAGATAAACTACATTGGCTAACTGGAAGTTATTATACGGCATCATCAGAAGGTTTCACGTTACCTCCCATTTTTGTGTTAAACATCAATAAAAACAATAGAAGGAGAAGGAGGAGAAGTTGCAAGGCTGGAGTATATTTCTTAAAGACACTCTGCCTTCTGCACTCCATGGTTGGCCCTCAGACTTCCTTAGTGAACCACAAGTACCCAGTGAGACAGTGACCCCTCAATACTAGCTCAGATGAGAACAACCGACTCCTCCCCTTTACATCAGTAGCCATCCCAGCTGGCTTCCTCACAGGTAGAAGTGCAACAAAAAGGCTCCCTCCATTGGCCTGGCTCAGGTCAATGACCATTGGGCCCCTCCTTGTCTTGAATTGGCATTTTCAATGACCTGGATTTGCTTATTTTTCTCCTCCCTCCCTTCGTCTATTGAAAATTTAACCATCTATTCACATGTATTGAATTGTAAGCTGTTGTTTTAAACTGTGAAGTGCCTTGAGTGAATTGGCAGAAATAGTAAATGAATAATAAATCAATCTGTCTTGAACTGCTTTACCATTAGAGGCTTTAAAGAAGAAAAGAGAAAGAGGTCATCAAACTAGATTCTTTTTTTCAGAACTAGGAAACCAGCAACCAGCTTGGGTAGCTTGTAAGGACCAGCCCTGCTTGATGGCATTCTATAAATGACAAATAATGAATCCACCATTCCCTCCACAGAAAGCAGCCAATGCAGAGTGGATTGACCAAACAGTGTTGAATTGTGGTGAGAAGGAGAGGAAGAACAGGTGTAGGATAGAAAAGATGAGTCTGCTGTGTTTTCATGAGGCTGCATCTCTCGCTTCAGATGTAGATTGAAGAACGATGTGCACATGGTTGGAATCCTGCATAGGAACAATTGTTTATGGAGAGTGGCAGGAGCTAAAAGTTGTTGAGCACAACTGGAAAGCACGCAGAAGGTCCAAGAAGGATGTTGCACATTTATAGGTTTCCTTCTGCCAGTAAAACATGGGAAAGGGACAACGCTTGTAAAGAGTTCATTGGCTAGAACAAGTGAGTTAGCCTGATTAATAGCAACTGTACATAGGCAAAGAGCTCTTAATGGCTCTTAATCTCCATTAGGCTGTGTTGGAAGAAATTAAGGGGGTGGGTGGGAAAAGGGACTGCACCACACTCCAGCCATTTATAGCAGCATCCTGGTAGTTCAGCAGCTTTCACGGAATGCAAGCATTAGTTCGGATGCTGAGGGGCTCTGGGACAAGAGCCATTACTAGGACAGGAAACTATTGCATCATTATGATCCAGGAAATGCTGCTGGGATTCCCCCCGGGGTTTAGTCTCCATGGTTTATACATATTTTAGCAGGATTTTAGCAGGAGGGTCACCCAAAAGAGCTTTGAAGCATAAAGTTTTCCTGACATCTGTTAATTAAATGTGAGCCATTCTGTCCTGCTGTTCAGAGCCTTCTTTTTGCTTCGGAATGGGTCGACCACTAACAGCAAATGCTAATTAATGGGCAACCAGGGATGTCACACCCTGTTGGCAGGGTGGGAGTGGAAATGGGACAGACATTAAGCTAACTGGCCTGTAATTTCCAGGTTTCCCTCTAGATCCTTTTTTAGAAATTGGTGTTACATTAACTACATTACTAATCCTCAGGTGTGGAGGCTGATCTGTGGGACAAGTTAAATCTCTTAGTTAAAATATCAATATTTTCACATTTGAGTTCTTGGAGAACTTTCAGGTAGATGCCATCTGAAGTCAGTGATTTGTTTGTTTTCGTTTTGTCGGTTAGGCCTAGAACTTCATTTCTCACCCCCACTATCGGGCTAAGTTTTTCAGACTTCCCTCTTGCAAAAGTTAACACATGCACTGGGATCTGCCCTATATTTTCCACTGTAAAGACATGTGGAAATAATTCATTCAGCTTTTCTGCAGTCTTCTTAGCCTCCATTTTGGGCATCTTTGACTCCCTTGTCATCCAAGGGTCCAAGGACATAGAGATGCCCTATGCAGACATTCAACCTTTATGTTTAATCAACCCACAAAGAGGAATACTGAGGCTGCGAGCTCTGATCACCCATCACTGTCTATGAGGTAAAGAGGTAACTTCTAGACTCTTCCAGAGGCCTTTTGTATTCATGTTGTTGTTGTTTAGTCGTTTAGTCGTGTCCGACTCTTCGTGACCCCATGGACCAGAGCACACCTTGTACTCCTGTGTTCCACTGCCTCCCACAGTTTGGTCAGACTCATGTTGGTAGCTTCGAGAACACTGTCCAACCATCTTGTCCTCTGTTGTCCCCTTCTCCTTGTGCCCTCAGTCTTTCCCAACATCAGGGTCTTTTCCAGGGAGTTTTCTCTTCTCATGAGGTGGCCAAAGTATTGGAGCGTCAGCTTCAGGATCTCCATATGTACATGCTATAGCCACCTTGAGAAAACTATGTTTTGAAAGGTTGCATAGAAATTATTGAATAAATAAAACAACACCCCCCCCAACGCAACGAGGAGCTTCAGAGGAGGGTTTTCCTCAGGAATGCAGCAGGGGCAGAAATTCCTCTTCCTGCTGCAATCCCAATTATTATAACATCCCAACACACCCATTATTTACATTTTTTTAAAAAAGCAACATGCATTTAACATTACATCCAATTATGCCCTCTGTTTAAACTTCATTCACATTTATACCGGTTTCCATTCAAAACAGAACTTTTGTAGAATTGTGTCCTACTTGTCATTCCCCACAGAGGGGCAAGCCGCTAAAAACCAAAGGCCCAGGATTAGAAAATGCAGTTTTGTACAGATGTGTGGCAGTTCCTGTTCTCTCTTAACAGATGGGTGGCTCCCAGGAGTGCTCTGTTGCCTTCATTGAAGGACAACTTCTCCAGCAGGGAATAAACAAACACACAAGTACATTGCTCTCTTTGGGGAGTGACTGTGGCACAAATCTCAGGCCTGACAGCTAGAAGAGTCTCTTCTCTGTTACATATTTATTACTCACATATTTGAAATCAATGCTTCGAGGAACAATTCGCTGCTTCATTTGTGTTAGCTTATATCAAATATTTTGCCCTCATAACTTTCTTAAAACCCCTCTAATAAAGAGGTGTCCTTTCCCTCATAGGACCTCCCCTACCCCAATGCAACCTTCTTTATCCTCATATGAAACCCCTCTACAGTTACTTCATGAGGCAAATAAAAATTGATTAGATATACAGTAGTTTTAACTTTTTATTCTGCTTGAAAAATGACAGTACTTGATCACTAGATGTAAGGCCTTAAAAAGGTAAAAGTAAAGGACCCCTGACAGTTAAGTCCAGTTGCTCTAAAAACACCACCCTCTGATTCGGAAACCCTTTTGTCTGGTGTAGTTTCACAGTGGCAAGGTAAAGGAACTTCACAACAGCCCTGGAGTGGGTGCCACTACTGAGAAAGTCCTCTGCCTGGCTCCCTGTAGCTTTGCTTCTCACAGTGAGGGAACTGCCAGAAGGCCCTTGGTGCTGGATCTCCGTGTCCAGGCTGAATGATGGGTGTGCAGACGCTCCTTCAGGTCTAAAGGACTGAGGCCATTTCGGGCTTTAAAGGTCAGCACCAATACTTTGAATTGTGCTCAGAAGCATACTGGGAGCCAAAGCAGGTCTTTCAGGACCGGTGTAATATGGCCCCAGCGGCTGCTCTCAGTCACCAGTCTAGCTGCAGCATTCTGGCAAGATGTTGCAGGATAGAGCTTTGCATGCAACACAACCTGCCCTGTGCCTTCTAAGCTAGTCTGTTGCACTCAGATGTGCTGGAGGTTGCTGTCTTTTCACTAGTGCTGATGTGAAGATTCAACTGATACTCCTTTCAGCTTCTGTACCACCTTGTCCTTTGCTTCAGGCAGCAAAATGTCTTGGGCCTCCCCTGAATGCCCAATGTCTTTAGCTGTCTTTAGGTCACTGCATATTTCCAGAGAAATGTGAATGCCACTTTGCATCATGGTGGTCCATTCATAATTCAACAGGAATCTCATTAAATATCGTTTAAACTGACTTGTGATAGTGTTTGAAGCAAATGAGAGGCAGGGCATTTGCTCCTGCAACTTGCCGAGATATGCTAAGCACATAAAATGAGCCAAGTCCTTTTGATCAAAATATATAAAATTATTATTCCTTTATAGCATGTCACCATGAGCATGACACTTCTATTTGAACTGATAAATGTTTCCTATTTGAGTCCCTTTTTTGAAGGCAGATTTATGCCATACTCTTTCCACCATATGCACAGAAAACTCAAACACTTAAGCAATTTTAAAATATTTAATTAATCACATCTGAGTGTCCAATTTTCAAATGAAAGGGGGAAAGTAAGCCCACATTCACTCTGATTTTCTTTAAGTATGTAAGCACCAGAAATCTATGAAATGAACCTGAAATTTAAGAGAGCAGATATGGCTATATTTCTATTTTAATAGTGAAAATAGTGAAATGTTTTAACATTTACCTGTCACCAGCAGGAGTCATATATATTTCAAAATGAAAGGAAAGAATGCTGAAATATAAAGCATAATATTCCTAAAAAAGTCAGAATATACATATGAAGATTCATGCAATTCTGAAATGTGGGTGTGGTCAGCAACTAAAAACTTTTTATTTAATTTAAAAAAATCTAAAATCAAATAAGAAGCATAAATAAATAGGAACACAGGGAACTGTCTTCTATTGAGCTAAATACTGTAGACAATAGTCAATGTAGACTGGCAGTGGCTTTCCAGGATTTCAGACAGTGGTCTCTCCCAGAATGAACGCTCACACCTCCCTTTGTGGGCGCTTTTTGTGGGACCGTGCACAGCACCTCTGAGCCACATGGGACTCACCAGCTGGGTGGGTTGGCCCACCTCCCTGTCGCCTTAGTTGTTTGGGGTTCCCACCAAACCCTAGTTAAACCCATCAGCAGCTTTCTGGGAGGTGGGGCCAGCCGAGCGGACCTGAATGGGCAGGCTTCCCATTGGTCCACTTGAGACACATAAATAGGGGGCGGAGCCAGCAGCAAGCATGCAGTCACCTCCGGAGCTTCACCCACCCAACCCTCCCTTTGTCTAATGCTTGATTGCAGGTTAACCATTTTCCTTCCTGGTCAGTGGGCGTTGCTACGGTCTTTGGATGGTTGCTGTTGAATAGCCAGGAAGGAATTTCCCTGCTCCACAGGTTTTGCCTTCCCCGTAGCAATTGTCACAACTTTGGCGGTTTCAGGCCTTGGGTGGAATCCTTTAGTCTTTCTTCCCTAAATGGGGTGTGTTTGTGTTTGTGTGTGTGTGTCTGTGTGTCTGTGAAGTGGTGACTCACCCCCCCCCCGCGGCAACGATTCCAGGGTTCCCTCTTAAAAGGATTTGTAAAAAGAGAGTCACTGGCCATACACTGAAAGGTTGTCAGTGAACTCCCCTGCGTTGCTCGGATATGGGGTGGGCTGCCTGTCTTGCAGTGCACCCTCCCCTATCCTATTAACCCTGAGGAGCCCCAGTTCCCCAGCTGGGGGCTGGGAGGGATACACGCCCAATGCCTAAGCCAAGGTTTAATAAACATCTGAAAGGTTTAATAAAGTTGTGGCCAATTTTAAATTCTGTAACATGTTGTCCCGAGTTATTATTCCTTCTGGTGGTCTCTCAGGGTCGGGGGGTCTCCACCTGGGCACGGAATTGGGAGCCTCTGCATGCAGAGTGGATGCTCTGCCTCTGATCTATGGTTCCTAATATTTAATCTCAGCAGTAAAGTAATAAAACATATTATATGTATATCCCATCTCACTGTCATGCCTTATGAGAGAGGGAGAGCACTTCTTCTTTCTATTCCTGCCCTCACCTTGATTCCCCATTTAGGAATCTATCTTTCCCAGTTCCCCTTCTTTCTTAATCAGCCTATATCTTACCTACTTAGGTAGCATTCATAGAACCTTAGAATTGTAGAGTTGGAAGGAACCACGACTCTTGAGTTGCATCTCTAAAACCAAGCTTAAAAGAGACAGAACATGAAAACAGGGATAAAAGAAAGATGTGATACACCACTGACAAACAGTGGCCCCATTAGGGATAGACTTTGGGTATTCAGAGCCCCCACTCAGCAAAATGAACAGGAGGACTCCTAAATGCCACAGGATTGACTTACCACATTTTGAAGTTGAGGAATACATATCATAAGGAGGAAGGGGTTCCATAAGACCATTAATTCTGGAGTCTAAAATTACCTAACAGCATCTCTGTTCACAAAAGACCAGTCCGCTCTGGTAATAAACCAGAGCTCATTTTGAAGCTATTGTCCATGTACAACACACTCTGGCTAAGAGTGTTCCTGAAACGTGGCTCCAGTTTGCTAGTTTATTTATTTATTATTTAACAATACTTGTATATATAGCCTACTGGGTGGGGGGGGGGAGAAACCCTTAACCAATTTACATAAAACAATATGTAAATAACTCTTATGGGAGATCATGTCTACATATGGCAGGTACCTCAACCCACAGCAACTTTTTTTGCCTGCTCCTTCCTATCAACGTCACAGGTTGGTAAAAGCAAAACCTATTCATTGGATGGTGAGAGAATCATGTTTGCATTACACTCATCTAGTTCAGCCATCTCCAGCACCAAACACATAGTGCAAGGACCACTTAGTGCAAGGCCACGAGTCACTGAAGTGAGGAATCGAAGCCTTTATAAGAATGTTTCAAAGTAGGCACTGTAAGGCTGCAAACACATACCTAAGTCACAGGTGGGAAACCCTTTGCAGCCCAAGGGCTACATTCCATAGTGATCAGCCTTCTGGGGGCCACAGGTGAGTGGTGAACATGGCCAGAGACAAAGGTAGCTGGGACCAGAGGCAAAACTGGCTGGAACAAAGCATATGATGTCTATCCTTTTATGGGAAGTCAACAGTCCTCGGTGCAAAAGGCAGCCATTTCAAAGTAAACACTGCTCTATTGGCAGTGCTGCTATGCAAACTGCCTCAGAGCTTCCTTAATAGAGTACACATGCACATTCACCAGGATGCTCCAGTTAATGACATCCTGAAACTTTTCACATGTAAGCTCCTTTGGGACAGCTCAGCTCTCACAAGTCTATCGATTCAGAGGTAGGGTATCTGGACAATGTACCCATCTGCTGGGATGCAGTTATTCCAGAGACAGGACAAGGGCAATAAATAATAATGATATTATTAGCACAGTGTGGACTACCATATAAGAGGAAGGCATTTTTTTTTAGCCATCTTCCGCTTTGGGATGTGGGAATGGAAGACAGGAAAGGCCATCTTATTTAATTGGAGAGCAAAAATACTCATGGAGTAGAAACATTAGGAATACCGAGAAGGTTTAGCATTTTCTAATGGCTGGATTTTGTTTGTCGAAGGCATGCCTCCTTTTCAGCAGTGAATAAATACTTCTGCCATTTTGGAGAATGATCACACTTTCTTGTTATTTATAAGTACAGTTCTTGTCAAGTACAGTTTATGCATGGTCTGACTGAGAGCACATGGTGCAGTCCCTTTGTTGAAGGTAAACATGTCTAGGTCCTGCCTGATAGCTATACCTGAGAACACCAAGTATGCCACTATAAGTTTTGTGATGGAAGAAAGGGAGAAGAGCAGGCCTGGGATAGTTGTTAGGCTGCTGGGTTTAGATTGGGGAGAGCTGGATTCGAATCCCCAACCAGTCACAAAACTTCCTCACTATCTCTACACCTGGCCTACCTCACAAGGTTGTTGTCAAGATAACATAGGACAGGACATGTACTCCACTCGAGTAAATAGGCTAAATAAAAGAGAGAATTGGTCACCATTGTTCTGTTTGTTCAGCAAACATGTCTCTCTGTACTTTGCCATTTCTACTCTAGTTTGGAAATAATAATAATAATAATAATAATAATAATAATAATAATAATAATAATAATAATAATATAATAATAATAATAATAATATGTTCAGAAAGCTGAACATTGTGGACATCAGTATCCTTCTCTCCTCTGTATTTTGTACAGAAATACATGGCTTGGCTTTTGTATGCTATTTATATACAGCTTCTCTACAGAGAGCCTTCCCCTCCCCCCTCCCACAGAGGCTCCTTGTATCTTCATACTACAGTGAGCCACCACCTGATGTCCTATTTTTTCATTGGCTCTTGCTGTTGCTGAACCTTGTGGGCTCAACTAGCTCCAGTACTGGCTACGAATTTCCTGTAGTGAGACAGAATGTTCTCCCTCCCACTTCTCTTGATGCTTTCCTAAGGAATGGATGCATCACGATGAGGTCGCATGTTCACTGGCACAACCTTGCAACTTCCAGTACAGCTGGGAGGTGATTCTGGAAGCAAGGAGATCACTGATTATGCTCAGCTGTTCTGCAGAAGCAATTGTATCTCAGCAAAACAGCAATGTGCGGCTGCCCCGAGATACTGATTTAGGGTCAGGGAATTTGTATTCTCTCTAAAGAGACCCAGATATCCTTTCAACCAGACAGTAGCTATTATTTAGCAGGAAGTTAGGAAGAACAATTCACTTCTGTGGCTGGGCTTCTCGTGCTTATACCGAGAGGCAAGGTCACACGCTGAGCAGATTGTCATGTGACTTTAAGGTGGCTGGGGAGTCTGATAGGAAATACATTGCAGGATGAGTCAAATGTCACACTTATGCAACGGTAACATTAAATACCAGCGCCTGAGTTAAGCGATGTTATTTCACACTATCAGAGGGTTTCGTGAAATATGTCTTGTTTGGTTCCTTCCTCCAGGAAGCCTTTCTCTGTTCTTACATCTCAGTGTGTAATGATAAATAATGCATTGTCTTCCCAACTGCCTCGATAATACTGCTTTCCTTAATGGTATAAAGGGATACATTTCAAAAAGAGAATGAAGGGAGCATAGAAATGGAAATTAACCCCATTACCACCAGCTTTCTATTTAGCAATAATGATGACTGACAATTCCTGGGTTAAAGCGAAAAGTAGGCTAGATTTTGTTTCCTTTCTCTCCCTCTCTTTTTAAAGCAAGTTCCGTTCTTTGTTCTTCTTCTTCTTCTTTTTTTGCATGTGTCATTGTAACAACTGTCATGTAAGGTTAACGACAGCCTCTCATTACCCTTGTCAAATATGTAATAATGTGGCCCAACAACAGGGCTGAATGGCTCCTGCTTGTCAGATCCCTATGTTTTGGGTAGCAGATGGTCACTGTATTTGGAGAGGCCCTGCTCAGATCCACCAGCCCTGTCCCGGACACGTGTGTACAGAAAGCATTTTTCTCTGATGGTGCAGCTCATGGATGGAATACTAATTGGGTGCAGCAATACAATTAAGGTTGGGTTGTTGTTTTTTTGCAAGATATTTTTATTAAGCATTTTTTCTTAAATTACAACAAAACACACTTCAAATTAATCACATAATTTCACATTCTCTGCGTATACTCCGCCGAGTATTTGGACCTCCCTCCCTTTCTCCCCCAGTTTTTACTATATCACTTCATTCTTACGCCTTACTTCTATCCATACAACATCATATTTACCTTTCCACATATTTTTTAACATATCAGTTTCTTGTTACATTACAAGTATACTATTCAGACCTGTGTGTGTCTCCATATCTATACAATATTTTTTAATATACTCACTAAACTTACTCCAATCTGAACAGAGCTTTTGGTCTTTTTGATTCCTAATCCTACCAGTTAGTTTCGCCAAATTTAAATACTCAGTTAATTTACTTCTCCAGTCTTCTACACTTGGGACTTCTTCTACTTTCCATTTTTGGGCCCAAAGAATTCTTGCGGCAGTCGTAGCGTATAAGAATAGTCTTCTATCTTCCCTTGCCACCTCATCTCCCACTAGGCCAAGCAGGAAAGACTCAGGTGTTTTCGGGAATGTATATTTCAACATCTTTTTGAGTTCATTATAAATTAATTCCCAGAAATCTTTGGCCTTCCTGCAGCCCCACCACATGTGGTAAATATCCCCTTTCTCCCTTTTACATTTCCAACATTTATCATTTTTTACCCTATACATTATAGGGTAAAAATGTATAGGTTTTTTTCTTTTTAAATAGCTCTTAGTCTGTTTTGGTCAGCAGAAGGAGAAAGATATAAGGGGCTTTCCTCTTGTCTTTCTTCTAATAGTGTGATCTTAAATATATCAAGTAGAATCAATGGGACCTCTTCACATATGCTTAGGATGGGAACAGAAAGGTGGCAAAGTAGCCTTCAGTTATTTCTGGCACCCATCTCTCTATCTGTCTGGAAATTCCATAACCGTCACAGATTCTTGTGTAGTTTCATTTTCCTTTCTAATGTTTTTAATAAGATGGGAGCAGCAGGAGGAAAACAAATTTGGCTGTAAGCAAATCCAATGCAATTTACAGATGAAATTGTTACCCACCTATTAGCGCAAATACGCTTTGTTTGCATAGCTTAGTAACCTTAGTTGGATTATGGTATTTGTTTATTGCAGAATTCAGAGTGTTTTAATGAACTTTAAAAGAAAATAATAATGAGAGAGGGAGATGGAACAATAAGGATGGTTAAATCTGACGAGTATTCAAAAACATGGTAGTTTTTGTGACTGCTGGAAGTCAAAGTTGCCCATGATTCAATATTAGTTTTCTGAGTGTTAAGCAGACATAGCCCCTACATTTTCTACCTGTCTTCATGAGGTCTAGAAACATGCTGTGTGTGTATGTGTGTGTGTGTGTGTGTGTCTGAGAGAGAGAGAGAGAGAAGATTCTATGTCAGATCTATGTGAAGATCATTATGTCAGGATGGGCAACCTTTTTTCCATTGGTGGCTGCAGTCTCTTGAGGGTAATCTGTTAGGAACTGCATGCTGGCAGTGGCCAGAGCCAATGATGGGTAAAACCAGAAAACTCTGATTCGGTTTTCACTATGACTACCTGAGATCATAATTTCCAACAGAGGATTTCCTCCCTCCACCACTATAACAGACAAATGCAGGTAGTGCTCCAAAAGTGGAAGTCTTTTCTTTCTGATATTAATGTGCTGTATATGTATGCACACAAATACATACTGCAGAAGCCTACCAAATTATTCCCAGAAAGCTCAGGAAACATCCTTTCCCTTAAGTCATACAATGTTAAAAATAAAAACAGAAAAACCAACAAAGACTTCCTCACACCCCCTCAAGTTGCCTTGGGATTGGAGAGCAGAAGGGAAGCACACTCTGTCTTTTGCCATCGGTCAGAGGACTTAGGGCCTCTGGAAGGCTGCACCTTCTGTTTTCCCAGAAGGACCATCTAGCCTAGAGAGGGGCAAATCTGTCAATTTCAGTTTCTCATATTTCCAGCCATAAATTCACTTTGCCACATTTGTACACCAGCATGCTTTTTTTTTTTAAGTCCTTGTGAAAATTCGCAAGCATTTTTAATGAAAATCTCACCCAGCATATACATGTTTTACATAATATGCACATTTTTGCAAGACAATTTCCACTAATAGAATTCATTTTTGCATGCTATTTTCACTAATCGGTGCATTTTCATGCATCCCAGTACATGCATTTTTTCTACACATCACTTGGTTAGAGAACTGCAAAACTCAGAGAAGTGTGAATTTTGAAGGATGGCTGTGTTTCAGTTCACACAATGTTTGAGAAAGTGCAAATTAGGTAGATTTGCCTTTAGAAGTAAGCTGAATCTAATTTCTCCTTCGTGCATATTCTACCTCCAACTAAAGGGACCAAAGGAACAAGAGGCATCTAGCCTGAACTAGAAATAAATGCCCTCTAATAGGTCATCACTTTATTCTGTCTTGAAGAACTGATCTACCTCTTCTATCTTTCCCCTACTATCCCATTTCTTGTCACTGGAGTTAGCAAGCTTAAAGGCAGGCCCGCTAATTCTCTTTCTTTATTGATGTACGCTACTTTGGGAGACAATAATTGTCTGAAAAGGAAGATAAAAACGCAGCAAACAAAATCTATACTTAGCTTCGTGTGCCAAGATTTCATGCTCGCATTCTCAACTTCTTCTCTTCCTGCACCTTGAAGCTCTCCACATCATCATTACTCATGATATAAAAACCATGTTGCCAATGTGTTATGAACTCACTGTTAAGACCATTTTCATGGAAGACAATCTTACTCAACTACGAGTGATCACCAAAGAAGAAGAAGGCACCCAGTACATTGAAAACAATTGAATAATGTTTCTTTAGCCATTTCTGAGAGATTTTTTTTTGGGGGGGGGGGAAGGAATCTAGAGGAAAATATCTGGGTGAACTGATTGAATACACTTAAACATTTGCCAGTCAACATGACCATTTCAGGTGCAAATAATCACTGAGCATCAGAACAGTTCAGGTTGATCATCATTGCATAGGCCATTGAATTTCAACCAGTCTTCCTTGCATTAAAACCCATCATTTATGGTTGGGTGGCGTGGCATTTTTGTTCTTTTCCGGAGCAACATATGAATCAACCTTTGGAGACATTAGTCATAAATCTTTTATCAGCAGAGAAGAGCCTTTGCCAAACATTTTCAGAAAGTTTGCGGTGAACAGTACGCATGGTGGCATCATGTTTTCTTCTCGGTCTCCAATGGGAGCTGTCAGGAAATGAGGCCAGTCATCAAAAAGGCTGGCTCAGCAGAAGTTTGCCTCCCTTCAGAGCTCTTCTCTAGCACCGTGCTTCCTCCCCCCACCCCAATAACACATTTGACAAACAGCTTCAGGACACCAAGGGGTGATTTCATAGAAGGAGGGAGAGAAAATGAGTTTTATTTTTATTTCTTTTTTTAAAAAAATGCCTTAGAATCAAACATCCTCTCATGCATAAATGATGCCAAAGCACTGCAAATGTGTTCCCACTTAGCACATTACGTTTATCTTGAAGACGAGGGAAACGCAGCAGTGTAACTTTCAGTCACAGCTACTGCTGTTAATAAATACTAAGATGCTAAAGATGCAGGGACAAAGTGTATGAATTGGTGTAAAAAAAATCAGGCACATTTGGGGACCAAACCTCTCCAAGGGTATTGCTCCAGTGGAAGTAAATAATCCCTTTAGGAAGAGCAAGACCTCACCATCTTCAGGAAAAGTGGACATAAGATAACATTTTCAGACATACACAGGTGGCGTCAAGCAGAAACAAGTGAATGCACCATCAGGCTTTCTTATGCTAACTCACAGCTTGTTTGCTGTTGGAAATGCAGGGAAACTCTGGGGGAAAGCAGCGAGTGCAAAAGTTCACTAAACAAAAGAGCAAGGTTGCCATATGCCAGAGTGGTTTTTTGGGAGGTTGGGGGTGGTGGTGGAATGAATTATATTTTTGGCCACATGGCAGTTCTCTCTCTTTTATTTATTATTTTAAACACACACACACACACACACACACACGGACAAGGCTAGTCAACGTGTGTTTTAAAACTATATCCATTTTAAAATTATATCCCAGCTGGTTCCTCCCACCTCTCCTCTGTGTCCAACGAGTCCACGACAAGTCGCCTCTTTCAAAGTCTTACTTTACAATACAATAGACAACAAAATGTCGTATCCAATGGGTGGAGTTCACCTAACAAGTCCTGTCAGAAGAAGCCCTGTGCATGATCTTCCACTTGCGCAATGGGACTTTCCCCGTTTTGTCTCTCCATGTCCTTGAAATTGGCGGGGGAGGGGGGGAACAGTGCACAGGGGATGGGAGAGCAGGATCATTCTGTCTAGCAAGCTGAAATGCTGGCTCTGATAGAACATTCAGCATAGCGTGATGTTGAATTCCTCCCAATAACTAATTAAAGTTCTAAGAATACTATTATGAATTTCAATAACAAAAGTGGTATCATTAAAGTATCAGGATACCTTGAAGCTTGTCTTTAACACCCCTTCCCAAGGGTTCTTGAAACAGTGACCAAAAGCTATTGAGTGTATCTGTGTTAAAGGTCTGGTGCCTGCCTATCATAATTATATGTAACATTTCTGCCTTTACACTGATTTATTTTTACTCTGGCTCTCTCTCTCTCTGGCAATAACTTTGAAACTGTTTCACAACTGTACTGTATCCTGTATTTTTATCTTGTGAACTGCCCTGAGATCTTTGGATGAAGGGTGGTATATAGATTAAGTAAGTAAGTAAGTAAGTAAGTAAGTAAGTACCGTGTTTCTCCTAAAATAAGACGTAGCCATAAAATAAGCCGTAGCAGGATTTCTACGCATTTGTGAAATATAAGCCATACCCCGAAAATAAGCCATACCCTGAAAACAAGACATAGTGATGTGCCGCCTCTCCCTTAAGACAGCCTAGATAGGCATGGCTATGCAGCATACCGACACAGAACGGTTAAAATAAGACATCCCCCGAAAATAAGCCATACTGTGTTTTTTTGAGGAAAAAAAAAATAAGACGGTGTCTTATTCTAGGAGAAACACGGGTAAGTACAACCACTGTTTCCTTTATATGTTTCTGTTGTTGACTATTCTTTTAAACCACCTTGAACTAAATGGGGCAAGGAGTGGTACAAATAATTTAAATAAAATAAATAACAAATAACAGCCAGTCATTTAGAACTTTCCCCCAGGCCCAGCAAGTTGAACTGTTTTGGTCACTTCCTGAGTGATGGGAAAGTGCTGCCTAAGGAAGTTTGATAGGATTAGTACCTAATAAGCACCCTCTTTTCACAGTGGAGCAAACCAGAGTTCAACATTCCCAAATTTGCTTCCTTCCAGCTGGATTATTTTGCTCTCTTGTAGATTTGCAGTGCATTTTCAGTGTGCACAAAACCAGGCATTTTTTATGCAAGATGCATACAAAATGTGGTGAAGGCATTCAAAAGGAGTGTATTTACATAAGAAGTAAGCACAAAATGCATTCAAATTGCATAAGTGAGTCGGGACAGACCTATGATTCAATGCCAGCAAGACTGAAATGGGATGGAATTATCTGCTCGGCCCATCTCTCATACTCACTGCAACTGACATTACCCCGATTTGGCGTTCACCCACTGAGCTTCAGAAATTGAGGGTGCATTTGAAACAAGACCTCCTTGAATGATCTGAAGGCCTACTGAAGAACATACTGTATGCACTGAATGTGAGGATATTCTCCTTCAAATGACCTGTATCCAAGCCATTTAGGTACACACACTGTGGTTGAACAGGTCTGTGAATGTTAGCTGTGTGAGGGATAAACTGCACTTTCCACTATTCTTTGGGGGAAGCTTTGTGGATGTGACATCTTTCAGTGGATGTGACTGAAAGAACATTTGAACTGGGCTCAGTGCTGAATTTATTTCATAAGGGAAAGCTGGGGTGGCCTTAATTAAACCTGCAAGCCCTGTCGTCTGATACTCCCGTATTTAAGCCAAATCATATCCTCAGCTGCAGGCTTCAAAGAACAATAGCTAAGGGGCCATCACAAAGGTCAGGAGGTCAGTCTCCTTCTGGCTCTCCTGCAATTCAAGAAATTATTGGGCCTAGAAAGCAGCTGTTAACTAGTGAGGATTTATAAGGGTAGGTTTAACACCATCTCTATAACCAGTCCCATTCCAGAGTTGGGCCACTGTGTTCTTTGGCCAAAGTTTCCTGAACACTTTTCAAAAGCAGCCCCAGGAGAGTGCAAACAAGCCTCCTGTAAGAAGCTTGCTGAAGCTAAACGAATCTCTTCCTGCCTTTCTGGGCAGGGGGCTGGAAAAAAATGACATGCAGTTGAGCACAAATGTGCATTGAATTATTTTTTTTTAAAAAAAATTACAATGTGCATCGACCTTTAAGGAACATACACACTCCTGCAGAACTATCTCAGCCACAGGCAACTATAAAAATGGCCTGGGAATTCAGTGATGTTTTGCTGCCATTGTTCTCCTACAGACATTGGCAGAGACAAGAAGGCAAGTGATTGAGAACTGCACTATCGGGGGTCATTCAGTGCATGTAACCACACCGTTATTGCAAAGTGGAGAGTCTATTGCACCACAGCATCTAAGGAGTAACCTACATGTGACTTGGGGTTTCTGTGATTGCAACTTTTTCTTCTTCAAAAAACAACCTCAGAATCCTCAGTTTGGATCGGGGCCATGATATGGAGAGGTTAAATTTTTGACACTGTGCAGATTCCCTGAGCAAATAATGCCCCCCACCCAATCTGGCATTAGTAAATGTGGAAGGAAAATACCCACCCTTAGCAAGCAGAAACTGCCTGATTAATAATAATAATAATAATAATAATAATAATAATAATAATAATAATTTATTATTTGTACCCCTGGCTGAGTTTCCCCAGCCACTCTGGGCGGCTCCCAATCAAATGTTAAAACAATACAGCATTAGATATTAAAAACTTCCCTAAATAGGGCTGCCTTCAGCTGTCTTGCCTTCAGCTGTCTCTTAATAATAGGATAGCTTCTTATTTCCTTGACATCTGATGGAAGGGTGTTCCACAGGGTGGGTGCCACTACCGAGAAGGCCCTCTGTTTGGTTCCCTGTAACCTCACCTCTCGCAATGAGGGAACTGCCAGAAGGCCCTTGGCGCTGGATCTCAGTGTCTGGGCTGAATGATGGGGGTGGAGACGCTCCTTCAGGTATACAGGACCGAGGCCGTTTAGGGCTTTAAAAGTCAGCACCAACACTTTGAATTGTGCTCGGAAACATACTGGGAGCCAATGTAGATCTCTCAGGACCAGTGTTATGTGGTCCCAGCGGCCACTCCCAGTCACCAGTCTAGCTGCTGCATTCTGGATTAATTGCAGTTTCTGGGTCATCTTCAAAGGTAGCCCCACGTAGAGCGCATTGCAGTAGTCCAAGTGGGAGATAACCAGAGCATGCACCACTTTGGTGAGACAGTCTGCGGGCAGGTAGGGTCTCAGCCTGCGTACCAGATGGAGCTGGTAGACAGCTGCCCTGGACACAGAGTTAACCTGTGCCTCCATGGACAGCTGTGAGTCCAAAATGACTCCCAGGCTGTGCACCTGGTCCTTCAGGGGCAAAGTTACCCCATTCAGGACCAGGGAGTCCCTTACACCCACCCACGCCCTGTCCCCCCAAAACAGTACTTCTGTCTTGTCAGGATTCAACCTCAATCTGTTAGCCGCCATCCATCCATCCACGTACTGGGAGCCAATGTAGGTCTTTCAGGACCAGTGCCATGTGGTCTCAGCGGCCACTCCCAGTCACCAGTCTAGCTTTGTGTCTAGATGGCTTTGTTTGTTCACTTTTTTTCAAAAATGGTGTAATGAATTATATTCATTATGTACATTCTTAATGTCTTTTTGATCTTTATTATTTCTTCTCTCCAAAATATGGCGAGTGTAAATTTCCTTCTCCGATTTCCCTTTAAGACTGTTTTTATTGCATTTCTCGTTGCACTCACATTGCGCCCCTACAAACCTTTGACTGTGAGCATGCTGCACAAACGGGAAAAAGAGAAAGACCTCCTTTCAACAGGCCAATGGGAAGCCATTTCTCAAGAGCTCACATTTATGGACACTTCGAAGGTGGCTTTCCAGGTGAGCCTGGCAATCCAATTCTGGCTACAGCTATGCATTATAGAGCCTCTGAGCTGTTGAAGGCGATGTGCTGTAGACAGCTGCCAAATCCATCTATTTATAGTACCAAACACTTTAGGGAGTAAGACAAGCTGTTTGCAACACACTGACTTTTCTCAAGTTAAATCGGATTGTACTGTTTCAGCTTTGCAAAGTTGAACACATCATGATTCCCTATCCTCCTAAGAAGAGACCTCTTTTCATGGAATGAAACAATGCAATCTCTGAGGCACAAAGGCTGCAAACCTAGCACAATCATTTTATTACCCCATTTATATCCCACCTTGTGGGACCCAGGTGGCACTGTGGGTTAAACCACAGAGCCTAGGGCTTGCTGATCAGAAGGTCGGCGGTTCGAATCCCTGCGACGGGGTGAGCTCCCGTTGCTCGGTCCCTGCTCCTGCCAACCTAGCAGTTCGAAAGCACATCAAAGTGCAAGTAGATAAATAGGTACTGCTCTGGTGGGAAGGTAAATGGTGTTTACGTGTGCTGCTCTGGTTCGCCAGAAGCGGCTTTGTCATGCTGGCCACATGACCCAGAAGCTGTACGCCGGCTCCCTCGGCCAATAAAGCGAGATGAGCGCCGCAACCCCAGAGTCAGACACGACTGGACCTAATGGTCAGGGGTCCCTTTACCTTTATATCCCACCTTGCCTCCAAGAAGCTCCAGGTGGTGTAGATGGTTCTGATGGGTTCCTCTCCCCATTTTATACACACAGAAACCTTGTGAAGTAGGTTAGGCTGAGAAACAGTGACTGACCCCAAGGTCATCTGCTGAACTTCATGGCCAAGTGGGCATTTGGACCCTGGCTGCCCAGCTTCTCGTCCAGTATGCTAACCACTACACCACACTGGTTTCTGACTAAATGTGCTCAGGACTGTAAAAGACAGAAGTCCCCTTCAACTTTTATATGTCATATAGAGCACAAAAGCAACGAAAGCATGTAAAAAAGGAGAGGGAGCCATTTCCCCAGCAAAGTGGGGAGAAAATGCAGTGAAGCGCATCAATCAAACTCCTCTTATCTTCTCCTTACTTATTTCCACCTGTACTTTGAGCTGAATGAAAATATTCCTTGATTGGGAAATACACTGAAATGCCCTTTAAATGAAACTTGGCGTGAAAGTTTGGGTGAGACCTAAGTAGCTGTCAGAAATTTTACTGCAGGGATGGAGAAACTTTTGTAGCCCAACCTCTTGGCAACTTTCTGGGGCCACATATATGTGGTGGGCAGGGACAGAGACAAAAGTGGGTACAGCAACAAATGTAAACTCTACCTTTGTGCAGTACTCTCGTGTCTTCTAAAACTCAAGGATACATTCCAGCCAGGCAAAAACAATGAAGCTGCAATGTGGGGCCAGTGAGGGGTGGGGCCTGAGGAGAGCTCCAGGAGACAGGCAGAGAGGCCTGGAGTTACCCACCCTCCTTTACTTTTTTCAGTTACGAGCTTGTAGTTCAACCATAGAGGCCGCCGCCTCTATCCTGTGCTTGTGCAACTGTTTGTGTTTTCCTCTAGGATACTTCTCTATATTTCCAGGCAGCACAAAGCCATGGCAGTATCACTAGGCCCCATCACAAGCTCATGGCCTGATGTGATGCTATTGTATCACAGCCCTGCTCCACCATGCTAGCCCACTTCTCAATTGTACCAATAAAATTGGGACATCCTGTTTTTTCATGCGCTTTCTGAGGAGCTGTGATCTCACACCCAAGAAAGCGTGTCTTTTGCGGCTGCAATCTCACACACTCAACATGTTGGAAGGAGAGTATGTTACTCTGATGGCCCCACACAGGGGTATTTGTAGGGCCCTGAAGTGGAGAGGTCTCCCACTGGACAACAAGACTTCAGTCATTGGTCCAATGCTTTGTCTGTCTTCCTCCCACCCTAAATCCACAGTGGCATTACCGCAAAATATTGGTATTACAGGACTGCATTGAGGGGGATCATTCCTGTCCGGCAAGCTGAAATGCTTATGAAGATGGAACATTTGTAATAGTGTGGTGTTGAATTCCACCCAAGTACTTTTTAAAACTGCATTATGGAGAAATCTGGACCCTTAGAAAGCTGATCAGGGGTTCTCAAAGAGAAGATTGGCTGTAATGATGCTTTCTCAAAGACCACGTTACTGATTATCTTCTGCAATATGCAGCCACAGGAGAATCTCTTTGCTCTGGGCACCACATTTTAAGAAGGACATTGGCACACTGGATTGTATCCAGAGGTGGTCAACCATGACTGGGAGCAGTAGTGACTGGCGTGGTGGCATTGCTTATCTGGCTCTGCTGCAACACCTGTACCACCCTGAGTTCTCTACTGCTTTGCTGCTTCTCCTCTTGGTAACCAGCAGCACCGTGTGGCATAGGGAAGCCAGGTGAGTAGTTGTGCCACCTCACTGGCTGCTACTGATGGTGAGCAGTTTGGAAAACAAGCCCTATGCAGAACTGTTGAAAGAACTCAGTACTTTTACCCTGGAGAATATAAGTTGAAGAGGATATATGATAGCTGCCTTCAAATGTCTGGAGGGTTTTCAGGCAGAGAGATGCTCCCCGTTGCTCCAAAGGAAAGGAACTAGAGCCAATGGATGGAAATTGCAGAGAAGCAGAAACTGGGAACCCACCTGCCAGGGATGTTGTCATTTCATCTTACATTACAGATCTTGAGCAAGGGTTGAACTAGATGACCCTAACCCTTCTAATTCTGCAGTTCTATGATTCTATGAATACTGGGCATGTTTGGGGTCTCACTCTTAGTTGACAATACATGCGCCATGTGAATGGAGAGTACCATGTGCAAACTGCTGCCTGATCCTCTCCAACATGCAGCAGTTCCATTGCAATCACACGGGGTTTCATGGGCCAGCAGGATGACATAGAAAGTCAACTTTTGAAAGTCTGAAGGGGGCTTCTGAGCATGTTCAGCTTAAAAGCTTCCTTCCATAAGAGGCTTCTACCCACTTTCAGGTGAACGTGGTAAGAAGACCTTTCAGACCTTTGAAATCAATACATGAAGGTTACAAACAGGGAGTGAGTGGATCTGGTTCCCCAGAGGATGTTGAGGGTGGGACCGGCACACACACATTCACGTTTAGCCCTCCCATGATGAGACTGAATGCCTGAATGCAGCACAAGATTTGAATGAATTGTTTAGGCTAGTGTGGTTGCATTTCTCCCTGTGTGTGTGTGTGTGTGTGTGTGTGTGTGTGTGTTTTGTAGCCATAAAATCTGGATACCTTGGTTCCTAGGATGTCTGCTGAAGCACTGAACAATTTTCTGCAAATGTTTTGCATCATTTCCAGAAACACTATTGCATGAATTGACGTTTCTGGAAAGAAGTCTATTGTGTGTAACAGCAGGGGTGGGTGGGTTACACTTAATTTTAAAGCCAGTGGTGCAGAGATCTGTCTTATAAATGGAAAAATAATCCCTTTAGAAACAAGGGCTGGCACTATAAAAAGCCTTTTACAGCTGCTGCTGAAGTGAGAAAGAGAATGAATTGTGATTGATTTCAATGGGAGTAGGTTTGGGGGAAAGTAACATTTTATGTCCTTGTAGCAACCCAGCCAACAGCGTCAATTTCCAATTTGACCAAAAGAGGGCTCCAGTGCTTTGATTTAAGCTGCAAGCAAAGGGGTCCTAGACTAGTTGTTTAATTGTGAAAGTAAATCTCCTGATTTGACTCTCCCGGATTTTGTGGGATGTGGATGAGCTGTTTAAAGCCGTACTATAAGGAAGATGCTTCCTTGGCTGGTCGATGGTAACGGTGGTTCACTCTTGGAAATGAATGCTTTTGCCTAATTGTTCATGATAAGATGAAGCCACCATATTGTACATAGCTTTTCTAAATGGGATTTTGAACAAAAGTCAGCAGTGCAGTGGGTGCTTTGTGCTTGGGGAAAATGATTCAAAAGATGGGTTCTTTTTAGCTATTACGAATATCAGTGTGTGCAACAACCCCAATGGAATCCTGTCCACATGTGTCTCTCTCACACAAAGGGGAAACATACCTGAGCAAAGGGGCTGTAAGGCCACACATTTCAGCCCTGTCCTCGAGGTCATGTGACTCCCCCTCCTGGTTGAGGGATAATTTCTGACCCAGGGCGGGTTTATTTCTATATGTCCAAGGTCCTCCTCATCAAAAGCTTTCTCCCAATGTGTGAGGGGCCAGGAGGGGGGAAACATCCTGGGCACAGCCAGGATTTCTTTTAGGGGGGCAGGCTTTATGTGAGCGGGGGGGGGGCAGAACTGAGTTATTTGTGACACAATTGGTCAGTCAGTTAATTATTTTTATTTATTTAATTGATTTAGGGGAGCAGCTATGCCCATGGGAAACACGTGATCTCAAGGGGCTAAAATAGCATAACCCCGCAATCTTTATGCAAGTAATGTGTGAAGAGGGATGTTACATGTTTACCATTGGATGCTCCAAATGTCTTCCATGCACAGAAGAATATTGCACATGTAGAAGAACTGCCTCACTTACGTAATCCCCTATGAGATCTTGATATTGGTGAAGATCCACAGAGCTTTCCTGTTTTAGATAAAAACCCATAGGGCAATCCACTGTGTGTTTGTGCAGCAGTAACCCTATGTGGATTAGTACTGAGAAATCTGCAGATCTCTTTTCCTGTGCCCAGGGTACTACAGATGCAAATGTGGATGCAATGGTGACGCTTTGTGACCAGCACATTGGTGATCTGACACCTAAACTGACCATATCTAGCAGATGAACAGGAACAAATAGTTGTGCCTGAGTTCAGAAACTGAACTGAAGGTGCTAGGATCCCTGTGTAAACATAGGAACACAGTACGTTTCTTTATACTAGGCCAGACCATCTGGTCCATCTAGATGAGAGTGGTCCAAATGTGGCCCAACATGATGTGTCCCCCCCCCCCCCAAGGCCTCACACTGCCTTCCCAAAGCTGGGTAGGTGAGGTGCTGGGCTTTGCAAAGGAGGCTTGAAGGCTCTGACAGGGTCTCCCATCTCTTTCCCAAAGCCCAGTGCCTTGCTTAGCTGGCTTTGAGAAGGCAACATGAGGACTAGGGTGAGGGGTGTCCAATTTTGGCCTCACTCCCCCCCTCCATGTGACAAGGCTGTGTGCGGCCTGTGAGTTTCATGTCAAAGTACTCTTACGGCCCACTTAATATGAAAAGATTGAGCACCTTGTTCTACCTCACGATTGTCTACATTGACTAACAGTCTCTCCTGTGAAAGGGCGAATTCACAGCCTACATGGAGATGTTGGGGATTGAACCTGGGACCTGAGCAAAGCAGATGCTCTACCACCATCGAGCGATGACCCTTCCCCAAAGGGAACTGTTGTCTACTAAGGGTCAAATTAGACATAATTTGGGAGCACTTTTATCTCCTCTCAGGGAGCTGGAGGAGCAATGGTTAGATCTGGGAGAGGGTGAGAAGAAAACATCTTCTTCTAGAGCACTATTTCCCTGACTTTCAAAGCATACAAGCCAGTGTGGTATAGTGGTTAATGTGTTGGACTGGAAGACAGGATTTGAAGCCCCACTTAGCCGTGAAGCTTGCTGAATGACCTTGGGCGAGTCACAGCCTCTCAACCTATCACACCTCACAAGGTTGCTGAGAGGATAATATGAAGAGGAAGGAAATATATGATATGAATAATTAAAAAAAATTAAGCAACCACATGGGACTGGAAATTAGTATAACTCAACACCCAACCATGGAAGGTCTAATCGCAGATCTCCTAGCTATGTGTCCACTTGGCCCTAAACGGCTTGAGGTACATATCAGAATAAATGCTACATGAAGGATGATTTCTGATCTATACAACATATTGCAAATTATGCACACACACATGTACAGACAGGCTTAAATGTGTGCACGTGCGCCTTTAAGCATATGCATTTGTTTCTATTTCCTTCCTCCAGCTAGGATGGTCAGATTAATGCAAAAGAAGTATAAAGCAGATGAATATTGTTATTGAGGGAAGATGAGAAAACATGTCATTTGTTGTGCTATAAAACTGATTACAGTAACAGTGAATTATATTCTACTTTCAGTTGGCTTCGCAGCTGAATATGGCCTCTTTTACCACCTCTGAGTCACTTTTCTGCATGCTAATTTCCTACAGTTTTCATCTAATGGGTGAATGCTATCATGCTGGCATAGTGAACCCAATGAAAATGGTTGAGGAGAGAAGATGTGGACTGCATGGCGATGCACAGGTACCTAGTGACATACTGGAATCTAGCAATTGATATCACTGATATTTTTTTGTTAAGAACAACCATGCTAACATATTTGTCCAGAATTCCAGTTCTCCGTCTTGCCCGGACCCATAAGAAGATTTTCTTTTACTGTCACTTCCCATATCATTTGCTGATCCACTTGCTTAAATATTGCATGCTGTGGTTCTATCCTGTGCACAGTTAGGCTGCTTAACGCAGATTAACTTCATTGAGATTAAAAGAGCCTCAATGCGCATAGGATTGCAACCTACATGCACACATTTTATTTTGTGCCATTCTTTGAAGACGAACAGTGTAACAAGGGAGGAGAGAAATCCTAAGGAACAAATTACTATGTGCCTAATGATATAAAAATAATTTGTGGCAGATTTGTTTAAAGCAGAATACATATATATTCGCACATGTGCAACTATGAAACCCAAGCATTCACACACCAGTCACCTTATAAGGGAAGAATGTATCAAATTCCATTGGCGATGGAAAACGTCCTGTGAAATAAAAATGGCCATTGTATGACAATCCTTTAGCCCCTCTGCACTTTTTATGCTTCGGAATGAATGAGGATTTCACCTTGGGAAAAATATAAAATGATCCTCCTTTCAATATAAATGTCTCCCCCAAAAATCAATTTCAATTTCATCTTTGTTTCATCAAAAAGAACAACAAGAAAAAAGATCTACAGGGCTATAAGTAATGGCTACCTGCAGCTTTCTTAATAAATATTTCTGGAGCAGCAAAAAGCTGCAAAATAAAATAAAATGCATGGAGATGGGTTCCACCCCCCCCCACCCCTGAATTTGACATACCACATGAAGAACATATATAAATAGATTGTCTGGATTCTGATCCAACCATTTCTTTTCCAAGACAATAGTCGCTCCCCACTCATCGTTCTTTATTTTTTCAGAGCTGCTGCTTTTTGGAACGTGCCAGGGATTGTGTGACATTTCAGGAAATGCTATAAATATGCACCCACAGGTACAGTTATACCCTATGCTATAAATTATCCATCCTTTGTGTTCAAATAAACATTACAGCGCCCTTTAGTAGAACCTCCTTATCTCATCTAGGTAGGATCAGAAGGCTCATCAAAGCCCAACTGGATATTTTGCTTCCAATCTTGCTTGAATTATCCATGTTGGAGGCAGGTATTTTTCCTTTCCCTATAATTTCACCAAGTGGAAATGATTTCTTTGTTTCAAGCTCCCTAACTCAGGGCCATCCCTTTCCTTCCCATACCAGGTTATCACTGCGACTTAAACACCGTCTTACTTTTAATTTCATCAGGAGAAAAGAAAAAAAATAAAGCAGCGTCCATGATGCCGAAAAGATTCATAATTGAAAACCGCAGCAAGGAGAAATGTATGCAAACCTGTTTTCGTCCTCAGTGATGCAAGCCTTCTCCTTGCAGAGTCAATGTGATGTTAATGTAGGTAAGATAAGTCCATGAGCCCTATCATTGTTTGTGTTGTGCTGTTGCATTATTTGCATCTTTTCACATAATGGTATATAGAAAGTGATCTGGGTGGGGTGGC
Organism: Darevskia mixta; assembly: GCA_034641385.1. Lineage (NCBI taxonomy): Eukaryota > Metazoa > Chordata > Lepidosauria > Squamata > Lacertidae > Darevskia > Darevskia mixta. Next base: position 2,880,326 of record JAWWNH010000018.1, read on the forward strand.
GGCACCAGCTAAACTGATGGTGTTATATAAAGCTGGCTTTTAATGAAACCGCACACTGGAAATTCTAGTCTCCTGCAGTGGTTTCTGCTTCTCTTTTCTCCGGGGCAGATTGGCTCAGGCTGCACTTTCTTCCCAATCCTATATTCAGGCTAAATGGATTGCAGTTTTAAATGCACTACCCAGTGCTGCTGACTAATACAATTCCAGCCCGATTCCCCCAGCTTCCTCCAGCCCCCTCCCACCACCTTGCATTTTCCGTCAACAACACACGGACAAGATATCAGGCAGTAATATTGGCGGCGCTTTGCATTTGCTTGATTAAGGAGAATATTCAAGGAGGGAGAACGGAGCAAGCCCCCTGAAACTCACCCACTCCCTGATGTTCACAAGGGGATGGTTTGCCTACAAGATAAGAAGTGTCAGAAAAGGCAGTAAATTGGAAGGCTTTCAGGGAACGGTGTTTGTGGCTCACTGGCTTCCTCTCCTCCCTTTCTTCTCTCTCTCTCTCTCTCCCCCCATTCCACCGTAATATTAGCGCTGTATAGATTTAATAATTAGGTGATTGGAGACATTTTGATGATGGGGCAGTTTCTATGATCTGCAAAAGACAGCATCTGTTTTTCTCATGTACCAATTAATTATTGATGCAACTGAAAATGCAATAGACCTTTCTTCCCCCCCCCCCTTCCATATGGAAGGAGAAAGGTTGGGTGTTTTAGCAAGATGGAGAGGAAATTATACCATCCTGACCTTGAAAGGTGCTGAAAGATGTTGTTGTTTTTAAATATATATGATAAGAAAATCAAAGAAGCAAGTAAATACCTTGATCCATTCTTGCCTTTGCTGCTTCAGCCAAGAAGGGCCTTGCAATGAAATAAACATATTTCTCATTGTTTTCTACTTCCAACCTGTATTTTTATTAGCTTTTTTTTTTAATTTTAAAAAATGGTACGGTCCTACTCACTGCTTCATCACAGTGACTCTTCAAGTAAGCGGCCTTCTCCTTCATGAAAACCATTCAGAATATAGGGGTTTCTGTTTTGGGGTTTAATTGTGATCCAATTCATGAGCCAAATGAATGAGCCAAAATGACCCAAATCAGAGGGGCTTTCTAAAGTTACCTGAAGAGGAATGTCATTTGCTGGGAATCACACAGTGTGCTTCCTCACTATTGTGTCAACCATTTTCATGTGTCTGACATCCTCCAAAAATTTTTAATCCCTTTAACAAACTAAACAACCCTTCCCCCTCTCAGAGCCCATGTATACATGCTATGCATTTATATAAGGGTCACAGCTTGTAATCACCTACTTTGCCATTGGCGATTAATCTGAAAAAGATCGAATAATTCACTGCCCCATGCCATTCACATATCGCTTGCTACCATCTGTTCTTCTCAGCAGCAGTAAATGATGGGTAATTAACTCAGTGCCTTTGTCTTTCCCTCGCTGAATGTCTGACACATATATATTTGGTTTTTCTCCCTCTCTCCCTCTCTCTCTCCCTGTTTGGGAAGGGAAGAGGAAAAGGAAGATGTGAGGGAAAGAAATGAATGATGCTGCCTGTACCTGACCTAAGCAAAATAAAAACTCAAAGCAAAAATACGCTGCAAAGGAATAAACAGAACTCCCCCCCTCCACCAATGCTAAACCTAAGAAGGGGAACATATTGCATGACCTTTCACTCTCCTTAATATCAAAAGAAAAGAGGAGTTACGGTGGAGAATGGCTGCTTCAAATGCAAGCCACCTTCTCTAAAGCTCCGAGGTCAAGGTCAAGATGGAGCCACGAAGAAAAGGCTTCACAAGCCCCTCTTGTCAGTCTGAGTGTGAAGCGGGAACATAAAAGGGAGGCCATATGCAGGGGACGTCACACCGCTTGCCTTCTGAGGTAGAAATCTCTCAAATTGTTTTTGCTAAGGTGGTGTGGGCATTATATCAAGGGACCCAGTGTTGAGGAAAGATGGATGTGTATATACTGAAGGTGTGCATGGGCCCCCAGATTCACCTTGTATCTTTGTACTTGCTCTTTTTAAAAAAATAAAAATTAGAAATCTGACCTGTTTTGAAGTCTCTCTGTGCTCTCTCCTCTTCAATATGAGTTTTGGGTTCCGAGCTGCTCTGTATAAAATGAAGCTCTGTCCCCATTTACTATAATAGGGAATCTAAACAGGGTGGTGACTTTTGTCCCATTTGGCCAAAGTGGATAAAATTTACAGGCACAAGAGCGAATTAATCCTACCAAATGTCAGACAAATAGGCCCAAGGCTTTATTTTGGGGGAATTAAAACATTTTCCTCCTTAATTCTGTATTGGAAGGGTGAGTGAGGGGTTGTCTCATCTATTTCTTAGCTTAAAATAATTGGGAAGTGGATGAATGGTGTTTATTCTTGCTTTTTCATTTTTTTTAAACCATTGCAGCTTCACACCAGCCTTTTCTTTCTGCTTGTGTCTGCTGGTAGGTCTTAAAGGCCTCTAATTAGCCTTACAACACGAAGAGCTCTGTATACATATATTTTTATTCAGAACAACAGAGTGACCCAAGGCATTGTGGATGCTCTGGTCTGACTGGAGAGGAAGTTGTTGACAGCACACTTCTACTCAGGAATGTGGAAAGACCCCCCCCTTAATGCACCTCATTATTTACACCACACATGAAGCCAATGTACAGCCTGAGTATTTACAGTGCTTTGTTTCTATTGTTGTTATTGCTGTTATTCGTCTTTCATCATAAGGTTCCCGAGTGAGTTACAACAATTACAATGCAATATTAAAAACAGTTTTAAACAACTTACAATAATAGAAATGAGGTGGATCCTAAAAAGCAAGGGTAAATATTTACATAGCACTTATATTGCACATTAGGCTGCAAATCACCCTTCAAATATTTGTGTGTGTGTGTGTGTGTGTGTGTGTGTGTGTGAGAGAGAGAGAGAGAGAGAGAGAGAGAGAGAGAGAGAGAGCTCTTTGGGTTCCCTGGATGAAGTGGGCTAAAATTCTAAGGAAGGAAGGAAAATGATAACTTTCTAAGCAGGTGTGTATAACTTCTTTACTGTACTTATTTGTGGGAAAGGAGCAGTGGGATCTCCTTTACACGAGGGGTGTGCTACAGATAACATTTCACAGGATTGAAAATAAAATCCACTGCAATAGCAATGAGAGGCCCATCAGGAAGAGCTAACACCTTGACTTAGCTGACATCTGTGGCCAATTTACCATTGACCAAAATAGCACGAAGAGCTCAGCCAGGTGTCCACAAACACAGCATGAAAGAAATAGGCCATCTGCACCTGTTTGTCTCCTAGCATCAGCCTGTGAACATGGTGGTTCGTATTGTGGCTCGTAAAATCTATTCTCCATGAAAGCATGAGATGGTCCAGCAAAGCTTTGTGAAGCAGTTTGCCCCATGATGCAAAACATGGATCAAGTTGCACACCATTTCTTAATTTGCTGGAGAATGTGAGGCTGTGGGAAGCTGTCGTCTTGGTGGTAATTACGTGGCAAGTGCCAATTGTATCGAATATACAAAGTTGTCTTAAACCAAGTCAGTCCATTGGACTATCTAGCTAAGTATTGGCTGTACCAACAATGAGGAATTTGTGGCCCTCTACAAGCTTCTGGAATATAATATCATCCCTGACTGCTGGCCATGTTGGCTGGAGCTATGGGAGCTGGAATCTGACAACATCTGGAGGGCTACAGGTTCCCCACCAGTCAGTCTGCACTGACTGGCAGTGGCCCTCCAGGGATTTCAGAAAACAGTGTTTCCCAGTTATCTATGGAGACGCCAGGGAGTGAACCTCAAAGCTTCTGGATGCAAAGCATGTGTTCTGCCATTGAGTTATGCTCCTTCCATTTAATCTGCCATCACTTGGCCGAGGTTATGCATAGGGTGAGGCTGTAAATGTTTGTGCAATTGCAGTTTCTTGAAAAAGATCAACCTAAAAATCTCAACATATAAAGCTAGCAGCAACTTAGGATGTGATAATCCTCCACTGACAACTGAATGCTAAAACGATTAAACATAGCATGCATATAGATGTCAGTGTTGGACGGGGATGCATAAATTATGCTGCAATCATGTATAAAGTGTATTGCAGAGGAGACCAAACCAGAGAGGGTCTAGAGCCATGGTTCTCAATGTGGGGCACACGCCCCACAGGGTGGGCAATTTGATTTTTAGGGGGGTGCAATTCGAGAATGAGTTATTAACAGTGAGTGGCCTTTTAGGCTTCCTCCACGTTAATAGGAGATCACTTTTTGAATAATAAGAATTATATGTCATGGGGGTGGGGGCATGAGGATTTTAGAGATGCTTAGGTGGGGCATGGCCAAAAAAAAAAGAAAAAGGGAAAAAAGGTTGGGAACCACTGTTCTAGAGATACACAGTGACTTCAGTTTTAAAGGAGAAAAGCAGAAGCGAACAGATAAGAGTAACCAAACCACTTGTGTTGGCTGTCACAGTGGCTTGTGATTCTATTACACATTCCCAGGGTGGGCCCATCCTGTTTTGCTGCCTGAATCAAAATGGGAAGGTCCCCCCCCCCACCTGGATGAAGCCTCGCTTACTGGGGTCACATGGTGGCAGTGGCTTCCGGTGAGATCACATGGAATTCTTGCTTCACCAGCAGTGTTGTCAGGCACAGGCCAGCCCTGCACAGTTTGCTACTGGATTTTCCTCACTGGATCATAACTAATTGTCTTTTAAGGGAGCAGCTGTACCCATTTCCAGCACCCAGCCTTCTAATGCAAACCATTACAGCAAAGCCATGTTTGCAATGCAGAAAGGTCTATATAAATGCATGTTGGTTCTGCAGAGGAAAGCAGAACGTGACAATTTGCACCGGACATTTCAAGTTATGGGCCGTGCATACCTTGCTTCTGTATTGGTGAAACATGTGCTTCGACGATAAGCATGACAAAGGCTTCTGAAGCATATTTACTGTCCTGTAATCCGACAGTTGCATTGTTTCCACTCTGCCTGTTAGCTGCACTTTTCCCAAGCACACTATCATGCATAAGGAGACTGGACAGAAGTCTCCATAGCCAACGTCCCAGTATTTCTCTCCCCACCCGCAAGAAGCATAGTAATTATCAGAGAAAAGGAAGGGATAAATTCCTCTCCTAAGCCACGTGCCACATCTCTAGCTGCAGTGCAGACTTCTCTACTGCATAGGGATCCTGTGCCAGATTTGCATGCGCTTGGAGCTGTGTGAAATGGCTCAGATCGAGGCAAGAATTTCCCCTGCCATCTTGTCCTCAAAGAGGTTCTTATCCTTAGAACACTAAGGATCCGAAGGATCTTAGATCCTAAGAAAAACGCATATGCTATATATATGGCCCTGCAGGAAGCTAATAGACTATTCTGTGATCAAACAACATAACAGATTTGATTAGCCTGTCTACATCTGTATTCCTTTTCCAATGAATAAAGCCCTTAATATGGGTTGCCAAACATAATTGTCCTATTTTGCCATTCATTAAATTCAGGACCATCCTGGGTTACGTCCCTTACGCCCTGCAACCTTGCTGGGATTTTTCTTCTGCAGTGGATTTTTCTACCAAGCTCTGCAGTTTTGTGTGTGTTCTGTTTTTGTTTTTGCTGGTGAAACAATTGATAAGTAATAAAAGGATGTTTGTACAAATTGCACTTTTAATGGAAAAGAGATGTATTGCACTGAAGTGGAAACCTAATGCAGCTCCTCACAGCCAGCAGACAGGCTGCAGGAGTGAGAACAATAATTCCCTCAGAGAAAGCAATGCACTGTACTTTTCACTGAGTCAGTACAGAGAATTTCTGATGACCTGGCATCTTTTCAATGAAAGAAAGGAATGGTAGCACAGAAGATTAATGGACTGCAGAGAGACGCTACAACCGCTGATGTGGAGTAGCTCAGGGTTTTTTTATTTTACTTATTGGCTATACTGTGTAAGGCTGATACCATCATCAGTATTAATGAAGAGAGGGAGGGGTTGAAAGCTTTCACAAATATGTGTTACTTTTGAATTTTTTTTAAATTAAAAAAAAGGAATAATTGGAATTTAGTGGTAGACTTGGGCAAATCTGTCAGTTTTGGTTTCTCTCATTTCTCATTTTTTCCTATCTTAAATTCAGTTCTACATCAGTTCACAATTTTTTTTATTAAAAAAAAGTCCTCATGGACATTCACAAGAAGTTTAGTGTGACTTTCTCCTAATGTACACATCCTTGTGTGCACCTTTGCCTAATGTACACATTTTTGTGGGAGCGGGGGTTATTGGTTTGTTTTTGTTTTATTATGTATTTTGTGTTCTCATTTTGTATTTTTGTGTTATGAACTGCCCTGTGATCCTCAGATTAAGGGCGATATACACATTTAATAAATAATAATAATTTTTGCAAAGCAATTTTGAACAATATAATGCATTTTGTATATGATTTTACTGATATATGCATTTATATGCACTCTTTAGTGTACAGGTATGCATTTTCGTACATATTACTTGGCTGAAGAACAGCATCTCAAAATTCAGACAAGGGAGAATTTCAAAATGTGGCTGTGTTTCAGTTCATGTATTGTTTTGGAAATACATGTAAAAGGTAAAGGTGAAGGACCCCTGGACTGTTAAGTCCAGTCAAAGGTGACTATGGGGTGCAGCGCTCATCTTGCTTTCAGGCCGTGGGAGCTGGTGTTTGTCCACAGAAACTAGAACAATGAAAGGCAACACGTAGACCAATAAACGATAAAGGCACTAATTCATTCAACATAACAAACACATAATAACATCAGAATCTCCAAAGATAAAGTGTGTAATATAGTCTTTTTAGCAACAACTGCAATAATATTCTTCTGGCAATGCAGTGAAACGTCTTTAGATGCACGTAGATATACGTGGAATGGTGCCAAGGACAGTGATCCGGATAATAGCACTGTTTTGAATGAATCTTCCTCAGCAGTAGCACTTCAGTGAAAAGAATAGACTTCTATGGAGCAGTGGTCATAAACCTATGTACCACGTATATCGACGTGTTGCCTTTCATTGTTCTAGTTTCAGAGTTTGCAACACAGGGGTTAATTGGTTGGTGTTTGTCCACAGACAGCTTTCCGGGTCATGTGGCCAGCATGACTAAACCGCTTCTGGTGCAATGGAACACCGTGACAAAAACCAAAGCGCATGGAAATGCCATTTATATTCCCACCACAGTGGTACCTATTTATCTACTAGCACTGACATGCTTTTGAACTGCTAGGTTGGCAGAAGCTGGGACAGAGCAACAGGAACTCACCCCGTCACATGGATTCAAACTGCCGACCTTCTGATCAGCAAGCCCAAAAGGCTCAGTGACGTATAAATAGCCAAGTATATTTTATGTTCTATTCTATTTTAAGGTCACAATTTTGGTTTCCAGAGTTTGTATGTATTGCGAAGGATATCTGTGATGGAATACTCAGATATTATTATGAAATGTAAAACTGTTGTTTTTATATATTGTTTTGTTTTACCTTGTGGGCTTATAGCCAAATAAAGTACATCTTGATCTTGATCTTGAGACCACAGTGCCACCCGCATCCCCATGTCTTCTTATTTGGTGATTAATGCGTGGATATCAGGAACCATGGGCATAATCCCAGTTCCTCCCCTCTGTGTTCATGCTTAAATATCTGAAAATGATTTGTCAAGTGAGAAAGAAAATTTTAACCCAGCAAACAGCAGAATGAATTAAAAACACACCACCAGTCCTCATGAATTGGAGACAAAAGTTTAAAAAGATATGGGAAGCCTATTCATGGCCCAGAAACAAGTAAACAGAACAGAAGGAGACCCTGGACAGCATATTTAGGGGCTAGGTCCACAATCCTCAATGTGTTCGTGGAACATCTAGGAAAGGGTTATGGAGAATGGGATTACAATATGTTTCCTGCACCCCATGATAAATCTGAACCAACTCATTGTGTTGCTGCTACCAAAGAGCATTGTACAAATGACCGAATAAGGGACATCTTTTAGTAAAAAATGGTTGTTGTAAATGGATAGTTGAATAACTAAGGGAGGAAGCCAGAGAAGTAGGAAGACTTGAACTGTACTAATGTGTAATCAAGGCAGGATTCAGAGAAGGGATATGAGGCATCTTCTACCTGATTCAAAATAAGTAGAATGGGACGAGTTGCTGGAACAGTGTCATCCTCCCCCACCTCACCCTTGTGCAGATGGTGATCCAATCAGGGATCATGTTAGGCTGCCATCTGGCTCCTCAGCTGTGACACTAGTTCCATGCACAGATTCTCTGGGGTGGTTGAAAATGGGGATAAACAACTGGTCTGCTCCAAAGGAACAGATCTATAGGGAAGGGGTCTGAACAGTTCTACCATGGTATCGTTTCAGTGAGATGAATTGGCCAGGGTTACCAGTCACAGGTAAGAGCTGCATGTATAAGCAGCTGCATGGGTATAGGGCTCTTTCACAGTAATGCTGAACATGTGTCTGTTGGGGGCATTTGTGTTGAGTGCACTGATGTTGAGAGGCGTGGACTCAGGAATTGACTTAACACATTATAAGGAGGGGATGTTATGTGAATTTCCCTTATGGAATTTGGGTCATGAACAGAGAAAAGAGACGCCACTGTGAAAGTGTGCTCACAGAGAGGACAGCAGCCACCTGCTTACCTGGGAGTAAGCCCCACTGAATTTACCAAGGGTTTGGATTTGGATTTGATATCCCGCTTTATCACTACCTGAAGGAGTCTCAAAGCAGCTAACATTCTCCTTTCCCTTCCTCCCCCACAACAAATCCTCTGTGAGGTGAGTGAGGCTGAGAGACTTCAAAGAAGTGTGACTAGCCCAAGGTCACCCAGCAGCTGCATGTGGAGGAGTGGAGACTCGAACCCGGTCCCCCAGATTAGAGTCTACCGCTCTTAACCACTACACCACACTGGCGGATTACTTCTGAGTACACAGAAGGGTTACTTCTGAGTACACATCTATAGGGTTACGCTGTAAAGCATTTGTATTTGAAACATATATGATAGTTCTTTGTAATGCAAATGTGTGTTTAAACATTTTACTGGATACCTTGATGCACAGTAGAATGATCTTGCATTTTCCACATCTATGGCAATTTAATTGGGGTGGTAGAATATAAGAGGTGTGCCCAAAGGCATGCTCATATCCAGCGAGGGTACAATCTATGTACCTGTGTACACAAATAGTTGAGATGTACAAATACAATAAGTGTACGTTGTAACTCTCCAATGGCTTTACTTCACCCCCCAAAAGGCACACTCTGCCATTTGTCTCTTTAGACAGTTTCCCAAACAAACACTCATTCACACAAGCTTTTGTATGTACAGGAAACACCTTGTACTCAGTATAATATGTGAGCTTGAGTCTGAATTCATTGGGTTGGATCAGGAAAAGAGCAAAAGGAATTCTGCCTGAGCAATAGGGTTTCCCTACCTGCCTACACAATAGCCCTCTCTGTCCCTAGAGGTCACTCCTGAAGGTTAAGGGATGGAGAAATCAGAATAATTTAGTAGAGCTGCCTTTTGTGAGTACAAGACTCTTTGTGTAGAGAAGGAGAATAAAAAGCAATCATGCAAAATTATTTAATCTACTATAGTTCTCACAAAACAGTTATATTAATATCTAGTCATATATGAATCTGTGTCTGTTGACCTATACATCTGTCTATAGTGGCATACATAAATAAGAGTACACATTTAAGCATATATGGCAAAAGGAATATTGCAGTAACTGCTGAAATCTTGTACAATGTAATATAAAAATTCAATTTAGCAACTGTCTTTTGAAAGTACTTCAATAACAGTACTTTCTTGTTGCTAGTGAATGAGGGAATGGGCGAAATAGAATATATTTTTGTGCAATACTTCCAGTTGTTATCACTTGATCGCGTCCTCTGCAATAACACATTTTTAACAAGGAAAATATGTTTTTGGAATATAAATGTTGTTATTGCCATTTTGGGTGGAGGTCTTTTGTGAAACAAAAATATTTTCTGCTTGCATCAGGATTCCAGGTTCGCCTTCAGCAAGTGTGATACAGTGAATCGGTAAAAGCATCCTTTGGTGAGAAAGCTTATCCCTGTACAGCTTCACGCTGCATAGGAAAGAGGGTGAGAGTGTTATAAATAGGGTGCTTCTCATGCATAGTGATTTCTCTCCATGCTTCTGCAGATGTGCAAAATCAAGATTTAGAGGGCTCGGCTGATGCTTGGCAGGTTTTTTTTTTTTTTTTTTTTTTTAAAATTGCCACCCCCTTTTCTTCACTGCTCTTGATGTACTGACGCCTCTGCTTGTTCTGATGGCTGATTCAGATCACTTATTCCATCAGCCTCGCACATGTGATGTTGATGTAGGTGCAGGGAGGCAGGGTTCTGTGATGCCAGCAAACAGGAGATGGAAACAACCAATGAAAGGTGTCTCTCAGGGAGTTCTGGCTGCTGGGGAGAGAATAAAAGAAAGCAAATTCTCGATTAGCTTCTACCTCTCTCTGAGCAGTTTGATAGACAAATTCAAAGCAGGCTTCTTTAAAAAAAGAAAAGGGTTTTTGTTTTGTTTTTAAAAAGAGAGATTCAAGCCATCTGAGGATTAGTCCACCTGCAAAGGAGTAGCGGCACTGGGCAATGGAGAACTGTAGTGCCCCTGATTTTTCAGCTTATATGTGTTCTTCCTGAACTATTGACAAAATGATTAAAGGGGAATGTTGTCTCCCCACCCCATCTCTCTGACTTGGAAGTATGAGAAACAAGTAATACAAATTTTTCAGGCATCCTTTCCCTCTTCTCCCACATCCAGGCCACTTGGGTTTATTTCATTTGCCCTCATTGTTAATATATTTAAACTGCAGGCTACGAGGGAGGTAAGGATGCTGACTGAGAAGAGGTGTGGGTCGATTTGCTAGCAGTGTATTTTAAGCGCCAGTGAAAGCAAAATACTTGCAAACGCCACCAATTAACCTGTAACATTAAGCACATAATTTTAAAAAAGATGCAGTGGAAGGTGTTTGTGTATGATAGGCTATCACTATTATCTCCTAGGAAAAATACGGATAATAGCAAAATATTCCATGTGTACTTAAAATCCCAGTTTTACATAATCCTTAATTACAGGAGATTTGCATTGCTTGCCAAAACTGGTAATGTTAATTATTTTCAAAAAGCTTTTCCCTTCAGCTCATGTTTGACTATAACTTTGAATGTGGCATCTGTGTGAAAATATACACAACATGGAGTTGGTTTTATCATTAATTGATCAGTTTGGACTATGCAGAAGCATCAAACACATTGGCCAAAGCTGGTTGGTGAAGCATCTCAGATTTGAAAGGCCTGCCTGAAGGATACGGTTTTTCAAAGACACTTGGAAGGCAGCATGGATGACTCATGCAGAACCTCTCTTGGAAAGAAGTTCCACGGGGCAGGGTCTGCCACACTAAAGGGGAGAAACTTCGGTGTAGAACATCTATCTTACATGCAGAAGGTCCCAGGTTCAACCCTTGACATCTCTAGGTAGGGCTGGGAATGTTCTGACACCTCTGCATCTGAAACCTTGGAGAGCTCCTACCAGTCAGCATGGATAATAATGAGCTAGATGTCCCAATGGTCTAACATGGTATATACCGGTAAGGCAGCTATCTATGTACCTAAAGCAGTGATGGGCAACCTTTTGAGCTTGGTGTGTCAAAATTCGCCAAAAAACCGAGCATAACTCGGGTGGTATGTCACTTCGAGAAAAAAACCATAATTTCGCGATATTTATAGTTTAAATAACAAAAATGTATAATTGTAATATATAACTGTATTAACAAGGATGCACAACAGTAATAGTTGTGAAATGGAGTCTACACTATGCTGCAGGATGGCGTTCCTTATGTAAATTAAGATGGCTGCCACTATTTCTAATGGCGGGAAACGGCACTTATAGCACAGGCCCTCGCCTCTCCCAGCCTCCCCCTCACTTATCTCAGTAATGATGGTCAATTAGAAATCAACGACACCCCAGAACAATAGATTGGATGATGGTTGCTGTGGTTATGTGATTGGTGGTAATGGCGATCACAAGGCCCCCAGAGATGCGTCCTCTGCGGCATTCCGCTGCTCCTTGCTCCGCCGGCCGGAAGTGAGGTCAAAGATCCTCTAATGGCCTAACCGGAAGTCCCAGAACTAGACACTCTATGCCGGAGCTCTGTTGTTTTGGCCTACAGACCTCCGGCACAGAGTGTCTACACTACAGCAAATGTTTCATCCTCGGCTACTGCACCTGGCTGTGCAGTAGCCGAGGATGAAACGTCCTTCTTGGCATGCGGCCCCATACTTCTCTGCATGCGGCTGCATGCGGCCGCGTGTCATCGAAAATGGTTATGCATGTCACTGCTGACATGCGTGTCATAGGTTCGCCATCACTGACCTAAAGGCTTGGTCCTTGGTAAAGGGCAGCTGGACCTCAGGGCAGCTGGACCTTTGGATTGGATATTTGGTGAGGTGTCCAGTTCCAGTCCAGTTTAAAGACAAAGAAGACTAAGGCAGGAGAGCAAGAGATATTGAAACTGCACTTCAGTTGCACTCAGATAACAGACTGAGTATGCGCACAGCTCATTTGGTCACAGTGAGATGTATTATATTTCTGATTAAATTATAATAAACATTTCTAAGTTTCCATTTGTGTTTGTTTGTTTGTTTGTTTGATATCCTGCCTTTCTCCCAGTGCAGGACCCCAGGCAATTCACAACATGAATTAAAAGTATATGCAGCTAGAAAATACACCAATCAGTTATAAATATTAAAATAAACACAGGCAGATAAGTTACAATATTAAAAAGAGCATTGAATCAAACCAATTTAAAACCACTTAAAACCACAACAGGAGAAGAAAATACCGGTAAGCAACAAGCATCAATAAAAGACCCTGGCTGCAACAGAAAGTTTGTGGTCAAAGATTTATCTTTCGCTGACGGTGAAAGGAAATCAGAGAGGGGACCAGGCTAGAAGGGACTTCCGCAATCTGGGAGCAACCTCTGAGAAGGCTCTCTCATCTTCTTACCAAATGTGCCTGTGAGGGTGGGTGTGGGGGGAAACAAGGCAAAGGCCCCATTGAAGATCTCAAAATTAGGGCAGACTCATAAAGTGGTATATGTTCACAAACCTTTAGTCTTCTTGTTTGGTGATTAATTTACTGCTTTTGGGAGATGCAGAAGTGGTGACCCTAGGAAAGCAAAAAATAAGGACAACCATATATTAGAAATGTTGGAATTGTCATCCTGTTTCTCTGAGGTCACCTCATAAATTCTCCTCTCTACCCACCCCCCCAACATGGATATTAATCTTCATGTAGGGAAAAATGTGACAATGGGACCCTGAATATTCACCATTGTCTGAAAATTTAAAGCTTTCTTAGGATCATAGGGAGCTGACTCACACTGTGTCAGACCACTGACATCTTAGCTAAGTGTTGTCTACACTGGCTGGCAGCAGCTCAATGGGGTTTTAGACGGGACTCTCTCAGTCCTACCTGAAGATGCATATTTACAACTGTGACAGTAAAACACAGCTGCAGAATATTGCACTTGGTACAGTTTTCTCACTGTGATAATTGCACAAGAAAGGAAGACCCGGGTGCAAGGGGGTGCCATTGTTTTCTTTAACCCATGCGTAAGACGGGCAAGCACTTGCCTTTGTCAAATGATTAAAGAAACAGTTTGCGACTTGCATGTTTGTCAACATAAACAAAATCAAATGATTGCTCAGCGGGAAGGAGCCCCAGGAAATCCAAAGATTTTTTTAATTTTTTTAACTAATTAGGAAAATAATACTGTCTGCTTAATTATTACTTTGCACTGGCTGCTATCAAGCAATGGCAGAATGGCACTTTCAATCCAGTGTCATGGAACATCGGACAAACTTTGACAAATCTTCTGGTATCATTTTTACAACAAGGAAGAGAAATTTAGTCTAGAAGGTTAAAGCAAAGTTGACTTTTCTATCCCATTTCCACCTGGAAAGTTTTGTTTAAAAATTACTATGCTAATAAGCATCACTCATGAATTTCCATTAGCTTCTTGTCCACTCTTAGGAATTTAAAATGATTTGCAAGAATGTAGGCAGATCACCTTCTGGAGAATGCGATTACTCACTTTATTTTATTTTACTTATAAGATTTCTTACATGAGTCAAGAAACAAAAAGGTAGACCAGCAGGAGTTGGCTGTAACTCTAACTCTGACACTGATTGCTAGAGCTGTATCTTCTTGTCAGTTCATGTTTAAATATAACTTCTGTTTTAATTTTATGTGGTGGCGTTGTGTCGTGCACTTAAGCCCCAAATGAAGTCAAAACAAATATTATTTATGTAAGCAAAGCATGCCCAACAACTGTGGCATCATTCAGTAATTTGTTCCAGGCCAAGTCTAATCCGCTTGCCCTATTTTCTGACTGAGCCAACCCTGTCACTAGGCAGAGTGAGATGACCACCACAGGAGACAGATGCTAGGATGGGAATGTGGACTATGCCCCTTCCCCAGTAATCTAGTGTGGAAGTGAGGTGCTCAAGTTCTCTCTGGGTACCTAAACCTCTCTCAAGTTATCTAGGGGTAAAAAGAACCTTTGTCAATATATTTAGGGAGGCTTTTAATGTTTAATAGATTGTTGTATTTTAATGTTCTGTTGAAAGCCGCCCAGAGTGGCTGGGGAAACCCAGCCAGATGGGCGGGGTATAAATAATAAATTATTATTATTATTATTATTATTATTATATTGTGAATCTAAGTATGACAGGTTTCTGTGGGTTAAAGAAAACTGAAAGGGTAAGCAAGGGTAAGAAAAGTTATCCTTTCCTCTTTTCAGCAACCAGCTATACTTAACAATCATTGTAGCTAAAAGAGGGATTTTGAAAAGGCCGCTTAAGCATGAAAAGTGTGTGATTGATAAAGGCACAGATCACTATCACCTTTGAACAAGCATGTGAGCTTTGCCCAGTACATAATGGGATTTGCCAGTGCTTCATTCTATAGTACTGATGTTGAAAGGGAGGGGGAAATTAAGAACCATTAAAAAGATATGGCATTTTGAATTTTCTAGTTGTCCTGCTTTCTGGTAGATACTGCTTTTTAAATAAACTGACTTACATACTTATTTATGTTAAGTCTCAGAAACCTTAAAGTTATTGGGGGCAGACGGGCAATCTCTTCAGATAATTCTCTTCTCTTGCTGTTCTCTAAACCTCCTGACAAATTTACTATCATATATAAATGGGACCCCTCCCCACAATAACTTTAGTATGGTAAGGGGAAGGACTTGGTTTACTCAGTCTAATGATCTCTGGCAGGCAAGCAGTCTGATAAGCAGCAATGACTCTCTGTCAGTTTTATGTATGTTTATTTACAAGAAAAACACATCCAGAGCACATCTTTCCACCTGCTCACATTAACAGTAGTTGATCAGTCTAAATCATCGTCCCTCCCCCCAACAGGAAGGACGCCAAAATCCCACCTTTCTTCTCCTTCCCTTTCATTGTTCTCCGAGCTTCTCCAGTCTCCTAGTACAGGGACTGAATGTCTGGCCTGCCTGCTTAGAAGACACAGCCTCTGACTCTGGTTTATCTGCTGGCTGCCTGGCAATGCTCTGGCCACCTTCTAGCTCTCCCTCTCCTTGGGATCTAACAGTGTCTTCCCTTTCTAGACTCTGACAGACAGCTCTCATCTGCAGAGTCAGCCCCTTGCTCACTTAGCTCAATTTCTGAGGCTGACTCTTCCGCTGCACCCTGGGGGGGGGGAAACGTTCCTGACACCCAGCACGGTAAGCCAAACCATGGTTTAGTGGGGCCACCTCAATGTGTGGGCTCTCATAGAAGAGCTTGCAGCTGCTTTGTTCCTCTCCACTCCCTGGCTTCAGAACAAAACTTGGCTACAGCTCACAGTTCAGATTCTAATTCCAGTGGTGCAGAGCAAGATGGAAAAGTCAACCACAACATTTCATTAAATTCCAACACAAATAAACAGGAACACTGACCATTGCCTATTCATTAGATTTAATTAGAAATAAATTAGGTCATGTTGTATGAATTGAAATTCTGTAGAATTGTTTCAGAATAAACCTTTTAAAAATAATAATAATGATGAATGAATTAACTTCCCCTAGTGTAGGATTCATTTTTATATGCTCAGTTTTTGAGGTTGTTTCCAGTTTGGCATTGTCAGGAATGTATGTATCATTAGATGCTTATAGACATTTGCAGCAGCTGAGTTTATCAAGTAATTTGCAGTCCTGTTTCAACATTAAACTGTTATTTTTTTAAAAAAATACACACACAGTCATGTTTAACTATATATGGATGTACTTCCTCACAAAATGTACATTTCTAAACTATGTTTTATCAAAGTATGCATTTCTAAAAGTATTCTATCATAAAATAGATATGTTTATATGCATTTTGTATGCTTTTGAGCTGAGAATGGCACCACAAAATTCAGAGAAGTGAGAAATCAACAAAATGAGGGCATTTTTATTTACTCAGTGATATGGAAGGTGCAGATTAGGTCAATTCATATGGATTTGCAAAAGAAATGAATTTGTCAAGCAACCCTACTTATATTTCATCATTACAGTAAATGTGTTTCCAAATACTCTGTGCTATATCATCAAAATATTCATCAAAATGGTTGTGATTCTGCACTGCAGCAAGTTGGACTAGATGATCCTTTGTGTCACAACTCCACAATTCTATGATTCATATCCCCCCCCCAAAAAAACAGTTCAAACATATTGCTTAAAACCATAGGTCATTGCAATGTTAAAAAACACAATAAAACAGATGGAATAGATACAATGCAACAAATGTGTTGAGAAATAAAGCAGAAATAATCATAGATCAATGAAAAAAATAATCAAAACCTGGGAGTTGAACCTTCAGATGGTAAAGTTGCCAACTCCAGCTAAGGCAGCTGTTTACCTCGATTTAAATCTCCATCAGACCATTTTCTGATTTCTCTATTGAACATAGCTAAACATACAAAACCAAAATTGAAATAATAGAGACAACCAGGCTTCTCCAGTAGTATATTTTACATTTGCCTTGTAAAATTTGGCTTGTGTGTTGGCTTTCAATATATTCTGGGAGCTGAGTTGCTAATGTAGGTCATCATAATTTGGCATAGAAGCCACTGTCATTGTGAAATGTTGCAATGAAAAACATGTAGACAGAGCCTTCAATGCATACAGATATATTTTCTCCACCCATAGTAACTGATGGATGCTTCTGAAGTTTGTGTATATATACACATCCTTCCGTAGAAATTGTATAAATAGTACTACTTGAAAATCTCTTCAAAAAGAGAAAAAGATACTGCTTTAGCCTTGCTTAAACATGTTAGAATGTATTGACAAGGTCTCAGTATTTCATTCAGAGCATTTCATCATTGCTCCTGCAGGCATCTTGGGATGTTTGCAGTTGTTTGGGTGAAAATTACAGAACAGATGCCATTTTCTAGAGGGTGAAAAGCACTTCTTTGATATTCTAGTTATACAAGAGTGTTTGTATTTAAATGCAAGCTAAACACAATGAAGAGTGTTAGGGCAATAAATGTTTTAAATACAATAGAAGAAGTTGTGCAAGTGTAAGTCCAAATTATTTAAGATGAGAATGTACTCTTCAGAAAGGATTGCAGCTTTCATATTTTGGTGTTTTATCCAAGGCCCACATCTGCCCTCCACATTTAATGCTGCATAATGACACTATAAACAGTCATGGCTTCCCCCAAAGAAGCATGGGAATTGCAGTTTGCTGAAGGTACTGTGAGTTGTTAGGAGACCCCTATTCCCCTCACAGAACTACAATTCCCAGAGTTCCCTGGGAAGAGGGATTGATTGTGAAGCCAGTCTGAGAAGTAAAGCAGTATGGTACTGCTTTAAATGGACTTTGGACTCATCCATACTTCTGTTTGTGGCATAATTCCTTGGCACAGATCCATAATTTCCAGACACAGACCAGAGAGGGTTTCTTAAAAAAACAAAAACAAAAAAATCTGCCACTTCCCCTGGGAAAACCTGCTGTTTACCACTGAATCAGAACAACCATTTGGGTTTTCAGCAGATTGACGTTTGTTCCAATTCAGCAGTAGAGAGCAGGTTTTCCCAGGGAATATGGCAGGCAGGGAAAAAACAATCTGCTCAGATCTGCATCACAGACTTAGAAATCACGTCACAAACAGAAGTGTGTATGAGCCCTTAGAGGGGAAAGGGATTAAAATGACATGTAATTTAACTTGGTGGTACTTGACCATGCCATCTATCCATCACACCTCCACTGCTCCAGATTTCATTGCATCACAAAATGAGAATGTGGAGACCAGAAATGTTGCCTTCACAGCACATTTGAATGTTTTGTAGAAATTAATGAATCTTCCACATTAAGTGTTCAGGATCAAGGTGATTGTATCAAGTGACATTATATGGAGCATTATAGCTTCCTCATGGAAAGTTGGGCTTGAGAAATAATGTGTGTAATGGAAATTGGTAACTGAATTTTAATAAACATTCATTCCCAGGAGGACTTGTGTGTACTGTAAATATACAACACTACTTATCAAAGCAACATTCCTTTTGAACTGAAGAAATGTTAATTAGTATTATTTTTGTTTCCCCATCATTTTCTCTTTTTAATCCAAATAATTCATTACGTTCAAAGCAAAGCTGAATGTGTATTGTCCTTGTTTTCTTTCTGAAAAGTCATTTTTCACATTGCCAAACTCCCTAGCTGTCAGTGTTTTCACATTGTACGAAACATATTTTCATTTTTTTTAATGTGTTAGGGAGGCATAGCACACTGCATTAGAATTATAACATTTTTGTGATCTGACTGATATTTTCAGCAGCCCTAAGGCTGGATCCTTCTTTCAAATGAAAACTCCAGCCCCCTTACATGTGCAGCACAGACAGGACAGTGGGGGTGCACCTCTGACCCCACATGTGAGGTCATGTGGTGGCAACATGAAGACTTTCTCCATCTTCTGGGACCTCAATCATACAACAGTCCAGAATGCCAGGAAAGCCTATGTGCATAGAGGTCTATATGTGTAGGCTTTCTCTGCATAAAATGGGGTCACCAAGGATGAGGTCAGCAGTACCATGCAACCTCAGGAAGGGGCCAGAGCTGTGTCCCTGCAGCCCTATTCTGTGTCTTGTTATGGGATCTTCTATGAGGGCCACACTGAGTTAAGTACTGAGAACTTTTGTAAAACATTTTCCTTCATGTATTTGTCTTCATGCTTAAATAGCACTCTGAGACACTGTGGAACTTGTGTCTCATAGGGATAATGGTTGTTCATGCTGAAATCCCTAATAATTTTTTATTGATGTCCATCAGAGCAGTAACATATAAGGTCAGAACTCATTGACTCATAAATAGCCCTACATCTGCACACTGTATTTGCAATAATTTCTATAGCACTTTTTGGTGTATAAAAGTACCTTGTCTCATTGATCTTTTCAGCAGCTCTGTGATGAATCAAGCTGCTGAGAAATGCTTTTCGCAAAACAACTCATTGACTTTCATTACTGAGCAGGTATTTAATGCTCGATCTCCAACATCTAAACTCACCACCAAACCAAAGTGGTGTTTAATATGTTTTCTGGGGTTCTTACAACATCTCTACTCAGTCCATCTGTCAAACACACACTTCAGTATTTCCACTGAAGGAAGAAGGTGCTTATTGCTCTGAATGCTGATACATTTACCTTATATTTGAGTTAAGTTATGGAAATCTAGGTTTTTAAAAATTGTTTATTGAACCCAGGTGGCGCTGTGGGTTAAACCACAGAGCCTAGGGCTTGCTGATCAGAAGGTCGGCGGTTCAAATCCGTGCGATGGGGTGAGCTCCCGTTGTTCGGTCCCAGCTCCTGCCCACCTAGCAGTTTGAAAGCACGTCAAAGTGCAAGTAGATAAATAGGAACCGCTCTGGCGGGAAGGTAAACGGCGTTTCCGTGCGCTGCTCTGGTTCGCCAGAAGCGACTTTGTCATGCTGGCCACATGACCCGGAAGCTATACGCCGGCTCTCGGCCAATAAAGCGAGATGAGCGCCGCAACCCTAGAGTCGGACACGACTGGACCTAATGGTCAGGGGTCCCTTTACCTTTACCTTATGCCTATAAGGCACTGTGCCCCCAAAACTATATTTTATTGTGGGGAGGGGGGGTGTTGTGTGAGATCACGGCAACTAAAATGACCTTCATGCTCGATAGATAAAAATGTGAAGATGACATCTGGGAAGATGGCATCCTGGATTTTGGCTTCAAAGTGTTAGAGGGTATGTTAAACCTTTATATTGCGTTTGGAGTGTGGTGACCAAATCAGTTTGTGTTCTTCATGATCAGTGGATAAAAGTGGTTTGATAATAAAACACCCTCTTCTCATTATTGCCACCATAAGAGACACCTTAAAGTAATTATTCTGTTCGAAGCAAGGCAGCACAACCTTTTCCCTTTGATTTCCCCATGGATGTGTGAAGTATCCCAGTGCCAATTGACCTGGCTTGGCCTTGGTCATCCTTTGGACAGAGCAGCTCTCCAGTTCTCACAAATGAGGCCTCCTTTCCCAGTTCTGCCTCATACTGCGGGGCAAGCAGGCAACAACACCATTACCTGCCTTACTACTTCACAGCAAACAAAGAGGAGATAAAAACTTTAGAGCGCGATTGCTTTCAAAATGTTACTTCTCAGACAGACTCCCCTACCACTGTCAAATGTGAAAACAAGTTAAAAGCTTGTGTTAAATGGTTTGTGACTAATACACTGCCCCTTTAAATAACTGAGCTTAAAACCATTCGAATGAGCAATATTACCTGTCAGATGGAACTACAGTTTTCAATTTCATTGCACCTGGAGTAAAACCCATTACTTTTTGCGAAATGCCATTTCATTTGTCCTCTCAGCATCACCACCAGCAACAGCAGCAAGCAAAAACTATGAAGTTTGCATTTAATTAGCCAAGGCCCGTTCTGTGTATCCTTCCAGCGCATCTCCGGATGTAAAACATCTCAACCAAACTGGGAAGCGCAAGAGATAAGGAGCAATATGGTCTCTCCCCAACATTCTTCCTTCCTTCTTCATAGCTGCCCCTGCAGTCTGTGGAGGGGTTCAGGCCAGATTGGTTTGGCTCATGTCCTGTGGGTTACTTCAGTGGTGAGCACTCTTTGGGGAAAGAATGGTGCCTGCCAATATCTGTAAACACTACCAGACAACTTCTGTTAAATCAGAAGTAGCTGCTGCCTCTGTGTGCCTGTGTCTCTCTGCCTTTGTCTCCTACGTGTTTTGGTTTGCAGCCATTAATAGCTTGGCCTCCACAAAGCGGTAGCAAAGGGGAGTGTGTCAGAGCAGCGGGCCAAAATTAAATTACCGCAACCTCGCGCTTTGCATTAAAGCCTCCACTAAGTGATGGAAGCTGGTAATCGTCCCAATTTTCGTTAAAGACAATGGCCCTCCATGCAACTGGCTACATTCAGTTAATTCATGCTGTCAGCTTTCCTTTATTGGCTGCGGGGAATGCAGTATTGATTCCTGAACTTAGCGGCAGCACAAAGAACCACTAGTGCATGGTCAAAATGCAGCAATAAAAAGAGCCTGGCAGCTTGAGGAAAAGCCGCCATTCCGCTGCAGAAACAAGGTCAATTAAAGGACAGTGCAGCACAATATAAATAGCATCGCCATTCCTCTTCAGCCAGGATGTTATCACGCTGGCAAGATGACAGTAAATAAAAGAGAAGCTAATGCAGAATAATATAAAGGAATCTGATGTAATTTAATTTCAAGTCTTCCACCATTTTGAAAATGCTAGCAATCGCAAAATACATTTCGCTCTTTAAGTAAGAGTTAGCGATTTCTTCCTAAAGAAATCCTTCTGTAATAAAAACTGAGTGTAAATTAGCTCACGCGCATTAGTCACATGTCAAGTGGTAGATGTTCTGTTTGTAAAGGAAGAAGCTGCAGCCGTGATGCCTCATGACTGCTAGATGCTTGGTTTTTATTACCAGTTTTGAGTTCCTTTTCAGGATCAGATGATTTTAATAATGAAACAATAATAAGTAATTTTAGCTAATGGGGTTCATATGATGTAACATGGTGTTGTGGTCATTTGCATTAATATAAAATATATTGCTTATTGCTAGCTGACAATTACATTTTAAAATATATCATATGCTGGTAAAGAGGCAGTGTGTGTGTGTGTGTGTGTGTGTGTGTGTGTGTGTGTAAAAGTGTGTAAGTGTTACCAAGTGTGTGTAAGTGTAAAATAGCTTGCTATTGGATCCTTTGCATCCAAGCAACCCCTGCCCCCCATCATTATAAAAAAGGACATACATCTCACCTTTCCTCTGTTCAGAACTGATAGGAGGGTGGGTATCCAATCTTAGCATCCAATGAAATGTGAGGATGTTTGAATGAGGGTGTTCATTGTAGGAGAGACTGAACCAGTGCAAACAGGATCTAAACAGGAAGAGCAAACACTTTCTGGTACATTGTGGATTTTTGAGACAGTATTTACTGAGACGTTTTGTGGACACCATAGCAGGTACTAGAGGGGAGTGGGCTGGCTGATATGAGGATGTAAGTTGGGATGGCAGTCCAGGATGTGCATATTTTAATAACAACATGCAAGGCTATGTTTGCATCTACCAAGCTGGACTTGAGAAAGAAAAAGGGAAAGAATGTTATTTTCTGAAAACTCAAGAGAAGCACAGATTCAATGTAGTGCTAAGGAGATAATTATGTCAGCACAAGTATTTCTGCTTGCCTGACAAAATGATCTTCCCTTTGCTCATGCTCTGTTCTAGGGGTTCTCCTAAGCCTCCGGAACAGATTTGGAGAGGGCACCGAGTGCATGTGGGGGGAAGAGAGAAAGAGGGGAAATTCCTGTTCTGCTACCAGGAATCCTTGCATGGGCTTGTCCTAATCGAGGAAAGTAATAGTACCACTCTATTCTGCCTTGGTCAGACCATACCTGGAGTACTGTGTCCAGTTCTGGGTGCCACAACTTAAGAAGGATATTGACAAGTGTGCAGAGGATGATCAAGGGTTTACAAACCAAGCCTCATGAGCAATGATTGTGGGAGTTGGGTATGTCTAAAGGGCAAATATCTAAAGGGCTGTCTCATGGAAGATGGAGCAAGCTTGTTTTCTGCTGTTCCAGAGGCTATTGCCTGAACCAATGGATTCCAGTTACAAGAAAGGAAATTCCGACTAAACGTTAGGAAGAACTTTCTGACGTTCGGCGATGGAATGGACTCCCTCAGAAGGTGGCAGACCCTCCTTCCTTGGAGGTTAAAAAGGCCATCTGTCAGGGTTGCTTTCATTTAAATTCTTGTATTGGACTAGATGACTCTCAGGATCCCTTCCAACTCTACATTTCTATGATTCTATTAATATGGTATGGCCCAGAATGAAGATAGGAGCAAAATCTTGCTCCAGAACAGAAGGAAGGGAATCTTAAAGGATCAGTCCACCTACAATGAAACCTTAAATTATTTGGATCCCAGCTGTAAAGCAATCTTTTGGGTTTCTCCCCCTCTACTATTTTCCAGAACAGTGCTAATTTATTTGGGGTTCTGGTTTTTTTTTTATAACATGATTATTTTTTACCTTCCTAATTGCTGCTGTTCTTGAAGCCTTGCCTCCATCAAGACAGTAATCTTGAAGCCACTTATGAGATGGTACTGGAGGGATGAATGGCTAACATCACAATTAAAACCATTACTTCAGAAAAATGAATGAAATGAAGTCTTCAGATGTAATACCAGGGTCAAGAAAATATACAAGCTAAAATTACTAACCCAGATGGAAACAATGAAAACAAGGCATTTACTTGTTTCAGTCAGAGATTTCAAAAGCAATGGGATATGCCAGATTTCTCCTGTTCAAGTGGAGACCCCAGGTGCTGTTTGATTCCTCCAAGGTACCCTTGAGATGAAACCAAAGGGTGAAGATATGCTTAGATACTTCAGAGCAATGAGGCTGATCTGAATGTGCATTCATTGTTCTCAATGCAAATGTGTCTATCTTTAAGTTTGCATGCTCACAAAAATGGGAGATTAGTGCCTTACTAGTAGAGATTTTGCATGTAAGAGGTTCCAGGTTTAAACCCAGCATCTCTGGCACATTTGAAGTTCAGCAAATGTGAAGCAGAAGACAGCTGTGCACCTTGCTGACTGAATTACTGCAACTCAACTAGAAGTCATCAGAAAACAATAGTGCAAATAATATGATACAGGCATGCACAATCATGTAGTGTTTTTAATGTTTTTATCTTATTTAGTAGAGGCCAGGGGTGGAGAATCTGTAGCTTTCCAGGTGCTGTTAAACTATTATTCATTGATCGAGAAAAATATTTGTATACTACTGTATCGTATATCACAATGGTATGCAACAATATAAAAACATAAAGCCAAATAATAAAATAATAAAAAGTTAAAAGCAAGTTAAAAGCAAAAAGAAATTAAAAACAAACACCAAGAGACCATTTTGGGGGATGTACTCTTATTTATCTATCCATCCATCCCTGCCTTGCCCAATGTATGGTCCTCATACATTGTGGTGTACATTGTGGAGCCAGTGTGGTGTAGTGGTTAAGAGTGGTAGACTCGTAATCTGATGAACCGGGTTCGCGCCTCCGCTCCTCCACATGCAGCTGCTGGGTGACCTTGGGCTAGTCACATTTCTCTGAAGTCTCTCAGCCTCACTCACCTCACAGAGTGTTTCTTGTGGGGGAGGAAGGGAAAGGAGAATGTTAGCCACTTTGAGACTCCTCCAGGTAGTGATAAAGTGGGATATCAAATTCAAACTCTTCTTCTTCTTCTTCTTCTTCTTCTTCTTCTTCTTCTTCTTCTTCATCATCATTTGGACTGCAACTCCCATCATCCCTGAGCATTGGCCATGCTGGCTCTAACTCAGCGATATGCTCTGAGTTCTTCTTATACATCACCTCCCTCTACCCCACTCTCCTCTCTCACTCCCTGCCCTATACTTCACCCACTTCACCTTATTTGAAAACTGCAGTCAGCAAGGCAAAGGAAACTAGGACATGTTCCTCTTCACATACATATGTAGTGGAGCATGGGCAGGCAGCCAGGATTTTGGAGAGACTCTTCCTCAGAGTGTATAGCAATGGCAGCACCATCTTCTACATGTGAAAGTGTTGCCCTCTCTACCCAGCTCCCCACTTGCAGGTAGATCAATTTCTAATACTTGGTCAAAAAAGATGAAGGAATCGGCCGATAATGAGAATGGGGTGGTGTATTTGATCTTGTGGCCACATCACCCTTGTGAAATATGTCAGATAAGTGGCACATTTATTTATTCACTTATTCTTTAGGTCATTTCCAATCTGCAGCACAGGGCAGCTTCACATAGTAAATCATTAAAATGATAAAATCATGGCATGACACTAAAAATACAGCAGGGCAGCAACAATAAATACCTAAGCAGATGGGATGCCCTCCTGATGTAAAACTAACCACAGATTAAATGCCTCGATAAACAAAAACATTTCCAACTGGTGTTTAAATATCAAATACCGCCTGGAAAGGAGTTTGAAAACCAGGGTGACACTACCAGAAACACCCTGCCTTATGCAGGAACGGACTGATGTGTCAAGTTCAGTTTCTCTCAGTTTCTCATTTTCCCATATCTTAAATTCCATTCTCCATATTTTCCACAGCAATTTTCTAAAAAAAAAAGAAGAGAAATCCACATGAAAATTCACCAGCTTCTTAATACACATTTTTTTAATGTAGCTTTGGAAGCAATTTCCCATTCAGTTGATTGGAGGTACTGAAAAGTCTCTTGTGCAGCGTGTCCCAAGAGCCAACTGCCATCTGATTGCCAGCACTTGTGAACAAGGTTTCCCAAGCAAAGGCAATCAACTGATTTTTCAAGACTTTCAAGACTTGAGTAGCGCCACTGCATGCAGGGCTTCCCCAGTGCCAACAGTCAGCTGACTGTGTGCACTAGGATGCACTGTGCCTAAGACTGCTCAGCACCAACAATCAGCTGATTGCTGGCACTGGTGAAGCCCTCATTGTGAGATTAGGTGACTGAGAAATGGCCCCACTCATTTGTGAAACATGACTCGCAGGGGTTTGTGGAGATAAGGATCTGGCCCCCGGGCCAAATCCAGCCCCCCCTACATCTACTATGTGGCAACAGTACACTGAAGGTATAGTATTTCTCATTTAAGTAAGTACGTAATATTCTAAAGTTTGTTCTGGAAGTTACTTGTAAAAATGGGTTTACTGAGATTATATGTGTGAGAAGTCAGGATTTGAGACTAAAATATGACTCATTGAATAGATTTAGACAGGTTGACTAGTTTCTCCCAAGGCATTCTTCTATTAATATCCCGTGATTCACTCTTTGAATACTGTCTGGAACTCACCGAATTTAAACAAGTATTTTGCCTTAATTTGAAAATTATCACCATAATCAGCCACTGAGCTGATGTAAAGCGAACAATCGTACCACAGATCTTTAATGTAAAAAATGTTTTATCTCAGATTCAGTGGTTATACATAACCAAGTTATCTAAATGGTGCCAACTAAGACCCATAATGTGTCTGTGATGTGACATAGCTATGGATTCCAGCTCTGCTACTGGGTGCAATCCATGAAATTAATGAGTCCTTTCACAGGGATTTTTTTCCCCTGTGGATTGTGCCAATTTCGATGCCATACCTACAGAAAAGCTAAAAAGCTTTTGACAAGGAGCATTTATTGGACCACATACAGAAAGAGCATCAAATTTCTACACTTTGACTATGTTCATATTTTTTGAGAAAAGCACAATGGGACTCAGAGGTAGATGAGAACACTACTCATGAGCTTTGCTGGCTCCCCAGCCTCCTGCAGCCTCTCAAAACTGGTTCCTGAACATTGAGTAACCCTCTGGAATGGTGTATGATGACGTATCTTAAAGGGCAACAGGACAGGGAAATTAGGAGAATTAGTGTCTTGCACTGGTGGAATTGTGTTTGTGGTCATGGATCCAAGTCACAGGCATGAGGAACCTGTGGCCCTCCAGATGTTGTTGGACTCCAACTCCTATTTCCCCTGATCATTGGCCATGCTGGCTAGGGCTGATGGGAATTTGAACCCAACAACATCTGGAAGGCCACAGGTTCCTAACCTCTTCTTCAGAAAGTGATGATCTGTTTATTTCTTTAAAAAAATAATCATTCATGTTAGTACGAGCAATATAACTGCAAAAGTCAAGAATTCAGAGGAACATACAAGTTTGGTGACTACTGATGTGGACACATAATAAACTGTGTCATTGACCCCACTCCTACCCTACCAAGCTCATGACTGATGCCACCAATATCTGAGATCATGAACAGCTTTGAAAGCTAATGACCACCCACAATCATCTTGCTTTACTTAGTAAATAAGGACTGTACTTGGTAATATCTTTTGGGTAGGACAAGAAATTATCCCTACCCAGGTGGGTGGCCTGAGACTTTTTGGTATCTGAGTCGAACCACAAAATGTCCCTCTCATGAGGGAAGAAAGGGTGAGTGAAGATGTCCATCAGGAACAAGGGATCTGCTGCCCCTGTGGATCCTGCTGCCTGAGGTGCTTGCTGTCCCCACCTCAGGCAGTGGTAGACACTCAAGTGTGAAAAGACAAATTTGGTTCCCTCCATGCAATTCCATGCTTCTCTTTTCAGAGCCATTCCTTTTGACGCCACGTTTGTCATTGCCCCACAACACCATTTAACAACAAGCAATCTAGAATTCTGAGTAGTAGTAACATGCCCATTAAACTGAGTAGAAGGCAACTGTGCGGCATATTACCTGCTAAGATGCTAGCCAAAATGAAGTCTTCCTCAACTTATCCAAATCCTTAAAATCAATTTCTCTTCAATTAAGCCAGCTGTTCTCCCTATTCCACAAAGAATAAAAACCTTAATTACCCTTCCTATCCAATGCACTTGGATCAGGGCTTGTCCACTCTTGAGACGGACTGAAGCAGCCGCCTTTGGCATAGGTGCCCCACTCGCCTCTGCCAGCACTGTTGGGGTTGCACGGCAGCAGCTTCCAGTGACCCCAGTAAACGAGACTTCAGCATAGGCAGGCATAGGGGAGACCGGGGAGCCACCTTCCCATTTTACCTCAGGTGGTGAAACATGATTGGACACCCCTGATCTGGATCTTCTCTGTTTCTTAAGGAAGAGGGACTTGGACAATACAGTGTGTCTGCACGGGAACAGCCAGCCACCATCAGATTGCTTCTACCATCTCTCCTTTTCTTTCTTTTTGTTAAAGAGAAAGATGTTTTCAGGGTTCTGTTACATGTGCTTCATGTAATGGGAAGTTGGGCCTTGAAATACATGACCACTAATAAGCAGAACAAATCCATTAAATTAATTTTCACGGAGAGCTCGCAACAGCCATCAGATAGCAATGACCTTACTAAATCTCCTCTGGATCAATTTTAACTGCATCAAGAACTTCCATGTCTACATGCTCACTTTTCCTTTTCCCCATATCAAAGTCTTCTTCCTTCTGCCTTCTATCAGACTGATAAGAGTGATTAGTCAGATTTTCTCATAATGTGATAAATAAGCAGGGCTCCCAAAGAGATGAAGTGATAGGATTGATCTGTACAACAGAATAAGAAAATTTCAAAAACGAAGCTCACCTTCTCCATTAGATTTTGCAAATAGAATGTCCCCGTGCCAAAGATTTCCCAGGGCCACACTTCTGTATTTACATTTTTGTGTCATATCTGCTGATTTGTTTTACCTTGTGTCTTGTACTGCAATACTATTTCTGATTAATTATTTTACTGAATTTCAAAATAAGAACATGCAAACATACCAGAATAAGTGTGATAATCTTTCAACAAAAAGTCCCTCCTGCCCCCTAACAATCCCTCGGTCGATATAAAATCTGTTTATTACCTCTATATGTCCAACTGCAACTACCTCTTCTCCATCTGGTAAGATTGTATGACAGGAGCCTTAGTTCTTGTAGTTTGGGTAAGCATTTTTAATTTTACTTCGTTTTTACTATTTTTCACTTCAGGTTTTTAGTCCCTAAGGGTGGGGGAATGTGGAATTGATGAGAGCATATTTTAAATCTCTAGCCTGGGATCCTGGCTCATCTGTGTTGGATTTTATTTTGTTAATAATAATAATAATAATAATAATAATAATAATAATAATAAATTTATACCCCGCCACTCCCCAGCCACTCTGGGCGGCTTCCAACAAAACACTAAAATACAATAATTCTATGTTAAACCATGGATGGGGCATCTGTGGCATGTGAGTAATCTTGGAGGTCCAATCTGGACCATGAGGCCATTTCCCTCAATCCATACCAACCTCTCAATCAGCTTGTGTCACTTGTGGCACCAGCCAATGGATGGAAGAGTGGGGTTCAGTTCTGTCTCAGCTACAAGGGTCTGTTCTCAGCAGTGAACAGGTACTCACAAGCCAAAGCAAAAGAACTTAACCTACCTGTTTGTCAGCTGACAAGTGGAAGGTTAAGTACTGCTCACTTTGGCTGTGTGTGCCTCTTCCCTACTGGGAACAGGTGCACAAAACCAAAGGAAGCACCCTTTTTATTTATTTATTTGCAAGCATTGTCTGCAAGTGGGAAAAGCCTTGCTTGCGGCCAAAGCTTGCAAAAGGCAAACTTCTTTCTCCACTTTGACATGATGGAGAGAGGAGAAAGAAGCATTTTGCCAGTCCTGTACTCAGTGCTTTCCAAAGTGCTGAGCACAGGACTGATAATGCCCTTTGCACTGTGGTTAGAGACTGCCTTGTTATGGAGTGGTATTTAAAAAAGGTAAAGGGACCCCTGACCATTAGGTCCAGTTGTGGCCAACTCTAGGGTTGCGGCGCTCATCTCGCTTTATTGGCCGAGGGAGCCGGCGTACAGCTTCCGGGTCATGTGGCCAGCATGACTAAGCCGCTTCTGGCGAACCAGAGCAGCGCACGGAAACGCCGTTTACCTTCCCGCTGGAGCGGTTCCTATTTATCTACTTGCACTTTGACGTGCTTTCGAACTGCTAGGTGGGCAGGAGCTGGGACCGAGCAACGGTATTTAAATGTACGTAATAAAACAAATAAATGGATCAAATTGCAATTCTTTGCCCAATTTCCTCCACATAGCTTTTGCAGAATTAACAGTAAACAAGCCATCATTTCTCTGTTTTTGTTGCATATAGTAATGCAATGATGGTAGTTTTCACTTGCTTAAAAGAGGTGTTGGGCTGCCGCCTAATAGCCTGTGAAACTAAGAGGAATGCATGATAAATGGAAAGGTTAGGAAAGTGGAAAGCTCCCTGTTCAACTGGCAACGGTAGTTTTGAAAATGAGCTAAGCTGTCATTTCCTATCCAATAGAAAATTGCAGAATATAACACTTGTTTTACAAAAAATAAAATAAAAAATGGGCAAATGTCCATTTACATGGAGGCCTCTAATTGAATAAATCAAATGAGTTGAAATTTTCATTTCCATTATGTTAACTTAACCCCAAAGAGAAACACCTAATGCCTGCCAACACTTCAGATCTAAGGTCCTCTTTGGTGATGGCATGTTCATGTTAATCTCTACAATTTTATCTTCCACCCATGTAAAAACTCACGACTTGCATAAAAGAACATCAGACTGAGTTTCCAAACCAAGTAATACCCTAATTGATCAAGTAGCTACTGCCATGCTTAAATTGTGCATCTAGAAGCAATGAATGAACGTTCAAGTTATATTTATGAAATGCCAATTCTGCATAATTAGATAAAACAAATACCTATAGACCTATTCATTAAACTGTGAATGTAAGTAAATAAAATGTTATTTATTCATTAATTCCAAGAAACAGCCAGAAATAGCTACCAGTTATTATGCTTTTGATGATTCTAATCTCATGTACATTGCAAATGGATAGTAAGAATAATGACAGCGGTAGAGACATTGGAATATAGGTTGGATTCTTTGTTGTGTATATTTATCTTGATGGAAGCAACAAACTGTATTCAACACATTATTATTATTATTATTATTATTATTATTATTATTATTATTATTATTATTACTACAGTGCAAGTGTTAATTACTTAATAGCAATGACATACCCCTCAATAGTCCTGATTTGACTGGGACATCCCAGAATGACAGTAGCCACCCTGACTTCTGATTGGATATCCCATTATTTTTGGTGCAGAGCTCTCATGCGAGTCAGCTGGTTCCCGTGAGAGTAAGTGAGAAGGGTTGTTTTCAACTATATTCAACCAGGACATGCTGCTGCCCATGTTGTTATTTGTTCACCTGGCCAGCAACGATACTGGCTTGCTCAAGGGAAGGTGTTCAGTCTCCTGGCTACCTGGAGTTTTCAGCTAATTACCTATGTTGGTCTGCTGATAAGTTGGTGCAGTCACACATTGTTTGGTTTGTAAAGGGGACCCGAGGGGGATTAATAGGACACGTAAAAGGTTAGTAGAGAGGTGAGGCTGGCTGTGCATGGACTGGCGAGAGACTAGTGGATCCAGTGATGACTTCTGTCTGTGGAATGGGAAGGAGAGTCTCACTCATTGCCTCTCCCTGCCTTCTGTCAGTAGATGAACACCATTTTATACAACGCAATGAATGTAAGTGGCTAGAAAGAATGGCAGTACTGTGCCAAAACTTTTTCCAGGACTCTCTTGTTTTTGATGTGCAAGTTGGCAGATCCAAAGAGACACTTCCTCCCTTTCCTGCTATGAACACATTCCAAAACAGTTCCAAGTATAATCATGCAGCTAGAGAAGATGCTTTAAAAAAGGTCTAATGTCCAGGAGCATTAATATAAGATGCATATTAGCTACACCATTTGGCCACTATGGCAAAATTGTTTGCTTCATTCAGGAAAGACAGGCTACAAGAACAATGGTGCATGTTAGTGGAACCTAAACTAAGAGATGTCCTTTAATTAGCACCATCTTGCAATTAATTAATTAATTAATTAAAAAGTATACCCAACCTGATTAGTTAAAAAAAAACCTCAAAGCAGTTTACAAAGAGAATAAAACAATTACTGGTAAAGAAAAACAACCCATTTTAAACTATTTAAAACATTAAAAAAAATTAAAATCGCTAATAAGCTAAAAACAGAATAAAATAGAGCTCACTATTCTAAATATCTCTTTTCAGTTCATTGCATGAAATGATTCAGTACTTCTCTAATTTAAATGGATATAAAATATTATGTATACAGTAGGCCTGCTATATTTATCCTTTTGTGATTTGAATCTCCTGATTATCCACATTCAGTGTTTCCCCTACGTAGCCACATTTGAATGAAACCTTTTATAGAGGTCACCTTTCTTAGTCTAAATTTTCTATTTTGAAATAATAACTCATTTCTTCCCTCCACTTCCACACAAGATTGTAGGATCTCTCTCTCTCTCTCTCTCTCTCTCTCTCTCCCTCCCTCCCTCCCCCCCACCACTTCCCCATATATATCATATTTTCTGCCGGGGCAATATTGCAAGAGGAGATCTAAATATAAGCTCCTGCAACATATTCATCACACCCGTATGCTTAAGTGAGCTTGCTGAAGAAAGCTCTTCTTCTGGTGATCCCTTTTAGGAATGTTTCAGAGCATAAACATAACACTGCATTAACAAAACAATATTAGTTAGAGCTCAAACTAGTTTATTGCATTCTGCCATGCAAAAATAATAAGGGCCATCAATGTCTACAAGCAGTGATGAAGAGAACATACTCCACTGTTATTTGTCTGTAATTGGGGCCAAGCATCACAATGCTTGTGTAATTGGGACTGCGCTCGTAACACTTCAAGGCCTCCACCTGATTCCTCCTTGAACCCATTCTTCTTCTCCTGATATGGCTCAGCTCAGCAGTGCCAGCTCCCTCTTGTTACGCAGTTGAAAAACTGCGCCCATTAAAAACAGGATATGGTGTGATTTTTTTGTTTTGTTTTGCAGCACTGCATGGGAAATCAGTTGCTGTTCATAACAGCTCTGTGGTTGGTTGATTTAAAGCAGGAGGGTGACTCTGAATTGACAAGCAGACAGTTCGCGAGAGAGGATATTGTATCTTTAAGGTTCTCTGACTGACTGTGTTTAACCGTGCTACTCAGCAGGCAGTAATTAGGTGGTAGCTTTGCAGAGATGGGTGGTTTTTCTCCCCCTTCCCCATATCCCCCCATAGACACATGGATTTCCTTAAATAAAGCACAAAAATGTTCTGGATTTGAACAAATGGATTCCCCCCCTCACTGCTTTTTCCTCCTTTTAAAAAAAAGGCAGTGTGGGAGCCAACAGAAAGCAGATCCCCAGAGGCTCCTAAAGTTATCTTCCCATGCAGATAATCTCTAGGGAGCAATGGCTGCTGGAGGAAGAAAGCGACGAGAGCCATTAGAGAAGCACATGACACTATAGCTGAAGGTCAGAGTGGTCCCGGAATAAATAAGAGGCAGCTGATACAAAGTGACATGGCTGCCACATCTTCTGGCCCAGTTCACAATTTTGATGAGAGAGAGGGGAGTTCAAATGCATAGCAGATGCGATTAATAAATAAAAATGCATAATTATTGTGATGGGGGCAAACCGGTGCTTTCATAGGATGTTTGTCGTGGCAGGGGGTCGTGGTGGGGGGGGGAGATGGAGAAGGAGCAATGGCCACCTGGGATAAAGGGGAAGGAAGCTGGAATATGTCTTTGGCAGATCAGCCCCAAATAAATGTTTGTTTGGGGCATTTTATTGCATAGTTGCAAACGGGGTCAGCAGGTAAGCTGGATGGTCTACCCTCGGATTCCGTGTGTATCTAAAGTAGCACACTGTGGGACGGAGAAGACTATTTGCATAATGTAGTACTGAAACAGCAAATGGTGGTCACATCCTTGAGAGCAATGCTGCTTTCAACCTCATATTTTTGGACTAGGTTACATTTGGCTTTTGGAACCTGAATGACCTTTCATGCAAGTTTGTGTTTCATAATAGAACCATATTCAGATGTACATTTTGACTTTTAAAATGCAGTGAAATGGTTAGAATGTCACACTAAAAAAAGGTAAAGGACCCCTAACAGTTAAGTCCAGTCGCAAACGACTCTGGGGTTGTGGCGCTCATCTCGCTTTACTGGCCGAGGGAGCCGACGTTTGTCCGCAGACAGTTTTTCTAGGTCATGTGGCCAGCATGACTGAGCTGCTTCTGGCAAAACCAGAGCAGTGCACGGAAACGCCGTTTACCTTCCCGCCGGAGCGGTACCTATTTATCTACTTGTACTTTGACATGCTTTCGAACTGCTAGGTTGGCAGGAGCTGGGACCGAGCAACGGGAGCTCACCCCATCGCGGGGATTCGAACCGCCGACCTTCCGATCGGCAAGCCCAAGGCTCAGTGGTTTACACCACAGTGCCACCTGTGTCCCTTGAATGTCACACTAGGACCTGAGAAACCAGAGTTCATATCCCCATTTGGCCACTGGGTGACTTTGGGCCAGTCACTACCTCTCAGCCTAACTTACCCCTCAGCCTAACTTACCTCTCAGGGTTATTGTGGGTAATCAATGAGGAGGGGGAGAACCATGGATACCACCTTTAGCTCCATGGAGACAAAGGTGGGATATAAACACAACAGATAAATATCCTTCATTGCTACACTTGGTAAACATTAGTAGAGATATTAACTACTGCCATTTTAATCTGTGCTATGTTGACCATTGCTTTCATTGTTTTTTGTGATACAATTTATTGTGCTGTATTTCTCTGTGTTGGTAGCTGTTCTGCAGACCCAGCCCGGCTATGAGGTGAGTTTAGGGCATCACCTCAGGGGGCAGATCTGGGCCTGAGGGGCACACCACTCACAGCCTTCTCGACTTTCTCTGCTCTTGAGCTGCCACTGTGCTCCGTCTGCCACAGGCACACCACAGGGTGCGGGCCTGGATCTGCAGGAGGGTAGAAGCAGCGAGGGACAGCACATTTTACCCCAAGCAACAAAATGTCCTGGGCTGGCCCTGCTACTCTGGGCTCCCTTTAGGAGAATGGGTGGGGTATAACAAATAAATAAGTACATATCCAAAACATTAATTCTTGTGAGTTCTGCTACCTGAAATATCACAGGTACAAATCTTTTAAAGCAGGAAACCAGTGTCCTTATAAAAGGTAAAGGTAAAGGGACCCCTGACCATTAGGTCCAGTCATGTCCGACTCTGGGATTGCGGCGCTCATCTCGCTTTATTGGCCGAGAGCCGGTGTACAGCTTCCAGGTCATGTGGCCAGCATGACAAAGCCGCTTCTGGCGAACCAGAGCAGTGCACGGAAACGCCGTTTACCTTCCCGCCGGAGCAGTTCCTATTTATCTACTTGCACTTTGATGTGCTTTCGAACTGCTAGGTGGGCAGGAGCTGGGACCGAGCAACGGGAGCTCACCCCATCACAGGGATTCGAACCCCTGACCTTGTGATCAGCAAGCCCTAGGCTCTGTGGTTTAACCCACAGCGCCACCTGGGTCCCCTATACTAGTGTCCTTATACTGAACGTTAAAGGTAAAGGTAGAGGGACCCCTGACAATTAAGTCCAGTCGTGAACGACTTAGAGTAGGTTAAATTATTGTTTCTGCTAAAAGGGTGAATTAGCAAATCCTCCCCCCTTTCCTAACTTCTTGATTCTTCCTAAGAAAGAAAGAAAGAAAGAAAGAAAGGGCTAATGAATGTTCAAAATAATTCCTAGTGCTGAATGATCATAGGACCAAATACTGTTCTGCAGTTGAGTGCTTGCATCATCCTCAGTGGGTTCCATAACTCTGTCTGACTTTCATTTACCTATGTTTCCTGTTGTTTTCAATGTCAACTCACCCCTGACATGCACACACCATGAGACATCCGTTGGAATCAGGATATACATATGATTAAGAATTAAATTACAAAGTTTGTGTCCCCACCCACCCAAAGTGACACTAAGCCTAATTCACTGTCAGTTAATGCCAGTTGCTTTCCCCACTAGTTCTGTCTATAAAGTTCCTTTAAACTGTAGCTGCATAGGAGACCATTCACAGAAACTTAATACAGGAAAGAAAGTGATTACATTAAATCAAATAATATGAATAATTCATGGCATCATGAAGGATAAAACAACCCACAATGGTTTACTTTTCGGCACGATGTTTTAAATATCGTTTTTGACAGAGCAGAAGGCAAAACAATAGATGCATATTGAATACAGGGTGGGTGGGGCCATGGGGGACACAAACTGTTTCCAAACAGTTTTCTGCCCTTTCAGGGTTTCTGAGACCTTAACGCAGACTTTAAGGCAATGCCTTTGTTAGTAGTTACGTTGAACCTTCTCTCAGCAGAAGGCTGACCTATTTATTTGTGTTAGAACGGATGCTCTCAAATCTTTGCAATGAATTAGAAAAGCAATTATTGCTATGAATACATAGTCAGTCTTTACCTTCTCACCAAGAGAACCGATGTTTTTATGCTGACTTATGGGGACAAGTCATGAGAAGGAAATGCATCTTCTCTGTGACCTGCCCTACTCCAATCCCCATTGACGCACAGCTGATGGTTTTCATTGAGTGAAATCCAGCATAAATTTGTGTTTGCTCTTTGCTGATGCCAAGCTATTCCCCCTTACGTAACTTTGTGGTATAGAAATATTTGTTGCAGTAAATATGATTTTTTTAATATAAAAATGAAACAAAGCAAAATGCACTCTGGCTTTCCTTGCAGAAGCATCATATTCATAGTTGTGGCTGCCTTCAGATTACTTTGGGTGAAGGCAGCCTTGCATCTTCACTGTTCCAGTTGCCTGGCCAGAGCTAGCATTGCACTGCTTTGACATCGGGGAGAGAAAAGAGAGTTCATTATTCTGTGGCATTCCAGGCTGAAATAATTGTGTACCTGGGGCATCCATGCCTGGCTTTTACAGCACCTTCCCATGGACAAATTAGGCACTTGCTTGAAGTCGAAAAGAACTCCTGCTGTGAGGTCCCCCTGTTCCTCCCACAGGAAAGAAGAAAACAGAACAATGCATTTCAAAGCCTTTGGCAAAACAATGATTGGATCTAATGCTGTATTTAAAGCTCTGTGTTCAACATATCACATTTACATGCCATAATCAAATATAAATAATACAGGATGTGTGTAGACACATGCACACGTGCTGTGATTAAAAGAGTAAGGACAGCATGTGGAATTGGGCCAAATTATTGGCCAAATTAACTCATCACATGAGAACTGAGGAGAAATGGCAAAGGGGGAAAAAGTTCAAAGTTAGTTGGAATTAATTTATTAAATAGTCATTCATTGAATATTGCAAAGACAATTAGAGTTATTCATATATAAACCTTTTTTATATCTTTTTCTATTTATGTGTATGTGCATGTGTTGATTCTATCTCTCTCTTTCCCTCCATATACTTTAGCAACTGCAAGATTCACCTTGTATCTGTATTTCTTGGATTTAGAAGCAATCTGTTTTGGATCCAAATAGCTCCATTCCAAATAAGCAAATTATTCTGCCATGTTTTGTTCCAATGTCTTGTTGCTCAGGTCCAAATCATGCAGTTATGCATGAGATGGACTTTGGCAAGGCTCCTTTACATTGCTCCTTCTGGTGAATGTCTCTATGTAGTAAGGCAGTCAGGTGCACCAGGTTATTTGCCCCTCTCCAGACGATAGCTGCTTCGTTTACAATAGCCCTGAATCCTTCATCTTGTGTGCAATTTTGCACTTAGCTGCTCAGTGCATCTTTGTGTTGGGGAGCAAAGCTTTTGTTTGTGCTTATGAGTCAGGTGTCCCATTTATTACATTTTCAGAGTCTTTTCTTGCCCTCTGCACAGAGATGCCCGGGCAAATTTACTAAGACCAATAATTCAGAAAATGGCTGGTATTTCAGCAGACTCTCATCTTGCCCTAATCTTGCAAGACAATGATCCTTACATAACCTTGCAGGTGGCAAGGTTCTTAAACTCCATTTTGTCCCAAAAAAGATGAAATGGCCAATTACATAACTACTAAAGGTCTTTCGCCATTTTAGATTGCAGTTTTAATATCTCTGGGGGATGGTTATTTTTGATGGCCGTGGTACGATATTCTGCTATTGTAGTATCTCCGTATTTCTGTGTTATATGGGTTGTTTTATGTATGTTTACGTTTATGTTGATATATTTATATGGGCTTATAGCCGCAATAAATTTCTACCTATCTACATTTTCAGAGTCCTTGCACTTGGCACCTGCCAAGTGCACAGTGATGTCCCCTCCATTATCTTGGCTGGAACAAACTTTCCAACTTCCTTAACAAAACACCTTCCCAAGATTCTTTTGGAGAAGTCACATGCTTTAAGTGTTATTTAAATGTGTGGTGTGTGACCCATCTCACTACATCTATTGTAGGTAAAATGTCATTTGTGAAAAAGCTTTTAATGTGGCTTAAATCCAAATGTACAATTTGGTTAATTAATTCAGTTGACGTCCTCAGCCACTTAGTCCTGAACAGCTAAGTTACGGCACTAATTGTATTTTGTATTGGGCTTTGTTATGGCATGTGCTGGGTTGAAACTTACCTGTCCCTGTCTCATAGGTATGGTTTTGGTATCTAAAATACATCTTTGGGCATTTTCCATTGTTTCAAAACTCAAAGAATGAATCTAGGCTAGCTTGTGGAAATAGGGCTTTAGTCATCTTTAAATTATATTAGAATGTTTCTATATAAGGAATGCTTTAATGTTTCAAATATTTTTAAATATTTAATGATTTTAATTTCATCTTTTATAGAAAGAAATGTTGTTGCACAAGTTCCTAAAATTGGAAGGGTTTAATCATACTTTGGCTAAATTTAATAGAGTTAAACTTGTAATGTTCTGTTAAAGCGTTATTAATGGAAAAACCTGATGACCCAGTTATGCAGAGAAAGTGGAAAATCAGAACCCAAGTATCTGGATTTGAATATAAAATGTTTAGATGTATAATACATAGGAGTTAGCTATCCATTCTGTTTATATTTCTTGTCAAGAAAGTATAGAATTATCCTGCATTAACAAGAGAGCAAAAAACCAGATCACAATGAAGCAACAGAGCATTCTGTAGAGGAATATAAATAACTATTTTCAAAATTCCATCTAATTTGGTGGTATTTCTCTCAATCCTACCTCCCACCTCTATTCTGCCCTCTCCTGAGCATGCTGTCATTAGTGTAGCAAAGGGCAAGTCCTAGTCCGACATTCCAGATTTCCTTTCCCTTTCCAAGAATAAGCTTCCATTGCCTGATGGTGGTAGTTGGACAACCATGCAGTATCAACATTTGACCCAATGATGCCATTTTGGGTGTAAGCACAAGGGTGAAGGCACTACCCCCCGAGAATTTTTGTAGTCACCAGCCTGGAGGAATGTATGCTGCTTGGCAGGAGAGTATGGAAGGAAACTTTTTGGCTCCAGTTTCTGGTGAGAACTTGACATAATGGTGGGCATAAGGCCCCTCTGTGCAACAACCAAGGTGGGAGTTTTTGCACCACCCCATATGAGAGGTGGGGTGAAGACCTTGGATTTTTGAAGACTGAGTTCTATTGTCTGGAACATGGTGGTGCTTTGCATGTTACTACAGTATTCTATTTGGGGGGTTAGTATTAAGCTGTTAAATTAGATAAGCTTATATAGTGTCCACACAGTGTTTGATTATAGGTGGTATTCAACTTTCGTCCCATCATCCCCCTGTGTGGGCCCCTTGTCCTTCCCAAATCTGCTCCACAGGGTCAGGGGGGACCCCCTAGAACAGATTTAGGGGGTGCAGGGGAGGTGGAAGTCCCATTGAGAAAGCAGAAGTCCTTGCACTGATGGAATGCATCACTCAGTACTACTTTGGAAACCACCCATTATGATTATTCCTTTATTTCTTTTATTATTATACTTATTGTTAATTTGATATGATCTGAGATGCTTTGAACACAATTTTGAGGGGCAAGAGGCATGGCATACAAATAAACATGACGACAATGATGAATGTTGCCTCCAAACAGTGCTTAACCTTTTCCTTTAGGTATTAAGAGCAGACTTTACTATTTGGGGGGGAGGCACACACTCAAGGATGCCTCTGTGGCAGATGCTAAGCTGGTCCATAGTGCTCCCAATGCAGCTTTGCCCCCTCCCCAGAGCCTTCTTGGTTACAACCTGTTTCGTTTACCTTACAGAGTTCAAGGGAAGTCCTCTCTTGTTTACATAACCTGACATTATAAAAAGTCATTTAATGACTCTCCTTCTGTTTTCCTCTTTCCTTGACCCAAAGAACTGCTGGATGCATACAGACATTTTAATTCTAATATTCCCATGGTGGATCCCTGTGGCCTTGAGAAAACTATTAATCTTTATTACTTAGTGGTTTGTACTGTGATCTTTTCCAAATGGGCAAGACACCAGAATGAAGGAAGCAGTGGGAGACGGACTTCTCTCAAAAACAATTCTTAAAAGAAAAGTAATTAGCAACAGGGTGAACAGGAATGAAAGGAGGAAAAGATATCATATGGTAACTGTTTCATAAAGGACATTGGGCAATTTCTGTTGGTCCAAAACGGCATCTTAAAACAGTAAATGCTATCCATATTGGCACAGAAGAAAAATCTCACTATGTTTCAATGCGGCTTTCTCACTAGTGAATATTGTTATGAGTTCGTGGGGTGCCTGGACTCCCCTTCCAATTCCTGGGTGCCAGACACTGGATTTAGCATGTTAAAATTCAAGCCAGGAACCATCCTGGTAATGGTCTGCTAAAGATGAATTGCTAGGGGGCAAAAGGAATGGCTTTGTGCCAGAGGGCAAATGGGAGAGGCTCCTACCTCAACTCAGTATTAGTTAGAAAGGCAAGGGCCTTGGAAGGAGAGTTGTTGTTTTTGGAATTGCAGTTTGCTGGGATGTGAGATGGAGAGAAAAGTGGCAGTCTGTTAAAGGCAGGCAAGCTGGACAGAGGGACAGAGGGCCATAGCTGATTTCTGCTGGCATCCAAGAACCTCTTGGAGTGTAATGCTGTGAGCTCCTCCATCACTGTCTCAGGTTGTAAATATGTGTAAATAGACCATAAAGACACCACAGATTCCACTGTGCCTCATTTCTAAAGGAAACGCAAACCCTGGGTAAGTGCCTGGACCCCTGGAATCTCACACTGCTCAGAGATGGTGGATAATTTGAAAGTGCCTACTGATGCCATTCCATAAAGCACCAGTCATTATAATTTCAAATACTACCTTTGGTTGTTTATAGTTGCAGGCTCTGTAACTGGAAGGAGTCAGGGAGAAGGCAAATACAAAAAGACTATCCCCTAAAAATGTTAGCTGATGTAAAGTTTGTACAGTGCTTGGTCATTTGCTGTGCTCTGAAGAACTGACCTCCTCTGTGAAATATTCCACAAAAATAATGTATTCACTTGAACCGTGCTACAGTTTTACATAATTACATAATCTCTCCCTGTGTAGCTATATTTAATAGTTTTACTATTTTTCTAGCTGGGAGAGGATGAGGCACCACTGAGGAAGAGATTAGTAAGTGGCAGGAGACGGGTAAATGAAATGGCAGGATGCATTTTTAATAGTATATGACCTAAATGCATCCAGAACCATGCATATAAAAA
This sequence comes from Darevskia mixta, assembly GCA_034641385.1. Lineage (NCBI taxonomy): Eukaryota > Metazoa > Chordata > Lepidosauria > Squamata > Lacertidae > Darevskia > Darevskia mixta. The sequence goes on from JAWWNH010000018.1 coordinate 2,921,916, forward strand.
TATACATGTTATAGAGAATGTCCTAAATACTAAGAATATGGACAATCTTCATCTGGTCGATGTCCAAAATGGTCAGTGACAAAAGAGCTTTGTTTTGATTCATAGTTTGTGGCATGCATAGCACGCTGCTGAACTCCAGTCCACACAGAAATGGAGCAGCCCTCAAATTGGAAGGGTTATGGGATTGCGGTGACAGTTAAAAACAAAAGTCACATTTAAAAAAACAACTTTTATCACTTTATGCTACAGTTACTGAATCCCGTTATACCCCTCTCCCTTTCCTGCCAGTCATTAAGAGGCTTTGTGTGATAGCCTCATGCTTGCTCCCATCATGCAAACACCAAGAATTTGGCTGCAGTATTACATCAGGCTAATAATTTTGCTTTGTAGATATACAAGAATTTCAATATGCCCATTATCTCCTGTTGTGTGAAGTACATAATTTCAAACTTTTTTAGCACAATGTTATATAGTGGTTACGTTCACACAATTAATGAATTCCAGAATTCCACAATGGTCATTTTTCACTCTCGCATATCTATTTCTAGCTATCAATTTTATTGATGTGGCATACGGCTTTTTATCATTTCTGCAATACAGAAGTGAAAAGCAACTGAAACCTGGTGGGATGAGACTCATGACTGGAATGTAGAAATTGAGGTGTACAATCTGCTCAAAAGGAGCAGATCAAACAGGAAGGGAGGAGTAGCAGCAATATATATAAAGGATGTGTACACTTGTGAAGAGATCCATGAGCTGGAGCATGAAAGGCAGATTGAGAAGATATGAGTAAAATTTGTGGAAGAGGGAAAAAACAATGACCTTACTTCCAACCCAGACTGGAGACTTGGACGATGCTTTCCTGGAGCAGATTGCTAATAATAATAATAATAATAATAATAATAATAATAATAATAATAATAATTTATTATTTATACTCCGCCCCAGCCACTCTGGGTGGCTTCCAACAAAATATCAAAATACGATAGTCTGTCAAAAATTAAAAGTTTCCCTAAACAGGTCTGCCTTCAGATGTCTTCTAAAAGTCAGATGGTTGTTTATTTCCTTGACATCTGATGGTAGGGCGTTCCACGGGGCAGGCACCACTACTGAGAACGCCCTCTGCCTGGTTCCCTGTAGCCTCATTTCTCGCAGTGAGGGAACAGCCAGAAGGCCCTCGGCGCTGGGCCTCAGTGTCCGGGCAGAACAATGGGGGTGGAGATGCTCCTTCAGGTATAGTGGAACGAGGCTGTTTAGGGCTTTAAAGGTCAGCACCAACACTTTGAATTGTGCTTGGAAACATACTGGAAGCCAATGTAGGTCTTTCAAGACCGGTGTTATGTGGTCTCGGCAGCCGCTCCCAGTCACCAGTCTAGCTGCCGCATTCTGGATTAGTTGCAGTTTCTGGGTCACCTCCAAAGGTAGCCCCACATAGAGAGTATTGCAGTAGTCCAAGCGAGAGATAACTCGAGCATGCACCACTCTGGCAAGAAAATCCAAAAAGGAGACTTCAACTACCCCAATATCTGATGGAACTCAAACTCTTCCAAGAATGTAAGGTCCAACACATTCCTCAATTGCGTCGTTGACAACTTCATTTCCCAGAAGGTGGAAGAAGCAACAAGGGAGTCATCTCTCTTGGACCTGGTTCTCACCAACAGAGAGGAACTGATTGATGAAGTGAAATTACAGGGAGCCTTGGAGGAAGTGATTATGTCTTCTTGGGTTTCATTATACACAGGCAAGGGAAAGCTGCCTGTAGTCAGACATGTACTCTGGACTTTAAGAAGGCTGATTTCGAAAAGTTTAAGGAACTACTGGGTGAAATCCTCTGGCCAGAAATACTCAAAGAGAAGGGAGTCCAAGATGGATGGGAGTTTCTTAAAGATGAAATATTAAAGGCTCAAAGGCAGATAATTCCGACAAGAAAGAAAAGTAGAGGACACCTAAGAAACCAGTGTGGCTGCATAAGGAGCTTATACAGAGCTGAGATGTAAGGAAGGAATATATAAGAAAAGGAAGAAAAGAAAAATCACAAAGAGTATATATGAGTAGCTAACAGTTGCAGGGAGAAGGTCAGGTGGGTCAAAGCTCAGAATGAGCTGAAGAGAGGTTAAAAAATAATAATAAAGGTTTATTAAGCTATGTTCAAAGCAAGGGAAAGAACAAGCAAGTAGTAGGCCCCTTACGTGGAGAAATGCTATTGGGAGATAGAGAGAAGGCAGAACTGCTCATCACCTACTTTGCCTCTGTCTTCACCCAAAAGGAAAGTCGGATTGCAGAGGCAGCTTACAAATTAAAACGCTGGAGCTACAGTGAAGTCATAAATCCAAAAGATCAATAATAGCACGATTTTTCTGGAGCCCACTCTGGAGCCAATTAACCATCTGTTTAAGAGAGAGAGGGAGACAGAGAGAGATATAAAAATACTTATTCTCTGAAAGAGAAGTGGCACAACTATGTTGTAGGTGTTGGAGAAGTAGAATAGCTGACACCCTTGCCAATACGAAATATTGTCTCAGGGAAAGGGAACTGCATCAAAAGAAAGGATATGTTATGGGGTCAGCAACCTTTTTGGAACACTGAGCACATTTGGAATTTTGAGAAAGTTCATTGAGTACCAGTCAGAAATTGGCTGATAGATGTGTTGCATAACACAAAATAGCTGCTAGATCTCAAAGAGCAGGAAAAAGAGATAGGGCCACAAAGTGGTTCAGGCAAGCCCCCCAATCAATGGAGGGGAAAAGCCTTTCCTCATTGTATCCATACCTGTTGAGTTATGTTGGCGGAAAGAGTCTGATTGGCCCAAGGTCATCCAGTCATGGCTGAGAGAGGATTTGAATTTCTGTTTCATCACTCCTAGTCCAACACTCTAAGCATTACACCACACTGACTCTCCAAATTGATAACTTGCATTTTAATACGGATTTTTATTTTTTATTTTTTTAGATCTTATGAGTGGCATCAAACTCTTGTTTCAACCCAACTGTTAGAGGCACTGGCCAACAAAAACCTTGGATGCCGTTCAGCATAGAGTAAGACGTGTTTAGGACCATTATTTCAATAAATATCCAGGGGAACTGTTAAACACTTAAACAAAAAACCAAAATCTAATTGTGTCTATTTAATATCAACATATGTGCATTCTAATTTATCTTGCATATTCATTTGCTCGTTAGTGACATTTTGCATTATTTGATTAAATTGCCTCTCTGCTTCACTCTAGCAATATTAAAATGGTTAAATGGTAATAACTGAGTATAAGTATTGGAATTAACCATCTATAAATATATAGAAATATAACACTTGCTATTTTTTTTGCAGGTAACAGAGATAATCAACAGGAGTGGGGACTTTACACAAGACTTTCTTTTCTATAGGCAAAACATACAGTTACCGGGAAAGTATGCTCACACACCCCATTTTAAGTATTTTTTTCTAAGCACTTTGGCTCCAAATCTCCATTTTGCCTGGGACAGATATGCTAAGCGGTGACTTCATGACACAAGGCAATAAAGGAACACGTGTGCACTGACTATTAACATAGGTGTGTTTCCACTTTCTCTTCAGCAGATCTGGGATCTCTGGAATATGCACACAAACCTTGCTCCCCACATCATTTCTAATGAAATTCCCTCTCGCATGACTGATTGGCATTCCAGATTGGCATTCCAGAGCCCTGGAGAGGGAAAGCACTGGAAAACGATAGTGTAAATAACTGAGGAACCCAATAGCATGAACGATGGTTAGTGATCTCTGCCAAAAGGATGCACACGCCACACGCTGATCACCCACTACAGAAAATGGAAAACCCCTCTAGCACTATCAATGCCCTCCTTCAGTTTAGGAGAAACCTCTCCCTCATATAAATGGGCCTATAATACAAATACCCAGCTAGTCACGAGGATCTAATCCATTCAGACTTTTATTTTTTACTGTTCCTGAATACCAGTTGTTGGAAATCTTGAGTGGGGAGACTGCTGTGTGCACATGTTCTGTTTGCGAGCTTCCCACGGGCATCTAGTTATCCACTGTGAGAACAGGCTGCTGGGCTGAATGGACCCTGCAGGCCTCTTTTTGGTTACTTACGTTTCCCCAGATCTCTCTCCTCCCCACATTCCCTGTTTTCTCATTTTTATTACTCTTTTATTGTTCTTGTGGCACCCATGGGGTTAGGAGAAAACGTCATTTGATGTTCAGGGGAGAGGTGTTGCTTCTAGTACAAAGTGACCTCAGAGCCTTTGAACTTCTCCTCTTCCTCCATCTCATTCAATTTCCTTAAAGGGAAAAGTTTCTCTAAGAGAAAGTTGCAATGTGCAAGCAGAAATCCTTCTGCTAATGAAACAAGTTTGTTGGATACCACCTCATTTGAGAGAGGCTTCTCAAACGAGGTGGTATCTCACTTACTTTTAGGAAAGTTAAAATAGAAGAAGAAAATGGTTTCAAAACTCTTGGGATATTCACTCCTACCAAAACTTTAGCCATCACTCCCAAACTTGGAAAGGGAAATCACTTAACATCTTACTGGTAGGAGGATTAAAGGTAAAGGTAAAGGTACCCCTGACCATTAGGTCCAGTCGCGGACGACTCTGGGGTTGTGGCACTCATCTCGCTTTACTGGCCGAGGGAGCCAGCGTACAGCTTCTGGGTCATGTGGCCAGCATGACTAAGCCGCCTCTGGCGAATCAGAGCAGTGCATGGAAACGCCATTTACCTTCCCGCCAGAGCGGTACCTATTTACCTACTTGCACTTGACATGCTTTCGAGCTGCTAGGTTGGCAGGAGCAGGGACTGAGCAACAGGAGCTCACCCTGTTGCGGGGATTCATAGGATTGGTAGGAGGTTTAATGACCCCTAATTTCTTCTGGTTATTTTTGTAACAAACTACATACTCACTTATTCTAAATTGTGGCTTAATGTCTTGTTGCTAAAAACTCCTTCCTAGAAAACCTAGTTTTTGCCATGGTACATTGTGATTCTTGCTTAAAGATCCCAACACATCTCCAGTGAGTGCACATGATAGCAACTCCCATGGCCCATGCACAAGCATTAAAGGTGAAGACTACAATTTGTGTATTTTACTTTCTGGAGGACTTGCCTTGGGAAGTCATAATTGGCAGGGTTCTCCCATCATGCGCACCTGATGCAAATGCACACATTGTAAAAGACCTGTGACATGTTTTCATGGTTTTTGTAGTTCTTTGTACACCAATAAAGCTGAAATGTTTTGTGGGAGGCAGCCCAGAGGGATTTTGAGAGGCTGTCAGAGGTGTACACACAGGAAATTGCAAACCACATGAATTCTAGTTTATTCCACTATTACATTTTAAAATTCTGGGAAACCTATGTTGTTGTTTAACAATTTGATACTAAAGATCTTCCTTCCTTCCTTCCTTCCTTCCTTCCTTCCTTCCTTCCTTCCTTCCTTCCTTCCTTCCTTCCTTCCTTCCTGTAATAATATATAGGGTCCTTGATTTTTTTTCCTTTAAAAAGCCCTATAACTCTATAGAATCAAAATTATTTACAACACAGAGAACTTATAATTAACCTAATTTCACCGTGCTTATTGAACAAAATTTATTCATCACAGGGATAAAAATAAAATTGCAGGCTAAGATTCTAGTTGTGGAAACTGGAGCCCAAGTGATTCCTCCTTACCTTTTATTATGCACTCTATGAATTAGCCCTAGTTTACTAGTTTTTATTGGTGTCAACATATTTTTGAATACTATTAGCATAGCAATCAGGCCTCTTCTCAAGCTACTGAATGGTGTGTTAACTTCCAAAATAAATAGACATGTGGCGTGAAGGATGAGCTGTCACTTCGAGAAAGATTTAGTGTTCTAAAGTAAAAGGCACCTCTAACTGAAAATGGGGATAGTGGCAGGATTCGGAGAAAATCGAACCACTTTGGGTTGTCTCCAATGGTTTTGCTCAGCTAAATATAGGAAGCAGTGATTTTTGACCTGTCCTGCCTTGTTGCAAGCAGAACTATTTCTGCTCTGCTACAGTTCAGCTTCAGTAGATAGAGAATGGTTTGCCTCCCTCTTTCATAACACTAGAACTTGGGGAACTTGAATAAAGCCTAATGTTGAGAGATTCAGGAAAGACAAAAGAAAGTACTTCTTCACACAGTGCATAATTAAATTATGGAATCTTCTCCCACACGAGGCAACAATGGATGACTTAAAATAGGAATGGACAAATTCATAGAGGATAAGACTATCAATGGTTACTAACTATGAGGGCTATATTCTACCTCCACTATCAGAGGCAGGAATGCTTCGGAACATCAGTTGCTGGGAGCTGTGGAAGTGCAGAGTGCTTTTGCACTCTGGTCCATCTTCCTACATGCATCTGTTTGGTCACTGTGAGGATGCTAAACTAGATGGGCCATTGACTTGACCCAGCAGGTTGTTCTTAAGTTCTTAAATAAATGTTATGCTGTGGCTTATTTGTATACCACTTTTTTGACCAAAGGACTCCAAAACAGTGAACAGAATATTTAGGCAGAGATAGCTCAGTTGGTAGAGCATGAAACTCTTAATCTCACTGTCATGGGTTTGAGTCCCAAGTTGGACAAGATTTCTGCATTGCAGGGGGTTGGACTAGATGACTCTCATGGTCCCTTCCAACCCTACAAATTTATGGTTCTATGATATTAGTACAAAAGAAAGATTGTACAAAAAAATTGAAATAGGTTGATGTTAACAGAAGCTTATTAACACCTGTTTATTGGCCTACCATCATTGTTGTAAAGAGTTGACAACAGAGCATGGCTGGATGGACACCACTATATTTGGAAAGAGTTTTGCAAATATGTACATTTATTTTATTCACTCTCTGCCAAAATATATTTTAAATGAGCATGTTCATGGAAACTTCAGGCTACTTTAACCTAAATAAGCTCAACAAAAGCATAATTTCACACAACTGAGAAGTTTAGGCTAAATGAGTATGTTTGAATATGTTGAATTGTAAGAAGAAAAAAGCAAACCAGAATTCTGGCTCACTAAGGGTTAAAACTTGAGAACTGTCTATAGCTCATTTCTATAGTAACCACAAGACTGAGACTTTTTTTTTTTAATGGGCACCTAATAATTAGAAAGTGCTAGAAGGTATAACAATATAATGAATCAAAACTGATAGACTTGTGGGTTTCCATAGAAACATGTATAATTATGATAATCGGTCCCTGGCGTACCCTCAAAATCGTATACATTCAGTTAAATGCAATAAACATTAGGCACTATTTAGTGAGCGGTGATGCAAATTAACAGTGTGAGATACAGGGAGGCTATGAATAAAATTGCAGTACAGTTTATCTCAAACTAATTTCCCAGATTGCTTTAATAGGTATGCTGTGTGGATGGGAAGAGCAAATAAAACTGTGTTTTGCTAGTGGTAGTGCTAACAACAATATTTCAAAAAGTGGGCTGAGTGACTGTTAATTCTGATGCAGATCAAAATTTACTGCAACGCATTATTGCATGTGGGATGTGACGGCTGACCTGGTGGGGTTCAAAAGATTTACTTTGGGGTTGTGAGGAAAAGGAATACAGCTCTGTTTCCCCCCTTTTCTAAACAATTATGTTTACTCCTGGTTTAACTATACCCTTCTCAGCATTAAAGGCAGTGAAGACATCTTCTTATGTCAAGGATTTCACCCCTCCTCCTATCATTGCTTAACAATCTAGTGACTAGCATATGGTTGCAGAATGTATCCTTTTGATTTCAGGAGAGGGAAGATTGTAGCTCAGTAGCAGAGTGCTTGCTTTGCATGCCAGCTCCATCTCCAGTTAAAAGGATCAGGAAGCAGGTGAAGTGAAAGATCTCTGCCTAAGACCCTGGATCACTGCTGTCAATCACAGGAGGCAAGTCTGGGACAGATGGGCAAAGAGGGCAGCCCCCCTGCCCTTTAGCACGATGTTGCTTTCCTTTGATGATTCTGCCCTGTAGAATCTGCAGAGTGCTAAACAAGCATCTATCTTTAGACCTCAGTTTATTGTTATAATGTTAAGATTTCACATTGATCAGAATAGTTTGGGGCAAAAATATTCAGATGCTCAAAACTCAGAAGGCAAAAAGAAGCAGCTCAGGCTTTATTCATGCACATTATTGTGCTGATTTCAGTGGGATCTATTTGAGTAAACCCAGTGCTCCCCCCCCTAAAAATGTTTAGGGGGACTCGCATTTTGACTCAAGAAAATCACCATTTTATAGTTCAAATTGGGGAAAATAAATACAGTAAATGGACAAAAGTGCAAAGATTTACAAAATGTTTAGGCGTATGCGTACCCCTGTGTCCCCCCAGAAAAAAGCACTGAGTAAACCACATGCAGTTCTACAGGCTGATCCTCAGCTACTCTGATATTTGTGATGTGTGCATGGTAGCTGTAGGCATTCAGATGGATATGCATGCAGAGCTACTCTCATCAAGGAAATGCAGAAAGTCCTTCTAGGGAGCAGATGAGCTCAGGAATTGTGTTTGTTTCTTGATCCCTTGTATCAAACTGTAATGGACCGATGGGAAATACAACTCTGTGCAGGTGTTATTTCTATCAATTAAAATGAATACTTTCAAGATGTGGCTGTGCAATGACAGGATAAGATTCCACTTGGGTGCTATAGCAACCAGTTATGCTGATTGCAGAGCTCCACTGATTGTGTCATCCAAATCTATCAAATCAACTGATTGAGGACCTATCCAGTATGGCTAAGTGCTTTGCACATGTGTCCCCTATATATTGATGCACTAAAACTCCCATCATTGCTGACCATTGCTGACTGTGTTGGCTGGGGCTGATGGGAGTTGTAATCTAACAACATCTGGAGGATACCATGTTGGCTATTCCTGATGTAGACCACTGAGAATATCTTCCTACAATCCTCTTCTGAAATTGATAGTGAAATATATATCAACCTTTTGTAGGACAGATCATCATAGATCTCCACAGTGCAGCAATCTTTTTTATTTGCTTTCTGTGGGTTGGGCAAGGCAAATGGTCACACATGAACCTAATCCTATTTGGAAGTGGACTATGTTTTAAGAGATGTGCTTTGGTCTTGCTTCTTCACACATTTACCTGGACAAGCTGCTCCTTCATTCCTCTAATACCTGGTTAAGTTGATCACCAACTCAAGTGGTTGGGGATATGACAGTAGAAGAGAAAGTAATATCTCATTGTGTGGTTTAACTTAATAAATTCAATTGAGAAAGTGGTCACATCAGCACATACATGTGTCTAACTACTAGACTGGTGGGTTTGGCTCACTGTATTTCATAAAACAGCTATAAACGAACTGTAAATCATTAGCTGTGTAGGTGTGCCAATATGTCCAGGGTGTTTCTAAGACAGATGTACTTTTATCAAACAGGCAGGCAGAATTTCTCCATGCATGGGATAACCTACAATGTAGGGATGGGAAACTTGTAACCTTCCAGATTACATTACATTATAATGTCAATTATCCAGAACATCTGGCCATTTGAGCTGGGGCTGTAATAGAGATCTGCAGAATATGCACCAGAGGCTGAGGTGTATATGAGATGATGGATCTAGAAACAGCAAAGTTTTTTTTAAAAAAGAATTAAATTGTTATTATTATTATTATTATTATTATTATTATTAAAAAGCTGATAAAGCACATGAAATTACTACCCACTGCACAACTCAAAAAAATTAACTATTTTGATATTCCTTAGATTCCAATAGGACTATTTGTTTTAATGTGTTTCACATTATCAGGGATATTAATTTGTCTGCCAGTCAACCTAGTTTTAGTTGGTGTGAGAAATTGGAATGGAGAAGACACTCAGAAAATTATAGTCTTCAAAAGTATAAGAAGCTATTGAGCAACTGAAAGAAACTAGGGTGGTGGAATGGAATGCGCCATGCAGAATAATTACATGTACTGACAGAAATTAGAATTCTCCATTGTAGATTTTTTCACAGCCAAACTGGTGCCACTGACACAAGGTGGAGGCATCAGAAAGTTTATGGGAATCCCAAAGATGGAAGGCCCTCTAAAATGGAGTAAGCTCAAAAACAGCTCATTGAAGAGTGGCAATGAAATACAAATTCTGTGAGGGAGATGAGAAGCAGGACAAAAAGGGAAAGGAATGGAATATCTTGAACAGGAGCATTTTATTACAGGGTCTCCACTTACAGTGCTGCTAATACTAATTCTACACAATCACAATAAAATCTCAATATAAATATCCTAAAAGCCATTGCAATTGTTTTAACAATTACACTATCAAACTTTATTAATTCATAACGTAAGAATGTTCAGAATAGCTTTTCTATTGCCTGAAAACACAAAAAACATCTTAACATTGTCTTGCATTTACCCTTTCTCATACACCAATTAATTTGTTTTGGCATATGGTGAAATATCTTGTGTATCACAACAAAAGCCTACATTTCTAATTAAAAACATAGTCTTAGATTTATTCATATTATGGCCTTAGATTTATTATTATTTTTAATATTATGCCTAATGGTAAACTGTATTTTTAAAATAAAGGTAAAAAAAGTAAAAGGTAAATATTTTAAAATATACAAATCAAAGCCCATATTAGACGTTTGCTGTTATGCTAAAGGAAAGAAAAAGAAGCATAGGATAAAATTGTCATTGCAAATAGGCATTATATGAAAAAAAGAAGAAGGGTGAAGAGTAATTCTTGCAGTAGGGCAGTAAACATACAGATAAAAAAAATCTTCCAGCCATTATTCAACATGATTACTATACTCTTACTATTATTAGAACCAATTTACTGCAGTTTTAATAAACTACAGAATCATTTCTATGGCTTTTACTCCAATATCCCTGTAGTTTAGTTATAACTTTATTAAATGTACTTTTATTATGGAGCAATATAATCCTTGGAGTGAAGGTATAAGGCACGGAACCAATAAAAAAAAATTAAAAGTAGAAAAGTGATTTAAAGTAGAGAAATTGCAGGATTTTTTAATGTGACTGTTACTGCAGTTTGTAGAAAGAGATCGAGACAAATTTTCCTGTAGCTTTTTGACAGAGTGCTTGCTCTGAACACATGATGGCCCCAGGTTCAATCCATGTCATTTCCAAGCATGGCTAGAAATAGTCATGCCTGAAACATGGAGAAACACTGCCAGTCACTGAGCCAATATTCTGAACAGAAAAGGCAGAGACAGGGGTCATAGGAGTTGTAGTTCATGTTAAGTATAATTGTTTAATTCACGCTGGAATGGAGAATGCCTGTGTGTATTGCCGAAAGGATTTAACTGGAAGATTCCATTGACGCTAAAGAAGAGCAAGAAGAGCTCTCTAAGCATATTATCATAATAAAGGACAAAAGTGGAAAGGACCTAACAGAAGCAGAAGACATCAAGAAGAGGTGGAAAGAATACACAGAGGAATTATACCAGAAATATATGGAGGTCTCGTACACCCCATGTAGTGTGGTTGCTGACCTTGAGCAAGACATCCTGGAGAGTGAAGTCAAATGAGCCTTAGAAAGCACTGCTAATAACAAGGCCAGTGGAAGTGATGATATTCCAGCTGAACTATTTAAAATTTTAAAAGATGATGCTGTTAAGGTGCTACACGCAATATGCCAGCAAGTTTGGAAAACTCAGCAGTGGCCAGAGGATTGGAGAAGATCAGTCTACATCCCAATCCCAAAGAAGGGAAGTGCCAAAGAATGCTCCAACTACCACACAATTGCGCTCATTTCACACGCTAGCAAGGTTATGCTTAAAATTCTACAAGGCAGGCTTAAGCAGTATGTGGACCGAGAACTCCCAGAAGTGCAAGCTGGATTTCGAAGGGGCAGAGGAACCAGAGACCAAATTGCAAACATGTGCTGGATTATGGAGAAAGCTAGAGAGTTCCAGAAAAACATCTACTTCTGGTTCATTGACTACGCAAAAGCATTTGACTGTGTTGACCACAGCAAACTATGGCAAGTTCTTAAAGAAATGGGAATGCCTGATCACCTCATCTGTCTCCTGAGAAATCTCTATGTGGGACAAGAAGCTACAGTTAGAACTAGATATGGAATAACTGATTGGTTCAAAATTGGGAAAAGAGTATGACAAGGCTGTATATTGTCTCCCTGCTTATTTAACTTATATGCAGAATTCATCATGTGAAAGGCTGGACTGGATGAATCCCAAACCGGAATTAAGATTGCCGGAAGAAATATCAACAACCTCAGATATGCTGATGACACAACCTTGATGGCAGAAAGTGAGGAGGAATTAAAAAACCTTTTAATGAGGGTGAAAGAGGAGAGCGCAAAATATGGTCTGAAGCTCAACATCAAAAAAACTAAGATCATGGCCACTGGTCCCATCACCTCCTGGCAAATAGAAGGGGAAGAAATGGAGGCAGTGAGAGATTTTACTTTCTTGGGTTCCATGATCACTGCAGATGGTGACAGCAGTCACGAAATTAGAAGACGCCTGCTTCTTGGGAGAAAAGCAACGACAAACCATGAATACAATGATGGTGACAGCAGTCACGAAATTAAAATACGCCTGCTTCTTGGGAGAAAAGCAATGACAAACCTAGACAGCATCTTAAAAAGCAGAGATATCACCTTGCCGACAAAGGTCCGTATAGTTAAAGCTATGGTTTTCCAAGTAGTGATGTATGGAAGTGAGAGCTGGACCATAAAGAAGGCTGATCACCAAAGAACTGATGCTTTTGAATTATGGTGCTGGAGGAGATTCTTGAGAGTCCCATGGACTGCAAGAAGATCAAACCTATCCATTCTTAAGGAAATCAGCCCTGAGTGCTCACTGGAAGGACAGATCCTGAAGCTGAGGCTCCAATACTTTGGCCACCTCATGAGAAGAGAAGACTCCCTGGAAAAGACCCTGATGTTGGGAAAGATTGAGGGCACAAGGAGAAGGGGACGACAGAGGACGAGATGGTTGGACAGTGTTCTTGAAGCTACCAACATGAGTCTGACCAAACTGCGGGAGGCAGTGGAAGACAGGAGTGTCTGGCGTGCTCTGGTCCATGGGATCACGAAGAGTCGGACGCGACTAAACAACAACTGCAAAGCAGATCTATGTCTGGCCAATTACGGCATAGGAGATCTCATAGGAACCATATCTAATTTAGGATTCAATATGGGATTTTGGACCAGCCCAAACTTGGGCATAACCTGACCCAGATCCAGGCCCCAAACCAATTTGGACCCTCTGCTCAGCAGCTGGTGAACAGCGCTTTAATTCCTGCTGGCTGCAGGGATCTGCTCTACCAGAGTGCTCCCCTCATGGAATGCACTGGTGAAGCAGTATTCAGTAGGACTGAACTCTCCAGTCACTATTCAGATATTTTAAAAACTTTGGTAAGAATCAAGGGAGGTCTTAAACTCAGAGTTACACCATCAATTGTTAGTCCTAGCTTACTCATATTGCAAATTTCTGCTTTATTTTTGGCATTAGTCATTTTGAAATTTAGGATTGCATCCAAGTGAGGCACTCCACGCCTCTCCACACCTTCCTACACCTCCAATTTGTCCTGGGTTTTCCCCAACCCTCCTGAGCAGATGTGGGGGGCCTAGGTAGAGAAACCAAAGAGAAAGTCCTGTTGCACCAGGAGAGGATAAATGGCTGCTTTAAATCTCTCTCTCTCTCTCTCTCTCTCTCTCTCTCTCTCTCTCTCTCTCTCTCACACACACACAGAGAGAGAGAGAGAGAGAGAGAGAGAGAGAGAGAGAGAGAGAGAGAGAGCTTGTGACCCACCTAGGAGAATTTTTGGATCTGAAAAGCACAATACAAAATAAATAAAATAATTGTCAGCTGTGATATGAGTATTTGCCACAGCCTAAGAAGCTGAGGCATGCAAACTCGGCTGCCCTGTTGCAGAAACTATGTTATTATACTTTTGAAAATGACAATCTAATAAACTTTCCAAATCACTTCTGCTAAGGCAGTTAAACTTTTATACAACAGAACTTCATAATTACTGTAGGAAATGGAATTTTGTTGACTGCTTTGTTTTCCAGCATCATCCCCCCACCTAATGGAAGTTATCACTGTAATTTCATCATCCCTTGGTATAAGGGCACTTAAAAATCAAGTCCATTTAATAGACATTTTGATTGGTCTTTCCTTAACATTTCATTCATTTTTTGAACTGTCTAAAAGTGCTGCATTTGTTTTCTGAAGTGCCAATAGCCATGTTAGTCCATTGTATCTGACCTCAGCAAAAAGAATTCCTTGCACTGTTGCAATAAATAGATTCCGTTGATTGAACTTCTTGTATTTTCAGTTCTGTATTGTCTTCATTGTCTGAGCTAATTACAGGTTGGAAGCATAACAAAATGCTCATGAACAACTCATTACAACTTTGCCCAAAGGCAAAATCTGTTGTGTTGGATCCTAAAAAAGAGAGATCACTCCTGGAGAAATCTAATCATAAGAACAAAAGAACATAAGAAAAGCCCGCTGGATCGAGCCCGTGGCCCATCTTGTCCAATAGCCTGTTCTCACAGTGGCAGACCAGATGCCCATGGGAAGTCTGCAAGCTGGACATGAGTTCGACGACAGGAACTGGTAATCAGAGGCATAAAGTCTGTGGAAGCAGAACATAGCCATCATGGCTAATAGCCATTGATAGCCTTGTTCTACATGAATTTGTTTAATCCTCTTTTAAGCCATCCAAATTGGTGGCCATTGCCACCTCCTGTGGGAGCGAGTTCCATAGTTTATGTATGAAGAAGTACTTTCCTTTATCTGTCCCGAATCTCCCAATCTTCAGCTACATTGGATGCTTATTGAAGATATCTCCACTGCACTCTCAGATTGAATGGCACATGGAACATTCTGAAACAGAAACCTTTATGACCCCTTTGGCCTGCCAGACGTTGTTGAACCACCAAAGGTTGTGTGTGTGTGGGGGGGGGTGTTGTTGCACCAAGATGACAGACTGCTTTGTTTCGCCTTAATTGCACAAAACTAAATTTGTGGTACGCACTTGAATCCCTCCAGCAAAATAGTGATCGTCTGGAGGCAGCCACATACCTGCCTACCTTACTTTGTAGGAGGAGAAGAACTTGACCTGTATCCAATGGGGAGCCATGTAAGCATCTCATCACTGAAAGGATTCAAACTTGTGCAATGGAAGTTTTCCTTTCTCTTCCCCTGCATGTGACCCCTTATATCTGCTCTAAGGGTTTCCCCAACTCTCCAGAACAGATTTGGATATATTGGTATTGTATGCTTTTTTAAAAGTGCAAGTTCCTCTGAGGCAATCTTAGTAGTAAGTGAAAAATAAAAAATAAAATAAAAATAAAAATATCATTTTTGAAGTCCTGTTCTGAAAGTGGAAATCCTTGTACAGATGGGAAATTTGCTTCGTGCAGCACTGGATACAAGCCAATAGACCCAATATATTATTTTGATTTGTAGAAAGAAATGATTTAGCACCTTCATTATACAGCTTATGGTAAATGCTGAAGATACACCGCTTTACTCTGAGATATATATATTTCAGTTTTGTAATTGTACATTGATCTAAACTGTTTATATTGTGTTCTAATGTTGTAACCCACCCTGGGAACTTAAGGTGAAGGGCAGGTAAATAAATAATAACAAGAATAATAATTTCACCTAGAAAATGTTTAGAATGATTACTGCAAAATTCCAGATTACTAAAGGACCTATTTTATGATTAATAATAATAATAATAGATTTTATTTATACCCCGCCCTCCCCATCTGATACCGGGCTCAGGGCGGCTAACACCAAATATATAATACATTAAAAACACAAAATCAAACGATTAGATTTAAAATACAATTCAATAATATTTACAAATATTAAATGGCAAGCTATGCATTATACTGTATATTTCTTGGAAGAATGAAAGTTTTCTTTTTAAAAATCTCATCCTTATTTCAATCCTGCTAAGCATAAGGGGAAATGTTTATCTAGAAACCTTTAAAAAAGCCTTTGATTAATAACAATGGGAATTGCAGGTATTTAAATCATCCCCTTGTGGCCCCCATATTGCTCAATGAATCCATTTAAAACTTATTCTGATGTACAAAGGAAAAAATAATTAAAAAGTATAAGGACTACTGAGCTGAAATTTAGCTCCCCTGAGCTCAAACTAAGATGCCTGCCGTATAATTCACAGCATAATTTTCTTCTCTGCTAACAAGAGCAATGCACAGAATAATGATTCATTTTTTTTATTTGTTGGTATTCCATGCCATCAATCACAATTCACGCTGCTTCAAGGTTTACATTAGAGGGTGCACGATTGTATAGAAGCAAAATAAATAAATAAGGAAAAACCAGCCTAACAATGCCTGTCCTGGAGAGAGACTATCATAGAAAAGTCTGTGTAACAGGAACAGCTCAAGCCATTGAAAAGAGAAGGGGGCAGGCAGTAAAGGCAATAAATGGAGGCTAAGGCCAGCGGCGCCAACTTGGGCCCCAGACTGTGGGTTCCCAGAGGGCATGTCGCACTGCACCATCGTGACATCATCACAGACCGATGTGATGTCATGGCGTCACGCCCCTTCTCTAAGATACAACTTCCAGGGATCTGGAAAACTGGCTGAACCCTAAACATGTATGTGCAGATTAACAATATTTTTTCAGTCCCTACCAGAGAGGAATGGTAAGCTAAGCTGATGGACTATGCCGAAATGACAAAGCTGTCTGGGAAACTCAGGAACCAAGAGTACAAAAACCTTTAAAAAGAATGGGGGGGGGGATTGTAAGCTATTTAGGAGACCACTGTAAGCAGATGGAAACATGAGCAGGATTTTAAATCCACTTGTAATGTAACAAATACCATGGATAATATGGACTGATAAAAAATGTAGAGTATGGAATAATATGCAGTTGTAAATGTTGAGAATATTACCCCATAGAAGGGGGGGGGAGTTGCAAGATTCAGAGTAATCTCAATATATGGGTATGTATTTGGATTGTTACAATTTTATATTTGTAAATCAAATAAAAATGATTAAAAAAACAACCCTAAACAATACTTTTTGAAAGAAAGCCTATCCAATTTCTAACTGAAAAGGCAAAACTGGGAGAGTGTTTTGTCTGAGATAAGAAACAAGAAATAGAGTCTGTCCTTGGCAGGGTGACCCTGTTGCCTTACCTATTTCCCAGAAGACACTCCTTTAGGGATGTAGGAAGCTGCTTCATAACAGGACATTGGCCCATCTTGCTTAGTATTGTCTGCTCTGACTAGCAGTGGCTCACCTGGGTTCCAGGGAGGATTCTCTCCCAGCTATACCTGGAAATGCTGGGAATTGAACCTGGGGCCTTTTTCATGAAAAAGCAGATGCTCTTCCACTTAGCTACAGCCCCTTCCCTGTATTTGAAATTCTGTTTCGTTTAAAGATAAAAAGACCCCTAAGCAAGGAGAGCTTGAAGTTGCCCCTCAGTCGCCAAGTCGCACTTGGACAGCAGATGGTCACAATCTTTCCCACTACAGTGAGATGTAATTTAGTTCTACCTTAATTTTAGCATTTATTGCTAAATTTGCGTCTTTATCTATGCAAATCTGCATCCTTTCTTTTTTGGTGATGCTGGTTCCTCCTTTTGGCAAGGCAAAAGTAGCCTTCTGAACCCTTGGCAAACAGAGTCAACTGGAGCATATGGGATTCACATCACACTTCAGAGTTTGATAGTCCTAGATAGGTTGGTTAGAGCATTATGTTGATAACACTAGGGTTGCAGGTTTGATCCCTGTATGCGACAGCTGCATGTTACTGCATTGCAGGGGGTTGGACTGGATGAACCTCAGGGTCCCGTCCAACTATTCTATTCTATTCTATTCTATTCTATTCTATTCAGAGCATTCCCGCCTCCCTCCTAGTTTTTGAACTAGTTGACTCCACCATTCAGTGACTTGCTTTTGATTCCAATCACATTTATCATAAAACTTTCAATTAAAGGCTGGGTTCCCAGAACATTAGACAAACAATGCACACTGACAACGCAAGACAAGATCACATTCTGTATTCTCTGAGCCATCTGGAAAAGTACATCTCATCTGAAAAGCAACGCCTTGGGCCTTTTCACAAAACAAGAGAGAATTTACCCAACATGATCTACAGTTCCCAGCCTCGCAGATAGTTCCTATGGCTTGACTCCACATCCGATTGTTATATTACCATCACCTGGTTATTGTGACAATCTATCAAACACACCTTTCACAGATGCTTGTTCAAGTTATTCTGGACCATAGTAATTTACTGCATGTGCATTGGCAGCTTCCCACAAAATCATAACACAATGCAACAGCCTCTTTTCTCATTGTGGAAAGCCTCACATACTTAACATACCATATACTTATTTCCCAACTTACTTCAGATTGCTTTGGAACCTGTACACTCTTCTCTAAATTCCTAATGCATTGTGAGCGTTCTCACTTATGAATATATTTCACCTTTATTCCAAGGAGGACCTTCGCTGCACCGATAAATGCAGTGATCTAAATCATGCTAAAAGTATTCAGTAAATCCTGCAGATAAGCTGTGCATTCATTTTGTTTGTGGGCACTCGGCAAACTGAACTGTTTCACTTGCTAAGGTTGCAGTCTTCTGCACACTTCTGTGGGAGGAAGTCCTGGAGAGTCAAGTGGGGTAGAGTTCTCAATAAACATGAATAGGATCAAACTGCATTGAAGAAGGGGTATAGCATGGGGAGGACTGGGGAGCATAGCTCCAGGTGCATAATTTGAGGGGGCTTGAACCAGGTGCCCCCACGCAGGGATCCCCACCCTGTTTGCCAGTCCCAGGGCCTAGCCTTGCCTTGCTGCTGCACCCTTGGCCCCCTCACTGAATGATTGTCCGGCCATTGTTGGGGGCATGTGCCCCCCAAGGGCCATGTCAACCAGCTGGGCTCCCCCCTGCATGGGCAGCGGGCGCAGCACAGTCTCATGAAACCTCCTTATCCCATACTTGTCCGGCAGTGGAAGCGGCGAGAGTTGGGCTGGCATAGCGGGTTTTGTTCAACCTCAGCACCCAGCTCCTGGTCCCACCTGTTGTGTGCACATCTCAGGCACCAACAAAAGATGCAATGCCACTGATGCGTTGTATCTATTTGTGTAATGGAAGACTGTTTGACCTAGCTGAACATAGTAAGCTGCATTATGCCAAAGCAGGCCATTTGTCCACTTACCTCAGTATTGCCCACACTTCTGGCAGTGGATCTCCAGAAGTTCTGATGGTGGAAGTCCGACCTGCCAGAAAAGGAACTTTCTGCAAGCAAAGAGGATCCTTTACCACTGAGCTACAGCTCTTCCC
The DNA here is from genome assembly GCA_034641385.1 of Darevskia mixta. Lineage (NCBI taxonomy): Eukaryota > Metazoa > Chordata > Lepidosauria > Squamata > Lacertidae > Darevskia > Darevskia mixta. The sequence continues at coordinate 2,941,198 of JAWWNH010000018.1, forward strand.
CCAGAACCTTCCAACAGTACGACAGGTATCAAGATTTTTGGTTTTTGGGGGGTGATTCTTTTTTGCCACAGAAGCCCTCCACCACCACTTTCCATACTACAGTGGTACCTCTGGTTAAGTACTTAATTTGTTCCGGAGGTCCGTTCTTAACCTGAAACTGTTCTTAACCTGAAGCACCACTTTAGCTAATGGGGCCTCCAGCTGCCGCTGCGCCGCCAGAGCACAATTTCTGTTTTTATCCTGAAGCAAAGTTCTTAAACTGAAGCATTATTTCTGGGTTAGCGGAGTTCTTAACCTGAAGCGTATGTAACCTGAAGCATATGTAACCTGAGGTACCACTGCATTTCAAAGGCTCCTCCTGGGGGTCAGCAGAGGAAAGCAGGAATTGCCAGCCATTACCTTTTCTCTATTCTGCTGGTGGGGGAAAAATTGCACTGGCTCAGAGAAACTTCTGTCAGGGGAGGAGCACCAATTGGATGCAACTCACATATGCACAGTCTGTAAACCTATACAAATTTGGAGTAAGCTCCACTAAAGACAATAGAACCTGTTTATGAAGAAATATGTATGGAATTCCATTGCATATCATTGAAGGTCAGTTCATATATTAATGTGGGTTACATTTTTTCACTCATTCAGTCACTTTGCTATGTAACAAATCCGCAACAAATCCTACAGGATGTCCTTCAACCATTCCTCATACCTTTTACCATGTTGGTCTCCCTCTACTGCACACGCTCCAGTTTGTCAATATCCTTCTTAAATTGTGGTGACCAGAATTGGACACATTCATCTAGGTGTGGTCTGACCAAGAGAAAATAGAGTGGTACTATACTTCTGTTGATGTAGCCTAAAATAGCATTAGCATTTTTGCTGCTGCATCACACTGTTGACTCATGTTAAGCTTGTATTACTCATGCACTACTGGCAAGACAGGTGTCTCCCATTTTATATTCGTGCAGCTGGCTCTTCCTGCCTAAGCGTATAACCTTACATTTGTCCCCTATTGAAATTCATGTTGTTAGTTTGGGCCCAGTTCTCCAATCTGTTAAGGTTACCTTGATTCCTGATTCCGTCTTCTGCTGCATTAGCTACCCTCCCAGTTTGGTGTCATCTGCACATCTGACGAGCATCCCCTCAATACCTTCATCCAAGTTGTTTATAAAGATGTTGAACAACAATGGAGCCATGACAGAACCCTGTGACACCCTAATCCCAACCCAGAACCTCTGGTTGTACATGGATACCAAAGTCTCCATGAGACAAACTATCTTGCTGGTTTATAAAACTCCTGTGCCAACAACAACAACAACAACAACAACAACAACAACAATTTATTATTTATACCCCGCCCATCTGGCTGGGTTTCCACTCTGGGTGGCTTCCAACAGAATGTTAAAATACAATAATCTATTAAACATTAATAGCTTCCCTAAACAGGGCTGCTTTCAGATGTCTTCTAAAAGTCTGGTAGTTATTTTTCTCTTTGACATCTGGTGGGAGGGTGTTCCACAGGGCGGGTGCCACTACCGAGAAGGCCCTCTGCCTGGTTCCCTGTAACTTGGCCTCTCGCAGCGAGGGAACCGCCAGAAGGCCCTTGGCACTGCACCTCAGTGTCCGGGCAGAACGATGGGGGTGGAGACGCTCCTTCAGGTATACTGGACCCAGGCTGTTTAGGGCTTTAAAGGTCAGCACCAACACTTTGAATTGTGCTCGGAAACATACTGGGAGCCAATGTAAGTCTTTCAAGACTGGTGTTATGTGGTCTCGGCGGCCGCTCCCAGTCACCAGTAGCTGCCGCATTCTGGATTAGTTGTAGTTTCCGGGTCACCTTCAAAGGTAGCCCCACATAGAGCGCATTGCAGTAATCCAAGCGAGAGATCACTAGAGCATGCACCATTCTGGCATGTGTAGCATCTGCTATAGGTGCCCCTAAGTGATGGTTTTGCTCATTTGATTTTATGAGACAGAGAATATGGGATAAAATATCCTTAAAAGAACAAATCCAATACAGCACTCTACGCTTTTACTCATACATGCTGATGCCTATTGTATTTGCGCTTGTCTAAAACGCCAAGACAATGAGAAGAAACTTTCCACATTATTCTGCAATGTTTTGGAAGGTCTGTTTAAAAGCTTTTTTGAAATAGTTGGGGATTTGTGTCTTGTGTGATCTATGTAATCTTAAATTAAACAGATAGTGTATTAAGGCATCAAAGCAACCGTCTTAATCTGGTTCCCCTCCCCCCTACATTTCTGTAGTTCAGGAGCTGAATCTTATCAGGAACACCGGCTGTTAATAGCAACCTAACATTGCTATATTATTTCCATTATTCCTCCCTGTACTTTTTTTCTTTTCATTTGTCTAACCTATTTGTAAGAGGTGAAGGTTTTGATGTTGCTTGGAGGAGGAGGGATAGGGGATGGATCTTACATTTCTCTTTTGTTCTGCTCACCCAACACTGCTGTTTAAAAGCTTATGTTTCAGTGGTAGCTTTTGGTTGATAAATACATGTATTACAGTACTGTGGACCAGCTAGTATTTCAATCACCATTACAGGAAAACCATGCAGTAAATGTAAGATTCCTTTATCCCCTGTTAAATGCATAGGTATTTAAAGCCATGCATTTTTAATACATATCAGCATGTAGCATGTAACCTGTGAGATATATTGACTATGAAATAAATGCACACACTTCACATATTACAGGATTTAATTAGGGTACCTTCTAAGGCCACTAAACTAGAAATACTAAATTGGGAACCCCACACAACAAAAGGGGACTTTCTCCTGAGTGTTCATGAAAAGGACTGTGCACCATGGCTGCAATCATCCTATGCCAACTTATTTGGATGTTCACCTCCAGCTTGGTCACCGTTCTCTATGTTCTGGTAATCTGCTTTATATTTTTACAATACCGTATACATGGGAAATGCAGCTGGTCCAGAAAAGGACTGCAAAGTTATTGATGAGGACTATATGGTTTTAACATACAATCGTACCTTGGATCCCTAATGCCTTGGTACTTGGACGTTTTGGCTCCCAAACTCTGCAAACCCGGAAATGTGTGTCCAGTTTGCAAATGTTCTTTGGAACCCAAACGTCCAACGGGGCCAATCAGAAGTCGCACTTTGGTTTCCGAACGTTTTAGAAGTCAAATGGACTTTCAAAACGGATTCCATTCAACTTCCAAGGTACAACTGTATTAAGCAGCACTTTGTTGACTGTGCCAGTCCATTTCAGGGCTCAATTTAAAATGCTGGTATATATATATATATATATATATATATATATATATATATATATAATCTATTTATTGAATTTTCCAATACAAATCACAGAAAATCACATTGAAATTATTCCCAATTACATTTCAATTTACAATCCAAATTAATTATACATTTCCCAATTAAAAGAAACATTCCAATTATGCCTAATTATTATAATATTTTATATATATATATGGACTTCCCATGCCTCGGACGCCAGAGCTTCCCTGATCACCTCCATCGATTGCTTTTCAAAATTCTTTCCAATATTTCCACAGCCCAATTTAAAGTGCTGGTTTTAAACATTTACAGCTACCTACCCAGAGCTGGCCCAATAGATTTTGGGACCAGAGAGGAACCACAATATGGTGTCCCCACTCCCCACCAGGGAAAAAGAGAGTGAAGATCAACAATAGGGACAAAGGGGGGATAAAATAAACATTGGGATCCGCTGCCCCGTAGCCTCAATGGTGGGTCGGCCCTGTACCTACCCAAAGCTTAATGGTCTTCTTCAGAGCAGACACATAGGCAGATTTTCTAATTTCAAACTCACCATCAACTGGTGAGGGAGAAAGGGCCTTTCCCATCTATGGGATGCTCTCCTTAAGGAGACTCACCTGGAGCCAACTCTGTTATCATTTTGGTACAGGCAAAGTTTATGTTTTCCTGTGGGAGTACCAATTATTGGATGTTTTTAGTCTGACTGCCCTTTTTATATGCCATGCATTTTTAATGCTATATTTTATTTTTGTTTTAAATCACTTCAGGGCATTTTGTTGTTCCTAGGAATCAATTAATAAACTCAATGCACCTAACCTAACTCTCTGTCAAAAAATAAAGTGCGCTTCTCTAGCCACGTTCTAAATGCCAGCATTAGCAGTAATCTTCTATAGCTTTAATCATTAAATTGTTGCACTCAGTTAAGCAAGATTGCATCCTCTCCTTCTTGGTAAAACTTATAAAAAGAGTGGACTGCTGAGCTCTAGATACAGTGATAGATGAGATGTTTGGGAGTGTCCCATCCCCCCAACATGTATCTTAGGATATGGCCCTATAATCTGTTTATGAATCCATTTTAGCTGCCTCAGTGCAAGCAGAGAGTTATGCCCCTGCAGCTAGAGCAGAATCCTAGTGCGACAGCGCAATTGGGACTGAATACAAATTTCAAATACATGTATTTCAGCATAGCCCAGTTCTGATGATAGCAGCTCACCACAACATTTTTCTCAGCGTGAGCTGTGCTTTAGGATCCAAGACTGTCAAAGTACGATAGTTAATCTCAATGAAACTCAACACAGGAGGAGAAATAGGAGGGAAAGTGTTGTTACAGCTTTTACACATACATAACTTGAATTTTGGCTGCAGCTGATCATTCTTGGAAAGCAACTCCAGTTGTGAAAACGCTGTGTGTAAGCCCAGTTGTGTGAACAGACACAGCGATTGGAAAAAAAACCATGTTATTGCATCTGTAATCATACTGTTGCTTGAATTTTAATGAAGGTGAACTTCTGTTCATTAGGTTTTGATCATGTTTTGATGATGTTGTACAGTGCTGTAAGCCCCTTGCTGGTGATGGTGGGGCTTTATAAATAAGTTATTAATTATTATTTATTTAGCTTCTGGAAGAGAGCAGCTTCAGAGTAAGAAATAATATTCACACTCAGAACTGCATTCATGGAAAAGTCATTTTAGCAGAGTATTTAATGTATCTTTTAGCTGTTTTTAATGAGATTGAGCAGCTGGACGCGAGGAGCAGCACTTGAAACACAGGACCCATCAGCTCCCAACAGACTGCAAAGAAGTCTCTGGTTGATCAGTGGTGGTCATGGAGTGACAACTTTGGAATCATGGCTCAGAGCAGTTAACATGAACAGCATGTTGCTTAAATTGGTTCCTCTTTCTTTCCCCATTCAATTCTGGGTGACAATAGGTGGGCAAGGCCATAGTTTTAACCATAGCTAACATAGAGGGGGGATAATAATCTAGAAAAGTCATGGAACAATGAATTTCAGTGTCTAGTATAGCTAAATGGCCATTTCTGAGCATTTCCCAAGAGAAAATGTCAAGATCAAGCTCAGTGAATTCTCAGACATCACGTATACATCGGGTGTGGAGCTTGTCACTGTGATGTCACCGTACCATACATGAATAGTGTGCGTGAATTTAGAACATCTGAAAAATAACTCACTTTTTTATTTTGGTATATCAAATTTCAAGGGCGTATAGTACAATGTTGCATTTCTCTATTTTGAAAATAGATGCAAAAGCTAAGCTTTTTTTGAATCTAACATACAGAACGGTGTCCTGAACATGTTTACCAAATTTCATTTCATTTCTCTGTTCAATAGAGAAGTTCCCAATGAGTTGCATTTTACCCTAAATATATTTATTACCTATTTTGATATGTCCCCAGATGAATTGCTAATATCTGGTTAAATGGATACAAAGTTGGTCAGTCAAAAGGTGCAATCTCAGATCCATCACTAATGAGAGTGACCTTTTCACCTTCACAGCTTCCCATAACTGAAAACAGGAGATGTTAAGCTTGCCAGTCATTTATACCCACGGCAATGCCTGCAACTCTTGGTAATTGTGTGAAGGATGGAAGCATTATTAGCGCTTGGATACGTTTGATAATATTGCAGAACCCAGAATGAGGATTTTAAAAGCACACACAAAACACCCTTGTTATATAAGACTCTATAGAAGTTCTGCAGTTTTAGGTACAGCGTAATGATGTCTTCCGAGATGTCCACCCTCCGATCTAGCATGTCACATACTGAACTGGAAAATCAGTACTGATGAACAAAGTGCCCTACCAGTTATATAGATTTGTGGAACTGGGGTTGGAACGCTCCAAAAAACACCAAAAATAATACAGTTTTGAAGAAATTAATGCTGCAAATTAATAATTTTTAGCAATGTGCCTACTAGTCTGCTTTACCTTTACTTGGCAAGTTTTAGGTGTGTATGCTAGGCTTATTTTTTTAAATAATATGGCCATTCGTCACCCCTCAGTCAAGGCCAACTAGAACTAGTCCATCAGACCCTTTCATCTGGCGGCTTTTCTGGACTTCTGTCAGCCCAGTCTTACTCCCTGGGGAAGTACTCCAGGCCCTCTATGAATCCCAAACACTTCACAGTGTGTGAGAACAATTTGATTAGGAGTGCCACCTCTATAAAATATGGGACAGCTGGAAACACTCCCCCCCCAGCTCATCTCAGATCCTCATTGCTTGAGTAGAAATGCTTTCAGCCAATTTGTAAGAATAAAAGAAGTACATGGAGAAATAAATACTTTATCTGCAGTTGGGGTGTGTAACCAGTGGACCAATAGGTCTTTTCGTGCACCCCACCAGATCCTCCCCCAAATTTTCATTTTTTTAAAAAAATGACATTGTTTTTTGCTTTAATTAGTCCTCTGGGTCCCTGCATCTGGAAGGCATCAGTTTAGGGAAGTTAATAATAATAATAATAATAATAATAATAATAATAATAATAATAATTTATTATTTATATCCCACCCATCTGGCTGGGTTTCCCAGCCACTCTGGGCGGCTTCCAACAGAACATTAAAATGCAATAATCTATTAAACATTAAAAGCCTCCCTAAACAGGGCTGCCTTCAGATGTCTTCTAAAAGCCTGGTAGTTGCTGTTCTCTTTGACATCTGGTGGGAGGGTGTTCCACAGGGCGGGTGCCACTACCGAGAAGGCCCTCTGCCTGGTTCCCTGTAACTTGGCTTCTCGTAGTGAGGGAACCGCCAGAAGGCCCTTGGCACTGGACCTCAGTGTCCGGGCTGGACAGTGGGGGTGGAGACGCTCCTTCAGGTATACTGGACCGAGGCCGTTTAGGGCTTTAAAGATCAGCACCAACACTTTGAATTGTGCTTGGAAACATACTGGGAGCCAATGTAGGTCTTTCAAGACCGGTGTTATGTGGTCTTGGCGGCTGCTCCCAGTCACCAGTCTAGCTGCTGCATTCTGGATTAGTTGTAAATTAACCTTAATCCAGGGATAGCCAATGTGTTGCCCTCCAGATATTGCTGTACTACAACTCCCATGTGCCCCAATCACATGGCCAGTGGTCAGGGATGATGAGACTACATCTGGAGAAGCCATGCTGGCTATCTCTTCCTTTATCCATTTATAAGGTATATGTGCACAGAAGCAGGGCATTGTTTGCTAGGAGAATGCATGCAAAGACTGGTGTAGTGTGTACAATTTCTGGTCCCGAAGCTGAGGCTGTATGTTTGAAGCTTGTTTCAAAAACCTAGACTCTCATCAAGTGTTTGTTTAGGAGTAGCAATGGATGACCAGTACCACCAGTTACCCTTCCCCCAGGAAGCAGCTTTTCAAAATAAAGTTTCCATGTGAGCTGGTCTTTGAACTCTGCATCAAATCAGAGCAGAGACCTTCCTTGTTGTTATTCTATTTCATCTTTACTTAAACATTTCGCTATCTATAATTGAAATGCTCAGGAGATGCAATTCAAGCAGCCCAGGTTTATAAAGATTATACCAAAAAGAAAAGGGAAAAAGGCACAAAAATAAAAGCAGGACTTGTATTAGGATGCAAAAGAAGCTCCACACTTCAGGTCAGAGGTTCTGTGTTATTATTAGCTGACCAATGCTTTGCCAAGAACAAAACAACAGAAGCATGTGTCATGCAGAAAACTAGTGAAATGTCCCATGGTGAAGGACCTTTCACTACTTAATTAACCTTGGCTAGGCTGAATCCCCCCCTCCCCCAATTTCTTTTTAGATTGGGAAAAAAAATCATTGTTGGACAAAGTTTTAGAACATTCAGTTTGGAGCATTTGGAGCAAAGCTTAGGAGCTTATATAAAAAGTTCTTAATACATATTTCTTAAAATGTTCACAACTCCTTCAAATCTTGATCACAATCGAGGGAGTTACTCCAGTCAAGCCTAGAGGGCTTGTGTGTGCTCAGTGGAACTTCTAAACTTTTCCCCTGGGGGCAGAAGCCACCTTGCACAAGATCACAAAGTGCTTTTGAAGTTCCGATATGGCTTACCATGCAGCCTGGTATTTAACATAGGTTCAGCTATCTTTTCCTTCAGGACATTCCCATGAGATTGAGAATGCTACTTTTAGGAAGATTATCCAAAGTGGCTTCAAGTATCTTTAATCTTCTGGCTTGGATCTAGGCAAGTTGCGTAGGAGTGGAGAACTTACTAACACTGTGACATCCTTAATGAGCCTATGGTAGACACTGCTGTAACTTCAGAACCTCATGGGGAAAGTGAATTGTGGAAGTAGCAGGCAAGTCTATGGCCAGAACTGAGAAAGCCACATAACTTATTCTACATACCCTGCAGGGGTTTTATTGCCTCATTCCCCATGACCTCTACCACATTACAAGTTGGTGCTTTAGGAACTTGGAGGTAGCTTCAAAGCCAGTTTGCAATACAACACCAGAAGTGGGGCAGGAGAGCAGGGAGATGAAAAAACCAGTTGGCCTACACAAACCTATCTGCATAAGAACCACCCTGCTGGATCAGGCCAATGCTGAAGAAGGGTCATAGAGCTGGCAACAACAATGCAATATAAATAAGACAACATTTATTTAATAAAACCATCAGTACATATGCTGTGTGCGCAAAATATTAATTGCAGTTAAGAGCATTAGCTGCTAGATCAGACCAAAGAGTCCACGTGGGCCAGCATGATGCTTCCTGCAGGGGTCAGCCAGATGCCTACAGGAGCCCACAGGCAGGACATGAGAGCAATTGTCTCTGCCCTGTGGAATCGCCTTTCCCTCCGCCATGTATGAAACATCACCTATTACTTGCTGCAGACATTTTTTTGAACACATCTCTTCTTGTCCTGACTTGTCCTGCTACTGTTGTTTCTGAATTCTTGTTTTTACCAGCTCCTAGGTTTGTTTTCATTTATTCTGCTGTCTTACTTTTTTTTTTTTTGGATGAAATTCCTTTACTGGTTTCATGTTATTTTTGTAAAAGAGGGTTTTTTGTTGTTGAAAAAAATCAAGTAGTTCAGAAATGCTTTTCAACGAATAAACAAATAATAATAAATGCTTGCTCTGCTCCTGGATACCTGTTATTCATTGCAGCAGAATAAAATGCTGTGCATCGACTAAAACTGAAGCAGGCAGAGCAAAGGTAGAAATGAGTGTTGGGTATTATAGCTACTAAGAGCAGGCTTAAGTATGTGTAGCAGCTTCACCCTAGCCCCTATCCCTCTTCATTCATTGCACCCTTTGCTTAGTTCCATACCATCCATGATACCATGATTCAAGTACAGGCGAGGTTACTAAAAAGTTTTTTTGTGTGTGTATGTGTTTAACACATTTAATTGAATTCTAAATTGAATTCCGTGAAACTGAATAAACTAGTTGATGAGCTAGCAGCCCTACTGTACAATGCATGCACAACTATAAGATCTGCTGTTTAAAAAGTGCTCTTATGAATGAAGGTAATATTGTTGCCTGTCACCCCAACCTCTGAGTGGTGTGAGATTCCAGGGGTTCCAGGTGCTAACCCTGGGTTTGGTTTCCTTGGAATGAGGGACAGGGGAGACTGTTGTGTCATAAGGATGTGTGGTTTATCTACACACATATACAAGCTGAGCCCACAATGAAGGAGCTCACAGCATACCCACCAAGAGGGTCTTGCTCCTCTCATTGCCACAGCTTTGGATTCCAGCAGAAATTAGGCATGGCTCTGTCTCACAGGCTTCAGCCTGCCACCTGCAGCCAGCTTCTACCTCACACAAACCAACTCTGCCTTTGTGAGTTGAAGGAGGGAGGGGCAGCTATTTGTCATCTGGCACAGAGCCACTTCCTTTGTTAACAGCCCATACCTAGAGGCCCTTTACCAAGAAACTTATCTGGCTATTCCAGTAATTTGAATCCTTCCTGGATCCAGGAAATTGAAGGGACTCAGGCATAAAGCCTACCTTCCCCGCAAACTCACAACAGTATGTAGCAAGTAGTCATAAGAAAGAGTCAGTTGACTTCCCTTCTCTTGAAGCATCCAAATTCTCATATTCTAATCAGAATGTTGGACCCATTGGACAGGTTAATCCAAAGATTTATTATTCATAGGCACCTATGTCACATCTACTACCTCATTAGTGGGCAAGACTGGAAGAGGGGTCAAAAGAACATTTACTTAATGAGAATTTGAAATCATCTACCACTTTGAGGGCAAATAAAGGCTAAGGACAAATACACAGAAACTTTCCCAGCACTAACGTGTTGGGGTCAGACTGGCAGGTACTAATTCTAAAAGCAAATGGACCAATCTTGTTGGGAATGTCTCTGTTGACTTGACACTTATGACATCGCATTTCGTATCCGCAAAGACTTTCTAATCTCTCTTTCAGGCTCCTCTTTAAGTGTTGATCAGCCAAGAATGCAAAACATGAAAAGGAACGAAGCCTTTGGCTTTATGAGGGACGTGGTTATTAGGCCCAGGCACTTGTGTTCCTGAAGTGTTAGTATGTAGAGGAAACTGGGAATGTTGGGGAGGCAGGTGGCAGGGACAGAGGGAAGGGCCACTAAACAAATCAAGCTGTGTCCTATATGTCATCCCCCCAAGCCCTATCTCATATAGAGGCATGCCTCCTGTACACCAGATGCCACCTGTACACCAGATTTGATTGCTGAAGTCAAACAGCTGAACTTAAAAACTTTATTCATGCTACGGTATGCATAGATACCAAATATAGCATGATTGTGCTAGCTAGCTATCTGTGCTACTTGGAACATGTCGGGATGAAGGGCATTTGTGCCAGTGCATGTAGACAAGTACGTCACCTTCCACAGAAATGACCCTGGCCAATCAGGGTTCATATTTTCATGGAAAGAACCGTACATGTGTACATCTCTATGTGTGACACACTTAACTTTGAACACACTGTTGCTAGGATGGTGTTCGGCACAGGTGTTGGCATGAAGGAGGCAGGACTAGCGTATGAGATTCCAATACTCTCATCACATATTCGGTATCCAAGTAAATTGAGTGCTGAGATTCCTGCACTGCAGGGGGCTGGACTAGATGACCCATGGGGTCCCTTCCAACTTTACAGTTCTATGATTGTCATGAACACACCAGCTCCAAGTGTAATCTCACAGCCGGCTGCAGAATGCAGTCAGGAACAGGGAGGCTAGGCTTTCATGCCGGCACAGGAGAGCCCGCAGTTGCCAGCATCGACTCTCCCTGACCTTGGATGGCCGGCTGATAAGGGAGGAATGGAGAGCAGGCTGGAACACAGCCAAAGCTTCCCGGAATCTCAAACAGGCCCGGAAAGTCACAGAGACAGTTTTTTGGAACAAGAAGGGGCTGCAGCTGATCAAATAAGTCTGAGGCGTATAGGAACAGGAAGGCTGCTAGACAGGAAGCAAAATAAGAAACGTAAAGGTCAAAGGTTCAATCTCTTCTGTTGACACAGGAAGAACTCCTCAGAAGGGTCAACTGTGTGATGGGGACGGAGGCTTCCTAGAGCCATCCAGAGATAATTGCTTGTTTTATATCCTCCTTTTTAATTATGTACGCTTGCTGTGTTATCAAGCCGGGAACCTGGACTCCTAACAATGATTCTATAAGAATTGTGGCTTTATATCTTGATTTTATTCTATGAACTATCCTGAGAGCTCCGGGTATAGGGCAGTATATAAATTAAATAGATAGATAGATAGATAGATAGAGATGATAGATAGAGATGATTAGATAGATAGATAGATAGATGATAGATAGATATAGATTAGATAGAAAGATAGAAAGATTGAAAGATAGATAGATAGATAGATAGATAGATATAGATAGATAGATATAGATAGATGATAGATAGATATAGATAGAAAGATTATAGATGATAGATAGATAGATGATGCTCCCTAGTGCTGAAATGCTCATCTTCCTCTTGAGGTTCACCAAAGCCCAATCCTGAGCATCTCCTGGAGCTAATATAATAATTTCCTGTTTGAGCAAGCCTTTATCATCTCAGGTTTAGCAAATAATTATTTTAGAAGCATAACCCCCCCAAAAAAATCAATTACATTTCTATGTAGTCAAACTTGTCTTACACAGATTGTTCCCCACTGTGAACTCTTGCGGGAAAAGCTGGTTATAAAACTAAATAAACAAACAAACGTGACTCTTACTGAGAGACACGAGAAAGGGTTCATCAGCTTAAATTGTTCAAAATCTACCCTTAGACAATTTATCCTTCACTTAAAATGAAAGTCTGCAGTCTAAAAAGCCACTGCTCTAAAATGTTCAAGGTGACAACAGCAAAATAAGCCAGTGGAGAGAGTGCACTTTAAACCTCATGCACTTTGTCATGATTAAAACAAAAGGATGGTTCCATAAATCTGAATGAAGAAGGAAAACAAAAGCAATGTGTCAAAACAAAATAGTTTGACTAAATCCTTTTGTAAAGGTGTAATTTGCCAATCTGACACAGCTGTCTGATTTGAGGTGATCTGTTTAACAATGAGTTCTCTCCTAAGAATCCAGCCTGCAGAAAGAAGACAGATGTGTTCTCAGTTCCCAGGACAGTCAGAATTTTGACCCGTTATAAACTTCAAACACTGTCAAATGCATATCGTGTGCATTCTGGGGAGCTGCTGCCATCACATGCAGTTTTAGCAAGCCAGATTTTTACATTTCAAAATACAGATCCAAAAATTCTTTACAAACATTCACATTTGTTACTAAGTAAACAATATTGTAGGGGAGGACAAAACCCTTCTTTGGTGCCAGTTCATACATTTAAAACACTATTTTCTTCACCTGATGGGTAGCCTAAGCCTACCAATCCATTACATTTATTTTTTTTTTCCTTGCAGTTGTTCGTCATCCCACAATTGTCTCAATAATTGCTTTTGCTCATGTGAACCTGACTGAACATTGATGTTGACTCTGAGGCAGTACTTGACCAAAAATGAGATAGTGAAACTGTAGTAAATAGCTTGATGAAGATGTTGGCTCAATGTTCAGCCGATGTGAAATTCCAATTTAGGAAACATTAGGAAAGTGGTTGAAAATAAAATTGATATTCTGTGCAAGTCACACCCACCCTCATGTCATGCATGACATCAGGTTCCTTCAAAGGAATAATTGGAAGGTTAAAGTGAGCTCCAATTCTTTTTCCTTTGCTGGAGCAAGGAGGGGAAAGCGGTTTCTGTCATTTGTGCTCTGGTAAACTCTAGGTTAGATTACTGCAATACGTTATCTATAGGGCTGCCTCTGAAGATGGTTCAGAAACTTCAGCTGGTATGGAATTTGGTTGCCAGGTTGCTCACTGGGGCAAGGCAGTTTGAGCATATTATACCAATTCTGGCTCAACTGCACTGGCTGGTTTTGACCAATAAAGCTTTAAATGGGACCGCAATGTCTCAAGGACTCCTGCTCCCCATATGAACTGACCCGGAGCCTGAAGCCCTACTTCGTGTGCCTCCTTCATGAGAGGTCTGGAGCATGACAAGATGAAAATGGGCCTTTTTCTGCAGTGGCTCCCCATTTGTGGGATGCTCTCCCAAGGAAGGCTTGGCTGGTGCATTCAATTCATATCTTAAGGTGACAGGCGAAATCGTTTCTCTTCAACCAGGAATTTGACTGATTAACATTCCATGGCTTTTTAATGTATTTATGGGATGTGGGTATTGTTTTGTTTTTGTTTTATTATGTATTTGTTTTTTCATTTTGCATTCTTCTGTTGTGAACCGCCCTGGGATCTTTGGAGGAAGGATGGTACACCTCCTCCTCATGTTAAAATGGAGAAGAATTCTCCACCTTAGTAGATTCCATGGAAACAGCTTCTCCCTCTCAGGACTGCTCTGTAAACATTCAAAAACCCTTGCACTGTGAAGTCCCACCCACCTACCAAAGTTGGCCCACCAGAGAATAAGAACTGGGCCGACCAATCAAAAAAAGTTCCTCTCCCAGCCAATATAATAATGCCATTATACATTAAACTCCATGCTAGGGATTATTAGGGGAGGGGATAAGGTATTGTAATGCCTTCATCTTCTGCATTCCCCACTTGACATACCATGTAGAGTTTGGGTAATCCCATCTCAGGCAGAAAAAGTTCAGAAAACCACTAGAGCCAAAGGTATAGTCAAACACGATTATTCTTGTGTTCTTAGAAAGGCGGGATATTAATGTTTTAATCAACAAAGCGAACCAACAAAGCAAACATCTCAATGGAACCATATAGCTTTGCAAATTGCAAAAAGGGTCACACAACAGATCAGGTTCCAGGAAACTATGGTCCAACTGGCTGCCTTGAGGTTGTAATAGAGTTTCACACATGAGTGTAATATTGAGTAGGGCCTGTCCTGTGCCATCCTACTAATACAGGTGATGCACACCCTTTCTTATGCTACAGTGAGTGGTGCTAGTGTTCTACTGAAAAACAGCAGAGGGACATTGACAGATGCAGTGGTTTGACTGGCTGCTGATTTGCCTTGTATTGGGAATCTACCAACCATTCATATGGAAGATTCTGTATTGGTTCAGCAAACTATCTTCTTTATTCACCACCTTTATAGGGCAAGCATTAGATTTTTCTTTTGACCTGCCAGTACAGAACAATTTGGCCTGGGAAAAAGTAACTTCACCCCTGGTCCACTCCACCCACCATCACTAATGTTCTAAAAGTTCTAGGATTTTAAATGTTGTAGAACCGTTACATCATCAAATGCAGTATAAACTGAGCTTTCTCCACAATACATCAGATGAGAAAAGGAGAAAGGGGGAGTAAGAGATAAGACCTAGTTAGGGGAGAAAAGTTGGAAAGACATAAATGTAAGGGGATTAGGTGCTTCAAGATGACACTGCAAGTGACAGAAATGTAGTGCACGGTCTTTAAGAAAGGGCAAACATGATCATAGTGATGGCAGTGAATGATAATTTTAGCAAAAGGCACCGGTAACATACTGAAGCAAGGGGCTGGCATGGGAGAGAAGGTCAGGAAGAAGATATTGCAGATTGTGGATGAGAAATGATGAGGGTTTTAGCAAAAGCCACTGAGAGAAAAAGGTAGATCTTTGAGATGTAGAATAAAACATCTCCACTCATTGTCATATGTATCCCAGTATTATACAGTACTAGTGTTTCCACATAAACTGTGAATGCACTTGTACAGTATTTGTGCAACTTGAACCTCCCATGAACATACATATGGCAATTTTGGTCCAATCAGGGTTCCCCGATATGTGTATTCAGGTGTTTTAAGCCTGCATCACTGACTGAGTGAGATCCAACTGTTCAAACTGTTCAAACGCTTGTTTCAGAGGACTTCAGCAGGAGTTGTTGCCTGGAATCAACAAATACCAGCAAAGGAAGATTTGTTTCCATCATGGAATGAGTGAGCTCCAGCTGCTGAGGCCCACTCACTTGCACCAAGAGGACCTCACTGGAAACAGTGGCCTAGTAATTGCTAATTACCAGAAAGAGAAGACTTACCTTCAACGTGGGATGCATGAGATCCAGCTCCCTTCCCTCAAAGGACAACTCCTAGAAACACCAAGATTGAGTGCAGGAAGTGCCTCCTGGTTGGTCCTGGCACAAGAAAGACGTGTTTGTCCCTGATGCGATAATGGGATATCATTTTTAGTGTGAGAAATTTTTGTACACTGCTTTGAGAGTGTCTTATAGCTATAAAGTGGCATATAAGTATTCTAAATAAAATTTGGGCTCATGTTTGTTGTGTAATATATTGAGCCAGCTATGTGGCAGCAATCAGGATGTGAAAAAAGGTGAGCTTAGGGTGATTTGAAGAGCTGATCACCACTTTTGGACAATGATGAGCAAGTGATGTAGGTGCCTTTTTCATTAATGGGGGGCAGTCTGATAACGGGTATGTAGTCCTGGTTCACCAGAAGCAGCTTAGTCATGCTGGCGACATGACCCGGAAGCTGTCTGTGGACAAACGCCGGCTCCCTCGGCCAGTAAAGCAAGATGAGCGCCGCAACCCCAGAGTCGTCCGTGACTGAACTTAAAGGTCAGGGGTCCCTTTACCTTTACCCACTAATTTTTGGTCCAGTGTCTTTTTCTGCTCTTTATAGATGTGGTGATGTTATGTCACATCCCACAACAGCCATTTTTTGATGGCTAGGGTCCATGGAACCTTCTCAAAATTCCAAATGTGCCCACTGATCAAAAAGGGTTAGCAGCCCTTGCATTACCAAGCAGTGAGAGCCATACATTCAAACCTACATTAGACCACCAAATAGTGCTTCAGATTGTTTAAAGGACATTATATTTTTAAAAAATAAACCTTCCTTAATGTTAAGATTAATGCAGCCCAAACAAGCTGTGTTTGCAGTGCCTTTTTGTTTCCTGTGAAAATTTAAAATATTCATGTTTGTTTTCTCCATAAAACTTATATTCTTTCCAGATGACAGCATCTCCAACTTCTTTTTCTACACATTTGTGTGTGTGTGTGGTGAGCATAGTTACATCCCCTCAAGATAGAAATAAAGAGAAGTCTTATCCCCATAATCTGTAATTACTTTAATTACGTGATAATTATATAAATAATTTATCTGAACACAGACTTCACATTCCTTCATTTCTAAATATTATTATCTTTCAGTGTTTTCAGATGTGTAAACAAAAAAACATTTTAAGTTTAGCTGAAGCGCAGGTGAACTGGCTGTCACATAAGAAGAGACGGCGGCAAAGATGATTATGCTCTTGAAAACTACCTAACTTTTTAAAGCAAGCAGGTGTGCATCACTCTTACAGCTGTAAATCAAGAATCCTCTCCATGAGGTTCTGGTCTATGGTGGCAAAATGTGGTAGCTTCTTGAATAAAGCGTCAGTCCTCTTTATTCTGCCTTAGAATTAGCAGTTGGCCAAGCCACTCTTCCAGCCATATAGTTCTAAAGTATTGAAGATGGCTTTTTAAAACAAGTATCTTGAAGAGAACAAAGGTTGCAGAGTCTGGAAGGCATTCACTGCTCTTCAATCTCACCCCTGCCCAGGCTTGGAGGAGAGCCTGGATAAGGAGACTCCATGCGCCCCCCCTTAGGTCCTTTGAGACCAGGAAAATTACTGAGACCAGGAAAACAATCAGATCAAGAGGACTCTGCAATTCCCATCCCCACTCAATGAAAAGGCCAATTACGGTTGAATAAGGCAACAACACTATTAAGAACTTAGGTAGCTTCCCAACAGCACTTCCCTAAGATCCTAGATAGTTTCCCCAAAGCCCTACCAGGCTTGCCAACATTAATAAGGTCTTCAAGTGACTTTGCAGCCTGCTGAAGCAACAGCTTCCTTTGCTACAGTTGAGAAAGCTTCAGCCAATTATTTGTAAGGTCTTCAAAGGGCTATGCACCTTGCTGAAGCAACAGTTACCTGTCCAAGGTCCTGATCAGCTCTGTCTAGTGGTTGCCCGGTTCTTTGCTATCAGTAAAGACTGGACCAGGCTGAGATTTCACTTTGTCAGATATTACCTTTGCTTTATCTACTGCAACCTGGCTTCGATGAACGTGATTGCTGAAATTCCCTCTACTGTGTGACTATTAAATGTGCAGAAGCCCCATTTCGTATCACATCTGCATATCTTGTGTTACAAATTGGGGGAGGAACATGAAAAGAAAAACACTCTTCTAAGTGTCTGCTCTTCATGTTCCTGCTGCATTTTCTCTAAGCTGGCAACTTGAAGTAATTTAGCTAGCATTACTAGAGAGTAGTAGTTTCATAATGACAGAATTAGAGACAAGAAAGGGCTTTTTGATTTCTTAATAAAACTCCACTGGCTAGATTCAGAGCTCAGCTATACGATGTAAATTTGCATAGGCTCTGTCATTGGAGATGATGCTCCCAATTTACACAGTGTAACCAAGAATAAGACCAGACTCTAAAACCTGCTTTAGCAAATATTTCAACATTTCAAGCTGATTTTTCTCATGTTTATCGTCATTATTGTTTACACATGTCCAGATTTTTTAAAAAGGGGATCACATTTGCACAGTGCTACAGTTCTGAGATATGGTATGGAGTCACATATTCCCTATAATTGGACCCCAGTAAATAGTCTCACTAACTCACTAGCACAATAGTTCAAGTCTCTCAGGTTCCATTTTGAACACCAATCTTCATCCTGGAGGACATTTCCCATCAGTCTCCTTAGAACGACAGTTGTAGCCTATCATTTCCAATTGACACTAATTACTAAAAAGCACACCCTGTCCTAGAAGAATATATTCAGACCTACTCAACTTGAGATGCCAAATTAGGCACCTTCCTACCAATATCTTTGAAATGTAAGGCTTTCACAAATGACCTATAACACAGTCTCTTGAACCAATCAGCACAATATGATAATGATCAGATCAAGATGTAACTCTAACCAAGGCTTTGTTCTCTGTATGCAATTGTAGCCAGGTAACTATATCAAGATTCAATTGTGTAAAACTGAATTTAAGTTGTGCCTCGCTCCTGGGGAATTGGAACTCCTTCTGTATACCCTGCTACTTCCTGGTCAGGACACCCTGTCTTGTTCAGGACTCAGACAATAAATGGATACACCGTGCTACTCCCTGCCTTATCTACCTGGAAATCTGATTTCCCAAAATCCTTCCCCCCCCTGCCACGTGTATTCTGACTCCAGGTGTGAGGTGCTTGGTACTTTTAAGGATGGACATATTTCGCAAATCAAGAATGTTCCCATTTGTCATCATAGGCAGTATTTGTTTTGTCATCAACATTTTGTCACAATTTCCCTGGGTTACACAATAAATGTTTAAATGCTTTTAAGTCAGTTGAAAATCATATTCTCTTACCTGAATTGCAAATGTTACTTTGCTCCGGCACCTTTTACTAGTACTCCTACTAAATTAAGCTAGCCTAGGTTACAGAGGATTAACTTGCAAAGCCAGCAATAGCTGAATGCCATATATGGATCCCGGCACTAGGGATTCAGTCCAGCTAAAGTTCATGCCTCCCATTCTTTTGCTGCCTCTTCTGCTTTCAGATAAAATGACAGTCAGATGCAGCAGTAGGTAGAATCAGTGCATAGCTGCACTGTCACTAGGCTGGGCCAGGGCCAGCTCAAACATCACTACCCCTGTGTGAGCATTGTCCAAAAGTTCTTTGCATAGCAGTGCAATACATGAAAGCAGTAATTTCTAAAAACTTTTTATCATATGCTTCACCTCAAGCATTGACTCATCTGCACACATGGGCTTCAGGGTATGTGTGGTGCAGAAAACTAGTTTCAGTTGTGTGCACACATGGAGGAGGCAATGTTTGGACCAGCTCCGAGTGAAATGGAGTGCTATTACTGTTGAATGAGACCAAATGGGGGAAGGAGTAGGAATTACATTTCGGTATCAAAAGCATATTGATCCATCTGGGAAAGAATGGTCCATTAGCAAGGTCTGTGCTGGCTAGCTTAAGCACTGCATATTTATATGCCATATAATAGTATTTCAGATGTTGTTACTATGACAGGACGGATCCAGTGTTGAGTATCTTCGCTTAGTGTTGCTATGTTTTTTTTCCTGCTCTAATGACCACTTAATATAGTGCAAAAGCAATCGGCTCATAAATAATTCTAGAGTTTAATTATATTGGAGATCTTAGAAACATCAGAACAGAGATATAAAATTTTGTTTCAAAGCCTGGTGCAGAAGTAAATGGCAGCTCTTATGAGACAATTATATAAATACTAATATGCGTTTAGAAATGCAGCATATGGGGAAACAGCCTCATTAGAGTTGAAGGGTGCAATCCTAACCCCAATTACTTGGAAGTGCATCCCACTGAATTCCACATGGTTAGGATTGCACTTATATATATATATGTGTGTGTGTGTGTGTGTGTGTGTGTGTGTACATATATATATACATACACACACACACACACACACACACACACACACACACACACACACACACATATAAGTTTAAAAAGATCAAATGAAATTATGAGATAATTCTACCTGCTTCTATTATTGACAGGGTAATAATATTATTCAGAAGTATGGCTGAACACTTTCCCTTATCAGTTTCTCCTGGAACCTTTCTTCATGAAAGTCAGAAATGCAGTATAGTTTTATTTTATTTTTAAGCCTCTTGATGTCCAGTGTTCTTCATACATCTATGATTCTTGAATGAGTGACCTAGAATTTCCTCATTTCTTGCCTTTTTACACCTTTTTTGACCGTCTCTAACCTGGTGTTCTCCCAGTTCACAGTAGAAAATATTCTTTCAGTGTTCCCTTCCCCTCAGCTCTAAAGGTCTCTTGACCTTTCTGTGTCAATCAATTCGAATCCCATTCTCCTTGGGTCTCAGTCTTCACTTTGAAAGGCAAGAAGTAAACAAAGTACTGTATTTCATATTTTCCTTGGGTGATTTCTCTTCCTCATCTCTTCTGCTCCCAAACAGGATCAGTCAGCGCTTTCCTTTTCTTCTTTTACCCTCTTTCACTGAATTCTGAAGACACTTGAACTCAGGACGCAAGGGAGAAATGTGCTAAGAGGAAGGCACGCTTGGCAAATCCACACCGTGATCAACTCCCGCCCAGAAATCAATGTCCCCACTGTGGATCCAGAATTGGCCTCCACAGTCACTTACAGACTCATTGTTAAAACCGTGTTTATGGAAGACAATCTTACTCGGCTACAAGTGATCACCAAAAAAGAACCATGCCTTCCCCTTTCCTCCGCATGACTTTGGTTGTCATTTCAGGACTAAAACTGCTGATCGACCCCAAAGAATTCAACTTCTGTTTTGTTCTGCACCTGCAGCTCTTGGACTGCAGAGCTGAAGGGCAGGACACTCTCTCCCCTGTCACAAGAGCCCACCTCCCAAGTCATAGCAAGCAAAAGGCCATCCTGGTCCCATCAAAGAGCCAACCCTGTCAGATAAGACAATTCTCAAACTGCCATATGCTCCAAGACTGCAAAAGCAATGGGGGAAAGGACATTTCAGCCCACCCATTGGCCAAAGGAACAAGAGCTGACAACTGTTATACAGGCAAGAGCACAAGAAAGGCAAGATGAGTCTGGCTTGAATTAGATATAAATGTTTACCACTTACTTCCGACCTTGGAAAACTGATCTTCCTCCTCTGCCTTTCCCTTCCGCATCCCTTCCCCTGTGTATCTTGTATTTTTAGTTTGTATGCCTGATGGCTGGGTCTGTTGTTCATTTTCTTTATTATTGTGATTCATTTTGGGAGATCATAACTGTCTGAAAAGAAAGGTAAAAAATACAGTATGTAAGTAGAAAAATTGATTGCCATTGCTTCCTCCTAGATGCCCCACCAGTATCTCAAATTGATCACAATGTAAATTATAGATAAGTGAGAAAAATCACTTGAAACTCTTGATTTCTTTCACCGAAATTCCTAAGTATCCTGACCCCCCTGGTCTACCTGGCAGCAACTCAGTATGTCAAGCCCAAGGTCCAAGTCTAGGAGCAAGGAGCAAAGTTCAAAACCCATAGTCCTAAGGAAATGCAGTCTACGGTCAATCCAAGTAGCCAAGTCTGAAGTTTAGCAGTCAGAATACAGTCCAGAGTCAAACTCAAAGCACAGTCCCATAGAGGTCCAGGAGCATCCGAGTCAAGGTCCATCAACATGGGCAGTTGAACAGATACAGCACCTCAGCTCTGCTTCCTTTTTGTACTTTGCCTGCTGATTGCAACATCTGGGCTTGATGAGGCATGTGACCCTCACCTGTTCTAAGCTGAGTAATCACACCCCTCCTCCCAGAGCTAGCGAGCTGGCCTGTGGGCCCTTGCTGGCCTCAGCCCCACCTGCCTCTCCCTATGCCACAAGGCCTGCCATGTTCGTGGGGTCAGGGTCCCTTCTGGCTCTGGTGATGGGTCTCCTGCTGCTCTGGTTTCTATGCACTGACCTCCATCCCTTCACCATCCTTGGTCACCCTGTGAGTACTTACTTTTCCATCCCCTGCTTGTCACAGTCCTAGCCACACCCCTCCCTGGGTTCCTCTTCCTCCTCCCCATTGTCCTACCAATTCATTACACTAAGGAGCTGAGGTGAGCTCAAGATTTGCTTTGATTTTTGCTTTCTAGTGAATCCATTGACAAATTAGAGCTGTATGGAACCCTCTGGTGATTTTGTGTGCATCTGTCAAAATGCTTCCAGCTTTACTTAAAACTCATTGTATGCTTTACATCAGTATGAACACTACTCCACCCTGGCTTTAGGTAAAATTTTGGTTGCATCTCTATGATGAAGCTGTTGTTCCTAATTGTCCATCTTGTCACTTTCTTTCTCCACTTACATCAAAAACCTTGTCACTGTTGTTGTCAATCCTTATAATTTGTCACATAACAGAATCTCTGGCTGTGTACACACCATACAGTGAAAGAACACTTAAAGCACATTCCGCACTCCAAAATATCCTGGCAACTATAGTTCAACCCTAACAGAGCTATAATTCCCAACGTTCTTAGCAAACCACAGTTCCCAGCATACTTTGTGGAGGCATGTGCCTTAAACGTACAGTATACATACAGTCTATCACTTCATTTCTTATAGCTGGAAGAATCAGAAAAATGTCATCTGCTGCCATACATTTTGATTAATTAAATAAATACAATTTGATTTAATTTTTGAGTTGCTTTCTACAATGACAGTCTCAAAGCAAGTTACACAATAAAAATTGATACAAATAAAAGCCATATGATGTATTAAAATCAATAATAGACATTAAAAGTGATCATCTACATTAAAACTCAACAGAACATCATTTCCTCCCCCAAAAGAATAATCAGCACAACCCCCCCCAAACACCCACCTAACCAAAAATGAAACATTTACCAGATTCAATTGGCTTTGTGAAATTGAAATAGACTAACTTGAAAGGAAAAGAGAATTATCAGGATTTGGACAGCATAGGCAGCATCAATGTGGAATGATAGTCACAGAGTGAGCCAGCAATAAATCACACCATTCAGAGTTAACTATTAGCAAAAACACATCACAGACTGAATGGCTGAATGACTTCTCTCTGCCAGCTCACCATGCCCTGTTACGTCACACTTCCTCTTCCCCATCTTCTTCCTCTTCTCCCTCTGACCACTTATCATTGTTCCACCACCACTCCCCAGGCTCTGAGCCTTCTTCCCTTGGTGGTTCTCCAGCTACTTCCTTCCACCGTTCCTTTGCATCCAACCAGTCCATGACACCCCCTCAACTTGCCCCCTACCTTTTATAAATCCACAAAGTTCATCTCCCCAGAAAAATGCTTTGTCCTTCTGGTGATCCCCACTCCCCATTACTAATAATAATAATAATTTTATTATTTTTACCCCGCCCATCTGGCCGAGTTTCCCCCGCCACTCTGGGCGGCTTCCAGTCAAATATTAAAACAATACAGCATTAAATATTAAAAACTTCCCTAAACAGGGCTGCCTTCAGATGTCTTTTAAAAATAGGATAGCTGCTTATTTCCTTGACATCCGCTGGAAGGGCGTTCCACAGGGAGGGCGCCACTACCGAGAAGGCCCTCTGCCTGGTTCCCTGTAACCTCACTTCTCGCAATGAGGGAACCGCCAGAAGGCCCCCGGCGCTGGATCTCAGTGTCCGGGCTGAACGATGGGGGTGGAGACGCTCCTTCAGGTATACAGGACCGAGGCCGTTTAGGGCTTTAAAGGTCAGCACCAACACTTTGAATTGTGCTCGGAAACGTACTGGGAGCCAATGTAGTTCTCTCAGGACCGGTGTTATGTGGTCCCAGCGGCCACTCCCAGTCACCAGTCTAGCTGCCGCATTCTGGATTAATTGCAGTTTCCGGGTCACCTTCAAAGGTAGCCCCACGTAGAGCGCATTGCAGTAGTCCAAGCTAATTACTGCCACTGTGAGTCTTTGAGAAAATTTAGGAGGACTTTAGGAATAGCCCTTTGAGTTTCTCTAAATACATCGATGCTGATATAAACTGAAAAGTCCACTTTGGGATAAAGCAAGGCTGTGGGAGAGCAGACAGGAGAGTGGTTAAAATAATGCTAGATTCTGATTGAGGAAAAACAGGGTGCAAACCCTTGTCATGAAGATGACAGAATGAACTTCACCCATCTTCCTTAACTTAGCCTACCAACTTTACAGGATTACTGTGAAGATAAAATGGGATCTTCCCCACAGACACTATCCTGGGATCATTGAAATATATTATGAAAAAATAAGCAAATCAAAAACAGGTGAATCTCAGACTTTTTCATTAAAAAAAATCTGGCTCGCTGAAGTCTGAAAGCTTTTTTCCTGTGCACGGGGTGGGGGAATACAGTTCCCAAAGGTATGACTTTCTCTGGTAATGTTCTATATTTCAAGAAATGCACCCATTCAGAAAGGCTTTTGGTTTGTTTGATTCTCCTCTCCTAAATTGCATAGAAGAAAGGGAATTGTTGATCCATTTATATGTATCTAGATAACCCAGGTTGTATTCAGCAGCACCCCTGCTTAGGCATCTTCCCATTCCTTTGAAATTACTGATTAAAGGGAAAATACACACACACACACACCCGCCCAAGGTAGGCGAAGTGTAGCACTTTAGATGATATCATAGGGGACAATTCTCAAATGAATTGAAGATAAGCCGCTTCTCCTTGCAAAAAGGACATTTCAACTCTTCTCACAGAGACTGAATTATCCAAAAACTTCTTTACAGTGTGTTGAAATGTTTATCTATTTTTATTCAGTAACTGGATAGGGAAATGTAGGTATCGCTCAGACCTAGGGTCTCTTCATCAGCTGCTTAGCAGATGTTTTGGGGGCATTCCCATTGTGTGGTCACTGTAACCTTTGAAAGGGAGACATGCAACTTTAAAGGAGGCATACCCCTGGGAGATGAAATTTGTAGTGACATCTCAGCACTTGGTGTTTTAGAAAATGGCACTTGCTATGTCACTAACACTCAATATGCCTTGGCCCAGCCTCAGTCATGCATGCTGTAAAGGTAAAGGGTAAAGGGACCCCTGACCATTAGGTCCAGTCGTGTCCGACTCTGGGGTTGCGGCGCTCATCTCGCTTTATTGGCCGAGGGAGCCGGCGTACAGCTTCTGGGTCATGTGGCCAGCACAACAAAGCCGCTTCTGGCGAACCAGAGCAGCGCACGGAAACGCCGTTTACCTTCCCGCCGGAGCGGTACCTATTTATCTACTTGCACTTTGACGTCCTTTCAAACTGCTAGGTTGGCAGGAGCTGGGACCAAGCAACGGGAGCTCACCCCATTGCAGGGATTTGAACCGCTGACGTTCTGATCAGCAAGCCCTAGGCTCTGTGGTTTAACCCACAGCACCACCTGGGTCCCATACATGCTGTAGCCTGCTATAATTCACACTACATGGAGCTACCTTCAAAAAGGCCACGAGGGTGTTCAAGGGACTACCGGTAGTTTATCACACCCTGGTGCTGCAACAGTTGTATTGATCCCCCATGCATTTCCAGGCCCAGTTCAAAGTACTGGTTTTGTTTTGTTTGTTTGTTTGTTTGTTTTTACCTTTAAAGCCCTAAATTGTTTGGACCCAGTTTATTGGTATGAACTTGCCTGTCCTTTGAGATTGGCATTAGAGACCCTGTGCTCTGGCCCAGCTTTAAGACCAGGTAGATTAGTGAGCACTGGACAAAGGGCCTTTTCAGTAGCGGTCTGCATTTTACGGAATTCCCTGTGCAAAATGAAAAGAATCATAGAACTGTAGAGTTGGAAGGAACCCTGAGGATCATCTAGTCCAGTGTTTCCCAAACTTGGGTCTCAGACTACAATTCCCATAATCCCTGATCACTGCTCTTGCTAGCTAAGGATGATGGGAGCTGTAGTCCAAAACCAGCTGGCGAACCAAGTTTGGGAAACACTGATCTAATCCAAACCCCTGCAATGCAGGAATATACAGCTTTTCCATATGGGGACCTTGCCATTATCAGCACCATGCTCTAACCAACTGTGCTTTGTATTTGCTCTGTAAAAAAAGATGTTACCGGTATATGCTTCAATAGTACTTTATGATATAAAAATAATGGATGATAGCCAACAAAGTCATACTCAAAGTAAACTTTTTGAAATTAATGGATGTATTGATTTCTGTGGGTCAATGCTGATTGTGACTAATGTGGGCCTACACCCACTATTAATGACTACTATTAAAACAGTGGGGGCTTTTTTTTTTACTGCTTAGTTTAATTGAAATGCCCCCTTTTCACAGTAGACTGTGCCCAAAGTGGATGGCAATAGATATCAAATATCAAAATACAGCAAAAACACACATTTTTAATACAAACTTAAACTAATTCAAACAGAACAAATTCAACAAGTCAAATTCAATACTGCAATGAAATGATATAATCAAATACACAAGCAATATAAAATTTAATGGTGTGTGTGTATAGAAATAACTGTTGTTTGTCAATGGGGTATGAAAACCTGCTTTCAAGCAGCTTTCAGCTAACATGTCCATGCTCTGTATATTTAAATTGCTTCTATGTTGATGTCTTATTTTTAGCTACATTGATTTAATATATAGGGTTGGTTTTTTTTGCATTGTTTCAAACGGCT
Organism: Darevskia mixta; assembly: GCA_034641385.1. NCBI lineage: Eukaryota > Metazoa > Chordata > Lepidosauria > Squamata > Lacertidae > Darevskia > Darevskia mixta. The sequence continues at coordinate 2,967,988 of JAWWNH010000018.1, forward strand.
GCTGATGCAATATTTATAGACTGTAGCTTTGGGATGAACTGCATGGTTTTAACATGCTGTTCATGGGCTTTCCCTGAAAGGCGGTATACAAATGCCAGCATAATAAATCAAGATCACAAATAACACCCCCTGGTCTTTCTGCACTCCGGCAGCCGCAGCAACCAAATGTAAGCAACACTTTGGGACCTGGGGGAGACAGATTCAGCACAGTAAGCTGCTTTATGCTGACTCAGACAATTGGTCCATCTATTGTCTAAACTGACTGTCAGTGGCTCTGTATTTAGAAAGGAATCTTCCCCATTTCTACTTGGAGATGCCAAGGACTGAACCTAGGACTCTATCACTTTGCTCAGGCCCTCCCCCAAATGAGGATTTAAACCTCTCAGTCTCTTCTTGTCAGCACTGGACATGGAGACTCAGAGATGGACATGGAGACTCAGAGATGGACATGGAGACTCAAAGTTGATTCTTTATTCAAGAAAACAGAATACAAACAGACAAACCTATGGGCAAGACCGGCCCTGGTAAAGAAGTTGCCAGAACTGACCATCTGTGCCTCTTCTTCCTCTCTCTCACTCAAGCCTGTTGCTTGTTCAGCATCCAACCATTCTGTCCCCCTTCATCCTCTGATCTGCTTCAGTGTCCTACCACCACTCCCCTGGCTCTGATCCTTCCTCTTCTGAGGCTTCCCTAGGGTGTTCTCCGGCTGGAGCCTCCCACCAGTCCTCCTCATCCAGCCAGTCTCTGACATTTTTAGACTCTTGTGAGGTGAACAGCTCCCTGGTTTAGCACCTGAACCAACACTACAGGTAGGTGCTGCTTGTGCTCATGGCTTATACCCTGTCAGATTATTTAGCCCGGCTAGCCCAGCATGCTCTGACTAGCAGCAGTCCAGCAGAAAAGGGTACTCTCAGGGGTGGAGAGCGACTGATTCAGCTTTCCGTCAAGGAGGCACTGACATCAGCAAAGGGGGGTTGGTGGAAAGTAGAAAAGACAACTCCTCTTTTTCCAGCCTCTCAGGCTTTCTTGCTAGTACTGCTGATCTTCTTGCATCTTTTCATTATTATTTTCTAGACATCTATTCTTTTCCTCTTGGTATCTTTCCTCCTTATCTCTCTCCGCCAAGTTCTTGTTCTGCCTTCCATTCTTCCACTTTGCTTCTATTCTAGTCTATTTTTTTGTGTGCTCTTGAATCATAATCATGGCTTCCCTTTCAGGCTGAGATCCTCTAGGCCACTCCTGCCACTAGTGGGATTCTCCAGATGACATCCTGCTCATACATTTTCCATTACCTCCAGAAGCCCTTAAAGCCTTTTGCCTTCAATGTATTGCCAAATGAATGAATGAATGAATGAATGAATGTTCCAATTACATACTCAAAACATTCATAAAGAGGAGAATTGTGGGCAGTATTCAACTACTGTGTCCCATCAGCACAAGGATTTCAGCTTGTACAGTGGGACTGCTCTCCCCCACCATGCCATCCCCAAATCTGCTGGAGAAGTTTGGAGCAGATTTAGGGGTCACATGAGGGAGGGGTAGAATGTGTCATTGCACAAGGAGAAATCATTGAGCTGGTGGAATGAAAAATTATAGCGCTATGTTGGAGTCCAACCAGTGTTTAGACAAAGAAATGTCACTTTTTAATAATCAATTACTTATTCGTGTTTTTTATGCTGCTCATTTTTGTTTCACTAAATTGGAAACAAACTAGAATTAAGGAAACATTCACTAGTTGGAAGTCTGAGGAGCAACCTAGCTTTAAAAAAAGTCATTACCCCCTACTGAGTTTTAGCTCTCTACTTTTCATCCAATTAAGGAGTGAAAAAAAGGAAGTATGGAACTACCTTATCTCTTCTACTAAGGAGGATACGGTGCCACATTTAGCTCTACTCACTGTCACGTTATCAAGTGGGGCTTCAAAGAAATGACTGGACAACCAGAGCCAAACTCTATATTACAGTAAGAGAACTTCTGATTAATTTCCTAACACCCCCATCTGCTGCCGAGTACCTACCAGGTAGTGTCAATTCCTTCCGGCATCTACATCTGCAGCAGTGATTGCAAGGTCCATGCCGGTATGCAGCATCCCTAGTAAATCAGTTTCCTCCTCTGAATATCTTTCTTCTGTGTTTGTGTTCTCTGATTGATGGGACATGATGACACATATGACTGCTTACTCAATGCCTTACGATGCTAGCAGGAAGCATTTTCTTTTCTTTTCTTCACATACATCTTAATATTTGCAACTTTCTTGCTATAGAGGATCTGTAGGGCTAACCCAAGTCATTACATTTTCCCCAAGCTCTCCAATATCGAGCCATGTCTCAATTTTTATTTTGAAACTATACCAGCCCCAAACTCATTAAATATCAATGGAATGACAAGTGGGAAAAAGCAAGCAAAAGCTCTTTGCAACTTTCTCACTTGCCTTAGAGAGTTCGGTCCCTTTCAAATATTAACCAAGGGTACGCTGCTTTAGGTGGGCTGCAAATAAATTATTAAACTTTATTTAGTGGATGGTGGAGCAATCTTCACATTGATTACAGGGCATGTCATCACATATAACAATAGGGTAAATAGACTGGTGATGAAGGCCATTGATAATGTCCTCCTATGCAGAAAGTGTCCTTAAAATAAGAAAACTGAACACAATAACTCATGAATACATTCAACATGAGTATAGCGGTACACCCAAGTTGTGTTAAGTATAATTGTTTAATTGACACTGAAATGGGAATGCCTGTGTATTGCTGGAAGATTCCATGAAAGATAAAGAAGAGCAAAAAGAGATCTCTGAGCAACTTGATGGATTGATAATTAACTGTTGTTGTTCTCTAGTAGTTAACCTGTGAGTGTTTAACCTTAGATCAAGTGACAAAGGTATTTTGATAGGGAGTTGCCTTGAGTCTTGTTCTCAGGCTTCTCCAAGAGCTGCAAAGCCTTAGGGGCAATGGAGCCTGTGAGAGATAGAGCTATGTTTGTCAGCTCTAAGTTTATTTTATTTCCAAGATGCTGAGACTTGCACAAGATCTTGTATGAAATTATTTGAATGTATCTTTGATGTTTCTGTTCTGTTTTGAATAAAGTTCTGCAAGTAAAGTTTTGAACAATATCTAATAGGTCTAGACAATGCTTCATTCCAAAAGGAGACAGTTTTTACACATCCAGTCACTGCACAATATTAATATCTACAATGAGCTGTACCCCATATTTCTGAGGAGCCAGTGCTTGGTGCTGACATTTAAATTCAACAAGTGTGTAGTCATTTGCACAAACAACTGTACACATATACACATAATGTGCAAACAGCACCAGATATTTCTAGTATAATCCTACATAAATGTTCCTGGTTATTAATCTGTGTTTACTGAAAAACAGCTTGAATTTCCAGACTGGTTTTTTAAAAATAAAAATAAAAAAATAAAAATTGCATACTAACTGAATATTAATACTGAGCTGGGGGTTAATATTGAAAAGGGGGTGACCAGAACTCAGTGTTACAACCCATGCTTTGCATGCAGAAGACTCCAGATTTAGGCCCCCATCTGCACCATACATTTAAAGCAGTATTATACAGCTTTAAATAGTCGTGGTTTCCCCTCAAAGAATCCAGGGAACTTTAACTAGTTGTTTTGTGCTGAGCCCTTTATTTCCCTCACACAGCTACAAGTCTCAGAGTGGTTTAACAAGCAATCTCTGTTCCAAGGGGACTCTGGGAATTGTAGGAGGGAGAGAAACAGGGGTCTTTTAACAACTCTCCATGCACCTACAGTACCCAGAATACTTTGGGGGAAGCCATGGCTGTTAAAAGTGTTATGCTACTGCTCTAAATGAATCGTGCAGATGGGGCCTCTGTCACTGACATCTCCAGTTGAAATGATCTGGTATAAGGTAATAGGGAAGATATCTGTAAATATGCAATTTGACCTTGTATAAGGCAGCTTTGGATTTCTATCTGAGATCTACTGTGCTTTAGGAAAGGATGGGAGCCCAATCGCAGAAATCCTGTAGCTGGAGTTATCTTTGGTGAAAATTACTTGGGTAGCATTTATGGGGACAGAGCTAAACATTGCAAGATGCTCAAGGGAGATGCCAAAAATGTCTCTGTATTTTATTATGTTTTGTTATCTGTGAATCTGGAATATTTATTTGACATTGGGATTTTGCTTTTGTCATACAAAGTGTATAAGCTCTCAAGGTAAGCTAAGATGACAGCTAGCAATTTACCGGAACAACAAAGACAAGAGAACTAAGATCAAGATAACAAAGAAGCATATTAAAAAGTACTTGGAAATTCAAGTCATTGTGGCCTAATGATATTCCACCTGGAGAAATCAGCTGGAGAAATTTTCAAAATACACACTATTAGATTTAAAAGATTCATGGTGCGACACAATAGCTTCAGAAGATGGCGAAGAGCAAACAGACCCATAACGCATATGCTTCCGTTTCAATGGAACTTCACCAAAGGGTGTCCTTTATTATTGCTACAGGGTCAAGCTTCAAAAAGTGAACAAAAATAGCCCCAGAAACAACAAACCAGTTGATATGATTTCTGGCCCTGGGGGGATCATAGAGCAGAGATGGACAACCTTTTTTCTGTCAAAGGCTGTATTCTCCCTGGTATAAGCATTCAATCTCTTTATTATAGTCAGTGACCAGTACTGGGGAAGCTGGAGCAAGAAGTGGAGACAATTATGGATAAAGTCAAAGACAAAACTGTTCTGAATTAACTATCAAAAGGTGAATAGACAATTGTTTTTTTTGTGTGTGTTTTTAAACAGTGTAATAATGAATGACTCAACATCAGCCTGTAAGGAGGTATTAAAATGATCCCACTGAGGTCATCCCGGAATAGTGTTTTCATTACTAACTTGGATAAATGTACCACACTTAATAAACTCACAATAAGACAAAACTGGGAAGGTTAGCTAATAGAAGACAAGATAAAGAGACAGATTTACCTTAATAAATGGGAATAATAGGCTGATTAAAAATGACATTTAAAAAGGACAGAAGTGTTACAAATATTTTTGTTTAATAAAAAACCCACTAACCCACTTAAAGGATGAGAAACAATTAGCAAAGCAGCAGCCCTGGCAGATTTAGCAGTTATGAGATCAGCAGATATTCCTATTCAACAGTATAAATGGAAACATCATATCATATCTTCAAGAAATAATAGTAGCACTTACTAACATGACCTTACTTGAGAGCACTGCATTCAGTGTTGTATATCACGCTCATATGAAGCGTGTTGATAAACTGAAATGGAATTCAGAGTGGAAGTAGAAAGATCCAGGAAAATCTGCTGCAGCAGAAATGCTAAAGGAAGATTTAGGACAGTCATGTTGGCAAAATTTAATTATTATAGAGATGCCAGAAAGAGAAGAGACAACCGTGTCAATTCAGGATCAGATCAGGAAAGAAGCAATGGGTTGGGAAGTAGTTTTAAAATAGGCTTGTTTGGTCTAGTAGCAGAATATCCTTGCAAGGGTGTTTTCAAGAAAAGGCCAGAATTTTCACAGTCATGTCTCTATAAGAGCCTTGTAGTTCAAATGAGAATACTTATCATGGTGTTATACAATCCTTACATTCACTCCATTAATTTACAGTGTTATTGTACTCATGACATGCATAGAGCTTGGCATGACATGCAACTAAGAACAAATGTCTCTATGGGAGGGAAGAAAGTAGACAGATACCATTTTTTTCTATTGAACGACATGAGTAGCCTGGACTGGTGTATCATTATTAGATATTTGAGTGAAATAAAGTGCATCTGTATGTATATATATATATATATATATATATATATATATATATATATATAAAGGTATAGGTGTAAATGTAGATGAAGCTGCCTTTATACGTATACTGAGTCAGGCCATTAGTCCTTCTAGCCTAAAAATGTCTACTCTGACCACCAGGTCTCAACAGGATAACTTTTCCAGCCTTGGTACCTGAGAGCCTTTAAGTGGCAGTGATAGGGAATGTGTGTACTTTGGCAAGCAAGGGCTATACGCTATCACAGAGCTCAGACCAGAGAAAGCATTAGAGCAGAATAAAGATAATATTGGCAGAGTGCAAGATATTTCTCCTCTCATTATATAGGACATTTTGAGAGGCCTCACAATTAGACCCAGTGGCCACATCACTATGATGTGTGTTTAATAACTACTTTGAACAAAGCTCTTTAAAAATCAGGCATAAGGGTTAGAGTTTCAGACACACGCTCGACACAATATATTATGCGAATTGCAAGAAAGGAAACCAAAGGTCCTTCCACAATTTTGCCTTTTAAAGAAATTCTGTAGGAAACTAATTAAAAAAATATGTGTACCAAATTGCTCTCTTGCCAAGAATAAATTGTAGCAAAAGACAGATCAAGGGGAGCTGTCCATTGCTCTGCAGAGCGGCATAAAGAAACACAACTCACCACTTGATACCTTGGGGCCAGAAGATCTGGAATTCCGTTTATCATAAGCACCGATTCATTTTCCCTAACTGTGTCATGCTTGTGAATCCTGAGGTTAATTTGTTAGATTATTCTAATATTCATCAAAGACTTTTCAGCGTCTCAAGCCTTCACAGTTTAATGTGTTCATTTATAGAGAACAGGTAAGAGAAATGAAAACTAATTAAATGATTTATTAAAAGTCTTTTAAAATTTACTATTCCCCAGTTTCACTCATTGCATCAGTTTAGCAACTATGGAGGAAGTGCAGCATACTTCTCATAAAAAGTAAAGGTAAAGGGACCCCTGACCGTTAGGTCCAGTCACGGACGACTGTGGGGTTGCGACGCTCATCTCGCTTTACTGGCCGAGGGAGCCAGCGTACAGCTTCCGGGTCATGTGGCCAGCATGATTAAGCCACGCATGGAAACGCCATTTACCTTCCCGCCAGAGCAGTACCTATTTATCTACTTGCACTTTGACGTGCTTTCGAACTGCTAGGTTGGCAGGAGCAGGGACCGAACAACGGGAGCTCACCCCGTCATGGGGATTTGAACCACCAACCTTCTGATCGGCAAGCCCTAGGCTCTATGGTTTAGACCACAGCACCACCCGCGTCCCATACTTCTCATAGGAAGGTCAACAATCAGTGATAGCTACCCTCTAACGATAGATGACTCATTTTGCAAGGTCCCCATTTTCAACATAAGGACCTTGCAAAATGTGAGCATTTTAATTTCATATCCCACATTTGTTTATTTTAGGGTACCTGACTCTAAACCATTCCCTTTTTTTGCCCATTATTAATAGGCTTAGTGTAGCTAATATACTGTAACACTAAGATCGAAAACATACACAGGACTAGTATTTTAAGGAGCTGTAGATTGTGGAATCAGGCTTGCTGCTCTAACCCACCCACTGGGGGCCACTTTGATAAATGGGTAGGACAGTCTATATTGCCAGGGTTGCAAGATAAGGTCTGATTTAAAGGGGACACTTCCAGCTCTGTACAGGTTAGTGTTCTTACCTGACTGGGATCACATTTAAATGGGAGCTTAATTATTAGACTATTTAATAGTCTAGAGTTGAGGTTGTCAGGCTTGAACCCATTAGACTTGCCACTGACAAAGCTATTGTAGAAGCCCTGTAAACAAGCACATTCAATTTCCCTTGGAGTTTTGAAGCATACTCTATTTTCAGAATGGCTTTCTTCAAACACAAGAATGCTTATTTAATTGAATTGGCTACTATAGTTTGGGTTTTTATTCGAACCTTCATTTGCAAATTGATGTAGTGATTCTAAAATACAAATTTTACAGCTCCAGTAGCCATCAACTACACTACAGGAAAGAGGATACCCTATGAAGATATTAAAACAGGCATTTTATATAGCTTAATCAGTTAGATGAGGTGCTTTGTTCACATCTAAACATCAGAATAATGAAACCAACTGGGTGATTGAACCCATCACTTTTTATGGATGCACATCACAGATTAAGACTACTATCCAGAAATATTGGTATCTGTAATAAAGCATATGTATATGCAACAGGGCTCCCATGTTAGCATATAAATGTGTGCCAAATCTGCAAGGTATTTTGGTACATGCCAAAATAAGGACAAATTGAGGCCTCTATAAGACCACAGACAATATTTCTGTTGGACAGTTCCCCTGTGTGAATTTGTAATATATGTACCAACTGTGGCAAACTAAAATCTCTCAGTAATCCTGATAACAAAGTATCCATCCTGAAATATTTATACACCTGCAACACTAAAAATACTTTATTTATGGAGTTCAATGTCTATGTCCCTTGTTGGGATGACCACTAGAAAGATTAAGATCAGCAAAGGATAAAACAAAAGTTGCACTGGGACGGGGGGGGGGGATCCATGCACTGCTAAGCATTTTATAGAGCAACAACATGGTACCAAATTCCTGTTTTCAGTATTTTTACACTCTTCCATAAAAAAAATATGTTTAAATGATTGTTTATTTACTGTTTATTTTATTGTATTTTGGAAAGTGCCTTGGGATCACTATGAGTGATGAAGGGCAGTCTACAAAGCTAGATAATAAAATGAAAGAATGAATTAAGATAGGCTGGCCTTGAGCTCTGGAATTAACAAAATTATGGCATGGCTGTTGTTCCTATGCATGGCTATATACATCTGGAGAACAGTGTGTCATATGGGTTAAAGTAAGTATGGCGCTCTATCATACTGGTACTGTCCAACACTAGACTGAGCAAATTCGAGACGAGCATGAGGCAGCTGACTCGTGCCTCCTCACTGCCTTCTCTTGTCCATGGGGACATTGCTCTCTCTCCCGCTTAACAAGCCAGCTAGCAGTTACTGCCTCCCCCATCTTGCCCTCTCACTCCCACACTAACTGCCACCCAGTTTCAATCCTCGGCCTGGAACGCACAGGGCTTCAAAGAGTCCTATAGTCAACCATAGAGTCCTAAACCAGAGAGTCATACAATCAACAGATCCCCCCTTGCTTCCTTTGGTGATCCAAAACAAAATGATCACATTTCCATTTTATCTATGTTTCATGGGAAATATATTAAATGCCACCAACTGTCTCAAGCTATGGATGAGAAAATCGAGGAAGCACGCTCTTTCCCCAAAGTTCATTCTAGCACATTTCTAATAAGGCTCAAGGTGAAGTGGCTATGTTGGCTTTGTCATCAAAGGAAATCAACCTTATAAATTGATTTGTGGCCTCGAGAGAGGGAAGAGGAGAGGCCTCTAGGGCAGAAAGCTTGAGGTCTCTGCAGGGTCCTAGAGCCCAACCTTCTCTGTCACAAAGCTTACTGAGCACTAATGAGGCTTTGGGAAGGAGCCCTCATGCCTCCTTCCAATGCTGCTGTCGCAGCCCAAAAGTGGGGCACCCCGAATCCAGACAGAGCCTCTGGGCACCTGGCCAAAAATAGGGACTGCCATGACAAAATTGGGACTCTTGGAGGGTCTGCTCTATAGAGGACTCCATCTTTTAATCTAGTATTGAGCTTAAGCATCATGATTTAGGCTATTGTGGCATCATGACTTAGGCTAGTATGACAGAGCAGTGCTAAGACAGCATGAGAAATTTACTTCATTCCTGTGTGCTGAATTTAGCTTTCAATATTTCTCTCTCTCTTACACTGAATTATTGTCAAGTCTTTTAAAAAAGGAAACAGTTTAACCTTTCGCTGCCCTTGCTTTTGGGCATACGCATCTAGAATTCATGACACTAAGTAAGACTGCTTCATCTGTAGACTCAAGTCTTGTCCTGAACTGAATGCACTTTCCATTAGGGACAGTATCCTTAGACCTGTTAGAAGAGGTAGGATTTCTCAACCTTTTAAATATAAAAAGCCCACACCCTTCTTCAAACCTGGCTGCACTCATCATTTTATGTGAATTTTCAGAAGGATTGAAATATTGCGACTTTTAATTATAAATAACATTTTAGGGCTTAATAATAAAGATGAATCAAAGTACTTATAATTGTAAATACATATATTGAAATTTGCACAAAAAAACCACATGAAATTTAACATTATATGAAAACTTCCTGTTCCAGTCAGTGCCTCCTTGAGCAAGGTAATCCAGAGCTCTGTTTCAGTCCTGAATTCTTTGACTGTCCTTTGGCCCTGACTACTGGCTTGCTCATCATTCCTGTCTCCTGGTCCTTTCTTTGGCCCTGACTTCAGGCTCATCAATGGCTAATGGTTCCCCATTGACTGCCCATGGCCCAGCCCTGACTCCAGCCAGTTGACAACTCAACCCTATAGGAAACTGATTTAAAATATATTTCTTATACCTCTAGAAGCAAACACTGAGACTCATCATTCTAGGCACATTTTCCCTCTACTCTTTTCTTGTGCAACACCCATCACTTTACTGGGGATGCGCAGCAGATGTTTGTGACGGATTGTGCCCCAAGTTGCCTACCTCTGAGTCACTTCCAAAGAAGCAAAAATTACAGATTCATCAATCTTTCTTCTGTGCCCATATCAGCATACAGCACATTTTATATTTTGCTTTTAAATTTATGGCAATTTGAATATTATTTTAAATTATGCATGGGTTCCAGTCCAGTTGAAAAAAGGTTTCCATTCCAGGCACAGACATCTTTATGAAGTGCAGGAAAAGAATTCAACAGTGCTGCAATGGCTAAGGAAGCCTGTTAAAACTAGATGGCACATTTGTGAGGTAGAGATTTGTGCTCATATTTTGTGTAGACTTGGTGAAAATTACTTGATGCACAGATCTGCCATATCCCAGAACTGCCTACCCAATGGCAGGAAAAGAAGCATATATTAATGAAAGGCTCTGACTCGGAATGATATGTGCTCTGCTAGCAAACAAAAACAACTCGCACACAAAATTTAGATCTCAGCTGGTCTACTTACATACATTGGCAAATTATGCACACCTGGCGTTAGACTTACAGATAAATGACAAGTGGATAAACCAAATGTTTTGTAGCATGGGAAAGGAGATTGAATGCTAGCCTGCCTGAACTACCTCATATTGATTTGATGACTCTGTCAATTACTTCTGGCACCATGCTTTCCTCAGGTCACTTTTCAATTGATCCTTTGGTCACCTGCCTCTGTGTGCAGTCAGTTGGATTTATTTATTGCATTGGCTATCATAACACATGCATGGGATTGAGCATCCTCCCCTGTGGTGGGGGAATGGTGAACAGTCGGGGTCCAAAAGGGAGGCAGTCATAAGAGCCACCAGGTAAGAGAAGTCATGGATAAGCATCCTGGAAGATGCTGGGTCAGTAGGGAGATGCAACTGTTCCACAGATCCAGGTGCACAAAAAAGTTGGGAAGGCAGAGCAGTGCCAAGGAGTAGAGAGGCAGATGGAATTCGTTTATCGAGCTCAATTTTTTATTTGCAAACATTTCTGCACCACCAGAAGCCTAGTTTTAGAGTATAGCAAATATAGTGAGGAGGACAATGATATAAAGACTGCACAGGTATAGCTGGCATTCTTGCAGCACAAGCCTATGCATATTTATTTGGAAGTAGGGCTTGCTGTGTTCAATGGTCTTTACTCCCACAAATGTGTGCACAGAGGATGATAGCCTTGGTCTGCCCAGCCATCTGTTTACCCCACCACCCCTCCATTCTTTGGCTGCCCAGCCATGTTTATCTTCAGATGCAGCTGGTGGGACTGTGCTGCTCTCCTGCCCCAGCCATAACTATGCTAAATCAGAAGAATGTAACCTGAGTATTAAAGTTTGGGGATTGACTATGTTAAAGCCCTATCAGCTCCTGTTTCCCAGTGCAGCATGGAAGGCCCATGTGCTTTCTTTTAAGATGTGTTGTTGTTCTTTACAAGAAAGCAGCTAATTCTGTTTTTGGCCTGCTATGTTCTCTAGAATTTCTGCTCCAGTTGTCTTCCTTTCACCTCAGTTGTGAACAGCCCATTATCTTTATGGATTGTGGATGCTGGCTACAACTTCAGGGTCCCAAAGCGATGCAGCATATCAAGCTCTCTTTTATTTATTTATCTGGGTGTTTTTAGCTGCTAAAGGATGTAAGAGTGCACTGCATTCTGTCAATCAGAGTTAATTACTGTAATGTTTCTTTTGGCAGGTCCTCCTTCAAACAGGTTGCCTTTCCTGAAAAATGATGTTGATTGTTGCCTGTGTCAGATTTTATCAGCACACTGTGTCCATTCTATGCAAACTGCACACTTACAATTTCATAGAGGTATAAACCACACTAAATTTAGAACAGTCAAGCAGACTGAAAGACAGAATTTCTATCACTGTCTGACAGCAGTCAGGATTATTTGGTTTTATGTAAAAAAAAATCTTAGTTGTGTGTTTTGGATACTGTTGTAGTTTGTGGGGAAGGGCAGCCTCCCTTAAATTCCTAGAAGCAGTAAAGGGTTAGAATTTAATCAAGTGCCCTGAATCCCCAAATCCAACAGGGATTCAATTGTTGGAAAAGACAGGCCAGCCCGATAATGGACGCTAAATATGAGTTGCTAACATAACAAAGGTAAGGTAATAAGCCATTAAAAAAGCAGGGACTCTGTGCCAAAAGCATATGGGTGGAGCCCCACCATGAGTTCTGAGATAGTTAGCAGAGAAAAAGCAGAGTAGAGATTAGGATTACAGTGGTGGTGATATGACCTAGGGACCTAGAGGTTGCAGTCTGTTAAATGCAGCAAGCTGTGGAGAGTCAGAGCCATGGCTGTGGTCTGTTTGGATCCAAGGCTACAGCTATGGGAGAAGCAAGAACCTTTTGGAGTGTCAATGCTTTGAACTCCTCTATTGTAGTTTCAGGTTTTATATATGTGTAAATAAACCGTATATCATAAAGACACCATAGTCTCCACCGTGCCTAATTTCCAAAGGAAACATGAACCCTGGAGCCCTGTAATCTTGCACTGCTCAGAGATTGGGGTGGAATGTAGCATGAGTGTCAGGAGCTAGGAATTTGTGTTCCCTGGAAGAAAGGCCCATGAGTGAGGTGTGTCTATTTTTATTTCTATTTCTGCTGCTGTCAAACCTGATGTAGTTTTGGGGTGAGAAAAATTTAGTTGGGGACTTGCCCTCGAGGTTAGTCACCCTTGCTTTAAAGTGTATAAGCGCACCTTGTCTTCCAGCACCCAGCATCTAATCTTTTGAATTCTTTATGACTTCTTGCTTTTCTACCCACTTGTTGGTGGATTGCAGTAGCAGAACTGGCTCCTGTCCAGGACAACTGTTCATTGAATCTTCTTCACTTCCTCTTCTAACCCGCTTTTGTAGTCTTAGGGGACAGAGATTACTTCTTTGTCGGAGAACTTTAGAATACGAAAACTATATTTGGCATCAGTGGCAGCATTTGAACCTCCTTGCATTTTGCAAATCAATACTCCTTTACCCTTTCTAGTATTTCAGGGAATGCTTGCTCACTTGGATCTAAACTGGAGGTCACAGTTTGCTTTGAATCTAAACTAGGAAACCAGATACCATATAAAGTCCAAGCATGGGATGAGAGAATGTTTGAATTCAGCTGCAGAACATCTTTTCTGATTTTATTTTCGTTCTGATCAAAGACTCTTCCATGATGCATTAAAATGGACATTTACACTATCATTGCTTTTTTTTTTACTAACCCTAGTCTCAGAATTCATTGCCAGCATATTTTATCTTACCATTAACTAAGCTTTTAAAAAGATTTTATTTTATTTTTAAAAAATCAACCTCAGTGTTGTTATTCAACTCTGTGCTATTTCATTTCCTCATCATTTAGGAGGAGGGGGGACACCCAGCAGTTTGTCTCAAACAAAAAGTTTGTTCTTTTCCTTTTTCCATTGGAGAAATTCATGATAATTATTCTTCTGCACCTGCCTAATGGGGCTGAAGTAATTCAATTGTCATATTGGTGTAGATTGTTGCTTTGTGTAATGTATCACCCCTGCTGTTTCTCTTTTAAAAAATTCTATACTCTTCCATTATTCAGCAAGGCCTAATGATTACTTCAGCATTTGCACAGGCTGCACTATTTTGATTTTAATTGACTTCACTCTTTTAATTAAATACATTTGGTTTTTAAGGCTGTTGTTGACATGCATGGTTTTGTCTTTATCAGTAGTTTCTTCCATTTGCTTTCTAGTGGTCTATGGACATTTCATTTAGTGGTTCATTTTAAAGAGGAGGCACATATAATATGAGCTTTTGCATTTATAAAGGCAACTGAAAAAGATGATTTGGTAGCAGTTTGATTTAAGGAAGCTCAAGCATATATCCTTATTGGAACTGCAATATATACATTTATAATGTTCAATATAGTTTCTTAATATCTATCATTTCAGATGAACATTTCAGATACAGCAGGCATACACACTGGAGATAGTCGATACAATATTGTATAAAGATTTGTATTTCAAACATCTAGAACAAATTTGAAAGTCAATATTTTATATAATGTGATTTTTTTTAAAAAAAAGAAAACAAAACAAAAATATTTTAAGAGCAACTCTTAAGATTCCTGTAGCCATCAAAGAGTTTTCTACAATACATTTTAATCAACTTCCACAATCTTTTAAGAAATACAATTTAATTTATATGTTATGCTGCATTAAAACAACTAGGGTTGTCTTTCTTTTTAATCTAAAATACCTCTTTTAGGAATAAATAACTTCTTTTAGAAACAGTGTAAGTAACCCTCACCTTAAAAAAACTCCTGTATTATATAATTTATGGTCTACAAATAAAGTACGGGTAAATTTTCTATTCATATGACCATGAGCCATATGCAGAGCAACATGTTGCCATGTGCACCTCTCTCAAAACCATAGATTGGCACCATCAGCTTTGACAGCATACCGGGTACATCATACGCTAAGGGAGAAAGTGATGTCTGGATTAAGACCGCCAACTCTCACCAAGAGGTTAGCAGACTCTGCTAAAGCTACCAGTGCTGCCTGGGTGTGCAGGATGCTGTCCAAGTAGTTGAACTATCTATGCAGTGAGGCACACACAGTTTTCATGCATGCTCCAATGCTTTTCCATATTGAGCAAGAAAGGCTGTTGAACTTCCATAAGAGCCCAAAATTTGTTGTTCAGTCGTTACCAGGAAACACACGCTTATACAGTGTGGTGAGCCAAGGTCAACAGTGGAACAGCTATGGATTGGGGGGCAGTGTGATGTAGCGGGTAGATTGCCAGACTTGGGAGAGACCATGGTTCAAAGCCTCACTCAGCCATGAAGCTCGCTGGCTGACCTTGGGCAAGTCACTGTATCTCAGGCTAAGCTACCTCACAGGGCTGTTGTATGGATTAAACCAGTAGAAGGGGAACCTTGGAGAAAAAGGTGGGCAATAAATAAATATATTAATAAATTTAGAAAACACACAGAGTCTTTTCAAATAAAGTAATTTAGATTGGGACTGTTGAATGCTGGGTCCACAGTCCAGTTAAGTCAAACTACGGAGATCAAGTTGGAATGACTTAATTGTCTTAAGTGCTGTGAAGACTTCAGCCTTATTCATTTGCAGAGTGACCTGCCTGTCCTGCTCCCTACTAATTTGGCTTTAGTCTCCATGGTATACTTTAACTTAGCTCAGTCAAGAAACAAACTATGAGGCACTTAACAGACTTTTGCAGGACCTGTGGCTCCCATGCCTAGGAGACTCAGGACCTCGAGGGGAAGAATGTCTATGGCACATGGCCAGTGTGTTCAATAACAGTCAAACTAATTTCATCTGCACAAAAGGAATGAATCTATAACAAGAATTCCTAGGCAGGAATTGGCAGGCAGCCAGCAAAACATGAAGTGAGATGAATTTTTCTAGGTTTGTAAGGACTGGGCTGAGGGGGAGGAGGCTGGGAGAAGAGGAGGTCTAGACACAATAAATGTATAACTTCTCTAGAAAGTTATGGGTTTGGATTTTTTTAAAATGGCACTTAATTAAGGTAACTGCAGAGAAATATAGAAAAAGAAAAGCTGTGAATCATCTTATTCCTATGCAGCGAGGAATTAGGGACAAGCAAAATGGAGCAGTTTGCTTGGATGAGCAAAAACTAACTATCTCTGTCCACTGATTAGAAACTTTATGAAATGGAATGTAGTTTTTGCCACAAGAGATTTTAAGGCACAGAAGGGAGGCTCTCTTGTGGCTTTCAGAGATGGAATGGCACCCTCACCTCTAGTTTGGGAGTACTCCGGTGAAGATCTTAAAGTTAGACAGGTTCACAAGGGAACAGAAAGTCCTTGAGGTGCTCGGGTTTTCCTAGGCCAATGAATGAATAGGCAGTGGCAAGTTCCTAACTGAAATTTCTGAACAGGCAGCACCAAGTAAAGCACATTGTGGCATGCTAGTGTGAACACTATCAGCACATGGATGAATATGGCCAAATCTTTTTTTTCCTCCCAGGTAAAGTTGCAGCTGACCAACCAGCTGTCGTGTTCCCGATGGTGACTGTAGCTAGCTGTCAAGAACGCACGCCACTCCGAGAAGTCAGCGGAAGAAGTCTTGAAGTTTATTGTACAGCACACAGAGAAACGTGGAAAGTCCGTAAGGATTCTGAGGAGGCCATCTCAGAGTTCCCCTTAAATACATTTTGCTGGTTGACCCCCAATTCCCCCCTCCCTTCTGCCCTAAAGGTCCGGGGGAAATCCTCTTCCCCACCCAGGATAGCTTGGACAAAAGAGGTTAACTGCTCCTGTCTACCCGCGCTATTCATGGGTGCTTTTTACATTGTTATTGCGATGCTGACAGTTCCGCCGCGCCCGCCGCTGATGGCTCGTTAGCGGTCGTTATCACTGGCTTCCCGGGATTGCCCGCTAAGCCTTCCACACCTGGAGTTGGGCCATCAGCCTGGGGTTGTTTACCCCTCGGGGCATGCCTAGGTGAGCTCAGGTCTTGCCGTGTTCGGTTTAACCCCTGCGCGCCTGGCTCCGCTGTCGCCCCTTTTCCTGGCCTGCTGCCTGGTTCCCCTTCCTGGCGCCCGCATGGCGCGAGCCCGGCGGATCCCGGACTACCACTGTCTAGCCGGGTCGCGACACCAGCACTGGTTAAATGTGCTATAAGTGATGAACAACAACAAAACAAACAAACAAACAAACAAACAAACACCCGGTCATCCATCTACAAAGCTGAACTGAAAAACACTCATAAACCCCAAATCTGATTCTTTAGGAAGATTGTAATGCCATCCAGAACAGGCCAAATCTTAATTTTCTGGTCAATGATAAACTGGAGTTATTAGAGTAAATTGGGAGCGTTATAGTAAAAGGCTTGCTATAATGGATTGCTGTGGAGCTATATCTAGTTTTGCTTGAGGGAAAGGTGAAAGTTACATCCAGTAAGCAAAAGGAAAAGCTGAGTCCCAGAGTCTCCATTATCTAGTGATATTCCTATAATATCAAGCAAAGAGAACAAAAGGGCAGAAATGGAACAAATGGGGATAACATTTAATAACAGTTAAAGGTGTGTCTGTGTGGCATGTTTTAAGTGGATATTACCAAAGAACCACTTTGCCACTATAATATAAATTCTAGTATGAGTGGGTGATATCCAACTGGAATTACCCACTGGAATTAACAAAGCAGGTAAGTTAGTCATGCCCATTCATTCCAGTGGGCCTCCTCTCACCTTGACTAACATTGGATTATACCTTAAATTGAATGTACCTTAAAATAATTAAGTTGGCTGGTCTGAACAATTATTCAATCTCTGGGTTTAGTAGGCATTTGTTTAATTATATTTAATAGCCTACCACCAATGGTCTGGGGTGGGGTGGGGACATAAAATTATTACAGCCGATTATCTGCTGGCAGGCTGATGATCAAGAAATGGCCTACAAAGCCTTTGGTGGCATGGTAAAATGATTGGTGGTGTTGGAATCACAATTAAAATGTGCGGAAGAGCAATCACTCAGCCACTTCCCTGTGAGCCAATACACTTTCCAAACCTGCTTTCCAAATGATCCCTGCACCCTTGTCATACATATTGTTAGTAAGTGAGGAGGGGGCATGGATGTCCTGTTTTTGTCTGGTAGGGCAGAGGCAGGGGGATCTGTGGAGGTTCTGATGTTGATGGGCTACAACTCCCATCATCCTTGACCATTGGCTTTGCTGGCTGGAGCTGATGGAAGTTGGAATCAAACAACATCTGGAGGGCTACAGGTTCTCAACCCCTGATGCAGAGTATGCAAGACTAAAAAGGCAATGCAGCAGAGCAAACAAGTTTCATGTGAATCCTGATTTTGTATCCTGTTATCCAACAGCAGAGCAATGTAAGGTATCATTAATATGAAAGGAGTTGATACACCAAGAATGGCTCAGACCATTTTTGAAAATCTGCCCCAGGTTGAGGGTGCCTGGCTTTTCTTAGCTTTCTGATCTGATTCAATGTGAAGGATGGCTTCACTCAAATGGCAGTGATGCCTGCTGGACCAGTGCTGCCTATTTTCTTTACCCATCCAGTAATTTTATTTTCAACAATGCTTTTCACCCCATTGGCAGACCGCATGCCATAACAAGAAAGAGACGGGCCCTGCTGTAAGTAATTAAGTCTACAAGAGCAGTACTGCTTATTTTTCATTGTAGCAGATAATCAGAATGCTGTTGGCTCAAGTGTAAAATGCAGAAATTAATGATCCCATATAATACAAATTAGAGGATTTCGTGTGGGGTTGTTTTTTTTGAAGACTAAAGGTAGGGAACCTAGCTTCACTGCAAAAATGAAAGAGTCCCTATGTAAACAGATATGGAAAGATAAAATTAATAGGCAACAAATGCATTAATATGCAACACAATTAAATCATACTACACTAAAAAAGGCAGAGCTGATCATAATTCCACTTGAAATCTTTCTCAACAGCATCTTTAAAAGAGTACACATGGAATTTTATGGTTACACTTTCTTTATTTTTGATATGCAGCCAACATTTGCATATTGGCTCAGTTGTGATTGATGGGAATTCTGCATATGGTTTCAAAAAGTTCAAAATATTACACCCTTGTTTTCACCCTCAATAAAAGCAAATGCTCTGATCATCAGAATACAGTTTTACACAGTTTTAAACTAAAGGCAATAACTATCTATTCTAGACTAACTTTAGAAACTGGTCTTCAGAATTGCTGAGTGAAAAAAAAAAGATTCTAGAGCAAGAGGAAATTACATATTTTGATAAACTTACATGGGTAAGCAATGAAATGGCTTAATTGTTTGCAATGCCACAGCAACCTAAAGATTCAAACTAGTGCTGTGCTAAACATTTCTCCGGCATTCCCTAGCAATTAATGAAAAAAGAAACAGACACTGAAAGAAATTGAAATTTAAAACGATCAAATGGGAGAGAAAATTTAAGTGAAATCCTCATAGGTGGAGCAGAGGGTTTCTGTTACATTTACTTTTGAGGTGGATGAGGGCTGCTTGTGAATGTCATTTCTTTCATTCTACAATTCATCTCACTAGTGGTGTGTACTCTGCAGCCTCTCCAAGTGGCTGTGCTTTAGTTAAAGCCCAAGAAAAGACTCCATAAGAGAACTCCTCTCATGAGGCTTTTTCAGATGAAGAAGCCTGGGCAGCCAGGGAGGCTGCAGGGTGCTAGAGAAATTTTCGCAGGGAAGAAAAGCACATACACACCACCCTTGGCTACTTAGCAACAAAAAAGTAAATTCAAAACTTCATGCACACCAAAATTCTAAAGAAATTCTGAGAATTGCCTTTCCCTTAAAAAGTGCCCCAAGAATGAGATTTCAGGGACAGGAGGCAATGTTGAGAAACTGGAGAGCAGATTTCAGCACAGCACTAACTAAATCAATTGCAAGTCCCTTTGTGTTTAAGTTTGGATCACAGGACTGAATGGAATGTGCCAAAAGTTTGAGTTTGAGTCATTGAATAAAAAATACAATATAAATTAGCAAACTGGCTTGGATTGTAAACACAGGACAGTGATCATGGCGTCTGAAATCAACAACAAAAAAGAGCAATCTGTGGACACAGAGAGTAATGATCACTGCATCTAAGATCAAGAAGGAACTACTCAACTTTCACAGGAAACACCTGCTTTTTTTTTTTTAAAAAAAAAGCCCTGCATCTGTGCAATGATATTGGACAGCTACTCATATGTGCATCCAAATATTAGCATTTTTTTCTGTTAGAAATATTATCACCATAATTTTCTAGTGCAGGAAGGGAAGCATTCTTCCTAGTTAGGGGGAGAAGAAATCTCCAAAGTGATGTATCCTAGCAAAAAAATTGTGATCAGTGACTGAGAATGCATGCCTCTAAGATTGCGTCTGTTCACTGGAACAGAAAAAACATGCTTCCAACAGATCATTTAAATTAAGCAACCACATTTCCAGGGACTCTTATTTGAATTTATAAAATGGCTGTTTCCTACATTATACGCCACATCAACTATCTTCACAAGATTTTTTTAGAAGTGTTACAGACAATAAGCATCAGTCGTAAAAGTGCCTTTAGTGCCTAGCACCTAGAAATGCTCTTTGTGCTTAGCTCCTAAACACTACAATCTTGCACAGTGCTGGTGATAAATATGTATGGCAAGTAATGCCAGCACTAGCATTAGCAGCAAAGTTAACACTACTAGCACTAGTAGTAATGCTAAAAGATCATCTCACTCCTTATATACCCAATTGATAACTGCTCTCTTCAGTAGAAGGCATTCTGCTAATACCACCTCACCAAGGTATCTGTTTTGTACAATATAGGAATTGGGTCTTCAGCTAAGTGATACTTGCCATTTGGAACGCCCCTCCATAGCATATCAGACAGGAATCATTTCTATTAGCTTTTCGGTGCCTGTGGAAGACTTCCCTCTTTCAGCAAGTCTTTCAAGTGTAGAATTTTTATTCCAGTCTGTATCTGTACAGTGGTACCTCAGGTTACATACGCTTCAGGTTACATATGCTTCAGGTTAAGAACTCCGCTAACCCAGAAATAATGCTTCAGGTTAAGAACTTTGCTTCAGGATAAGAACAGAAATTGTGCTCTGGCGGCGCAGCGGCAGCGGGAGGCCCCATTAGCTAAAGTGGTGCTTCAGGTTAAGAACAGTTTCAGGTTAAGAACGAACCTCCACAACGAATTAAGTACTTAACCAGAGGTACCACTGTACTAGATTTGAAATTTCATCTATGAAATTTCTATGCTGTTGTTTTTTTTAGTTATTGATGCTTTTATTGGTGAATCACAGAATCACGGAATTGTAGAGTTGGCAGATCATCTAGCGATTCATAAAGGGAAATAAATAAACAATACTGGGAATATAGCAATTTCCTCAAAAGTTGACCAAGTCATTGTGCTGAAGGTTTGCTTCTTCACTGATGCCTGTGGCTCATTTTGTGAACTGGACCATCGAGGGGTGTTTTATAAACAGAAGGAAATAAGGAGAGTCCTGTTGGATCAGTACAAAAGTCCGCCTAAACCACAAATCTTGCTCTCACAGGGGGAGGTGGATGCTTCCAGAATTCCCAGAAGCAAATTCTGTCATTATCACCCATGTCTTGGACACATTTTCCACTAAGCCCTTCCTTCACTCTGCTCATGGCAGTCTTCTGGTATGAAGAATCTTGTTACATTGTCGAAAACCTGCACAACCTACAATAGTATATATTAATGATATTAAGTGTTTAATACTCAGTTCTACATATTTGTTTTGGCCAGAAATAAATGGCATACTAAGGATCGAGGGTGGGGTGGGGTTGGGGGCAGATGGACAAATAAATACTATTTCCTGTTGACATTAAACACACATTAACTATATACTGAAACAATAATTACAAGAAAGTGCTGATTTCTACATTTTAACAAAATTATTGCTTCTCTGTACCAGATATAAAAGTCTCACAATAAGCCCAGATAAAGACCCAGTGGTAATTTATGATGCTGAGCGTGTCACAATAATTTAGGGTGGCAGTCGAGGCAAGCAGGCCTTTTGTCCATTTCATCCTCACACTTAATTTACAGTTGCTTTTCGAGACCTATTTTTGAGGGGGTTTGTTTCCCATCTCTTCCATTTGGTGCAAGCACTGCTTTCCTATGAATCTGTCACCTGTTTCCTTTCCAATCAATAGTACATGAGTATACTTGCTACAAGATTAATTTATCTATTCCTTTGGACCAGAGCCATAGTGTAAAGGCCAGTAACTCAGTGGGCAAGATCCCACAATAAATTGCATCAAGCTGGAAGGAATCATCCGTAAATACCATCTTCAGGTTCAGGGCCACTGATACTAGCTTCCATTTAATTTAATGAACTGCAGGGTGGAGAACAACTTTTATAGCACAATTCCTTTTGTTTTTCTGTCTAGGAAATCTACCAAATATAGGCAAGTATAGGTGGATCACATATAAAAAATGCTTTGTCTGAAAATGCTTGGTAAAAAGAGAACCCATGAAACCATTGGAATGGAAGGGGAGAGGCAAGGTTTTCTAAAATGGACATATGTTTGTTTAAAATCTTATACTTCTCTACTACCAGCCATGGGCATGAGGTGGGATTTTTAATCTGGATATGTATAAAATGGGGAAACACCCTAAGAAAATTGGAGAAAGAGCGGGATATAAAGAAAATAAAAATAACCCAGCTAAATTTAGGCTGCTAAGTTGTAGGTAGAACCACAATTTCATTCAGGGAAACATGAAATATTTTTGTTTGACTCTTTAAAGAAAAAGTTGCTAACTTAAAAAAAAAAATCTGCCAGAGTGGGATGCAATTCACAGACATGGTGCACCTTTTTAATCAACTGCAATCCTATACATCTTTACTCAGAAGTAGTTCCCACTAAGTTCAAATGGGGTTAACAGGTGAGTGGGTATAGGATTGCCAGTGTGGTGTAGTGGTTAAGAGCGGTAGACTCGTAATCTGGGGAACCGGGTTCGCTTCCCCGCTCCTCCACATGCAGCTGCTGGGTGACCTTGGGCTAGTCACACTTCTCTGAAGTCTCTCAGTCCCACTCACCTCACAGAGTGTTCGATGTGGGGGAGGAAGGGAAAGGAGAATGTTAGCCGCTTTGAGACTCCTTAGGAGAGTGAAAGGTGGGATATCAAGTCAAAACTCCTCCTCCTCCTCCTCCTCTTCTTCTTCTGGGATTTGGAACAATCTAACCCAGGGTAGGCAATGTGGTGCCTCCAGATGTTGTGAACTACAACTCCCATCTATGCCAATCAGCATGGCAAATGGTCATGGATACTAGGAGTCCAACATCTGGAGGATGCCATATTGTCTACCCTGATCTAACTGATGTGTTGGCTATCCCCTATACATTTTAGCCCTATAAAGAAGAAATCTGACAGGCAATGAGAAACACCTTCAGGCAGCATTGATGAAGCAGAAGTTCATTCCAAAATAAGTAAATAAAATGAAGTGGTGGAATACTGAGGGGGAAGAACTAGCCTTGAGATTTCTCTCGCGTTGATCTGATGTAGCTCTTTGGGAGCAGAGTGTGCTCTGATCAAGGCGGTTGGACTGCTGTTGTGCCTGTGATAACAACATTATGTATCTTCTCACCCACAGTCTAAGGACAGATCTCTATTCTTTTTAACAGGGCTTCTAAATTTAACTTGCCACCAACTGTTTTGCTGCAGAAAATTTCAGCTGACTGTGAAGTGGAATCTCTCAAAAGAAAGTCTCACACTTCACAGTATGCTTTCTCTGCTACAATAACAACAAAATAAACCCCAGCCAAAATGCTCATTTGCTCTACCTGGCAATAGAAAATAAGAGTACAACTTGATCAAACTAGGAAAGCGGATTTGTATTGAATTGGTAGCTAATTTGCCAAAAGTTCATGAATAATTCAAGCGAGATCAAGTGACAAAAATATTATAACTTCAACCTTCATTTTGCCTGCATGCTGACATAATCATCTACATTTGAGAATGGTTTTTTTAAAAAGTTGTTTTCTTCCATAATGCTGAAACTGGCAAAAGGTGATTTTTATACTTACAATTTGTCTTCCATAGTGATGTGTTGAAAGTGGAATAAGGAGGATAATGTATAATTTGATTATATCATTTTTTGCTACTGCTGCTGTGTCATTTTGGCACATCTCTAAACCTTATTAGGAAGAGCTCAGTTTATCTGGAATGAGGCTGGTGGTATAGCTGCTATACTAACAGACTTGATAGTATGCATCTATAAAAGAGCTTCCTTCAGGTGAAGTGATGCTGTGTTGTTGCTGTTAGGTATCCGTTTTGTCCTTTGTTAATTATGATAAATATTAGGATGACCATGTATCCTACTTTACAGAGATCTGTCCTGTTTGAAGAGTTGTTAGAGGTCAGTCCTCTGTCTGAGGGAGTCCTCTATTTGGAGGACTGTCTGATCCAAATCCAGTCTTGGATGACCACCAACACTTAGCAGCTGGACAGCAAACTGAGCAGAAACACAAGCCACCTGGTCACATCTTCCCTAGCATGGTAAGATGTATTTCCATTTCAATTACAGTAATAATTTCTAAATTTGCATCTATACCTAACATTAGCTAATGAAAATGTACGTAAATCTGTGTTCTCTTTGAAAAGACTTACAGAGACTGCTATATAAATTATTGCTAAAATAAATATTTTACGCTTGATTTTTTAATACAACTTACAAAGCATTTTCAATTATGTTATTGGCTTTTACTACTATAATTTATTTTGACAGCATCCCTGTGAGGTAAGGCAATTTAAGTTCAGTTTTACAGATAGGAAGCTTAAAATTAAGAAAGAGTGATTTGCCCAAGTTCACATCACATAGGAAACATTGAATGCTGCTTTATAATGAGCCAGACAGTCAGTCCATCTCACTCAGTAACAGGCAGAAGCTCTCGGGGGTATCAGATCTGTGCCATGAAGATGCCAGGGATTGAACCTTAAACCTTTCATATTCAAGACATTCATTCTTCCATAAAGCCAAAGACCTTCTCCACAGGCATTGGCAGGTGTAGTTATGCACATGCAAAGGAATGTGCCTAGAGAAGTGTTTTGTCCATTGAAGTGAATGGGAACATGTCTGTAGACTTTGTGTTTTGTAAGTGTAAAGTGTATTCTGGGTGAGATTATACCTCTTCGATCCATAATGATGTATGATAGAGGTGTGGAAACAATGGGTAAAGAATCCTTATTTTCTAATTATGTAGATTTGCAGGGGGGAAGAAAGACTATAAAACAAATTTTGTGTCAATTATCCTGCCCAACTCTATTGGAGTAAGTAGCAGATTTGTATAATTGTGATTTTACTTCATCAATGAGATGCATGCAAAATAAATGTGCAAAAGAAAACTAAAAGAATCTGAAATCTGCTAGAATACCTTTTCATTTGTCTGAAAATATTTTGTATATTAAAATTATTATAGTGCATATTTTAGTTATGATTCACAATTACAGGGTGGCAAGCCAAACTGGAAAAAAAATGGAAAAACTTTAAACAACTACCTTTTCTGTTAAACATCAGGATTTATGTTTGCATTGACAAAGTAATTTGGTGACGGCCACCTACATTAGCACAACCTTCGTCCCGGGCTGCATTCACAAGCTGGGAGTTTAAGGGTTAAACAGAGCGGGGAGGGGAGGGCAGGGGTTTTCATGCATGCCGTGCAGCCAAAGTCTATAAGAGGAAAGTCAGAATTTACAAACTGTCTGAAAGATGCTCCGTGGAGGCATTTAAAGGACTGGTCTATCATTTCAATTAGGGCCAAATAATTGCCCCACATAATAATCATTACAGGCTCGTAAACCACGGTGCCACCCAAGACGTTAACAAGCTGGCATGGTTTGAGCATCAAAGACAGAGGGGGAACTGTGTTTGCATGTTTGGCACACCGACTAATGAGGAAAGTCAATTGGTCCTTTGTCTTGGGGGTCTGAAGAGCTGTGCTCTAATGTTTGGTTTCTTGGTTGGCACTTGTTCAAGTAATCGCTCATGGCCTGACAAAGCGGCACTTGTGTTTTATTAGTGGCCATGCTGAACTCTCCTGCCTGGGCTGTGTTGTCTCTCAATAGAATGCGGCACCAAAGGGCACACTTATTTGAAAACACTAAATCAGAGCATGATGACCTTTGCCCAGCAAATGCAACTAAGACAACAACGGAAATGTTTACAGCAGTTTCTCCTCTTGCTGGAAAAGAAGTGAGGAAGCCAGTAGGTAGGTGATGTGTGAACTGACATTTACAACGTGCTGAAAGAAGAAGAAGCAGCAGACAGAACCTTCGGGAGATGTACACTAAGCAATACATTTCAAACAACAAACACACGCAAAACAAGGTGGACAATAATTTAAGGTTGTTCACCTTACAGAGATGCTGACAAACTGTTGACTAATTAGTTTATCCTGATCTTACTTTGCTAGGCTCAATGTAGCTAAGCTTACAGAAGCTCCCAATGGCTTCAAAACCAGAGACTGGCCAGGTCTACACCTTGTTAGCTAAAACAATGATATTGCTTCAGGTGCTCCATTCACGAGCTTCTTCTTTTGAGGCATTTACCTGTACATTACAGCAATGTATCATCAGAGTGTGCATCGGCTTTACTTAGGGGCTGAATCACGAGGCAAATCAAGGTGATTCAGGGGTCTTTCCTCAATTACAAGTCCAAGCTTAATATACATAGCCCCCACCCCAGTTAGATCAGGGTCACCACAAAGCCTCATGTCACAATGTTTTTTCTGTACTTTTCTGAAACTTAGAGGTCTATGGTTTTCTATAGATCTATGTTTCCCTAGGTCTAATAGCTCTGCAAGAAGTGATGCTGACCACTGTGGAACACTGGCCTGTGGAACACTGAAGAGTTCTGGGTTGCTTTTGTAAAAGTGCAGCAGAGGATTTAAAAAAAAGTTAAAAGCTTTATTTGTTTTAAATCCTATGTTGCTCTCCTTTAGCTCTCTCTCTCTCTCTCTCTCTCTCTCCAATCAGAGCTCTTCAGAACTTTAGAACTATTGAAATAAAGGAAAAATAGAACCAGAAAGAAAATTATAGTGTGAAGCAAAAAGTACAAGGAAAAATGCACACCACTCCCTTCTTACTTATTATAAAGTATGAAAGAGCAAGAGACAAACTCCTGCAAGGGATTATGGAGGAAAGTGAATCACTTTTATTTTCCCCCACAAAAAGCCCCTGGACCTATTGGTCTGCAATTTGGCAGACTTAATCCTCTCTGGAGGGGCTCTTGTGCCTGTAAATTTCATCCACTTTAGCCAACAAAACTGTTATAGCCGTTTTTAGACTCCCCGTTGTAGTAAACGTTGAGCACAGCCTTGTTTCATACAGAATAGCTCTGAACCAAAAGTACAGACTGATGTGGTGACAGCATAGAGTGACTCAGAAACTGATTGAAATTTTTTAAACCACACAGCTACAGATACAATATGAATCTTGTGGCCTGCACATATACTCCTAACATTACGCTTTCCTCTGGAGTTGTCATCATATGTTCATTTTTAAAATGAGGAATCTACATGCTATTACTGTCAAATCATAATTTTCCATTGCTTTCTTCCTTTGTCCTCATGTTCATTCAGACCTGATCTGTAGCTTTTTTCTTAAAACATATTTGCAATACTAGTCTCTACAATGTGGACAGGCCAAATGCAATGGGGGCTTTGGGGGGTAATTGTTCCTTCAAAATGAAAGTTTCCTTTTGTTGCCAAGAGGGGGTGGTGGGGTGATTTTATTCCCCCCCCTCTCTCTCTTTCCTTCATGCGAGACAAATCTCTTTTTTATATATAGAGTTATAAGCTTGGTGGATCAGGGGAATGCCTGGACATAGTGTAACTTGATTTCAGTAAGGCTTTTGACAGTTCCCCCCATGTTGTTCTTGTGGAGAAGCTAGTAAAATGTGGACAGGATGAGATAAATGTTAGGTGGATTTGTAGCTGGTTGACTGACTGAACCCACTAGCAATTCCTTGTCATCTTGGAAAAAAGGGAAGAGTGGGGTACTACAGCGTTTTGTCCTGGGCTCGTCATTGTTCAACATCTTTATAAACGACTCGGATGAAGGTATTGAGGGGATGCTCATCAAGTATCAAGGCGCTATCAGGCAAGAAATGTCCAGAGGGAGAAATTGACTTGTCAAAAGTACACTTACAAGTTAGGGAAAGGTATGTCCATCAGTCCTACAGTCCTACAGTCCAACAGTTACTCCAATGTGTGCACTTGATGAGGCAGTTGCTGCAACAGAGGGTCTCCTCTCCCAACCTCGGCTTATGTATCTTCCCCACCTGAGCTGTGTGCAAGCAGGTACAGACTCCACCTACATGTAACCTTCTTCTCCTCCCTCTTCAATCCTCTTCTGGTCCTGGGAGACACTGGAGCAGGAGAGGTGGGGTCAGGAGGAGGAGGCGTGGAAGCCGTTGATTCTACATCAACCTCACCAGTCTCTCCCTTCTCCTGCACCTGTTGTTCACTCTTCAATCCTGCAGCTTCTTTTGACTCTTACTTGTGTCTCCTGACTATTACAGGTTCCCACAGTTCAATGATCCCTTCATCCAATCCAGTCTCCAACACTGCTTCTCCCAGTGCCCACTCATCAGAATTCAGCCACTGTTCTTCAGTGTCCAGCCAGTCCCTGACATCAGATTTGTAGATGACACCAATCGGAATTCAAGTTGACTTCAACAGATTGGAGCGAACTGGGCCAAAACCAACAAACTAAAATTCAATGGGGACAAAAGTAAGGTTCTATACTTAGGCAGGAAGAACCAGCTGCACCAGTAGAACATGGGAGACACCTCACTTGCAAGTAGTACATGGGGAAAGGATGTATGGGTCTTAGTAGACCACAAGCTGAACATGAGTCAACAGTCTGATGCAGCAGCAACAAAAGCTAAGGCTATTGTAGGCTCCATCAACAGAAGCATAGAGTTCCAATCAAGGGAAGTAATAGCACTATTTTATTCTGTCTTGGTCAGACTGTGCCTGGTATACTGTGTCCAGTTCTGGGCACCACAATTTAAGAAGGATATTGACCAGCTGGAACGTGTGCAGAGGAGGGTAACCAAGATTATCAAGGGTCTGGAAACCAATCCTAACGAGGAAAGGTTGAGGGAATTGGGTATGTTTAGCCAGTAACGAGAACACTGAGAGGAGATATGATATGCATCTTCAAATATCTAAAAGTCTGTCACATAGAGAATGGAGCAAGCTTGTTTTCTGCTGCTCCAGCGGCTAGGACCCGAACCAATGGCTTCAGTATACAAGAAAAGAGATTCCGACTAAACATCAAGAAGAACTTTATGACAATAAGAGCTGTTCAACAGTGGTACAAACTCCCACGAGAAGTAGTGGACTCTCCTTCCTCAGAGGTTTTTAAGCAGAGGTTGGATGGCCATCTGCCATGTATGATCTAGTTGAGATTTCTGCAGAGCAGATGGTTGGACAAGATGACCCTTGGGGTTTCTTCCATCTCTACAATTCTATGAGTCTATTATTCTTTTTGCTACAAACAAAATTGGTTTAAATGAAATCAAACCATTACTTTAGTGTCCACACACCCAAGGAACTTACTAAATAAAAAGCTTACTAAGTAAGAAGCAATTAACCGGCAATTAATCACAAATTCCCTAGCCCCACTGAGCAGTAGAGCAACAGACAGGCTAAGTCCCCCCAAAAGGAAGCTTTCAATTAACATTAGAAACTACCTTTGCTGAACAAATTTACCTCTGAGTAGACATTGATGAACAACATAATGCTATACCATTGGGTGAAACTTTCCTGATGGGGAAAAGCATTGCTATGGCTGTGATAAAGGGCACTAATGCAGAAGCAACCACAATAAGCCCTCTTCATTTAGGTGCTATTTTATCATGTAGGCTACTGCAATATTCTGAAGAACAGCCAATTGCTTTGCTTCCTGTCTTTCTTGGATAGAAATTTTGCAAATTCCATGTAAACAGGAATTGCTGGCAATGTCTTGATCATATCTGGCATGAATTCAGTCTTCATATTCGCTAAGATGCAAAATTTGAAAAATGCATAAGAAGACTTAACAATTCTTCTTTTTTTGTATTTTTTCTTCTTAATTGTACATGACAGAATTGAAAAAAAAAGGTATTCTCTGTGATTAAAAATAAAACAGGAAGTGTGCGAAGTGCACAACACTGGCCTGAGTTTAGTTTAAAAGCAAGGAGAGGAAGGGGATGGGTGGGACATAAAGTAAAAATTTAGGCCACGCAAAAGATCAATGCATTTGCACTAAAAGAATCTATGTGGACACAAAGTCGTAAGGAGTATGTGGGGCTTCTTGGGAAGGAAAGAATTGCTGTAATCTCCTCTCAACCACCATTCCACATTGTTTAGTGGGAGGAAAGGGAAGAGGATCTTCATTGCATCCCTTAAGTTAATTTGTGCTAAAAGCAAAACCTAAAAGCAGAACACACCATACAATTAAAGTATATTCAAAGCACATGACTTTCCCCAAAGAATCCAGGGAATTGTAGTTTCCCATCACAGAACTACAATTCCCAGCACCCTTAACAAACTACCATTCCCAGGATTCTTTGGGGGAAAGACATGTGCTTTAATTGTATGGTGTGGATTTGCTCTAAGTCTCTAACAGGAATTGCCCACGATTTAATAAGGACTAAAAACTAATGATGGCATAGAAGCATTCAGGATCATTTATTCAGAGAACTAGCACCACAAGGTTTTGTTACAGGATCAGAACTTTAATATAGCCAGAGAATAAATCTTAACAAAACAACCAACAGACGGGATAAGTTTCAAGTGTATTTTTACACAAAAAAAGTCAAAGTATGTCCTGAGCCATATGGCCGATTATTTTTTACCAGCCATATGGCCTACAGCTTTTTAACAGCACAGACGCTATCCCTAGATTGTTTAGTTCATTTCCAAGGCTACTTTAATTGCATTTTAGTATGCTGGATATCTAAGCGTGCCTGAAGTTTAGCATATACCGGTATTCACAGAAACTTGTAAGTTACTTTTACATCTCTACCTTGCTACGTATTACACTGAGGTTTAAATTGAGTAATTGCGGAGCAACGAGGTCTTTATTATATACATTGCAGCAACCTGCCAAAGGTTCACACACACACACACACACACACACACACACACAGAGAGAGAGAGAGAGAGAGAGAGAGAGAGAGAGAGAGTGGCTGTTTTGTTGTAAACCTGATTTTAGTGAAATACATATTTTTATTAATCTTGCACTAACAACGGAATGACAGCAGCAGATTCCCATTGCATCTCTATATGAGCACTGGAAGAAATTGCCATATACAGTGAGTAATATAAAGAACTGTGCAGTTCTGCGCCATAACACATTGCTGAGCATGGCAGAACATCCAATCCCAGGGTTTGTTTGTTTTTTCTCAGGGTTTGTTTGTTTGTTTGTTTGTTTGAGATCAATTGTTAGAGATCTTATTTACTAAGTGCAGCGATGCAGATCCTTTACCTCCCAAACAGCAAGTGAACATAATTTCACCACGAAAATCAGTTTCAGATTTGGCGAATGTCCTAATCTAATTCACAGACTGACTTCTCTAAAACTATTAAACCCACAGAAGATCCTACAGGAAAGTCTTTGGACTCTGCATCCCCATGTAGCGTTGCTTCCATTGGGCTATTTTCAGGGACAGGACACAAGGAGTGGAAAGCACCTGGGATGCTGGTGGCAGCTCTCATGCTAGTTCTAGAAGATGGTTCTAGAAGAGAGCATTTTTGCAGACCCGCTCAAACAGTCCCTGAGGATGTGGAGTGGGAGTAAGGTCTGCCAACTACCGGTTTCCGTGCAATTTAAGATGCAACATTTTTCATCAGGTCATACACACTTGAAAGGCAAAGCTCAAACTTTCTTTGCACAAAGAGGACACTTTGACAATGACTACTAGTCACAATGGCTATGTTCTCCCACCATGGCCAGAGGCATTATGCCTCTGAAGGCCAGTTGCTAGGAATCACAGGTAGCCGGAGTGCTGTTGCGCTCATGGCTAACTTGCAGGACCCAGGTGGTGCTGTGGGTTA
Organism: Darevskia mixta; assembly: GCA_034641385.1. Lineage (NCBI taxonomy): Eukaryota > Metazoa > Chordata > Lepidosauria > Squamata > Lacertidae > Darevskia > Darevskia mixta. The sequence goes on from JAWWNH010000018.1 coordinate 2,999,897, forward strand.
AACCACAGAGCCTAGGGCTTGCTGATCAGAAGGTCGGCAGTTCGAATCCCTGCGACGGGGTGAGCTCCCGTTGCTCGGTCCCAGCTCCTGACCACCTAGCAGTT